>JAUIMM010000135.1:0-600000 GCA_031769625.1 Taudactylus pleione
CTATATATGAAATTGATGGTCATTATCCCTTGTTTGGTATAATTGGTTAATCATACACCTGACTATAATCCGACAAAATCCCTGAATTTGTGCAAGTGTACATAGAGAATTGATGCTGTCTTGAAGGCAGAGGTGGTCACACCAAATATTGCTTTCGCATTCACATTCACATATTTTTTCTCTCTCCTCTCTCCCTCTCTCTCTCTCTCTCTCTCTCCTCTCTCTCTCTCTCTCTCTCCTCTCTCGCTCTCTCTCTCTCTCCTCTCTCTCTCTCTCTCTCCTCTCTCTCTCTCTCTCTCTCTCTCTCTCTCTCTCTCTCTCTCTCTCTCTCTCTCTCTCTCTTCTCCTCTCTCTCTCTCTCTTCTCTCTCTCTCTCTCTCTTCTCCCCCACAAATTTAAATTTCAGTTTTGACACATATTTTAAGGGGACATTCCCAGGGGTGCAGGCAATTTTTTAAGCCTGCACCCCAATTCTGCACTTTTTTTGCCATGTAAAACATGGTGAAAAGTTATCCCTGTTTTTTTAACAAAGAATTTTCGCACCAGAAAAAAGTCTTTGTAATTGAATACCGGGATAATTGAAACAAGCGATAATGATGCCGATTCTGACTTTTCGCTGCTTAACTGAATACGGCCCATAGTATCCAATCGACAGCAATCGATGCTGACACAGAACTCTCCTGCAACTGCTTTTATGTTTATTCAAAACATTTTCCTCAGGGTGCATAACAAAACACTTACCCATATAAATAGGGAAAGCCCCAGCCGCCCATGTCCCCGGTTCATGCAATAGCGCGACATCAGTGTCTTCATCGGTCCATCGAAACGCAGCAACCAGGACAGCACAACCACTACAAAAGTGTGTGATAGAACAATGACAGATCACAGTATAGTGTATCCATGAATACACGAAAGCCAGGGCAAAGCACTAAGAAAGACTGATGGGTGCAAGCGCCAACCTGAAAGGAAATGTAAAGAGACAGAGGCACCAAACAAAACATGACGTCACGTTTGGCGTGAGAATCAAACTCCTCCCTATATAAGGGAGTCCCTGGCACTAGGCAGGTGCCAGAGTATAGTTTCCAAAACCTTACTCCAACGTTCCAGTGATTATGTTTACTCGTTGCTGACTACGCCTACTTGTATTCCAGAGGAACACCAGCACCTGTACAAGGGAAGGGCTACGACCTGCGTGTTGGACACACTTAGTCCAAACCTCTTTGCGGAAGTCCCTGGTGAATACCGCCGGCACATTAGACTCAGCACTTCAGTACTGGGTCTCGCCAATCCTGAAGTACGGGCTAGCATCCATTATCAGTCCGTTAGTTGTGACAATGACCCACCCCAGTCATCAGTGTGTATGGCTCTATAACCCACCCCAGTCACCAGTGTTTATGTCTTCATGCCCCCCCCATCCAGGCACCAGTGTGTATGTCTCCATGCCCTCCCATCCATCACCAGTGTGTATGTCTTCATGTCCACCCCAGACACCAGTGTGTATGTCTCCATGCCCCATCCTGTCCCTCCTTCATCTGTGTGTATGTATCCATACCAACCCAGACCCCTTATATTATATCTGTCCTCCCACCTAATATTTATCTCTCATCACCCACTTTTTTCCCTGTGTCCCCACCACCCATTTTTTCCCTGTACCCTTGCAACTCAAATTTCCCCTGTGCCCATAAACCACTTTCCTCTTGCCCTGCCCATCATCCCGCCACTCCCTTTCTTCTTCCACTTCTCCCTTCTTCATCTCTTAACATTTTCCTCCTCTTTATGGGTTTAGGGTTCTAAAGAGAACCAGAAATATTATATCAGACCCGAGCCATCCTTTTTATGAGTTTTTGACAAACTTTCGTCTCAAAAGAGGTTCAGAACACTGTTGGCACGCACGGGACGTTTGCATGATAGTTTTCTTCCATCTGCGGTGCACATGTTGAACAATGTGAATGTATGTCCTTAGTGAACGTTCTATGTATGTTGTACTATTACAATGGATTGCTGCTTCACTGGTTTTTCTTTTTTGGTGTGTCTTGTACAATGTAATTTCGTCTGTCAAAGTAATTTGCTGATGACAATAAATTCATATTCTGCTGAAGGTGATGGAATCCTACAGGCTGACGATCAGAAGCGACTTGGAGAAACCTGAGCATGGCAGGTAAGCACAATCTTCTGATTTGATTATTTTTTCCCCCTAACACTGCTATCGCTGGCAAAAACCCTGACTGCAGTAAAATTTGCCAGTTTTTGCCGGTAAATGTTTCCTCATATGAATTGCACAAGTGTTATGGTGATACTTGTAATGCCATAATACCCATTCTATGTGGCTTTTTCAATGTATTAATGTGGACCTGGTTTGCTCAATGTATTTTATGTGGATTTGGCTTTTTCAATGTATTTTATGTGGATTTGGCTTTTTTCAATATTAATATGAATCCTGTTTTTCTTAT
Source organism: Taudactylus pleione (assembly GCA_031769625.1). Taxonomy (NCBI): domain Eukaryota; kingdom Metazoa; phylum Chordata; class Amphibia; order Anura; family Myobatrachidae; genus Taudactylus; species Taudactylus pleione. The sequence continues at coordinate 2,451 of JAUIMM010000135.1, forward strand.
ATATGTTACATTGTGGCTTGCACTATTTATTATATATTCAGTATGGATTCTGGTTTTCTGTGTGTGGGTGTGTGTATTTAAGTAGTTTTCTTCCCTATATTTCTGTATTTATATAGTTATATATAATTATATAATAGATTGACATGTTATAACACCCACATTTTGATAATAAAAAATAAATAAAATTGGTCACTCACTAACTGATGCCTCACCCCCACTGTAGTGCCCCCCCCCAGGCATTCCTCAACCTATTTTTCTACAAATATAGCACTATGCACAAAAGGCATTGATTCACTGCATCTGAGGTGCATGTGGTATGTGACCACATTGTGTAAATAGAAATAACAGAAGCTCTGCACTCACCATAATAAAGCATGGAGACTCTGGGAGACTTGCCTACTCTTGTGGAGGGCCAGGAGCGGCACCTGATTTTCGACAGGCTCCCGGCAGTCCCAGGAGAGTAGGCAAGTATGATTTAGTTACTGTTCCACCTTGTATTACAATTTACTCACTGTACCAGCTTGCCTTAAAATTTACTTACTGTACCAACTTGCCTTACAATTTACTTACTGTACCAACTTGCTTTACAATTTACTCACTGTACCAGCTTGCCTTACTATTTACGTACTGTACCAACTTGCCTTACAATTTACTTACTGTACTACCAACTTGCCTTACAATGTACTTACTGTATCAACTTGCTTTACCATTTACTCACTGTACCAGCTTGCCTTACTATTTACTTACTGTACCAACTTGCCTTACAATTTACTTACTGTACCAACTTGCTTTACAATTTACTCACTGTACCAGCTTGCCTTACAATTTACTTACTGTACCAGCTTGCCTTATAATGTACTTACTGTACCAACTTGCCTTACAATTTACTTATGGTACCAGCTTGCCTTACAATTTACTTACTGTACCAGCTTGCTTTACAATTTACTCACTGTACTACCAACTTGCCTTACAATGTAGCAGCGTTGAGACCCGATGCGGGACCACGGGACAGGTAAGTTTAAAAAAAATGGGTGCAGCGTGTGCGGTGCGGGGCCCCCCTGGACCCGGGGGCCCATGTGCCCCGCACACACTGCACCCATCATAGATATACGCCACTGACTGTACCACCAACTTGCCTTACAATTTACTTACTGTACCAGCTTGCCTTACTGTTAAGGTATTGCAGGTTTTGCAATATGACTGGAAAATATGTTTGGTATGTTGTCCAGTGCCTAGGGTGTATTAGTTCTAGTAATATGTTACCAGGGTTTTTCAAAATCTTCAAGAACTGATGACAGATATTCTACTCTATGTAGGTAATTCTTCAGATAGTAATGAGTGACGGTTAAAGGCAGGAGGACATGCGGTGGGCTTGGGAGAAAGCTCGGTGTACGATACAATAATACATATATCTAAAGGTAAGGGATTTATGGCTACTATTTATCATGCATGCAATATTAGTATTTATTATTTATATATGATGTTTATATCATGATGTTTGCAGACATAGCTTTACTACAGCTGCTTCTATACTCCAGGGTGAATCTTAACTCTCCAGCCATATCTATAGAGATGTGCACTGACCCCCGTGTTTTGGTTTTGGATCTGGATCTCCCCTGGTTTTAGATCTGGATTGGTTTTGCCAAAACCTCACCTCCGTGTTTTGTTTTTTCGGTTTTGGATCTGGATTTTTTCTTAAAAAAATCATAAAAACAGCTAAAATCACATAAAATGGGTAATATTTTGTTCCTACAGTATTATTAACCTCAATAACATTTATTTCCACTCGTTTCCAGTCAATTTTGACCACCTCACAGCTCACTATATGGTTTTGCACCAAGCTAGCTGACTAACTAAGCTTTAAACATGGCACATCAGGAAAACACTTTTATTATTGAAGAGAGGCCTGAGGGGAGTATGTATGCAGTTGAAGGCAGGGCAGGGACAGGAGGGGTTAATTGGTAGTAAATTTAGTTTAGTTTTTTTGATTCCGAAGAAAATTTGAGGGAGAAGGGGAGGTGAGGAGGCATCTATAGATTGTAAGCTTGCGAGCAGGGCCCTCTTACCCTTATGTATGTCTTGTATATATGTATGTCTTTTACAACCCAGTATAACGTTAATTCAAATTGTAAAGCGCGACGGAATTTGTTGCGCTATATAAGAAACTGTTAATGAATAAGTTTACAAAATAAATGTGATACATTTACATCAGTCCTTGCCACAGAAGAATCCTTGAGCATGGCTGCTGCTGCTGAGAGTTGATTTTCTCATCCCAGAAGGGGACCAGGAAGACTTCTAGTAGTGCTTTCCACATGAAAACGTATTTCCCAACCTGTACAGGGACATTAACAGTACATGTTTATAGGTCTCCTCACAGAATCACAAGTGTAATAATTAACTCCACCTGTGGATCTTTCTAAATGTGTTGGTGAGTAATGAATATACCTGTGCACCAGCTAGGTCATCTGGAAAATGTGAGCTCTCGAGGACCGAGGTTGACTACCCCTGATTTAAGGTCTTATGTTGTGTCTTTCTTGAGAATCCTGCACCTGCTTCTGCGGCCAGAAGTTGACCAGGAAGAGTGCTTTCCAAAAACAAATAAACAATTGACTTAAATAATCCTTTGCAAACATTCTGTAAAGGCAGTTCCCAAACTGTACAGGGACACAAAAAAACATAGTTAGTTAGTAATGCTGCATACACACTGTTAGGATCTGGGTTTGTTGGGGAACTGGAGTGTTATGTGGCACCCCACCAACACCCTGTGTTCCTACCCACGCTGATGTGCCCCTATGAAAATGTAAAGTATTAATGTGACTCCTGCCATTGTCTAATGAACATGAAAATGTAAAGTATTAATGTGACTCCTGCCATTGTCTAATATAGGGCATGATTTAACTGGTTTCATTAAGGTTCAGGGACTTTTTGCACTGCCCCCTCAGCGATGGTGGACGTTAGGGGACCTGTGAGTACTGTAGCAGGCTCAAGGATTTGAACTAGAGAAAAATGGCAGTTGGTGGCTGCGCTGTGGTGAGGTAACTGCCAGTGGGAGCAAAGCTGTACGTTGTGTGTGTTTCACCGGATTCCCAGTGGTATTCCCAGTGACCGGAGGGCTTCTCCTGTGACAGGCACTCGGTGGGCAGCTGAAGAGGGTATCCAATCAGTTGGGGAGAGCAGTGGCTACAGATAAAGAGGACATCTTGTCAGCCCTCAGTTATCAGCTGTAGCCAGCAGGGCCGGATTACGGTCTGTGGGGGCCCCTGGGCAACAAACATGTGGGGGCCCCTATTAAATGTGACAAACTGGGGGTATGCGCAATGGTGACCTTATGCAGAGCCCCCAGTAGTGTCAGTGCCCACAGTGGTAGTGCCACGTATGCAGTCCACCCAGTAGTAGTGCCCCTTATGCAGTGCCCCTATGCAATACCCCCATTAGTAGTGCCCACTGTAGTAATGCCCTCTGTATAATTGCCCCCAGTAGTAATACCCCTGTAGTTGTGCCCCAAATAGTAATTCCCCCAGTAGTAATTGGGCGTGTGCCCAATAGTAATGCCCTAGTAGTAATGCCCCCTGTATAAATCCCCCAGTAGTAATACCCATGTAGTTGTGCCTCCAATAGTAATGCCCCCAGTAGTCATTCCCCCTTTAGTAGAGCCCTCTGTAGAAATGCCCCCAGTAGTAATGCCCCTCTATTAGTGCCCCCAATACTAATGCTCCCTCTGTAGTAGAGCCCCCAATAGTAATGCCCCCTGATTAATGCCCCCAGTAGTAGTGCCCCTTATGCAGTGCCCCTATGCAATACCCCCATTAGTAGTGCCCACTGTAGTAGTGCCCTCTGTATAAATGCCCCCAGTAGTAATACCCCTGTAGTTGTGCCCCAAATAGTAATTCCCCCCAGTAGTAATTGGGCGTGTGCCCAATAGTAATGCCCTAGTAGTAATGCCCCCTGTATAAATCCCCCAGTAGTAATACCCATGTAGTTGTGCCTCTAATAGTAATGCCCCCAGTAGTCATTCCCCCTTTAGTAGAGCCCTCTGTAGAAATGCCCCCAGTAGTAATGCCCCTCTATTAGTGCCCCCAATACTAATGCTCCATCTGTAGTAGAGCCCCCAATAGTAATGCCCCCTGATTAATGCCCCCAGTAGTAATGCCTCCCCCTCCGAGTAATGCCTCCACCCGAGTAATGCCCCCAGTTGTAATTCCCCCCCAGTAATGCCCCAGTAGTAATGCTCCCCCAGTAGTAATGCCTCCCCCCCTCCCCGTGTAATGCCCCAGTAGTAATGCTCCCCCCGAGTAATGTCCCCTGTAGTAATGCCCCAAGTAGGCCACTTGCACTAAAAAAAATAAAAATAAAGCTCATACTTACCTTAAGCTAAGCCCCGTGTCCGCTGCAGTCCACTCGGCTGCTCCCCTGCACTATGGCAGAGACATCATGATGTCTCTGCCACAGTGCACTGCGTGAGCCGGAAGCTGGAGCTCACGTGAGCTCAAGCCTCCGACTCTGGCTGCTGCTGCGGGGAGGGAGCAGGGCGCCCGCTGGTTACAACGGGCGCCTGGTAAATGGAGCCTCCCTGCGGCGCCGGGGTTAGGTTGGCCGGAGGAGGCGGAACTGGTTCCGTCTCCTCGGTCCACTTTAACCCTGATGGGTGTGGGGGCCCTTAACGTGTGGGGGCCCAGGGACGATCGCCCCTATCGCCCCCCATTAATCCGACCCTGGGAGCCAGCGTTAGTGTATGGTATAGGCCGGTAGTCCTGCATTACTATCCACACACAGCCCAAGTCCATATTAGAAAGGGACAACGCCAGAGACAGTATAACCCTGTAGCTGAACAAAGCAGAGCCTCAACTATTTGCAGCTTCCCATAACAGTGTTGTTAATACCACCGAGTGAGGAGTTACTGCTATGATCTAACAGACAGTTCCTCTGAGAGTGTCAGAAAAGACTATAGTCAGTCAGCTGATCACACAGAGCTAATAGCTCCGCCTTATAGGAGGAGCCAGGACTGGGCAGTATAATGAAAGTACCCAGTCAGTACAGAGAGGATATAGTGTTCAGCCCTGACCAAGGAACAGCACCAGAATCTTATTAACATCTTTTGAGCCAATAAACTTTCCAGTAATAATAATCTCAGAGACTTTCTGGAGCACAGTACTGATGAAACTTTGTTGCTAATGCTGGGATGTTTACAAAGTAACAATTGAGATGACATCAGTGTGTTGCAACTATTTATATGCAAAACTAAGACACTTTAGTCCTTAATTCAGCAAAGTTTAGCAAACACAGTATGTGCTGTATAACATATATAAATTGCAGGCAACTCTGATAAAGAGTCTAGAAGGAGGAAATAGTTCTGGCAAGTGCACCACCGAGCTCCATCATACTGAACTGATTTATCACACTTTATGGGGCTCCAAGGTTAAAGGTTATATTTTAACTGCCTTGTTCTATGTAAAATATTGTTGACACTGTGATCTGTTATTGAGTAATGCTTTAAATTGGTAGAAAGTATAAGAAGTTTGTTTTGCTATAGAAGTGTTTTATTATAGGGATAATACAACCGCATAAGTGCAATATTACAAAGCAAAACAAGTCTACCCAGTCAAGTTTCCAGTTAAATAAATTGTATAAAACATTATTGTGGTGAAGGTTATTAGATATTGTAATATTTTCTGTGTGCAATTATCCTGCTTACTTGAGTATCACATTAATAGGAGCAGACACATGAACAGATTTAAACTGAAAAGTGTGTTTTTTACTTGGCGTAGCTAAATACAAGCGAGGAGCAGGTGCAACCACTGTTACATTTGAAGTAGTCAAAGTAGTTTGCATAACATCTTGATGTTTAGCTATTTCTTGTAAAAACTGGGCCATTTGGTGCTGCATAGTTTCCAGGTTTTCCAAACGGGTTGCTATGCTATGCTCTGAATTAAATCCGTTCTGGACTCCTGTCCCATGGCCGAGTCCATTGGGCCAGTACAAACTGTTAGGATCTGGGTTTGTTGGGGATCTGGGTTTGTTGGGGACCAGGGGACCTGTTCAGGTGTAATAGGAACAGACACCTGAATAGATTTAAACTGAAAAGTGGGGTTTTTAATGGGTGAACTTGAAGGCATGTACACAGATAATATAAAGTCCAGAATATAGATAGGGAAGTGATGACTAGAAACTTTAGTGAAGTATGAATGGGTAATGTCCAGGTAGTGGCAGAACTAATAAAAAGTCTTTGTAATCCAAATGGTCACTGGAAGGCTGCAGGCAGGATATCAGGTTATAAACTGATGCGGGTGAGATGAAATCCAGGGAGGTTATGGAGTAATTTGAATAGTAGTAGCTGTTGGGTTAACTGGAGAGTTGTACTGAGATGGGTTAATGTAGAAACTGGATTAGTTGCAATATGAGCCAACAGAGAGCTAGGTAAGCGGAGGCAGTGTAGGTACAGGGTTAACTGCACACTCAGGTAATTTTGGCAGGGAAAGGGTTGATAGAAGGTGCAGGGTGGTTCCAGCAGGAGGCTGGGAGCAGGCAGAGCGGTGCAGGCACCTAGGAAGCTGGAATCCAGCAAGAGCACAGGCGAGCAGGGAACACACAGATCTCAGGAGCACAGGAACTCTCTCACAGCATGCGCTGTAAAACATGTTGCACTGGCAACTATGGGAAGCTCTGAACTCCCAGTGCAGGATCGTGATAGGTTGAAGAGAGCATGTGACACACCAGGATTGGAGCAACTAAGTCACATGACTAGAAGCAAGATGGTGGCTCCCATACCAGAGTGCAATGGAAACACCACCAGACTTACCCCAGCCAGAATGACACAGTGCCTGCAGAACACTTTGCACAGCCAACGCCTGTCACCAGACACCAGCCCCTCCGCCGGAAGGACCACACCACAGTGCCGGAAAACCCCGGTCGTGACACACAAGAGATGATTTTCCTGAATGATATGAACAATAATGATATAGTTGAACGATATATCATTCATATCATTCATTTCTAGGCAGTGAACGATCAACCAACGACCAACGATGCGCGTTCCCACATGGACATTAAAGATATCTTTCATCGTCCATGCATGCCTAACTTGGCTGATATCATCAAATTTCCCTGTTCAGAGATGTGGCAGGATGACTCACTGAAAGACATCTTTGAAAGATATCTTTCAAGTCGTTGGTGGTACAGATCGTACTGTGTGTATGCACCTTTAGTTAGTGGCTTTCAAACTGCCGTTGTTCCCACTGTCCACTTAACCAGATCAGATATGTGAACAAGCGGAATAGAGCATTAAATGCAACATTTCAGATTTATGGTTTAAGTCTTACGTTGTGTCTTTCTTGGGAATTCTTGAGCGCCATGCCTGCTTGCTGGGAGTGGATTTTCATCCCAGAAGGGATGAAGACATTGTTTTTCTTCCCAACGGACACAGATCTGAAGAGAAAGAGATACATGTAAATAACTACTGGCAGGAAAAAGAGGCAATTTGGGGATATATTTAACTTTCTAAAAATGAAAAGTGTTCATGTTTCCACCTGCCATGGGCAACATGAACATCATTAACTGTCTTTGCTTTACCGGAGCTGCCCATCCACCTTCCAATGTGTACTCGCACAGAAAGAGTTTTCATCACAGCCGGGAACCTTGTCAGTGATTGGCCTGAGACTACTTCCCCAAAATGTGGAAAAGATGATGTCCATCAAAATGAACTACAAATTCTACTAGAAAGACCTTTACCATCAATTACGTGCAAAAATTACAAAGGCACCTGTAATGGTGGATTACAGCGGGGGAAAAATTAATATTGTGTGAAGAAGATGATGTATACATCACCCCAGATTATACCATGACCCAAGCCTATATCATCATCCCATCCTGTGTTGTATATAGATTACAGCTGCGCTTCCAGTTAGATTGGGCATTCATTGTCCACTTTAGTTGATGTAAGCTCCATTTTAGACCATATCATCACCACACCCCCTACACATCTTCTGACCTGGGCTACAGGAGGAGCAGCTGTACTCTGGAATACGGTTGCATGGAGTTGCCCCTCTGACTCACTGAAATTCAGGTAGAGGGGCCATGGGAGTAGGGACACTATAATCAGAGAATGCAGTTTTAGCTGCTTTATTAAATTTTTTGAACCATAGCCTCAATTTTACCTTTGAAAATGTTTATGCAAATCTCAGCAGAGGCGTTTGTGATGCCATGGCTAACGCACACACACACAGAAAAAAAAAACCACATTGATTAATTATTTTTTAGGGGGCACTTGGGAGGGAGAGCCTCTGAAAGAGGCAGCAGCCTCTTGATAAACGACACAGGCAGCACAGCACCTCTGCGCACCTACGTTGCTGATAAATGTGGCTAGTACACAAAAAAAAATGAAAATTTTTTATCACTGGGGGTGAACCCCTGGAAGAGGCAGCAGCCCCTTCACAGACAGCAGCACAGCACACCTGCGCACCTACGCTGATGACAAGTGTGGCTAACACGCACACAGAAAAATAAAAAAAAAAAATTTTCACACTAGGGGTGGGTGAAGAGCACTGCTGAAGAACAGAGCACCCCCTGGACAACACAACACTACAGCCAGCCAGCCAGCCTCTATGGACAGGACAACAGCCAGCCCCTCTATAGAAGACAACAGCCAGCCCTTATGAACACTGACAGGACAACAGCCAACCCCTATATGGACAACAGTAGCCAGCCAGCCCCTATGGTCAACATCAGCGTCAACAACAGCTCCCAGTTCCCTCCCTCTTCACTCTCCGCAGCTGGAATGAAAAATGGCGGCGATCGCAGGACCTTTATAGAATCCAAAACCCGCGAGAATCCGACAGTGGGATGATGAGGTTTTGCCTCGTTTTCAGATCCGAGTCAGGCGGGAAAACCCGAGCTGACTCGGATCTGCCTCGGAACACCGTAGTTCGGGGCAGGTTTGGTTCTCAGGGAACAGAACCCGCTCATCCCTAATCTATGCACTAGACTTTAAGGTGAAAGGAATAAAAAAGACAGTCACTTATCACTTATCATGTAGCAGCTGTGAACATGACCTTGCATCTACAAATGTTCTGACGCAGCTGCTGTGTATATATATATATTTTTTTGCAAGTTTTTTCTTTTATTTATGTTTTAATTCAAATGTATTTCTATTATTTTCTTATTAGCAAGAGAAAAGCAGGCAGTCAACAAAAAAAAAAAACAACAGCCCCCCCCCCCCCTCAAAAAAAAGAAAGATAATTATACAGTATATGCCTCTGCAAGAAAAATTAGATAATTCTGATAAACGGAAATATATAGCACTAGACCATATGTAATGAACATAAGGCATCTGGCTGTACCAACTTGCCTTACAATTTACTGACTTAATGTATTGCCAGTTATACCATATGACTGAAAAATGTGTAGGGAGGGGTGGGTGGTCCAGAGCTGGAACTCCCTACCCCCTCCTCTCCCCATTTGATCTTGCTATCTTCTGGGATCTTATTGGTTGAGTTCCAAAACATTTGAGCTGCATACTCCTAACCTCCTTTGGACCTTTTTTATTGGTGCGAATTATCTTCTCTTCTCATGAAAAGTATGTTTGGTATGTTGCCCAGTGCCTAGGGTGTATTAGTTCTTGTAATATGTAACTAGGGTTTTTTGAAAATCTTCAAGAACTGATGACAGGGAATCCAGTCTCTGTAGAGAAGTATACATCAATTCTATTTGGAGTGACGTTTAAAGGCAAGAGGACATGCACTGGACTTGGGCGAAAGCTGGATGTATGGTACAATAACACGGAGATCTAATGGTAAGGGATTTATGACTACTAGTATTTATCATGATTATTGATCAGCTATTCTACTTCACTATTTCATCAGAGTTTATAATATGCCAGGAACAGTAAAAAAACAAATGTGGTAATTATTAAAAATACCAAAGGGACAAGTGCAAAAGCACTGCAAATATACATACTGTATGCAGAGCCAAGCCTTAACATGGAAAACTACATAGAGAAAACTAAATAGAGAATATGCTGTTTCTCTTTTTGACTCCAAATATTTTGTCTGTATGCCTCTCCCCTCTTTCCCTTTATAAAGAATAGGGGAATAATTATATTTTGTCAGAGCCATAACAAGGGCTCTGAATGCTCTGTGCTGGCCCCACCCTCTTTGCGTGCGATGTCATGATGTCACGCATAGTGGGGTGGGGAAGCCGGCATCCGGAACTACAGCACTGCCCGGAGAGTCTTGAAGATGCTCTGGACAGCCGTAATTATGGCAGGGTGCCTGCCTGTAGCATCCAAAGGACTACCACAGCAATGCTGGCTGCAGGGTGCCATTCCAGGCTCCCTGCTAGCCAGAAGCAAGGGCCATGGGGCCGTCCACAGAGCCCTACGCTGCGGCCCTGTATTTTCTACAGTCTTATTGGGGTTTTTTGTGTTTTTTTTGCTCAACCTATAGTATTGGTAGTCGATGATACCTTGATGTATCCTTAAAGTTTAAAAATGGGTTATACCAATTAATAGTTCTATAGGGTAACAGGAAGTGAGCTGGAAACTTTTTCAGCAAGTTTTAATGTTTATTTATCTGGAACATTGTTATCTGGTACAGTATGTTAAAGCCTCCTCCCACTATTAGGTGCCAATAAGTCTAGTACTGTACTGTTTAGTTATTTGTTGCCGAAAAGCAGTAGGTGGGTTCTACGATGTCAGTGCAGAGCTGGAAGCAAATCAGGTATTATACATATTTCCAAAGAATGTGCACAGAAGAAAAAATGCTTTTATTCACCCACCTATAAGCACCCTGAGGTCCACCTGTGCGGGTAGCATATGTGCTACTAGTCATTATCATTATTATCTTGTATTTATAAGGCGCCACACCGACATAGCGATATACCGGGAAAATGCAAAGTAGCAGTGAAACTTAACCTATCATAGGTACACTTTTAATGTAAGTTGACTTATCGTTGGAATACCACATACTAGGTAGGATGTAGACAAGGGGCGAGGGTTGGTCAACTCAATGTATCTAGACAGGCAAGTGGAGCTGAGCTACAGGTAGGGGAAGACAGTTCAGCCTTCAAAGAGCAGGTGCCCAACTAATGACGAGCACTCAGACTCGGAGTCTCTGAAAGCAACTAGGACTCAAGCGTGCTGTGGATAAAAGAGGACCTTGCCCATGATCGCTTACATACTAAGGGCTCCATTTACTAATGAGTTTCTGCTGCAGTGTTATTTACCATTTTCGCTCGCCGCATTTTTTTATTTAACTTGTATTTAACAATGATGCGCTTGCCGGCGAGCACTAGTGTAAATAAACCAGGCAGCACTGTTTCTCTCTTACCAGTAACGCTGACAAATGAAGTTTTATTTTTCCTGAAATCGGCGCATGCGCTATGTATCTTCCTTTCCTTCCACGTGCGCAGTCTCTCTGCCAGGACCTGTTTCCACTATTACAGCTAAAGTAAGGTTTTTTTTTCTCTCTTATCTATCTGGGTTTTTTAAGCTTTTTTTGAATGTTTTCTGTTTGTTGGGTGGCAGGTGAGAGGTTTTTTTTTACTTCACTGGGGATGTGCTTGTGCTCCCAGCCATCCTATTGCAGAACATACTACGGGGGAGCCTGCAGGGAGGAGGCGGAAAGCCATGCTCAGGAATCTGAGGCATCCAGCAGGTAGGAGTCTGGGAGCAGCCCCTTGCACCAGTCGGCAGCAGCAGGCGGGACATGGCAGCACAAGCAGGTGGTGCAGTGGGTGCAGGGCTCCGGACACACACACGGGTTGTGTGCACACTGCTCCTCTGCGGTTGCTGTAGGTGAGGCGCCCCTTTGAAAGCAGCACATGCCATTGCCCCCACCTTTCCTCCCATGTAGCGCCCCCGCACACACCTTCTCCACCCCCCAGCACCATCAGTCCCAGGCCAGGTGCTTGTCATGTATCACTGTGGCCAATGAGTGTGTTGCGCGCTGGCAGTCAATTAGAACATAGAGAGAGTGTGAGTCACATCGCTGCTGGCTAAAAATTAACAGAGGCAGGACCCTGGTGAGATCAAATTAAGCCAACGAGTGGTAAGTATCAAATACTGCTCATTGTTAAATACCAACACCAACGCATTTCTTAGGGGGTGTGGGTAAAAGCCGGAAACATAGTAACTGCATTGAAAAAGCCGGAAACAATGTAAAGTGTATTGAAAAAGCCGGAAATCATAGTAAGTGTATTGAAAAAGCCGGAAATCCATAGTAAATGTATTAGAAAAGCCGAAAATCCATAGTAAATGTATTCGAAAGGCCGGAAATCATATTACATGTATTGAAAAAGCCGGAAATCATACAAAATGTAGGGTGTGGGTAAAAGCCGGAAACATAGTAAATGCTTTGAAAAATCCGGAAACCATAGTAAATGTATTGAAAAAGCCAGAAATCTTATTAAATGCATTGAAAAAGCCGGAAACCATAGCAAATGAATTGAAAAAGCCTGAAACCATGTAAATGGTATTGAAAAAATTTGGAAATCATATTAAGGGCCATATCCAATTAGCTGTAAAAAACTGCAGTTTGTCGAAAAGTTTACACTTGTGCAAACTTTTCACCAAAAATGCGTATCATGCTATCCTATTAGCCGCGGCTTTTCATACATGCAAATTTTTTAGGTTTTTTTTAGTACATGTGCTATGATTTCCGGCTTTTTCAATACATGTAATATGATTTCCGGCTTTACTAATACATTTACCATGGATTTCGGCTTTTTCAGTACATGTAATATGATTTCCGGCTTTTCTAATACATTTACTATGGATTTCCGGCTTTTCTAATACATTTACTATAGATTTCTGGCTTTTCTAATACATTTACTATGGCTTTCCGGCTTTTTCAATGCATTTACTATGTTTCCGGCTTTTACCCTGTTCCTTTCTTAGGCTCATATGCAAATTAAATAGTGCTGCATTACAGAAGTGCTATCTACAATGATAAATAGCAGCAGCTACAAAAACATTCACGATGAGTTTAGAACAACTCAAACTCTTTAGTAAATGGAGCCCTAAGAGGAGGGATGAACAGCTGGAGGGTGAACAAGGTAGATGAGAAGGGCTAAGGTGGGGAGAAGAGTAGAGATTTAAGAGGAAGGATGGTAGGTTTTGAAGCTGGCATGACTGGCAGAAAACAGTGTGGAGTAGAGGTGGCAATCGAAGGAAGAGCAGAGGGGATAGGTGGGAGTATTGACAGAAATAAGGTTGGAGATAAAGGTGTAATCAAGTGTTTTGCATTTGAGTGTCATGAGTTTGAACTGGATTTGGTGGAGCATTGCCCATAAGCGGGGAGGTAATTAATTTAAATCCAATTAATTTAAAATCTGCTAACATATTGCCAGGGACTGTTAAGGACAAGATGGGTAATGAAGTGGATTTGGTGTGTCAGTCTCTTTAGGCAGCACTTGCAATAGTTAGAAGTTGTGGAGCACTGGTGTATCTACAGTATAATAGGTGCAGGGTCTGTGGTGCATACGAGCCTCTAGATCCAGGAGTGCCAATACCCCTCATCTTACACACATTGATCATACATACCTTGCATCTGCCGCTGGAGAAATCTCCTGGAAAATGGTGCTACTCTATTTAACCCAGAGATTTGCACATGCGTAGTATAGAAATCTCAGGGAAAATTCTGCCTCTAGTTTCCTGGAATATGTGCAGGTGCATACGCAGTAGGTATAAAATGGTTTGACCGCATTCCTCATATGTATCAAGCTCCAGAAGCGAAACTTTCCAGAGCTTGTACCCAATAGGCAATGCCATCTATAGATGGCATTGCCTAATAGAAGATAATAGGCTTCTTATCGCATTATTCCCTGAGAGGCATGCGTAGTAGGACTTCCAGAAGTCCTTACACCGCAAAGGACCGCTGTTATTGGAAGAGCTGTCCTTTGCGGTTTAAAGAGCAAATCTACATGCATAATTACTAACATACTTGTCAAGCCTATCTGATTGTCAGGTAGACACCCTATAATAGTAGCAGTCTCCCTGACTCCCTGAAGAGTCTAACAATCTCCCTGATTGCACCTTACCCCCATTATGTAGCTGTTATATACTTGAGAAAAATAAATAAATCAGTGATATATACATTCAAATGGGATCATCAGTGCCATTTTCCTGCATTGGTTATAAGGTACAATCATGATCCCTATGGCTACAGACATCTTCATACAAGATTTCTCAAGGCCATATATATATGGAACCACTTGTAAAACACAATGCATGAGCAAGCCCTGAGAAGTATCCTTGTGTTTTCATCAACAAATAGTTCTTACTAACTCCTTTGGGGCTCTTTGACATTTGGATGGAAGCCCATTTTATGGCACGCCTCTCAGATGATATCCGGACTATAGACAGACAGTAAAAAGGTCGACAATGTCTAGATAGACACCGGATGTTAGACAGTCAATAGGGACAAAAGGTTGACTCACTAAAGGTCGACATGGAAGGAGGTTGACAGGTACAAATGGTCGACATTGTCAAAAGGTCTACACACAAATGGTCGACACATATATATATTCTTTTTAATTTAAGGTTAGGCGCTTACCCCGATGGTTAGAGTTAGGCACCAGGAGGGAGGGTTAAGGTTAGGCACAAAGGGGAGAGTTACAGTTAGAAACCATGTGTTGACCATTTGTGTTGACATTTTTAACCCTGTCGACAATTTGCATCTGTTGACATTCTTCCATGTCGACCTTTAGCGTGTCGACCTTTTGTCCCTGTCGACCTATTGACTGTCTAACATCTGGTGTCTATCTAGACATTGTACTGTCTTTAATCCCATAACCCTCTCAGATGTAGCAGTACACGCCCACTTTACCGCCGCGCTCATGGGTGTTGCTTTCACAATCTCCCTGATATGATTTTTCAAAAGTAGGTAAGTATGATACTAATAAATGCTGCTATGCATGCGGTAAGTAGCGGGATGTATCAAAATGCGATGCTTGATACATCCGTCCCAAGGTCAGTAAGGTATTATACAAACAATTACAATCTCTCTTGGGGCTCATCAGTTATACTAATGTGAAGAAATATATATTTCTGTAGAAGCAGCACCATTTCATGGGATTATGCAAACAAATAGGAAACTATAAATGTATTGGCAACTTTCTAGTAGCTTGCTGTACCACAAGTATCTATACAGAAATTGCATCTGTTGTTGCCACAAAAGCAAATGGATTCTGGACGGGGAGAGGTGCGCAGCTCCTTGGCCCCAGAATTGGCAAAAGAAGGGTTTGCTAAAACCTTTGTTAATGTTAGAATTATTTCCAATTATTGTGGTGAGTTGTGGGTCAGGAGATGTAGGGCATAATACAAAGGTGGACGCAGTGCAGATATTTGCGCAGATTCAATGATTGTTAACCATTGCGCATGCTCACACATGTGATTATGCTCACACAGAAGATACATTCACAAAGTCAGTGACAGGTAATCACAGGGCCGGCTCTAGGGGTGTTCGACCAGTGTGGTCGCACAGGAGCGCCACCCGTAGAGGGTGCACCCCTCCCCAGCATCCTGATTTCCAAAGTGGCCCGCGGGTGCTCAGATCGGGAGGTTGGGGACCCCCGGAGTGTGAATGGATGATGCATTTTACCCCTAGCCTGACGTTATTTGGAGGCGTGTCATGCGGGCACGCCTCAAAATAACATCACATAGGGGGCGTAACCTATGGTAATTATGAGATCCATTGAGACAAAATTGTCTTTTTGGTGGCTGCTGCCAGTTTTGCAAGTAATACACGATTACCTTTAGAGTGGCCATGGACAGTATCCTTGGGGTGAATATCCCAAAAAGTCCAAGTTTTAGTGACTACAAACTTAGGCCCTCATTCAGAGCCGGACGCTCTGAGCAGAGCGCTCGCTCTGAATGAGGGCCGTCCTCCATAAAAATGGAGCGTCCTCCTGGACGCTCGTATAGCTGTGGGTCACCACCCACAGCACATACGAGCGTGCAGGATGATGGTCGCGATGGTCTTGACCATCGCGACCATCACCAGTGCGGCCAGCAGCCTGTGGTCGGGTTTTTCGACCACAAGCCCTGGAGTGATTTTGGCTCTATCAGAGCCAAAATCACTCCCACTGACATCACTAGTGATGTCAGTGGGCCGGCTTCTGATGGTAGGCGTTCCCTTGGGAACGCCCCCGTCTGGGAGGCACGCCCCCGGCACGCCCACCAAAGGGGGCGTGCTGTCAATCAACATCGACAGCACGCCCCCTTTGATCAGACACAACGAGCGAAGGAAAGTCCTTTGCTCGTCGCGTCTCGCGCATGCGCACCATCGACCCACTTGCGAGCGGATAGCCGCTCGCGAGTGGGTCTGAATCAGGCCCTTAATCTTTAGTGTATCATTGATGTAACTTTGAAGATTCATCCACAATGTTTGCACCTGAGGACAGGTCCATAAACAGTGTATAATATCAGCCTCTGGGGTTCCACATTTATAGCAGTTGGAAGTAGAGGCTTCACCAATAAGGAACTTCAGTTTTGGTGTAAAGTATGCCCTATGTAGGATTTTCTGATGCATTTCAGTATATGAAATTGAGATTCATTGTTTATTTAGTTTGACATAAGAAGCTAATATGGTTTTCAATGGAAGCTCAGGGAAGTCAATTTTCCATTTTAATAATCCCACATTACCGGAATCTATATCAAGTCGCGAGCGAGAGTTCGCGTATATCTGTGAGGTAGAATAGAAGTTCCCAGATCTACGGCGCACTGTGTTATCCAATCCGCATTCCATGTCTCTCTCATTTAACACATGCAATACCGCTTGTACATAACTTGTAGCTTATAAAAATGGAAATAAAGGGATTGTGACAGATTGGTGTAGGTCTTGTAATTGAGAGCGCGTGAGTGGATTAATAGTATCTGCATTTAAAAATTGTTAGACATTTTTAAGGCCTCTATCATGCCATATCTTAAATATCAGAGATGTTCTATGAGGACAAAAGGCTGGATTGCCCCAGAGAGGTAAAAATAAAGATGCATATCGAGATATTTTCAGGTTAGAACGAACCAGTCTCCATGCCATACAAGTAGTATAAAGTAATAAATTATCTTTAACTTCTGTTGGTAGAGATTGTGGAGGTGTATGTAAAAGAGAGATTAAATTCCAATCTGGGATAAGTTTGTTCCATAGATCTTGTAGTATAATTGTTAGCCCCCCCCCTATCCAGTCAGTGGCAATTCTATAATTGGCCGCTATGGCATAGGATTGGAGACATGGCAAATTGATACCACCTAAATCAGTCGTCTGTTGCAATTTAAATAATGATATTCTGGGGCGTTTATCTGCCCAGATAAATTTTGTTAAGGCTTTGTTTAGCAGTTTCAGGTCATTCTTTGATAGTATAATAGGAAGCATTTGAAGAACATAGAGTAGTCTCGGGAAACAAATCATTTTATATAGGTGACACCTACCAATATAGGACAAAGGGAGATATCTCCTTTTAGTAAAATCTGAAAAAGTCTTTTGTAATAATGGTGTGTAATATAAGTGGGAAGGATGCGTAGTGATCTTTATTCCAAGATAAGTAATGCAATCAGCAGCCCATCTGAAAGGAAAAGAATCCCCCCAACCCAGTTTTGCTTCAGGAAAAAATGCCAGTGCTTCAGTTTTAGTGTAGTTGATCTTAAACCCAGCTACTGATTCAAAGGTATGAAATAAAGAAACCAGGAAAGGCATAGCCGTTTTTGGGTTTGCAAAGTATAGCAGGAGATCGTCAGCAAATGCTGCAAATTTTACTTCTATCCGGCCAAATTTAATACCTTGCCATCTGTTTTCTTTAATAAAATGCTGAAGAAGGGGATCAAGGGCCAAATTAAATAGAAGCGGGGACAGTGGGCAGCCTTGCCTTGTGCCACGAGATAAATAGATAGAACGTGTATTTAATGAATTAATAGTCAAAAAGGCAGTTGAATTTTGGTATAGACTGTTAAAGACATGTAAGAAAGCAGGGCCAAAGTTTTGGTAATTAAATATTCTAATAAGATGGGGCCAAGACACTCTATCAAATAGAGCAGGAAGTCCACTACTGACATCACGAGTGATGTCAGTAGGGCCGCCCACAAACGACAGGCGTTCCTAAGGGAACGTCTGCGTTTGTGCAGCCACCCCCCTCCCCGCCTACAAAACGGGGCGAGCTGTCAATCAACATCGACAGCCGCCCCGTCTTGTAGCGAGCCCCAGAGCGACGCATGCACAGGGGCCAAACATCAACCCGCTTGCGAGCGCTGTGCGCTCACAAGCGGGTCTGAATCAGAAACCGATTTATCAAACAACGGAAAGACTTTTTTATGTGGAAAATGTGTTATTTCACTCTATGATGTATGAAGCCTTGGTGATAGATAAAGTGGGAGAAGTTGCCCAAAACAACCATTCAGCTTCTAACTATCATTTATCTAGCATTCTTTGAAATGACAGTTAAGCTGGGTACACACTGGAGTGACCAGTTATAGGACCGATGTTTAGTGCGATTTGCTTTCACCCTGGTCATCGCATGATTGCCAATACACATTACCCAATTTAATGAACGACGGAATGATCACTCGTTCTGTCCTTCATTAATATGTATGGCGCCGCATGCGATATTGCGTGATTGGACGTGCAGCACGACCAACCACACGATATAACATGCAATCGTGGGAGTGTGCAAATTGGGCATACACACTGCACGATATGCCCGATTTGTCATTCCGATTTGGCCAAAACGGGCTGATATCGCTCCAGTGTGTACCCGGCTTTAAGCTAGGTACCAGGGTCGAAACTAGGGGTGTGCGAGTGGTACTGCAGCACAGAGTGATGAGCCCTGTGGGCGGCACTGGCGCTCACCCACGGCCTCTGCATCTGGCCTGTAGCGGCACCCTGCAGCCAGAATCGCTGCTGCAGTGCCACACGGAACGTCCTTTGGATGCTCCAGACGTACACAGTGCAGCTCTTACAGTTCTGAGGTTGGTCCGGTCAGCGCTGTAAACCCCGGCCCTGCCGGTAGTGCCCCTTCCGCATGCTATCATGCGCTCAGGGGGGTGTCCTGTACCAGTCACAGAAATGCCCTGTTATACAATTATTGGTGCAATTTGCCAATAATCTTGTGATCGGCCTGATTTATTGTATAGTCAGTAGTCATGAACGTTTCATAAAACATTTAAAAAACATCCACAAGCGCATTCCTTAGATTATCAAATCAGTCGGCCAAGACAGAAAATCCCGGCCTCAGATATTGAGCAGTGTGGGCATTCTCAATACTCTGCCCATATTTCCTATGTTTTCCCGTGACTATGTCATACTCTTTGTGGACAGACATTTGTAAAACCAGTACGGTTTGGCTGAAAATCTGCAAATTCTTATAAAAATATTATGTAGCACAGATATTGGGGCTTTCAATTTGCCAAAAAATCGCCCCGTTTGTTGTCCCAATCAAAAAATCGACAGCGTGTACCTAGCTCTAGAAGCTGATTGGCACTTTGAGCAACTTTATCTTTCTCCAAGACTTGATACATCTCCCCATATATATTTATGGACATGTGATCATCAATCATCGCCACTGGTGCAGCCTGTTTGACAGCATTCACCTGACGTTCGTCCCCGTCGCTCCTCCCACGGCTTTGTCAGAGGACGCTTCCTCCTAGTTGACTCAGCAGTACTGCAGATGGACGAGCTACCCAAATTACGGCATGCGAGCTACCTGTAGCTCACAAGCTATGGGTTGGAGACCACTGAGTGTTACTGGAAGCAATTGCAGAGACTCACATGGAGTATGGGATTATTAGGTAGGCCATTTAAAGAAAATCAGGTATCTTTAACATAGTACTCACCATAAAAGCGGGAGGAATTGCCTAAGGCGAGCAGCTTGTTACCAGGGAATCAGAAAGGAGCTCCATTACTGAGAACCTCAAGGTTATACTACGTGGTGAGTTGGAAAGCAATTCCTCAGGGCCTCCTTAACAGTCAGGGAAAGGGTATGTTAAGGAAGCCATGTGTCAAAAAAATGTCAGCCAGTTATTCTTTATTGGTAGATATTTCCACCCAATCCATTATAAAGAGATTTGAAATTCTAAAATGCTCTAATGTTAGAGGAGGGGAATTCGGAGCTGTACATGGTCTTCTTAGCTGCTGCTGCCAATTTATCAAAGACGTTGACCCTTGGGAAGCGCTGCTCTAACAGCGGCAGTATATATACGTATGCTGCAAAAAGGACATGGCTTCATAATTTGGAAGTTAATATTTAATGTATAGGTATTATCATTTTGAAGGGCTCTCCACAACAGCTGCACCTGGTGGCAGTCCCATAAACAATGCATAATGTCTGTCGGGGTATTACATTTGTAACAATTGGAATTGGGAGCTTCGTCAATAAGGAACTTTAACTTTAAAGATTTTAATATACCACTAGGAGTAAGATATATATAGACCATGATTTTATTAACGGTTAAGTTTAAGGCTAGAGGTTAGCAGCCCAAAGTTACCAATCTCTAAATCTAGTAAATGATCTAGAATAAGAATAGATATTGGAAGTGGTGAGTGAGGTCCAAGAATACTGATGCAGTGCACCATCCAGCCCAGTTCATGATCTGCATTGGTCATACCACTTAGTACCTTTTGTATATAGCTCATAGCTTGTAAACATGGAAACAATGTGATAGCCACTGCTGGAAAGGTGTCTTGGAGCTGTTTGTGGGTTAGTGGTTGTAAGGTTTGAGGTGCAAAAACTGGTAAATATATTTAAGACCTCCCACATACCACTGAAGTAATTGAGGTTCTACCTTTTGAAAATGAAGGGTTCCTCCATGATGGTAAAAAAAGAGAGGAATAATTGATTAACCGTAATCTTATGCCAACCTACACGTGGTATATAACAACAATTTTTCTTTTAACATTGGTGTATATGAAAGATGGTAGGCGTGTAATAGAGAGACCAGATTTTGGTGTGGATTGAAAGTTTGCTCCATAAAACTCAACATTTATATATATTCGAACCTCCAGTCCAATACATTGTGGAGGCATAGAAAATTTACTCCGCCTATATCAGTCTTCTGCCATAATTTGAAGAGAGATCCTAGGCCTTTTGCCTGCCCATATAAATGTCTGAAGTGTCTGGTTAAGGATCCCCAAATCCCTCAGTTACCAAGATTGGTAACTTCTGAACCAATATAGGAGTCTGGAAAAACGGGCATTTTGTAGAGATGACACTGACCTATATATGACAATGAAAGGTGAGTGTCACAAGCCGCCGTAGCAGCTTGTTGGACTTCAGTGCACCAAGCGGCGCTCGCGTGCCTCTTGCTAGGGGAAAAGGACGCTGGGCTGCTACTCCGTAGGTCCTCCCATCGCATTGCTCTGTCACCTCCGCTTGGTTCCAACTTCCGATTGGTTCCTCTTCCTTTTTTCACCACTGCTGGTTCTCTGCTCTGATACCGGTTATAGCTTCCAGTACTTGCCATCAGGTTCATGTGTGTGGAAATCATCTTCGTGTGTTTTCTCCGATCCAGCGTGTGTTTCTGCAACATCTGCCGATTGTCAGTATTTGAGTGGTATTTCCATTGCTATACCGCGGCTGCTAAACCGTACTGCAGCATCTGAGCAGATTAACTGTTACCAACATCACGGCAGTCTCAGCCGCAGTTCAGCGGCAGAGTGGACTTTTTCTATTAGGCTTCTCCAGTCTCAATCGCAATTTAGTGTCAGAGTGTACCATCTGTAACCAGCAATAGCGGCAGCCTCAGCCGCATTACAGCATCTGGGTGGACAATCTGTAATTAACATCTCAACAGCCCCAGCCACACTACAGCATCTGAGTGGACAATTTGTATTAACATCTCGACAGTCTCATCCGCATTTCAGCGTCAGAGTGCCCTACCTGTTACTATTCCCTGGCAATCTCTGTCATCCACCAGCAGCAAGATAGACTCTTGTAATTTAAACCCCGCTGCATCAGCCCTCAAGGCTGCAACCAGCCAAGTATTCATCAGCCCTCAAGGCTGCGACTAGCCAAGTACACATCAATCCTCAAGGCTGCAACCAGCCAAGTATACATCAGTTCTTAAGGCTGCCACCAGCCAAGTGTATATCAGCTCTCCAGGCTGCAACTCGGCCAAGGTCGTTCATTCTGCCAGCTTTCTTCAAGTCTTCTGGGGTTCCAACTACCTACATGTGAATCTCCCCAGGGTTTCATAACAGTGAGCCCATTTCGCAAAATCAGAAAAGGGTTTTTTTTGCTAGTGTGGGATGTAGTTTTCTTCAACGTAGAAGGCAAGGTAGAAGGGTGGGAGGGAATTCTCATGCCTAGTTATTTAAAGATATGTTTCTCCAACCTAAAAGGGAAAGAGTCTCCCAGCTCTGGCCTCACCAAAGAAGCTACTGCTTCAATTTTAGAACCAGTTATGTCCTGAAAATCTATAAGTTTTGTCAGCAAGAGGGGTATAGCCAGGGTTAGTTATGTACAGCAATAAGTCATCAGCGAAAGCTGAGAATTTTACCTCATACTGACCCTCTCCAGCCTGACTCTCTGACAGAGTTCCACAATAAAGGATCCAGAGCTAAATTGAATAAAAGCGGTGATAGCCTTGCCTCTCACCTCTAGTTAACTCAAATGTGCAAGTGTTTAAAGAATCGATTGTAAGAAAGGCTGTAGGGGCCTGATATAACGTTTGATAGCTATGAATAAATTCAGGGAAAAATAGCGGGTGATAGAAAATCCTTAATAAATGTTCCCACAAAACCCTATCAAAAGCTTTGTCCATGTCACAGCTAATTACTATATTCCCTTTCTCTTTGGTGTCATGCGTCTTAATCATTGCTGCCAATAAGGTACATATGGTACAAGTCGAGTGTCGGTTCTTGACAAAGCCAGTCTGGGCTGGATGGAGTCATTTACAAAGCAGAAATTGGTGGCATTGAGCCATGATTTTGGAAAATCTTTTTAGGTCCTGATTCAACAATGATATCGGACTGTATGATGAGACCAGAGCAGGGTCCCTGCCAGGTATGGTAGCACAAACCCGGAGGTGCTGGGTGCCCTGTTAGTATAAAGATATACAAAGCGTAGAGATGTGGCATAAGATAAGGGGCCAGTAATTTATACTATGCTGCTGGGAAGCCGTGTGGTCCTGGAGACCTTTGATTAATATAACTGGCGAGACCAGAGTTTCCCTGTCTAAGGGTTGTAATTTATATAGGCCAGCCTCTCTCAAACATTCAATACCTTTATCTGAGCCATCTGGAGGGGCAGTGTATAAAGATCTGAAGTCATTAAAAAATGGGGGGCGTAGCCTGGAGTAGCTAGGAGAAGGGTGCGTGTGGCTGGCTCTCCTGCCTATATCCTGTTAAAAATCCTGTTATTTACGGCTAATTCCTTTTCAAGCTGACAGCAGTGGTGGGCTACCTTTTCCTGCATCGAAGGACATCGACATCACTGGTGACGTCAGTAGGGCCGCCCACAAACGGCAGGTGTTCCTTCAAGGACGCCTCCTTTTGTCCAGCCACCCCCACTGCACGCCTACAAAACGGGGCGAGCTGTCAATCACAATCGACAGCCGCCCCGTCTTGTAGTGAGTCCCACAATGAGTGAAAATTCACTCGCAACTACGCTCACACAAGCGCGTGCGCACTGCCCGGCCATCGACCCGATTGCGAGCGCTATGCGCTCGCGAGCGGGTCTGAATCAGGCCCTCAGTGTGGAGTGGATGTGGCCATTAAGCATTACCCGTTCTGGGGAAATAATACTTTTAGGGAGTTGGCACTCTGACACCCCCGTTCCGTCCCAGGGAGTGGATCTAGGGTGGCATAATAACTCCAGAGACATTCAAAGAAATCTTGGACAGTACATATTTCAATGCAATGCAAATAGGAAGAACAATAAATCTTGTAAAAGTTTTCTTTTATGCAATATGCATCAAGACTCTTGACTTTATCCAT
Organism: Taudactylus pleione; assembly: GCA_031769625.1. Classification (NCBI taxonomy): domain Eukaryota; kingdom Metazoa; phylum Chordata; class Amphibia; order Anura; family Myobatrachidae; genus Taudactylus; species Taudactylus pleione. The sequence goes on from JAUIMM010000135.1 coordinate 26,360, forward strand.
ATAGTACAATAGCTTGAAGATGACTGCCTTGGTCTTTGCTGGGAGCTTTGGCGATCAGGGCCAAGTATAAAGGCTGAGGTGGTGATAATGCCCAATGTCTCAGGCAGCCAGGAGGACACAATATGAAGGAGGTCTCGTGGTTTAACTGAATCAGGGAGATCAATGACTCTCAAATTGTTTCTTTTTTTGCTATTTTCCAAGTTCTCCAATTTATTATAAAGAAATGTGATAGTAGATTCCGGAGTATGTAGAAGCGTTTTGGTTTCATGTAGCTCATCCTCTAGTGTAGAAACTCTGCCCTCAACCTCAGTCAGCCTCTTGAAATGTTGACATAACTGAGCCACCATAGAATTAACTGCTTCTGTCAGGGTGGTCAGCTTAATGTCCAGCAATGGAGATATGATGTCCTTCACTTTTTGAACTGAACTATGGGCCCCAATTGAAAACGATGCATAATCCCTTTAGCACTTGTGAAAGGGGTTATGTCATCCTTTCAGTATTCAGCGGTAATATAAGACTGCCAGCAATGGGGACCTGGCTACAGCCTCTCCGGTTTCAGCGAAGCCTTCAAGGCACTGCTGGGTCCCCGCCAGGTTACACAGTCAAGCACATATGCAGACTGACCGTCGCTTATGCGCATGACAGAGAGGCCTGTCACTGGTAGCGATAGGCTGCCAGCAGGTGAGCGGAGGACCCCGCCAGCAAGGAGGACGTTGCTGGACTTTGCTTGCGAGGTAAGTAATGATGAATACCATTGGCATATTCGTTTGCATCACTGCGATACTAAACTAAATATATGGCTGGTATTTAGGTTTGTCATTAAATGGGGCCTTATATTTGGAATAATCAAATAAGGCCTCTAGAGGATCATCACTTTGTGGTGAGGATGGGGAGGAGACAGATGTAGATGAAGTTGCCTTATCTTTGGCGTGGCTCAATTGTGAGCCTCTGGGTCCCCTTGGAGTTATGGCTACATATTTTTCCATGGCTGCTGTAGGGCGCAGTGAGGAGGGCTGAATAAGTGGTTAAGGGTTAAGGGAAGCATGTGACCCCTCTCTACAGAGTATTAGGGGGTCCACTAAAAGCACCAGACAGAATTGCAGGGCCTAAATTGAAAACTGGTGCTGCTGTGGAGCTCACACAAAAAGGCACCTGTCAGACAGGGGTCAGAAACTCACTGTATACCACTGAGTAACGAGTCCCCGGGTGGTGGCCTGCATCAGGAATGGGATCTGCAGAGCTGGCAACAGGAGGTTTGCGGTGATGTGTCTGAGGTCCCCATGGCCAAAATGCCAGGTTCCGACAGTGAACAGGGAGCCTACATTTACATGAAGCAATAGAAAATAATATTTATCATTTAACCAAAATAATGCAAAACTTTGAAAATTAAGACTACTCTCCCCTCAAAAAAACAACAATTTTTACAATTAGTATTCTAGTTCCCCAAAAAACAGAATAGTGCAATATATTTTACAGCAGAATAGCCCGTTTATGGCATTTTGCTTTTTCTTTATGTTGCAAGATCACTAGAGGCCCAATAGAAACATTCGGTAACAATAGCGGTAATAATTTTGTTGGCACTAAAACTCATTAAAACATACAGTAGCCAGATTCTCAAAAAAAAATGGGATTTGAAATGCAGACAAAGGTGCTGATGCAAAGTATTACGCCAGTTGAATAATATAACTTGTGTGCATTTGCTCCGCATTGTGCTCAAAACATTGTGCAAATGCCCCTTCTGGTTTCCATCATTTTTCCACTTACGCCTGCCTCCAAGGGCCTGCATTTGGTTGGGAGGAACAGGAAAATCTAATGAAGGCAAAAACAGTAAGGGCTAGCAGATCTGGTTAGAGATGAATATATGCTTGGGAAAGTTGTATCGTTTGCGAGTAGTCAGGTGATGATGATGAGTGTGGTTGGCACTAGAAAATTAAATCAATTGTGATTGGCTGTTTGTAGATGCTCCTCTTACACTCATTGGTGCTCTCTTTTTGCTTGGGCATAAAATATGCATTTGGGGGGACATAAGCATGGTCAAATGCAAGAAGGGCAGATGGCAAATGCCAGAAGGGCAGATGGCCAGATGGGCTGGCCTGGCATCACACCCCAGCTGAGCAGCTGCGCCTCCTGGCTCGGTAAAGAGGTGAAGCAGGGAGAGTTATAGCGGCACGATGCAAAGTATTTATTTACATGAACATCAGAGATAAGTCATGCACTGATAATATAGCGGTGCAGGAGCCTGATGTCTATTAAAACTGAGGCTGAGGAAAACTGAGTCTTATCAGTTGAAACGGACATCGGGCTCCTGCTGATATATTATCATTGCATGACTGATCTCTAATGCTCATGTGACTAAATACTTCATCTAAACGTGAGTGTTGGTCTCTTTTCTTTTTTTCTATTCTAGAGGAAGTTAGTGTGCATAAGATTCTGGACCCAGTGGCGTCACAAGGGGGGTGCGGGTCACACCCGGATGTCACCTGCCAAGGGGTGAGGAGTCGGGTGCTGCACTGTAGCATTACGTGCAGCACTCGGCTCCTGACACAGGGAGGGAGCTGGCACTGCAAACAGATGGGTCCCTGGCGGTAATCCGCATCTCCCGGACCCCCAGAGTGACTAAAATGGGAGGGTTCAAGCTGTGAGGCCACACCCTCTACCCACGGGGACACTCCCCCTTTTGCTTTGCCAGGCGTACTACATCCCTGACCGCCCCTACTCACACCAGGTGTCACAAGAGGGAGGGATGCCACTATCTGGACCCAGCACCACTATGCATATTATTGAATGAGTGCTGTATATTTCCCTATCAACGGTTCAACTATCTGAGCTCTTACCACTAGAATAACTTCACTGTAAGTTACTGAATAAATTCAGCGCTACAATTCCATTCCAATCACTGGCAGGAACTGTTTTCATTATGTTAAATCCCACAGTCATCAAGAGGACAGGGTTGTGTCATGGCCACCCACTTTGATTGGCAGGAGGGCGAATTATGGTGTAGTTTCTATAGAAGTGAACCAAGCATCCATGTTCATCAGTGGTCCTGCTTCACCAGGTAACTGACTTTCTAATAGAGTAACAATGTATAATTCAAGTGACCAGTCCAACCGTATTTGTATTGCTGATTGTTGGAATTTTGATGAAATATAGGTGGAAATCTTGATGTAATGCAGAGGGGATTGATTGCGTGCGTACGTGCGTGCATGCGTGCGTGTGTACACGTTTTGGGGAAAATATTGATGTAGGGTGTTATTGTGCTTGTATTTATTGATGTAACATGGGTGCTTAATAATGTTCGGAATGGGTAAGTGTAAATAAATATTGTGTAATGTTGTGTGAAATGCTCTCTGCATTGTATAAAAATCCCTGGAATGTCCTCTGTGTCATATGGCAGTCTCTGGTATGCACTCTGTATTGTATAGGGTTTTCTGGAATGCTCTCTGTAGTGCATGGAGGTCACTGTAATGCTCTCTGTATAGTATGGGAGTCTCTGGCATGCTCACAGGTCTCTGGGATGCTCCCTGTATTGTATGTAGATCTCTATAATGGTTGATGTTGTGATACTTTAGGAGTTTCTTTTGTATTGGTGGTGGGTGGAGATGCACTACAAATGTATGCCTAGGGTGATAGGAATAGTAAATGATGCCTGGAAACAAACATGTTTTTCAGGTTTTGTTCCACCTTCACTGCAGCTAGTGCACCGTGTAATTAGAATTGTATTTGCCGCTTAGAGATTTTGATGGTGTGTTTTAAAGAAAATGATGTAACAAGTGGATGTACAGTAGGTGGAGCAGCTGTGTGAAACAGGAAGGAAACAGATTTGTGTGACAGATGTGCTCATTACACAAATTATCACATTCTCTCCTGTCCCGTGAACATGATAAAAAAAAAACCTTGAGATCAGCAAAATATAGTTAATAAAAGCAAGACGAAACAAATAGTACCAGAAAAAAAACAAGAGTGGTAAGAGAAAGTACTGGCTTAAGCAAAAAGGGGTAGTGGGACGAGTGATTGGCAGAGAAAGTGCAATAACTTTAATACATACTTAAACACTGAGTAATGGGAACTTCAAACAGCAATACACAGAGGAAATACTAGAAACTCTTGTATGATTCATTAACTGACATATTATTATACTGTATTTTTGTGCGTGTTCATTTTATATGTGCATGTATCTAGCATTATTTTCTATAACAGATTTGTATTAATCTTTAATATTGTTCGTTAACATTGTTATATACTGTATATGAGCAGACGTGTATGAACAAGTTATTTTTTATTCATTATAATAAGTAAGAATCAGTAAACAGAAAATGTTTCCCTTTGCTTGAAATAAACTGCAAGGTATACGGTAGTTTAATTTAAACATTAATTGAACACATGCATTTGGGGTACAAATATTCATTTCTTTTTAATTTTTGCTTTTTTTAAGCCCTGGAAGAACTGTGCGAGGAAGTACCGGTTGATTTGCTGAACAGGTCTTGTTATTATCCCTTTTAGTTACATTATTTATTTTTTATTATTATTTATATTGTTCTTTATATTTGCCTAGCATCCACCTATCAATGTATTTATCATATACTCCTCATGGATTTGTTCTGTGTTTTCAGTCTATCGAGTTCAAAACATCTCCTGTGTTTTATTTGTCCTGCTAACATGTCTATCCACTCCGCAGAGATGCGTTGCCAGCATGTGCTGTCCCTGGTCACGGGGTTTATAGAATGCATCTGCTTTGCGGGGGTCAGCTTTGGATGGGCATCCCTCGTGTTTGTGCTAAAGGACGAAAAGTATTTTCAGGACCTGTGCCCAGACGTTAGAAATGAAACTAGTAATTCTACTGTTGGTGAGTACTGAAATCTGCAAACTAAGACCCCTTGGGGCGAGATTTATCCAGCCATCTAAACAGGCAAGAGGAGGTATTCCCTATAGCAACCAATCAGATCCTAGCTATCATTTTATAGAATGTACTTGATAAATGATAACTAGAGTATTGCTGGATGCTAATGGAAACCCTGCACTTGTCCTACTTAGGTGGTGTTATAAATCCCCCCCTCCGATCTGGTTTGAGCACCCATTGGAATATAGGACCTCATTCAGAGCCGGACGCTATTTGCGCTCGCTCGTTCAGCAAAAAGGGGTGGCTATTCAAATGAACCGTTCGCTCTTTGCGGTCTGTTCACTCCTCTAGGTCTGAACGAGAGAACCAAACATGCGGTCGTTTTTTGGAAAACTACGCCCCCTGGCCGCTCGCATCCTACGTCATGTCTGCTATTTATTAGATTAATCGAGTACATCGACCAGCGTATGAACTGATCGCTATTCTTGTGGTTGGTTTTTCCTACCGCAATCTTGCGAGCAGTTCTGACTATAAAATAACCCAGTGACGTGGTCAATGACGCTGCTGTATTAATTATGCACACCCATAAAATGCCCGTTTTGACCTTTAAGCACGCCTGCGTTCGGATCTCCACTCCCCGTTTTCAAGCACCTTCCCCTGTTACCACCCACATACGCCTCCTCATGTCACTCAAAATAGCAGGCATTCGCTTTTTAGCGAAGAAACGATTTTCGGCCGCACTGACTGGTTCGCGCATGCGTATTACGATCCGTACGCATGCGCAGTTGTGCAAACATCGCTTGGAACGAACGAGCGGCCGCTTACGAGCGGCTCTGAATCAGGCCCATTGTTTTTTTCTAAGTGAGGGCTACACAGCTCTCTCATCACTATGGTAGTAAACCTCTGTCAGGGCAAATTTTTCTGCTTCAGAAGCACAAAGCCTATAATTATAATTGTGCAATTTATCTATTAAAACATTTCACAAAAAGAAAAAAATGCATTTTTGAAACTTAGTAAAAAAAGATTGTGACCATAAGGAAAGCAGTTTTCCTTATCCATACATTGCATATGAAACCTCCTACAGGGGAAAACAATATGGCAGAGGATCCCAAACTACGCAATTACAGTTCATGTTTCAAGGATATCCATGTTTTAGCATGGGTGACTTACTTAATTAGTAACACAGTCAATTTGATTTAACCATCTGGACTCAAGCATGGATATCCTTAAATCCTGACTGTAATGACAGTTTGGGAACCTCTGCTATATGGTGTTTCCTGAGCTTCAAACACACAAACATATTTTATTCCTTAGTTATTGACTAATTTTACATTTGCAGAAAGCACAGAATTAGGAGGAGGCTTGTGTTTGAGCTACAGTAACATTGTGTATTCCATCTAGTGAAACTTGCAATAGTAATACGTATCTGTCCATAGTCATGGAACGCATTCCCCTGATTTTCTGGTAGACAGATTTCGGAGACAGTGATTTATTATGATATTTATATAGCTTTGTTCCTCCGTATTTTCACTACATACTGTAATTTTACACCAAGTCCATTTACTCTATAATTAATTAATTTTTGAAATATAGTTCACGGCCATTCTATACAGGATGTAGTTAGGAAGCCGACGGTCGAATTGCCGACCGCCAGCTTCCCGACAGTCAAATCCTGGCAGGGGTCTAATGATAGGCGTCGAAATCCCAACGCCTATCATTATCCCTGTGCCAGGGGCCCGACGCCCGGCATACCGAACGAAGGTAAGCCGGGTGCCGACAGCTGCGGGGTGGGAGGAGGGTTAGATTAGGGCTCCCGGGGGACAATTTAGGGTTAGGCACCCCCCCGGGAGGGTTAGGCTAGGGGAAGGGGGGGTTAGGATTAGGCATCCCCTGAGGGGAGGTTAGGGTTAGGCACCCCCCGGGGAGGGTTAGGTTTAGGCTTAGGCTGCGGGGAAGGGGGTTAGGTTTAGGCACCTACAGGGGGGAGGTTAGGGTTAGGCACTAGGGGGGGGAGGTTAGGGTTAGGCACCCCTAAAGGAGGGTTAGGGTTTGGGGGGGGGGATGGTTAGAAATAGTTAATTTACTTATCTTGTCGGGATCTTCACTGGCGTCGGGATTTGAACCACCGGACTTAGGTAAATCATACTGATCCCTTCTAAACACCTAGGGTATATTCACTAAAGGTTTATTTTAAGCGATTTTAAATCGATCTAAATCTATCAACATCAATGTGTTTCTTAGTCTAAATTGCAAATTTACGAACACTTAAATAACAAAAAAACAAAGGTTGTCTGTTAGTAAATGTGTGATTTAGCCACAGAAACACAACATCGATGTTGATTGATTTAATATCGAACTTTAGTAAATATATCTCTTAAATTTAAACTCCTAATCCTAAATCAAATTTGTTTGTTTAGTACATGTGACTGTCCATTTTTGTGTTCTGATCGGTCATAAAAACTGTAATATGCACTTCTTCATTTGTTTAAGACCCAGGGCAGGATGTATCAATCATGACATTTTGAATGCGAAACATGCCGCCACTTACCGCATGCATAGTGGAGTTTAGTAATGCTGTATGCATGTAGTTTTGCGATTAAACTGCAAACTCTACCAATAAGAGCTGTCCGTTGCATTGTGAGAACTTCCGGGTTTATGACCCCGGAGTCCTTCTGTGCATGCGCAGCCGCCAGCAAGCTGCGGGGGTCCCTGGGAGGGATCTTATTGGATCCCTCTTGGAGAATATGGAAACAAGCTATAGGCTTCTATTAGACAATGCCATCTATAGATGGCTTTGCCTATGGGTTACAAGCTCCAGAAGGTTTTGCCTTCTGGAACTTGGTGGATATGGGAAACACGGTTAAACTTCCAAAAAATGCAGTTTTCAGAGTTTTGACGGCATTTTGGGCTTGATGCATGCCGCTCCCTGAGTGCTGCTTTATTTGTATTTTTCCAGTTTGTAGAGCTTTACCTGTTATTTCTATGGCAACATATCAACATTATTCTTATTTATTGTTATTTTACTGCTATGTTTACTTTCACTCTGTTTCTTTTGCTATATCTAATTTATATATTTTAATTTACTTGTTTATTATTATTATTTGTTACTATTATTATTTGTATTAGTAGTATTTATAGCTATTTTATTGTCATCAAGCACATTATGGGCCTCATTCAGCAGTGTACACAATTGCATTTACGTACGCGCATCGGTCGATTGTTCACAACTGTGCATGCATATAAGCCGCACTGCACGTGCGCTGCGATCGCACTCACAGAGGAATCCGTCGCAGAGTGATTAACATGCTGTGAGCGTTTGGGGGTGGTGACGGGGGAGTGGTCGAAGAAATGCAGGAGTGTCTGTCCGTGGGCATTTCTATACCAACTGGGATGTGGCAGACATTAGCATACATTCGGAGCTGCGTTCCGTGCAAATTTGAAGCTGCGAACACAATAGCGATCCTTAGTGATTCAGGCCCTATGTGTGAATGTATTGCTATAATTACTGCAAATAGAGGATTTTATTAGGTATTACTAACATCAGTGGCGTCACAAGGGGGGTGTGGGCCAGGTGTTAGCTGCCGAGGCATGACACCAAAGTGCCGATTCCTCATCGGTGACAGGAGCTGGGTGCAGCACTGTAGCATTACGTGCAGCACTTGGCTTCTGACATAGCGAGGGAGCCGGCACTGCACACAGACTGGTCCACGGGGCAGTCCGCATCTCCGGGACCCCCAGAGTGACTAAAACGGGGGTTTGGGAAGGTAGGCCATGCCCCCTACCCACGAGGCCATGCCCACTTTTTACCTTCCCACACTGGGTGTCACAACCCTCCCCACACCGGGTGAGGGACGCCACTGCTAACATAAACTCAGGTATGCCTAAATGACAGAACCATTTTTAATAAACACTGTTTTTATGTTTTATGCCTTTTAAATTGTATGTTGTTATACTGTATATGTTACAACAATAAAATATAATATATTACGCTTTTTTTAATCTTGCTGTATATATAAAACATTGGTCTTTTTGTTTGTTTGTTTGCCTGTCCGGCTATGTATTCGGATACCCCTGCACAGATTGAGATGAAACCAACGCGAGGTGGTCCAGTTGGATCCTGGCCAGGTTTTAGGGGGGATAGGGTCCTGGTCAGACATCCCATTGGTGCACGCTGGGTAGAATTTTGACCTGGGGAGCCTGTTCTGGGCCTTGCACTAGATGGATTTGGACGAAAACTTCACAAAGTGGTAACATTGAATCCCAGAAGACATACTAGGGCAGGGGTGGGGAATGATGTCACACGGGGGCAGGGCCACAATCACCAGTGAGTACAGCAATGCCCGAAGCATCCTGAGAATGCTCCGCGGAGCTGTAAGGGAAGCTGTTTGAAGCGTCCTAAGGACTGCTGCATATATTCTGGCTGCAGGGTGCTATTCTAGGTACCAAGTACCAACTTTCCACTATTAGATGGTAAACAAACATGATTCATGTTAGAAAACATACTGGGGCAGTGGTTGCAACACTGGCGTGCAGCGGGACACTTGCAGGGGTTCCATGGGATTGTGATCTAAGACCAAATGAAATTATTTATGGTCAGTGTGATAGGCAAAACTAGAGCTGGTGGCTGCCAATTACAAAATATGTGGACAAATAGAATCTCAACCTTGTCTACCACCAAATAACTGAACTAAGAACCTTTTGGCCTACTACTGGTGAAAAAAAAAATGCTGATACTCAATGGTATCTCAAACTCGGTCCTCGGGACCCCCACACAGGTCACATTTTCCAGGTCACCCAGCAGGTGCACAGGTGTAATCATTACTCAATGACACATTTTAAAAGGTCCACAGGTGGAGCTAATTATTTCACTTGATTCAGTGTGGAGACATGGAAAACATGCACTGTTTGGGGGCCCTGAGGACTGAGTTTGAGTACCTGTGCTCTATGGTACAATGAATGAAAAAGGTTTGGGAACCACTGTACTGGGGCATATTTTTGCAGAGTCAAGGTTGAACAAATGGAGCACAAAGCACCAGGAATATATAAAGGCCCAGTCAATATAAAGCTAGTATGTTATTTAATGTGATAACGGTGACTAATTGTGAATAATAGTGCTCCTGCAAAATTGGTATCCTGAACAAAGACCTTTTAGCCGGATAACATCCCAGCTGTGCTTTTTTTTTTAATAGACTGTCCTGCTCAGGATGAACAATTCTCAATCATATTCACCGTGGCTTCTTTCGCAAACAGTTTTATGGCCCTTCAATGTGGTTACATTTTTGATCGCCTTGGAACTGCGGTGACGCGATTTATTGCCATGTGAGTAGCAATCCTGTAATACAGTCTGTCCTTTTTTGTCCAGTGTTATACCACCTATAATGTTTTTTTATGGTGAAAATACTCAAGAAAGCCTGACACTTTTGGGGTATAGCCAGTGGCGTAACTAGGGTCTTTGGCGCCCAGGGCAAGATGAAAAATGGCACCCCCCCAGCTTTGTGCACCAAAAAGTGGGCATGGGCTACATGCCACAAGGGGCGTGTTGCACACTGAAAAATGGGGGTCTGTCAACTTGACACGCCACCGTTTCACGAACATTCCTTTCCATTCTATATGCAGCCTAATGCCCCCAGTAGTAGTGCCTCTTATGCAGTGCTCCTTATACAGTGTCCCCTGTAGTAGTGCCCCTTATACAGTGCCCGCAGTATGCAGTGCCCCTTATACAGTGCCCCAGTAGTAGTGCCCCTTATACAGTGACCCCAGTAGTAGTGCCCCTTATGCAGTGTCCCTTATACAGTGCCCCCAGTAGTAGTGCCCCTTATGCAGTGTCCCTTATACAGTGCCCCAGTAGTAGTGCCCCTTATACAGTGCCCCCAGTAGTAGTGCCTTTTATGCAGTGCCACTAGTAGTAGTTCCCCTTACACATAAAGACACAGACACACACAACACAATATTATACTTACCTGAAGCCCCACTCCTGTGCCCGCTGCCATCCGACAGCTCCGTTCTCGGTCCTCGCACTGTGCAATATGGGAGAGAAATCACGACGTCTCTTCCTCCGTCCCCCAACCTCCCCTCCCCGCCCACCGCCTCCAGGTCCGACACATTGCCCAGGGCACGCCCCCCGCTCAACCTCCCCTTAGTTACGCTTCTGGGTATAGCTAAGGACAGTGTGATAGGTTAAAACATGGGAATTATCAAATTAGTTTTTCTGATCAATAACTTTAAAATGCAGACATTCACATATAATTGTCTTTAAATTAGCAAACATTTTCTCGGAATGTCTGGGAAACTCCTGAATTATGGACTCTCTCTGAGAGAGAGAGAGAGAGAGAGAGAGAGAGAGAGAGAGTCCAGCCTCCATGACCTGCCCACTTCCCCAAGATTTGCAGTGATGCAGTGAATTGCGTTATCGAGTCGCACACCCCGCTGCACAGTGCCGTAAGTTGCACCATTGCACAGGGAAGGGGTGGTCGGCAGATCCGTGATGACACAATTCATGGCACCTTGGCACATGAAACTCCCACCTGTGCCTTCCTTTCACACATATCATTAGGGGCTGTGTAAAAGGTTGACAAGTATGCATTACAGATAACACTGTTCTCCCACATGCAATAGTCCTCTACAGATTTATTCACTCAACTTATATATATTATCTATATGTGCTTTATGTATATTTAGTTTATAAATTCCCCACTAACAACCTATAGTTTGTAAAAAAAATAGAAAGATAAAATAAAGCTATAGAAAGACAAAAAAATACTATCTAATAATATAATATGCTTACATATATCTCCATTTATTCTCTAGATCGCTTTATACAATGGCCACCCTCCTTATTGCGCTGTCTACAGCAGGTCAGTCTGTGTAATGAGTCTAAAAAGCTGTGTGTAATATTCCAGAAATATAATTGTGTATGTTTGTTTCCCATGTTTTGCTGTTTTACAGCATCATAATCTTATGACTTACTATACACTCTCTCTCTCACTCATCTCCTAAAGTAACCTTTTGTTTCCTCAATCCTCACCACAATCCCATTAGCACATTGGTTGTCATAAGACAAATCATACTTATACATTTCTATTATGAATCACAATGGGCTTAGGGGCCTATTCATCAACACTAAAATAACGTTTTTAAGGACATTTTCCTTAAATAACGTTATTTTGGTATTCATGAACAGACTTAGCACAGGAGATATCACAGATATCTCCTTGCTAAGTTCCCCTGTGTTAATTTCCACACTCCCCATACATTAGTACATTAGTATGGGGTTGTGGAAATTGTGGTATTCATCAAATTCCGAAAATTATGAATTTTCGGAATTTGATGCAGTTACTATTCGCCACTGTGGGGTGGCGAATAGCAGAATCGACTTACCTGTATCCGCGTGTGCAGGTCCCCCGACGAGTCCCTCCGGCGCTCTGCTCCGTCCTCAGGCTCCGGAGGTTGGTCGGACATGTGTGCTCCCCAGCAGAGCACAAGAAAGTTTAGTAAAAAAAAAAAAAAAAGTTTTTTTTTCTAATCTGTCATGTGGTCTGCTGGGAAACCACATAACCGACCAGCAGGACGGAGCCGGAGGCTGCTGCGCGGACAGGTAAGTCGGGGGGGAGGGGGGTGAGCGGAGGGTGGAGGGTGGAGGGGGGGGGTCAGGGGGGTACGAAACTTAACGCATCTGTAGGCAGTGCTGCGCATGCGCTGGTTTTACAGATGTAACAGCGCATGCGCAGCACTGTTTCCAGATGCGGTAAGTTAGTGTAGGCAGGGAAAAGTATCTATTTCCCGAAAAGCTGTCATCGCAAAAATGACAGCTTTTCGGAATAGATACTTATGGAGAGGTGGAATGATGAATTCCACCTATAATTAGCTAGAACTCCATGAGAGTTCTAAAGCTAATTATCTCCAAAGACTTTTTATGTTTAATGAATAGGCCCCTTAGGGCCCAATTTATCAATATTATTTTTACTAAAAGAATGTGAAAGAGTTTTTTCACACCCATTTCACATTATTTTAGTATCACATAAATGTATTAAAGGGCAATTGGAGTAATTTTCGTGACACTACTTCAATCCCTTCAATTCGCATATTTTAGTATGCAAATCGCATTTCCCATACTTGTAATGGGAAATGAGATCTGCCCGAAAATGACTAAAAATAAATTATAAAAAAATAAGTGGGAAAGCCCTGTGATAATAACGCCATCTTCAGATGGCGTTATCAGCGCTTTCCCCTTGTTCCCCGACTTATGCTCTGCTGATGCCACAGGCGGTGTTTGAAAAATGACAGTTAGCAGCTGATTGGCTGGTAGTTTATCACTCTCCAATTTATCACTTTTCAGAGCTTAGTACATCTGGCCCAAGCAGAGCTGGTAGCCGGCCTCTAGCTTTGTGGTCTAAATAGTTCATAAGCTGATCACTTAAAAAAAATAGTTAAAGACACTCCATCTCTTAAGCAATCTATTTTATTTCTGTCAGACAAATGTTTGTGATTGTTTGTTTTTGATGTATTTTATACCTATACTTTACACTATGACTATCTTTAAATTTCATGTATTGCTAACTTTGTTTAACAAACGAATACAAAAATAAAAAAAAATAGTTAAAGAAAAACAAACACCTGCATCCAAGTACCCGTGATCGATGAGGTCCTCTGGAGCTCCAGTCAGCTGGTCTCCGGGGCTCCTGCATGGTGATCCCGGTCAGCCTCTCTATGCCAGCATCTCAGTTTTCAGCATAAAGCAGCTGACTGGGGTCACAGTGCAGGAGTCCGGAGAGCAACTGACCAGAGACCCAGAGGACCTCACTGAAGCACTGATCACCCGGCAGGTAAGTGTAAACTGAACAGGGGGAGTGGATAAGGGGACAAGGGGGGTGTTGACCATGGTGGTGGGTTTGGTGAGCCAGCAGCATATGCATGGACACCTTCTTACTGTATTTTTTGCGAAAACCATTGTGATAAGTGTGCGGAGGGGATTCGCAGGTTCAGAGCTTTATCGCAAGCTGATTTCTGACATTCCTGTGATAGGCGAAAATATCACACACAGGGCGGGATGCACTAACATAGTGTGGTACTTACTGCCAGTCACCGCAGGGGTGTATCTAGGGATCCAAACGCCCCTGGCAATGTAATGGACTGGTTCCCCCCTATGCAGTGCCCAAAGTAGTAATCCCCCCTATGCTGCCTTGCCCCCAGTAGTAGTCCCCCCCTATACAGTGCCCCCAGTAGTAATCCCCCCTATGCTGCATTGCCCGTCAGTAGTAGTCCCCCCTATACAGTGCCCCCCGTAGTAGTCCCCCATGCAGCCTTTGCCCCCAGTAGTAGTCCCCCTATACAGTGCCCCCAGTAGTAGTCCCCCCTGTACAGTGCCTCCAGTTGTAGTCCCCCCAATGCTGCATTTCCACCAGTGGTATTCCCCCCTATACAGTGCCCCCAGTAGTAGTCCCCTAATGCTGCATTGCCCCCAGTAGAAGTCCCCCCTATACAGTGCCCCCAGCAGTAGTCCCCCCTATGCAGTGCCCCCAGTAGTAATGCCCCCTATGCTGCATTGCCCCCAGTAGTAGTCCCCCCTATACAGTGCCCCCAGTAGTAATCCCCCCTATGCTGCATTGCCCCCAGTAGTAGTCCCCCCTATACAATGCCCCCAGTAGTAATCCCCCCTATGCTGCATTGCCCCTCAGTAGTAGTCCCCCCTATACAGTGCCCACCCGTAGTAGTCCCTCATGCGGCATTTGCCCCCAGTAGTAGTCCCCCTATACAGTGCCCCCAGTAGTAGTCCCCCCTGTATAGTGCCCCAGTAGTAGTCCCCCCAATGCTGCATTTCCCCCAGTGGTAACCCCCCCTATACAGTGCCCCCAGTAGTAGTCCCCCCAATGCTGCATTGCCCCCAGTAGAAGTCCCCCCTATACAGTGCCCCCAGTAGTAGACCTCAGTAGTAGTCCCCCCTATATAGTGCACCCAGTAGTAGTCCCCCCTATGCTGCATTGACCCCAGTAGTAGCCCTCCCCTATACAGTGCCACCAGTAATAGTCCCCAGTAGTAGTCCCCCCTATACAGTGCCCCCAGTAGTAGTCCCCCCTATACAGTGCCCCCAGTAGCCCTCCCTATACAGTGCCCCCAGTAGTGGGCACCCCCCCTAAATTTCCCCCAGTAGTGGCCACCCCTATACAGTGCCCCCAGTAGTGGCCACCCCTATACAGTGCCCCCAGTAGCGGGCACCCCCCCATAAAGTGCCCCCAGTAGTGGCCACCCCCTATTTCAGTCCCCTCCCCTGCTGTGCCAGGCTTACACACACCACAAAGGAAAAAAGATACAACTTACCTGATCCCCGCTCCTGACGCGACCACCGCTGTCCACTCTGAGGACTTCATTCAGAGTCGGTCGAGGCGGCCGCACGGTCGTATAGAAAAAGGGGCCGGATATGCAAATGATGCACACGCATGTTGCGTCCCTAAGGTCGGATCGTTAGCTGGCCGACTAAGGGGTGGATGCGTTCGGATCGCTAAAAATACGTCCACATCTCGTACGCATAACACGTCATCTCCGGCTACATAAGGATTAATCGCGAGCATCGTATACCATCGGAACTGGCCGTAGAGCTAAAGGTTGACCTTACCCTCTCTTAAGCTCTACGATCATGTCAGTGTAAAACCTCCCCTGTCACGTGTGCCATGACACTACTTTGTTAATTATGCACTCCCTTAAAACGCCGTTCGCATAATGAGGCACGCCTGCGTTCGGATCTCCACACCCCCGTTTTCAAGCACCTTCCCATGTTACCACCCACAAACGCCGCAATCTGTCACTCAAACTACCGACCTGGCTGTGTTCAAGGAGAGAGAAATTTCTGATCGTAGCCGCTAGTTTGCGCACGCGCATTGCGAACTGTACGCATGCGCAGATCAGCGAACATCGGCTGCGTACGACCGTGCGGCCGCTTCGACCGACTCTGAATGAGGTCCTGAGTCCCGGCCCGCTTTTCTCTTGCATGGGAAAGACGTCATGACGTCTCTCCCATCACATGCTGCGGGGGGAAGCCGGAAGATGGAGCTCATGAGTGAACTCCAGCCGGCTCACTTCGCGGACGATGCAGCAGCAAATGAGAGTCTGTCTGACTCTCATTTGCCTGGCTCTCATTGCGGTCTGCCCTACACTTGTGGGGCCGGGGGACTAGTCCATCCCTTGGCTGCTAGTGGCACTGCCGGACGGCGCTCCCCCTTTGGTTGGCGCCCCTGGCAAGTGCCATCCTGGCCAATGAGTAGATACGCCCTTGAGTCACCGCATTCGTACTGATCGCATATGCACTAACATATGTGATCAGTACAGCACAGGACAGCTCTTCCGATAAGAGCTGTCCATTGCGATCTGCTCTGCTCGTGGACTCCCGGGTTCATGACCCGGGAGTCGATCTGCGCATGCGCAGAGTGAAGCGGCGGCCGCGGGGCATGCTGGGAGGGCTCCAAGCCATTGTCCTGCGAGCCATTGTCACAACAAACTTGCACTGCAAATTCCATATGCAATTCAATTCCAAACTCGCATTGAGATTTCAGAGGAAATTCACGTTTATTTGTGCGCACCCCCTGAGCAGGAAAAAAAGATAGGGAAAATCTGGTGACACCCCTCCCAATGAATAATCATGCACTTGGAGGAGTTTAAAAAGCATAATTTGGCCAATAAAGACATGTCAGTTTTCTCTAAAAAGCTCAATAATGGGTGTAAATAATGTGGGACAGGTATGTGGAGGTGTAAATGATGTTAGACAGATATGTGGAGGTATAAACTATGTGGGACAGGTATGTGGAGGTGTAAATGATGTGGACAGGTACGTGGAGGTGTAAATGATGTGGGACAGGTATGTGGAGGTGTAAATGATGTGGCACATGTATGTGGTGATGTAAATGATGGGGGACAGGTATGTGGAGGTGTAAGTGATGTGGCACAGGTATGTGGTGATGTAAATGATGGGGGACAGGTATGTGGAGGTGTAAATTATGTGGGACAGGTATGTGGAGGTGTAAATGATGTGGGATAGGTATGTGGAGGTGTAAATTATGTGGGACAGGTATGTGGAGGTGTAAATGATGTGGGACAGGTATGTGGAGGTGTAAATGAAGTTGGACAGTACTGTGAAGGTGTAAATGATGGGGGACAGGTATGTGGTGGTGAAAATTATGGGGAGCAGGTATGTGGAGGTATAAATGGTGTGGGACAAGTATGTGGAGGCATAAATTATGTGGGACAGGTATGTGGCGGTGTAAATGAAGTTGAACAGGTATGTGGAGGTGTAAATGATGTGGTACAGGTATTTGGAGGTATAAATGGTGTGGGAGAGGTATGTGGAGGTATAAATGGTGTGAGACAGGTATGTGGAGGTATAAATGATGTGAGACAAGTATGTGGAGGTATAAATGATGTGAGACAGGTATGTGGAGGTATAAATGGTGTGAGACAGGTATGTGGAGGTATAAATGGTGTGAGAAAGGTATGTGGAGGTGTAAATGTGTGGGAGAGGTATGTGGAGGTATAAATGGTGTGAGACAGTGTCACGGCTACAGACACTTGAGACTCCTGGGAAGAGTCAGGCTTACTAGGTAGTATGAACTGAGGTGGTTTTAGGAATGACCTTTTCATGAAATATCACTAGCACAAAATAAAAGTTAATAGAATTTATTCAAGAACAAAAATTGTATGGCAAAGTTCCACATTAAATCTCAATAACACAAAGTTCATGACATGCACTAACAGGTGCAGGGGTATGCCCCTGTGAGAAACAAAGTTCAAAGTACACACTGAACTGGTGTGGGGTGAAACCCCGAGTCCGAAACGAGGCTGGGGCCTCAGGATAGAATGGAGGCCAATAACAGGGTTGAGCCCTGTATCGTGATGGAGGTCCGGAACTGGGTTGAGCCCTAAGATGTAATGAAGATCTGGAACAGGGTTGAGACCTGAGACGTGATGAGGGTCCAGAACATGGTTAAGCCCTGAGACGTGATGAGGGTCCCGAACCGGGTTGAGCCCTGAGACGTGATGAGGGTCCGGAACTTGGTTGAGCCCTGCGATGTGATGAAGGTCTGGAGCAGGGTTGAGCCCTGCGGCGTAATGAAGGTCCGGAGCAGGGTTGAGCCCTGCGACGTGATGAAGGTCCGGAGCAGGGTTGAGCACTGCGACGTAATGAAGGTCCGGAGCAGGGTTGAGCCCTGCGACGTAATGAAGGTCCGGAGCACGGTTGAGCCCTGCAGCAAGATGAAGGTCCGGAGCAGGGTTGAGCCCAGCGGCAGGATGAAGGTCCGGAGCAGGGTTGAGCCCTGCGGCGTAATGAAAATCTGGAGCATGGTTGAGCCCTGCAATGTGATGGGGTTCCGATGAGAATAGACTGTAACGGTGCAGTTGACAACTGTAGAAGAAGTAACCCCAGCGTCCGTATGAGTCAATTATAACACGTAAACCAAATAGTGTAGCGTACAATGGAATAGCAGTAATAGAGCAGGATAACAACGGAAAGACAATGGGAATGCTGAGCTCTGTAGTGCAGCTGATAACCTGTATCAGAACTTGAACCGGAACATGAGCAGGAATGTAGCGAGGTCCACAGCATACACCAGACACAGCGGGGATGTGGCAGGAGTCCAAGGAGGACCTGCACAGACAGTGAGGCATAGCTAGTAACAGGCTTTATACTAGAGGTCTGTGATCCATAGGAAGTTCAGAACATGTGAAACAAATAGAATCAGGTTTGGAATAATAAGCAATCAAGGAATCCAACAACCTGACGACATCTAAGAAACAGATGATCACTTTAACTCTCTGAACACTGCATGTGATGAACACCTGTAAGTGTAGTTTATCTTTATGTACTGAAATAGTCAAAGTCCTGACAGACAGGTATGTGGAGGTATAAATGATGTGGGACAGGTATGTGGAGGTGTAAATGATGTGGAACAGGTATGTGGAGGTGTAAATGATGTGGAACTGGTATGTGGAGGTGTAAATGGTGTGGGACAAGTATGTGGAGGTGTAAATGGAGGTATGGAGGTATAAATGGTGTGGGAGAGGTATGTGGAGGTATAAATGGTGTGAGACAGGTATGTGGAGGTATATATAGTGTGAGACAGGTATGTGGAGGTATAAATGGTTTGAGACAGGTATGTGGAGGTATAAATGGTGTGAGACAGGTATGTGGAGGTGTAACTGGTGTGAGACAGGTATGTGGAGGTGTAAATGATGTGGAACAGGTATGTGCAGGTGTAAATGATGTGGAACTGGTATGTGGATGTGTAAATGGTGTGGGACAAGTATGTGGAGGTGTAAATGGAGGTATGGAGGTATAAATGGTGTGGGAGAGGTATGTGGAGGTATAAATGGTGTGAGACAGGTATGTGGAGGTATATATAGTGTGAGACAGGTATGTGGAGGTATAAATGGTGTGAGACAGGTATGTGGAGGTATATATAGTGTGAGACAGGTATGTGGATGTATAGATGATGTGAGAGGTATGTGGAGGTATAAATGATGTGAGACAGGTATGTGGAGGTGTAACTGGTGTGAGACAGGTATGTGGAGGTATAAATGATGTGCGACAGGTATGTGGATGTATAGATGAAGTGAGAGGTATGTGGAGGTATAAATGATGTGGGACAGGTATGTGGAGGTGTAAATGATGTAGGACAGGTATGTGGAGGTGTAAATGATGTGAGACAGGTATGTGGAGGTATAAATGATGCAGGACAGGTATGTGGAGGTGTAAATGATGTGGGACAGGTATGTGGAGATGTAAATGATGCAGGACAGGTACGTGGAGGTGTAAATGATGTGGGACAGGTATGTGGAGGTGTAAATTATGTGGGACAGGTATGTGGAGGTGTAAATTATGTGGGGGGACAGGTATGTGGAGGTGTAAATGATGCAGGGCAGGTGTGGAGATGTAAATGGTGTGGGGCAGGTATTTGGAGGTGTAAATGATGTGGGACAGGTATGTGGAGGTGTAAATGATGTGGGACAGGTATGTGGAGGTGTAAATGATGTGGGACAGGTATGTGGAGATGTAAATGGTGTGGGGCAGGTATTTGGAGGTGTAAATGATGTGGGACAGGTATGTGGAGGTGTAAATGATGTGGGACAGGTATGTGGAGGTGTAAATGATGTGGGACAGGTATGTGGAGGTGTAAATGATGTGGGACAGGTATGTGGAGATGTAAATGGTGTGGGGCAGGTATTTGGAGGTGTAAATGATGTGGGACAGGTATGTGGAGGTGTAAATGATGTGGGACAGGTATGTGGAGATGTAAATGATGCAGGACAGGTATGTGGAGGTGTAAATGATGCGGGACAGGTATGTGGAGATGTAAATGATGTGGGACAGGTATGTGGAGGTGTAAATCATGCGGGACAGGTATGTGGAGCTGTAAATGATGCGGGACAGGTATGTGGAGGTGTAAATGATGCAGGGCAGGTTTGTGGAGGTGTAAATGATGCAGGGCAGGTTTGTGGAGGTGTAAATGATGCAGGGCAGGTGTGGAAGTGTAAATGGTGTGGGACAGGTATTTGGAGGTGGAAATGGTGTGGGGCAGGTATTTGGAGGTGTAAATGGTGTTGGGCGGGTGGGCAGGTATGTGGAGGTGTTGAATTGATGTGAGATGGTTTTTTGTATTTGCAGATAACAGTTAAAAGCATTTTACAACGTTTCACAAAACACTAAAAGCTACTATAGAGACAGTTGTATGTACCCCAAAATGATGTAAAGACTTTGCTTGTTATAATTTTTATCACAATTAAAAAAAGGTGCAAAAATCAACCATTAGACACCTTTTAAGAACCTCCAATTCTTTCCTTATGGCCACTAACAGCCTTCTATATGTATACCTCCCAACATGACCCATTCCAGGAGGGATAAAATGCTCTGTTCTTGGACTTCCCTCTGCTCTTGAACTAGTTAATTGATAAGAAATGTGTTTCTATTGTTACTAGATACTGCTGTGCTTCTGTATCCTGCTCTGTCCTTGCTGGCAACCGGTGGAATTCTTTTTATTTTGACTAATATGCAGGTTAGTATTTGTATATTATTACAAACCATTGTACAACAATATCCTTGGTTATTTCATTTATCGATTAAATATATATTTTAATATATGGCCTAATAGTCAATGCCAGACAAGTATTTCATTGTAATGGAATTCAATTACTAGCAACTAGCTGGCAGGAGATTCCTCCATGGAGAGTCCAGAATATACTGTTGAGTGTAACCAAGCTTTAGGGCCTGATTCAGAGATGTACACTAGTGAAATTGCATCTGCAATCTCTCACGGATCGCAGTTGCTAAAATATGCTAATGCTTCCAAAGCACAGATGAGCATAGGGATGCCCATTGCTTCCTTCTCATATCCGTCCAACGACATACAACAATGTAAACATCGGTAACATCGATGAAGATCAGGTAGCCATGCAGAATATGCGGCAAGTCTGACCAGCAGCAAACACTGCGGCTCTCCTGACACGCAGAGAGCTCTCATGCTACGAAATAGATCGCAATGGCTAATTTATGCATGCCCATGTAACAGTGTTTACATGGCACAAGACACGCCTGCCATGCCTTGCCACCCCTGTTACCACCCCCAAACACTGAGTATCTCTCACTCACTTTGTGAATGGATCCTCTGTGTAAGCGTAATCACAAAACAATCGCTGTGCCTGCACAGTGCTGCTTACAGGCATGCGCAATAGCAAACAATCGCTCGATCTGCGTAAAAATCGGCATTGCATACATCTCTGAATCAGGCCCTTAGTTTTGCTAATGTTGTTATGTTAACAAGTGGCAGGTTACATTATAAACACAATATTTGGTGTGCTGGTGTCAGGATTCTGGCCCAGGCATTCTGAGCGCTGGAATCCCAGCGGTCGGGATTATGACTGCATCCCGTAC
This sequence comes from Taudactylus pleione, assembly GCA_031769625.1. Lineage (NCBI taxonomy): Eukaryota > Metazoa > Chordata > Amphibia > Anura > Myobatrachidae > Taudactylus > Taudactylus pleione. The sequence continues at coordinate 48,106 of JAUIMM010000135.1, forward strand.
ATACTTACACGATGCAGCAGCTGTTGCAGTTGGTGCAGGTTGCTAACGGTGCCGGGCACCTTCCATTATTAGGACCCCGTCCCCTTGTGCCGTAATACCGCAATTTGCAGGGATAGGGGGGGGCTTACTGTATTGGCTCCGCCTCCACTGAAGCCAGTGTAGGGTGTCCATCAGGGAATTTATCTGCCAGGGGTGGTTTCTAGGTACTCAGAGACCCCTCCTGCGTGCGCTAGTGACCGTAAATACACTGCACTGCATGCACACCTGAGGATACACCATACTGTGTACCTGATTCCGAGATTTACACAATGTTGATATTTACACAGATTGAGTGATTGTTAGCCATTGCACATATGCACTCGGATTGTATTGTGATCACATTTGCACAGAGGATTAATTCGCAAAGTGAGTGACATATACCCCTTTTACACCAGAGCAAAAACCTGGGTTTTTGCTGGGTCTACCCGGGTCGCAGCTCAGTGTAAAAGGGTCCCAGAAAAATAACCTGGGTCAAGTGACCCTGCAATCCAACCCAGGTAGCTACCAGGGTTGGACCCAGGATGGACTGGGTAATGGTGCAGTGTAAACGGCGCAACCCGGGTTATCTGACCTGGATCATGCCTAAAATGAGCGGATTGGTGGTTGTGGAGCATTCACCTCCCACTTTTTATGACCTCACAGGTTTAGCAGGGCAGACCTGAGTTCAGTGTGAACAGGGCTGACCTGGGAGTAACCCAGATCAAAGGTGCAGTGTAAATGGGTCTGACCTGGGTCTGACCAGGGTTGGAACCATGTCCAAAAACCCAGGTCGGACCTGGGTTTTTGGTGGAAAAGAGGTAATAGTTAGCATTTGGGGGAGGTAGCGGGAGGTGGCTAGGCAAACGCAGGCATGATGGGACCGTTTAAACTCTGTTTCATGGGTGTGTATCAGCGATCTCCTTTGCAGCATGAGAGCTCTCTGTGTGTCAGGAGAACCACAGTCTTTGAGGCAGACTTGACTTACAAGCTGCATGGCTGCCCTATCAGCGACCAAATTATGGATGTTTACGCTGTTGTACGTTGTCGGGCAGATATGAGAAGGCAGCTGTGGGCGTCCCTATGGTCGGCTATGCTTTGGAAGGCCTTATCATATTTTAGCAACTGCGATCCTTAAGAAATCGCAGTGGTGATTGAATGAACGTATATTTCGGACTCAAGCCATGTATGCACAACTGTAAATACACTACACTGCATGCACACCTGAGGATAAATCACACTCTGTGAACACCTAAGGATACACTGCATGCATACCTAATGGTGCATACACACGGTACGATCTGTACCACCAACGACTTGAAAGATATCTTTCAGTGAAGTCATCCTGTCTCAGAACAGGCAAAGTTGACGATATCATCCATGTTGGCCTGCATGCATGGACGATGAAAGATATCTTTAGGTTGGTAAGTACATTAAAATGAACGATATCAACGAGAACGATATGAACGATATCGTATCATTCAGTTTTATCGCTATGTGTGTACGCACCTTAACACTACACTGCACACCTAAGTATACACTAAACTGCATGCACACGTGAGGATGCACCACACTGCATGCACACCTAAGTATACACTAAACTGCATGCACACCTGAGGATACACAACACTGCATGCACACCTGAGGATACACCACACTGCATGCACACCTAAGGATACACTAAACTGCATGCACACGTGAGGATGCACCACACTGCATGCACACCTGAGGATACACCACCCTGCATGCACACCTGAGGATACACCACCCTGCATGCACACCTGAGGATACACCACACTGCATGCACACCTGAGGATACACCACACTGCATGCACACCTAAGTATACACTAAACTGCATGCACACCTGAGGATACACAACACTGCATGCACACCTGAGGATACACCACACTGCATGCACACCTAAGGATACACTAAACTGCATGCACACGTGAGGATGCACCACACTGCATGCACACCTGAGGATACACCACCCTGCATGCACACCTGAGGATACACCACCCTGCATGCACACCTGAGGATACACCACACTGCATGCACACCTGAGGATACACCACCCTGCATGCACACCTGAGGATGCACCACACTGCATGCACACCTGAAGATGCGCCACACTGCACGCACACCTGAGGATACACCACACTGCATGCACACCTGAGGATGCACCACACTGCATGCACACCTGAGGATACACCACACTGCATGCACACCTGAGGATGCTCCACACTGCATGCACACCTGAGGATGCACCACACTGCATGCACACCTGAGGATACACCACACTGCATGCACACCTGAGGATGCACCACACTGCATGCACACCTGAGGATGCACCACACTGCATGCACACCTGAGGATGCACTACACTGCATGCACACCTGAGGATGCACCACACTGCATGCACACCTGAGCATACATAAATCTGCACGTAAACCCGAGGATACACCACACTACATGCACGTACCTCCCAACATGACCACTTCCAGGAGGGACAAAATGCTCTGTTCCTGGACTTCCCTCTTGATTTATGATTGACATCACCTGTGGTGAAACACCTTTTTTTATCAATGAAGTAGTTCACCACAGGTGACAGCAATCATATGTTAGAGAGAAGTCCAGAAACCGAGCATTTTTTCCCTCCTGACATGGGTCATGTTGGGAGGTATGCATGCACACCTGAGGATACACAAATCTGCATGCACACCTGAGGATGCACCACACTGCACACCAGAAGATGCACCACACTGTGGGCCTGATTCAGAGCCGGACGCTCTGAAAGAGCGCTCGCTCTGAATCATGGCGTTTTTTTTTTTTTTTTTTTGCCTACCCACAGCTAGTGCGAGCGGCCAGGATGATGGTCGCGACGGTCAAGACCATCGCGACCATCGGGGCTTGCGACGAGACCCTTATGGTAGGGTCTCGTCTGCCGCAAGCCCCAGAGAGCTTCCGGCTCTAATAGAGCCAGAAGCTCTCCCACTGACATCACTGGTGATGTCAGTGGGGTCGCCCACAAACGGCAGGCGTTCGCTTGGGAACGCCTCAGTTTGTCAAGCCACCCCCCGCCACGCCTCCAAAACGGTGCGAGCTGTCGATCAAAATCGACAGTGCCCCCTTTTGGTGCGAGACCCAAAGCGACGGAGCGCCCGTCGCTAGCTGGGTCTCGCGCATGCGCATGTCGGAGCCGGCTCCGGCGTGCACATGCGCAGTGGCCAAACATCGACCCGCTCGCGAGCGCATAGCGCTTGCAAGCGGGTCTGAATCAGGCTGTGTGCACACCTAAGGATGCACCACTAGGGATGGCCATCGACCATCAATGATTCATAATCATCGATAGTTTATGGCCAATGTCAATTGTTTTTACTATCGATGCGGGAGAACCAGTTTGTTTCCCTCCATTGATGGACCATAACCATTGTTTACAAGGTGGCGGGACACTGAGCATAGCTCCACCCCTGACACCCATGAAGCCCTGCCCCAGGTTCTGATTGGTCCATGGGCCAGTCAGTCAAAGAACAGGGATGACCATTGGTTTGTGAAACCATCGATGGTCATCAATTATATAGATGGTACCCATCGATGGCCACTTGCTATATCACCATCGATGGTAAACACACTGGTGGCTATCCCTATGTACCACACTGCATGCACACCTGATGATGCACCACACAGCATGCACACCTGAGGATGCCCCACACTGCATACACACCTGAGGATGCACCACACTGCATGTACACCTGAGGATGCACCACACTGCATGCACACCTGAGGATGCACCACACTGTGGGCCTGATTCAGAGCTGGACGCTTGCTTTTTAGAGCGGCCAGGAAGATGGTCGCGATAGTCAAGACCATCACGACCATTGGGCTTGCGACGAGACCCTTGTGGTAGGGTCTCGTGGCCGTAAGCCCCAGAGAGATTTCGGCTCTCACAGAGCCGGAATCTCTCCCACTGACATCACTTGTGATGTCAGTGGGGCCGCCCCCAAACGGAGGCGTTCACATGGGAACGCCTCCGTTTGGGCAGTCACTCCCCCGGCCCGCCCACCAAAGGGGGCGTGCTGTCACTCAACATCGACAGCACGCCCCCTTTGTAGCGAGACCCGGAGCGACTGTTTTCCCGTCTCTATCCGGGTCTCGCGCATGCGCACGATGGAGTCGGCTCCGTCGTGCGCATGCGCACTGGGCCACCATTGACCTGCTTGCGAGCGCACAGCGCTCGCAAATGGGTCTGAATCAGGCCCTGTGTGCACAGCACACCTGAGGATACATCACACTGCGTGCACACCTGAGAATACACAAATCGGTGTACACATTTGAGACTACGTTTTTGTGCTGATTTCAGCTGGTGTCAAGAGTTAAGCAATTATTGTTTATGTACATACACTGAACAATAAACATTCAGAACTACTGTGCATTGGCCGGATTTGACCGATTATCATTCAGTGTATGGCCGACTTAACAACCACCAGGTGGACAATCCTTATTTAGAGAAGCATGTACAGTATCTGCAATCCACAACTTCTGTCTGGTGATGGTGTTATTACAGAGAGAACTGGAAGATGATTTAGCATGCTAGGTGATGGGGACCACGATATGCAGAATCTGAAATATACTCATGGTGATCCAATATACATATATTCCCTGTTACAGGGAATTTACACACACATTTGACATTTTTATTACTGTATATGTCAATTTTGTCTGGAATAATTTTTTTCCAGTCAAGACCTTGAACAATCATGGACAACTGTAGTAGTAAGCATTATAGTAACTTATTTTTCAGCTAATATCAAATTCAGCAGAGACATTGGCCCTCATTCAGAGCCACTCGCTAGCGGCAGTACGCTCGTTCCGAGCGATGTTCGCACATCTGCGCATGCGTGCGGTTTTTAGTACGCATGCGCGAACCAGTCAGTGCGGCCGAAAATCGTTGGTACGCAATATAGCGAGGGACTGCTATTTTGAGTGACAGAATGAGGCGTATGTGGGTGGTAACAGGGGAAGGTGCTTGAAAACGGGGAGTGGAGATCCGAACGCAGGCGTGCTTAAAGGTCAAAACGGGCGTTTTAAGGGAGTGCATAATTAATACAGCAGCGTCATTGACCACGTCACTTGGTTTTTTTTAACTCAGAACTGCTCGCAAAATAGCGGTTGAAAACACCAACCACAAGAATAGCGAGCAGTTCATACGCTGTACGATGTACTCGATTAATCTAATAAATAGCGGACATGACGTATGGTGCGTGCGGCCAGGGGGCGTTTTTATCAAATAAACGAGCGTATGTTTTGCTCGCTCGTTCAGACTTAGAGGTGGGAACAGACTGCAATTTGCGAACGGATCATTTGAATAGCCACCCCTTGTTTTTGAACGAACGACCACAAATAGCGAACGGCTCTGAATCAGGCCCATTGTGTCATATTCCATTCCTCTGCCTGTAACTGTGGAATGTCCTGTAACATCACATGATGAGAGTTTGCTTAAGGCCCCTTGGTATCTAGGCAAAATATTGGTCTATGGCTCTCATCTCCTTTTATACAGCAGGCCCGTTTCTTTATGATGATGATACGGGGCTGTCTTTTTAAGGGCCTACTGCTGAATTTAGATAACTATAGATCTGATTCCAAGATTTAGCTAATGCAATCAAAACTGCAAACTCTCACAGTTCGCAATTGCGAAAATATGCTAATGCCTTCCAAAGGTTACCCGAGCATAGGGACGCCAACTGCTGCCTTCTCATATCCGTCCGACGTGTATCAGCGTAAACATCGGGGACAAGGATGCAGATCGTGCAGGCATGCAGCTTCTAAGTCAAGTCTGACCTGTCTCAAACACTGCAGCTCTCCACCCCCACTGTTACATCCTCCAAACGCTGAGTACTTGTCATTCACTCTGCGAGTGAATCTTCTGTGCGGGCGTAATCACAAACTAATCGCTGCTCGTGGGCAGTGCAGTTTTCAAGCAGGCGCAATGGCTAAAAATCACTTGAATCTGCGTAAACATAGGCATTGCATATAGCTCGGAATCAGGCCCTCTATGTATTAAACCACATGTGGATTGGGGTTAAAATAAATTGATTAAAAAGTGTATAATTATACAGTGATGGCATGTGTCTATATTTGTACAAGGCTTAATGCATTGACATGTTCAGTGTATAATATGTAATAATTCTTCTCCGTAGGTGGGAAACCTGTTTGGTTCTCAGCGTTCCACAATCATAACGCTCTTCAATGGGGCTTTTGACTCTTCTTCAGTTATTTTTCTGGTTGTTAAGGTAAGAACTTAGGGCCTGATTCAGAGGTGCACGCTATTTGTGTGCGCTCACTCTGAATCAGGCCTTTTTTTTTTTTTAAGTTTCGGCCTCCAGGCCGCTCTCACAGCTGTGGGTGACCACCCACAGGTTGTGCGAGCGGCCTGGCTTTATCGCGACCATCGGCATTGCGAGGAGACCCTAAGGTTGGGTGTCAGCACTCGCAATGCCGAGTGGACTACCTGCTCTAAGAGATGTCATTAGGGCCGCCCACAAACGGCAGGCGTTCCTTTGGGAACGCCTCCGTTTGTGCAGCCACCCTCCCTACCCGCCTACAAAACGGGGCGAGCTGTCGATCAACATCGACAGCCACCCCGTTTTGTTGCGAGCCCCTGGAGCGAGTGAAGTTCTCACTCGCTACGGGGCTTGCGCATGCACGTGGCGCGCGGCGCGCGTGCGCACTGGGCCACCATCGTCTGAATCAGGCCCTCAGTCAGTGACATAAAGGTCTCTGCAACTCATATTTTAGAGCATCATACATACCTGGAATATGTTATTATTTATCTATACTAATAAATATAGGTGTGGTTTAGTGGATGTGACTTGCCTTTGCTTTCCCCACTTATAGCATGCACAAAACTTATACTGTACTATGTAATGGCTGGAAATGTACAGTATAGCTTCCCGTTTTGTTCAAATCGGAATGACAAATCGGGCATATTGTCTAGTGTGTATGCCCAATTTGCTCCCACGGTCGCATGCAATATTGTGTGGTTGGCTGTGCTGCACGTCAAATCACATGATATCGCATGCGGTGCCATACATATTAATGAAGGACAGAATGAGTGATCGTTCCCTCATTCATTATATCGTGTAGTATATACCGGCAATCATGTGATGTCCAGGGTGAAGGCAAATTGCCCGGAACATCATACCGATCATCGGTCGCTCCAGTGTGTACCCAGCTTAAGTGTTTATCTAGCTCACATTAATTAACAAGCAAGACAATCCCTTGTCTGAAAGAAATCACTGTGGTGTTATAAGTCCACATTAAAAGCACAGAGGGCCTGATTCAGAGAGGGACGCAATGCTGATGTTTACGCAATTGAGCGATTATCGGTGATTGCACACAATTACACATGTGTCCAGTTTCATTACCCATGCAAAGTCATTGACAGGAAGGAAACGTTTGTTGGGGTCGCGGAGGTGGCAACGGGTTTTCGGGGAGTGGGTCACAGCCGGCGACCGTGACCCGTACGCAAATATAATGACTTCAGTGTCTCAGTTCTGGGAGCCATTCTGCACGACCATAGGGTAGCTCAGCAGTCTGATTGACTGATGTTGCGTCTTTGTACATAGTTGCTTGGATTTAAGAAGCCGCCAGTGGGTGTTTCAATACAAATCACAGGTACTGCGACATCTGCATATTTGAATCATGCCCAGAATGCCTACTTGAGAACCAGGAATGAAGTTAGGCTTTCTGTTATCTGGGGCAAAGACGCATCACAGCACCTATCCCTCACTTCCCCTGTCTCAGTGGATAATAATCATCCTGTACCTATATGACCACCATAGAATATAGAAAGTATCAGTGACTGCCATATACTACAGACAGCATTAGTGACCACCATATGCTACAGACAGCATTAGCAACCGCCATATACTACAGACAGCATAAGTGACTGCCATATGCTACAGACAGAATTAATGACCACCACATATTACAGACAGCATTCATGACTGCTCTATGTACTAGAGACAGCATTCGTGGCCTCCCTATATGCTAAAAACAGCATTAATGATTGCCATATAATACAGACAGCATTATTGACCGCCATATAATACAGACAGCATTAAACTCCATATAAAAAATACTTTAATCCTAATTAACCCCATTAAATCATTACTTCAAACACCCCCTTATTCTTAAGGGCATATCCAATTAGCCGTGGGTTAAATCTCTCTCTACTGTAGCAACCACACAGGAAGCTGGAAGCAGCTGTCTGTTAGGGAGGTCAATGAGGTTGCTACTTTAATTTAGGAAAAGGAGGGGCCATGCACAGACAGACAGGGGAGACGGGGACCATGCAGCTTATTGTTTAGAGCATGGCCCCTGGGAGGGGATGACTGAAGGCTGGCCCTGCCCCTTCCTGTCCTCCAACATCGCAGCTGAGGCAATTGTAACTCCGGATCTCTTGCTAATGCAACCCCTACGTCTGTCACCTGAGGCACATGCCCCCCCCACACACACACACACTCCCCACAGCCCAATCTGCAGCTGCACCCTTGATAAGAACTATGTTGCACTTTTGTTTACACCTATACTAGAGGAGTTACTCTGAACTAGTCATGCACAGTAGATTCCTCTATTTCTTTAGGTTCTATACCAAAATGGAATTTCACTGCAGATCCTGTTCCTGTTCATTTCAAGCTGTAGCATATGCCACATCTTAAGGACAATGTTTCTGATGCCAAGGACACATATCCCATTCCCCCTGCCAGAGGGGTACAGCTATGGGTATGTACAGTACGGGATCCTGTCATTATACAGACAGTCGGGATGCCGGCGCTTAGAATGCCGGTGCTGGAATCCCGACACCTGTCAGAATCCGGGCACCGGCATCCCGATGGTAAGTACTGGGGTTAGGGGGAGGGTTAGGCACCAAGGGGGGAGGGTCAGGTTTAGGGTGCAGGGAGGGGTATATTAGGTTTAGGCACTAGGGGGGAGGTTAGCTTTAGGCACCGGGAAGGGAGGGTTTGGGTTAGGGGTAGGGAGAAGGTTAGAATTCTGACTGACAAGTGTCGGTATCCTAACCCTGTCGGGATGCCGGCGTTGGGATTCTGACCGCCGGGATCCTGAGTGCCAGCATCCTGTACCCAATTTATTTCCCAGATCCAACCAAGCCAATGATCCTGACATAGGTATCTCAATGACATCTTTTTAACCTAGCAATTGCATTTTGGCTGACAACACCCCTCACAGTGGTGTATTTATCAATTATTTGGTTTTAGACCAAATAATTGTTACCATAGTGTTGCTCAGAATTCTGATGGTGCAGTCGATGTCCACTCGATGGTGTTCCTCTGTACGCACCACGGCAGCTGGGGGTGTCTTAATAGACATCCCATTGGCTGCAGCATTATCATCATTTTGCAGTAGTGGCTGCAACAAAAGTTGTGGCATCTATTACTTTGTGTCCACTTGTAAATCACACCCACAGTCACTATAAGCACCACCTTATTGACAGTATCATTTTCTTTAAAGGTTTGTCATGGATACACTATATACATTTGTAACGTAGCTGTGATGCTTCCAAACTTACCAATTTACAGAATGTAATGCATTCCGGAGATTGGCCCCCGCAGCTAACGCCATCTGAAGATGGCGTTAGCTGCTGTAGCCTATGGGCTACACTTTGCATAATTAGCCCTGAACCCTCACTGGCAATGGCTGCCGCACATGTGCTCAGCGGGACTGCGCATGCAAAGTAGCCCTGACAGCTCTCTGGGCACTCTCCCTGCGTGTGCCAATTGATACATTCAGTGGTTATGATCGCATCTTACAATGCTGTCATGCCCAGATCGCATTGCAGATGTGATCATTAATAATTGATAAAACAATAAGCACAAATTAGCTCTTAGATCTCACTGGTACTATTCATGTCTATAGAGATCTGTTAGGCAGTAACCCCCTCTTATATAGCACATGGTGCCCATCCTCCAATATGCCCCACAGTGCTCCCTCTATATGCCACACAGTGCCCTTGATTACTCACCTCCTGTGGCCAGCTCCTCTTAAATGCTGTCGGTTCTGAAAGCTCTGTGTTCTTCTTGCACAGTGCATACAGCGCAGAGTGGCTCCTGTGTTCCTTCATCAGTGTCACAGACAGGATGTGCCAAGTGATGCTGATGGGTCTATTCGGGAGACGCTCTGCACGCTGTATGCGGCAATGATTGTGCATGCAGAGCACAGAGCTGTGGTAACCCCCATACAGCAACAGGTGCCTCTGGCCACCTGTTCTTGGCAATTGCAGGGTCACCATGTGTGGGGGCACCTATGTGTATGGGCACATCTTTTGTACCCCCTCAAATCCAGCCCTGGCACACATCCCAGCAAATACATTGTACACTAATAAATAACTAAATAAGTATTCTGAGGCAAAAATTCCAGTACTGAGCCTTAGGGAAAACTGGATCCCATGACAGCCAAGACCACGAGGGTGAATACTGGTAGCCCTCCAAGCCAAACTGTCCCTTCTTTTCCCCAGTCTGAACTGTGAAAAACATGATCCGAAAATATCTATTGTAAAGCATTCTTTGGCACCATCTAATGATGAGGAGAAAGACACAAATGACTGTGTTACAGACCACTCATTGAACAGCATTTTAAAACATGGTGAGTAACACGAGGATTCTCTTCTAAAACCATTATTGCTCCTATTGCAGCACTGCTACAAAAAATCTTCTCACAAAACAAATGAATGTAATTTTATCAGACAGATACAGATTGACCTTGTACCTTACCAGGATTTCTTTAATTGTTCATTTTTTTATTCGTCACCTGGGGTGGGTGAGTATTGAATGGGGAGCTGCTTCTCTAACATTTGGTTGCTTGCTGGTGACCAGTCCCTCCCCATGGATTGTCCGCCATCTTGTTTGTGCCGTGGGTCAGCCTACGGGCTCAGAGAGAGGTGCTGCCTACTGCCAGACTAACACTTCCAATAGTGCAGTTGGGGTAGTACATACATGCACTGCTGGCAACACCCCAGCATTCAGTAACTACGTGTGCTGAACTCCTCCAGTCAGGGTCCAGAACACACTGTACTAATGTTTAGGGTTGTCGAAAGCAGGCCTGTGTACTGTAGGGGGTGTGACCTAATCATGGAGGCGTGGTCATGCCCCCTACAAAAAAAAAAATGACAAAATAGTATGCACAGGGAAGCGCTGTGCGCTCCTCAGCCATGGGAAGATCCATGGGGGCGATCAGTGTGATCGCCTCTCCCCTTCCCACACATCATGCAGGTGGAGGTAAAGAATACTGCAGCTGCACTCAGCAGTAACAGCCAGCCTCCCTGTACTTTCCGCAGCCCAAGCACACTGCTGTGTGCTGGGCTGGGGATAGGCAAGAAGGGGGAGGCCTCCAACAAGCTCAGGCGTGGGTAATTAGTATTTGCCCCCCCTTCTTGGCACCCCTGCTGACACTCATTCACATGTGACAGAGGCTGAGTGAGGAACTAGTATAGAGGAGGAGAAGGATAGAGAAGTACACCAGCAGAGGGGTCTGCAGCCACCAGCGGCTCCAGACACGGGCAAGCCGGTCTGTCACCTGGAGCGCCATGGGATCCGGCAGACGTAGCAAAAGCCCACCCTCCAACCTGGCGCTATTTTGATGATAACCGCTCAGGAGGAGGGAGCAGAAGAGGGAAAGGGCGGCAACACAGGACGTCGCTGGGCGCAGCAAAGCCTAGCGCCAGCCCTGTCTGCAGCACACATATTATTTGCACTGGCTGACTACACAGACAGCCTAAAGCTTGCGGAGCTGATATACCACTGACACTGGCTGGCACTCATTCAAGCTCAACATTTGTTTTAGTTTTTTAATAATGTAGGGTTTTGCACTTAGGCCGTTTTAAAATTTGCCCACCCAGTTGTGATGTCATTGTCGGCGGTTCCTGCGGCCAACATAAAGGACTGGTCGGTTGCCCATGCACAATGCACTGAACGTGATATTGTTCATCCGCTGCACGACCAATGTATCTATCAGAGTGTACCCAGCATTTGAAGTCTCCTAATCAATGTAAATTAATCCGACTGATAGCTGTTAATCTGGGGGATTTATTTCACCTTCCTCTGGATCAACACAATTACTATGTATGAAAAAGTTGTATTTGATGGCCCTTTGTGTTTTCTTTCCAACTGTGACAATGTAACAAGATCAGCACATTGAACTGCTGGCCATGCATTTTTACCTTTTTGCAGAGAAGCATGCTGAAGTCTCATTCAGGAGTTGTGTCTTCTCGTCACTCTTTATTTGGCACTTGGTCTGGCTGTCCCTCATGCAGCTTAGGCACTATCTCTTCATTGGAACCCTGAACCCCACCATCACCCGTCTGAGCGCAGGAGACCCACATATAGGTTTGTATCATATAGCAGTGTGTCAGTGCAGGGATTTTACTGCATGTGCCTTAATTCTTGTGTCTTTCTGCACAATTTTGTGTATCACATTGTTTGACATGGCTTTAATGAATAGTGGGCTTGATTCAGAGATTTACATAAATCCAATATTTACTTAAATCTTTGATGTTTAATCTAGGGATGTGCAGACTCAGATTAGTTTGTATTTTCCCGCCAAATTAGTTTTTTTCCCGACAAAAATTGGGTCTCAGAAAGAGGCAAAACGTCATCTTTCTTGGACAAACATCATCATTCATGGACTTTTGTCCAGGAATGATGATGTTTGTCCATGAAAGATGACGTTTTGCCTCTTTCTGAGACTCGATTTTTGGAGGGAAAAATCGGAATTCGGCGGGAAAATCCGAACTAATCCGAGCCTGCACATTCCTAGTTTAATTATGATCTGCGCATGTGCAGATCTGATCTTGTGACGACTGTAGCTGCAGTATGATTCACATGCTGCTGGCGTTTGGGGGCAGCAACGCTGAGCGTTCCAGAAAAGAGAGGCATGTCGTCCCATATTCTGGGCGTGCCAAAAACAGTGGCCTTGGCAGCCTGATTTTGTTGGGCATAATCAGGAACCCGAGGGTTACTCAGACGTCTGATGTTCACGCAGTTGATTTGATGCTGCATCTTAAGAGAAGCCGGCAATGGGTGTTTTTTAACTTAAGACGCCTCCTGCAGCTTTTACGTAATTCACAAAGATGCAGCGGCAGCGAAAGTAGCATACAATTAGCATACATCTCTGAATAAGGCCCAGTGTCCCAATTGCCTTGTATCCAATCATTGTGTGCATGCATGAGTCATTTATTTTTTACTGCTTTGTTACAGTAAGCAAATATACAAATGTCTTTGCCATGTCTCAATTCTTTGGCGTTTTCTGCGCTCCTTGGAACGGCTTACTCATGGACAGACACAAAAAGAAACACAAAGGTAATGACCACAGCAGGTTTAATAAACAGGGCAGCATTATTCACGCCTTATACAGTATTTATCATAGCATATTTATGTAGCACCACCATAGTACACAGCACATATGTAATCCCATTGGTGTTTACAGTCTAGATAACTCTCAGCACATGCACATTAGGCTAATGTGAACATCTACCCCGACAGCACTGGCATCACTAGCGGGGTACAGGCCGCATTGGCTGACACCATCCGATGGGGTGACACCAAAATAGCAGAGCTGCTCTGTTATGAACGACCATCATCTGCAGATATATCCAGGGCCGCCAAGAGCGGCAGCGGGCCCGGGTGACAGGGGGCGTGGCCTAATCTGGGGAGGCGTGGCCACGTCCCCTTAGGAAAAAAACAGAAAAAAAAAACATTTTAGCAGCGCCGCTTCACTGGGAGGGGGGCACTGTGAGCCCCTCAGCCTGGCGCACAGCCAATGGGGGTCACGATCAGCATGATCGCTCCCCCCAGCTGCTGCGAGCAGTCTCCCACTGCAGCCCAGCACACAGCAGTGTGTGCTGGGCTGCTGTGATGTAGGAGGGAGGGGGGGGCGGTGCCGGACCGGGGCCCCCGCCGGGCCCCTCCAGCAAGCCTGGGCCCGGGTAATTTGTACCTGCTCCCCACCCCCCTCTCGGCGCCCCTGGATATATCTGTTAAGTGTGTACCCAGCATAAGTGATTTGGTGGAGTGCAAAAATGGAATCAGTCATTAAAATCATAATGCATTATAGGTAGGATAATTTGCATATATGTCAATTATTTTACCAACTATGCATTGTGTTGGTTATTAATGCAATGATTGCTCTCTTTTCCTGTGTTGTGGACATAAAGGAATTAATAAACAGTGGTTTGCATATAGTAAGTGTTATAAATGAAATATATATTAGAAGAAAAAAAAAATAGTCTCCCTATTTCTACAGGTGTGTGATTTAAATGACCCCTAGTGTAATGCTAAAATTAGGGGGAAGGATAAAATGTGATCCTCATGGGCTATGTCTCCATTGGTAAGGTGTATGATTGCAAAATATGAGGTGACAGGTTTGAGTCTTGGCTATAACAGTGTGGGCTACCTTTGTGCCAAATTTTCTGAGGATCTCTCCTTTTGGGGAAAACTTTGACCAACCTGTGAATTTAATAGTAGAGGAAAGTTAAGCTGCGTACACACGGGACAACTTTTGTCAACGATATGAACAATAATGATATCGATTTTCGTTAGATCATTCATATAGTTGACTTTTTTGCACTGAATGACCAATGATGCGTGTGGCCGTATGGACGATAACGATATCTGAGGTCGACCGTACAGGCTGTCCAACTTGCTCGATATCTATGAATTCTTCATCATTTAAATTCTGTCAGAAATCGTTCATCGTTCAGAAAATCGTTCATGATCATTGATGAAATCGTTCAATGATATCGTTCAATTTTAAAATAGGAAAAATCGTAGGAGCAAGTCGTCCCATGTGTACGCAGCATTAGACTATCTTTCTGTCTCCTCAGCCATCCCCAAATTTCTCCCTTGCACATTTAAAAATATGAAACATTTGAAAAAGGACATGTTTGTAGGAGAGAGCATATTCAGTTTGCAGGGTGGTACTTAACATCCTAGCATTGACCCTGTGTGTGTATGTTGTGTGCAGGGCCAGATTTACCACAAGGCAACCTAGGCGCTTGCCTAGAGCCCGGTGGGACTCAAGGGGTCCGTGTCTAGGCCCCACAAAATCCATCACAAAGGCTTCCTTCTAGTTGTAAAGGTAAATATTTTACAGATGCTCAGTAACTGGGCTCAGACCAGTATTAATAGTGCTATTACCGGCACTGGGCTCCGTTACTTCGCCCCTGCAAAACATGTTCCCAGAGGAGCACTGCGCGACCACCGCATGACGTCATGCGGACCCGCCCCACAATCCCGCACTGCCAGAGATCCACTATCTGCACTGTGAGGACCCGGATGCCGCTGAACCCCAGTCCACCCCCAGCACCAGCCCCAGCACAGCAGCTGCATGCTGGCAGTAAGTGAAGTGAGAGGAACAGCGGGACAGGGAGAGGCTCACAGACTGAGGATCAGAGGAGGACTGGTGAGGTGACAAGGCAGCAGAAGCACTGTAATACACTTGTAATATAAGGCAGTCCTGTCCACTTCCCACCTACCATAATCAACAAAATTCTATAGTATACCTTAAAAAAAAAAGGAGGGTGTGGTGGTGTCTGCTACTGTAAACGCCTGTATGACTCCTTCTAAGCAGTCAAAACTTAGGCCCCCATTTATTAATGATCGCATATGCAATACGATCAGGGTATTACATTACCGCCCATGATCGCATTGCAATATGCGATCATACCACCCAGATGTATCATCCGTGACATCAAGGCACACAGGCTCCCTGGGAATTCTCCGGAGAACTTCCAGCCAGTGCCAGGGCTGTTGCGCATGTGTGGTCATTGCCGAGGAGGTGCAGGGGGAATCCTCCGTCGGCATGTGGGGCATGTGGGGTTTAGCCATAGGCTACAGTGGCTGCGGGCCAAATATCAGTAATGCATTACATTCCGGATATTGGTAAATCTGGCAGCATCGCATCCCCCATAGAAACCTATAGGGGATGCGGCTGCCTCCAGGTGAGACCATGTACGTAGTGAAAAAATGGCGCCAGCGTCATTACTGCCATAACATGGTATCTTGCCTAGGGCCCCATGAGGTCTAAATCCAGCTCTGGTTGTGTGCATATATATATATCTATATATATATTATATGGAAACCTACACCCCCCCCCCGTTAAACATCCTGTGTTTGCCCCTGCGCAGCATTACTTCTCCATCTCCAGCATGACTCACACATCACAGCAGCACCCTGTGTTCTCTTTAGCTCCTGAGGTAAGACAGACCAACCACCAGTGACAGTCTCATCGGTGCTATATTTAAAGTTCTCTAAGCTCACTGCCTGCTCTCCCGCCGCAGCCACCTCGCGCATCTCAGATCTAGTCAGAGCCAGGGACTTCAAGATTCTCCAAGCACCCCTGCAACCTAGTAGAACCCCACAGTGTCAGCACATGCAATAACCCAGCACAAAGCCTAGAAATCACACCCCACACACTTAGTGCAGATAGGATATGGTGGCAATATATACATATAATAATAGGTGCAACAAACAATACATAAATCTAATGACCAAGGGTCCCAACAAAATCAATTTTGTTTAATGTATTTAGCACACAAAAGTAAAATTGACATATAAATGTGCTTTCATTTCACTGATCACTTTGCTAATATGCTTTTGATTTTTTTTTATTTCATTTTGAACGCAGTTTTATAGCAATTAACCAGTTTATGTATCTATATATCCGATTTATATCATTCATTTATATATATTTTTTTTTTGAGGGAGAGCGGTTTTTCAATTTGCCCTGAGCTCCAAAAACCCTAGTTACGCCTCTGCTGTGCTCTGATAATGATAATGGCTATTTTCCCAAGCAGATGGAAATGGGCTGTATGGCCGGATGAACGGGTGCAACTCTGTATATGGGTGAATACCAGCATTTATTTGTGTGCGTGCAGTGCGAGTGTAATTGCAACCAACTTGCATTTAACTTTCCATCAGCCCCAGTGTACCTAAAGTGTAAAGGCAGCGTATTATAATGTTAATGTGACTTATTGTATAATGACAGGGTAGCAATTACAGCTGATTAATCCACATCTGTTACAAGTATTCTGCTTAGTATTACAGAAATAAATAGAATCATTTATATTACATAGCAACTTTCATTTACAATTTGCATCCTGTTTTTCTCAGCTACAGACCTGCTTGATGACCTCCGATCCTCAATCCTGTCTCTGTCAGTGACGGCTGCGCAGTGCATGCTCTTCTCTCTGTGCGCCTCGATTTCCATGCTCCCCGCACTGTATCCAACTTTCATCCTCCAAGTGTTAAATCGTTCATTCCTCTATGGCGGGAATGCTGCATTTCTGTCTATTATGTAAGAAACAATCACAAATACAAATTTATATGTAAATGTTTTCACAAGAAGGAATTGGTGAGAGCATACAGGAGAATCTGCCAGTTTGGTTCTGCTATGTGCATCTGGAATAGAGTTTTAGATATAACAGAACACCATGGAATACTCTATACTAGTCATTAATTTTTCATACTTGTCGACTGTTTTTAATGCGTGCTCTGGGAGACCCAGAGGGTGACATCAAGATGGGAGGAGCAGAGGGTGTGGTGTCTCAGAATGACATCAAGTTGGGAGGAGCAGAGCGTGTGATGTCTCAGAATGACATCAAGTTGAGAGGAGCAGAGGGTGTGGTGTCTCAGAATGACATCAAGTTGGGAGGAGCAGAGGGTGTGATGTCTCAGAATGACATCAAGTTGGGAGGAGCAGAGGGTGTGATGTCTCAGAATTACATCAAGTTGAGAGGAGCAGAGAGTGTGGTGTCTCAGAATGACATCAAGTTGGGAGGAGCAGAGGGTGTGATGTCTCAAGTTGAGAGGAGCAGAGAGTGTGGTGTCTCAGAATGACATCAAGTTGGGAGGAGCAGAGGGTGTGATGTCTCAGAATGACATCAAGTTGAGAGGAGCAGAGAGTGTGGTGTCTCAGAATGACATCAAGTTGGGAGGAGCAGAGAGTGTGGTGTCTCAGAATGACATCAAGTTGGGAGGAGCAGAGGGTGTGATGTCTCAGAATGACATCAAGTTGAGAGGAGCAGAGGGTGTGATGTCTCAGAATGACATCAAGTTGAGAGGAGCAGAGAGTGTGGTGTCTCAGAATGACATCAAGTTGGGAGGAGCAGAGGGTGTGATGTCTCAGAATGACATCAAGTTGAGAGGAGCAGAGAGTGTGGTGTCTCAGAATGACATCAGGTTGGGAGGAGCAGAGGCTGTGGTGTCTCAGAATGACATCAAGTTGGGAGGAGCAGAGGGTGTGGTGTCTCAGAATGACATCAAGTTGGGAGGAGCAGAGGGTGTGGTGTCTCAGAATGACATCAAGTTGGGAGGAGCAGAGGGTGTGGTGTCTCAGAATGACATCAAGTTGGGAGGAGCAGAGGGTGTGGTGTCTCAGAATGACATCAAGTTGGGAGGAGCAGAGGGTGTGGTGTCTCAGAATGACATCAAGTTGGGAGGAGCAGAGGGTGTGGTGTCTCAGAATGACATCAAGTTGGGAGGAGCAGAGGGTGTGGTGTCTCAGAATGACATCAAGTTGGGAGGAGCAGAGGGTGTGGTGTCTCAGAATGACATCAAGTTGGGAGGAGCAGAGGGTGTGGTGTCTCAGAATGACATCAAGTTGGGAGGAGCAGTGGGTGTGGTGTCTCAGAATGACATCAAGTTGGGAGGAGCAGAGGGTGTGGTGTCTCAGAATGACATCAAGTTGGGAGGAGCAGAGGGTGTGGTGTCTCAGAATGACATCAAGTTGGGAGGAGTGGATAGTGTCACAAAATGGCAGACCTGATCTCCCTGTACAATGCCACAATTTGCACCATTTTTAATCTTCTGGGTGGGGCCACGATTATGTGATTCACTGTGAATCACATCATCAAGAAATGGGTGTGAGCTAAAGGAGAAGTTGTAAACCAATTGTGAGGATCTGCTGTAAGGCCAGCCAGAATCGTAACTAGACATTTTGGCCCCCTGTGTCCGAAAGAGCATTGGCACCTCCCCATACTTTAAACAGGGACAGCGCTGGGGGGCGTGGTCACACAATTGAACCAATTCAGATTACTTTACACAGCAGTGCAACCTTATTCACATTACACCGCACAGTAGAGCCCCTTATTCACATGAGGCCACTCTAAGAAATTTTTCCAGGGACACTTTAAGTTTCCAATTCGCCCCTGTTTGTCAAGATTTGAGGCAATAGCATAATAATATTTCTGCCTATCTCATCAAGAGCAGCACAGCATATTTTTATCATGTCTGGTTTTTTTTTAATCATAGGTTCACTAGCTCAGACAAATAATGATACTTGTGTTATTTTTATCAATCTAAAGCCGCGTACACACTAGCTGATATTTTGAACGATAACGATATCGTTCAAAATATCAGCTAGTGTGTATGCGAAAAATGACCAGTGATGCATGCTCCCGCTGGTCGTTTACGATAACCCCCGCTGGCTGTACATGCAGCCCAATCTGGGGACATCGTGAGCGATGCCATGCTGAATGCAACATGACCCCGCTACCCCCCCCCCGCCGTCGTCCTTCGCTGGTCAGCATCGGCAAGTGTGTACACACTTGCCAATGCTGGCACCCCCGCCGGGCCCGCCGATGCCGATACCACCGCATACACACATCGTGTAGTGGGTATGCGGCCTAAGTGTTTATTGTATTTATTTTCAAAAGTCTAGTTATCTTTCTCGCAGTTGGGTGTACTTTGGGTCTTTATAAGCCAAATCTAAAAGTGATGCGTAACCTGGCATCTAAAGTGGCAACGTTTTCAAAATCATGGATACTCAACGGGTATAATTCTTGCTATCTTATCTTTCCAGAGGATGGCACATTCAGTTTCCCACTCTATTGTCTTCTAGATTCCCATCTAGATACTTTGGAAAGCTGTATGGATTGGCGATGGCTCTCTCTGCACTGATATCGATTCTACAATATCCAGCATTTTATATCATACAAACACATCTGGGCGGTGACCCATTCTATGTATGTAACCAGATATATGTGGGTCATAGTTTTAATATTGATAGGATGTTTTACTGATGACTATATTTTCCTGTTTTTTTAAGGTCAACATTTCCCTGCTGATCCTGATGTTACTCGCATTCGCCCACCCAATCAATGTTTTCCGGATTTGCAGACAAGAGAAGAATGCAAGGGACGCAGCAGAAAGGCACTCCGGGTTGTAACCAGTTGGACTCCCCACATACTGTTATTGCAGATCATTACTTAGTACTCAATGGAAAATTCTATCACTGATTCAATATAGAGACAATATGAGACAACAAATGTACTGATGGCCAGTGTAATGTTTTCAATTTAAGATGAGTGCAAGGTGGGCATTCCATTTTGAGGAGGTGAGTGCCTGCCATCTGAATCATTGTCCCAATGATCAAAATGTTGTTGCTATGGGGGTATAGCTATAATGGGTGCAGTGTGTGTGGTGCGCACGGGCCAGGGGGTCCCACATCGGACACTATTCATCCATAGCCACATAGTTACCTCTCCAGCCAATACTGCTGGAATCACTAGTGTAATATGTACAGTGAAGAAATCACTGTGAAATTGGTGCAGACGACCTTTTCCTGGAGTTCACACACACATATATATATATATTGACCATGTTGTTTTTTTGTACTACTATTGGTAATACCATGCATTACTTTTGACTTAGTTTGTTAAGCACATTGTTTGTATTATTAAGATTTATGTGGCTTTTTTTTTGTACTTTAAAGAAGTAGCCTTCTATAGCTCCATTTATAAAAATACAATATATTTTTTCTTATTTTCATTCATTTACAATTTCTCTTCCTTTCTCCTTCCCCCACACACCTCATACTTGCCATCTTTCTGGCTTTCCAGGGGGTGGAAGTAGGGTCAGCAGAGCGCAGTGTGGTGGGTGGGGTGGCATTATGGTGCGATCACTTCATCATGCCCTGCCACAATCTACAATGCCGATATTAGCGGCATTGTAAAGTGAGGAGCGTGGCTACGATTACACGATTCAGTCATTGGCTACCTACTTTACTAGGGAACTGGGTGGCACCGGGCAGACGGTGGGCAGCTGTGACAGACTTGTATGCTCTTCAGGGCAGCCAGGAGCAATACCCAAGATTCGGGAGCCTCCTGGCTATTCCAGGAAAGTAGACAAGTATGTTCCACCCTCCTTCTCTCTCTCTCCCTTTGCTCCTCTCCAACAGTTCCATGCTATATTACCTATTTATCTGTCTGTTATTAGCAAGTTTTGTTTTATCACTGTTTTTTTCACAATTGCAAAGTGCAATGGAATTTGCTGGCGCTATATAAGTAGGTATAATAAATAAATATTTCTCACCGGCCCCCTCCATGCTCCCTATTTTTATCCTGTACCCCCCTAACTATTTACAAAAATTAATAACAAAATAAAAAACATACAATATTAATTGGTCTATGTGAATAATATTGAGGAACAAATTTCACAATTAATTAAATAGTTAAAAGTCCACTTCAGATGAAAAATCTAATCAATCCGAACAGGTCAAAATTTAGTAGAGATAGAATTGCATATTGTTGAGTGTCTTTAATATTCCAATCCATGTGCTGTTAATTTGGGATATTTGAATATTTAAATATGGACATGTCCTGGTCTTCAGCTAACTTGCAGGCACCCCACAATGTGTGGCTCCAGCATATCTGCTAAAGGAGAGTACGACTCATGGGATGCTGGCTGTCTGTGAGCAGCAGCAGCAGCCAGGAGGCACATTACACAACTAACAGTAGATAATCAAACAGGCATGATTACATAATAATAGCAGTATGTGAAATCTCACTTGGTGACATTGAACAATTGTACAAATATACATGCATAGCTAACACAACACTATAGATGTGATGGTAATCACAGTTCTGCCAAGAAGGTGTGTCCAGCACCCATCATGCCATATGCTGCTCTTTCAAGAAAAAAAGTAGAGAAGCCTTATTGCCACTAGATTGTGCCCAACGCAGATACGGTTTGGGATTGTTTCCCTACATATTATATTACATAAAAGTGCTCTGGTGATGAATGGTTTTAAATAAACATAGATATTCTTTGTTCAGCTATTTGCCTTGGTGTGAAAATGCTTTCTCAAGAGCATGATGTTGAGGATAATAATAGACTGAAAGCTATCTTGGTAAGTGCTGTCTTGGTGCAGAAGTCCCTGCTGGTTAGCCCTTGGGTCACCCAGTTCAAATTTGACTTCAGATTGTGTTAAGGTGAACCCTAATCTCTCCCTAGGGGTGCCTAACCCTAACTCTCCCCCCTAGGGGTGCCTTACGCTAATCCCCCCCCCAAACCTAACCCTAACCCCGCTAGACTCCCTAATCCTAACCCTCCCCCCCGCGGCTAACACTAAGGACGCCCCGGACTAACCTTTGTTCAGGCTGGCGTCCTCGGCATTCTGGCATCGGGATTTCGACACCTATCTTGAATCCCTTGCCGCGATTCCGATGTCGGATTGAGGCAGGCGACCTTGCAGCTGCCGGTCTCATAACTACATCCCGATGGCATACTGTATGTGGTTCTGATACAAGTACTGGCAGTGTTCCCCTAGAGTATAGATAAATATGATGTTTTGAGCAATTAAGGAAAAAGAAATGTTATCAGAGGCGTAACTAGGGTTTTTGGTGCCCAAGGCAAATAGAAAAACGGCGCCCTTTCCCCCCAAAAAAGAAAAATCTATAAAAGAATGATATAAATCTTATATAGATACATAAACTGGTTAATTGCTATAAAACTGCGAACAGAATTAAATAAAAAAAAAATTCAAAAGCATGGTTGCGGGGGTTGTGAGGGGAAAAGAATCTTTAAGTCCCTGGCTCTGACTAGATGTGTGAGGCAGCTGCGGCTAAATATAGCACCGAGGAGGTGGCTGTTGATGGTTGGTCTGTCTTACCTCAGGAGCTGAAGAGAACACAGAGGGTCCTGCTGTGACGTGCGAGTCATGCCGGAGACGGGGCAGTGCCGCTGTGCAGGGCCAAATGCAGGATTTTTAAGGGGGGGTTTCCATATAATATATATGCATATATTATAAGGGTACAGTCGTGCCCTTATATTAAGGCTGCATCTAAAGAAAAGGATTTCTCCATAGAGAATTATGGAGGGGGGGGCATGGTGTTTAAGGGGCTACACCTAAAAAGCTATAGGAGATACCGGGCTGAAATTTGGCACAGGTGGGTAGAACTGTCGCTCGGGGCTGCATGCCAAATTTCAGGGCAAAACCATAAAAAATGGGGATTTTGGAGTAATCTAAAGCTCCAACTGTCACTTTTTGCTGACATTCTCAATTAGGACCACTTTTCTGCTGTTGTCTATGGGTTTTTTTTTTGGGAAGGCATGACTTAGGGTAGGGGGCGAATTTAGACTTGGGGTTTGTTTTATTAGGTAGCTATTGTTCCAGGGTACGTGCTTTTGGGGCTCAGGTAAATTAGAAATTTACAGTTTCTACCTCAGGGTCCTTAGGGATCCACAGGGATACCTTGGGGTATAGGTCTTGGCTCCACAGCCATGGGCACCACAGAGTTAAAGATGTCCTCCCAGGATGCACTGGGCCCCCTCCTATACCCCGCCCCCAGGCCAAGGCACCTCAGTTTCAGTAGGTGCCCGGCCGGGAGCCGGTCATCGCAGAGGGGGGCTGTGTATAACAGCCCCTGAAGATCATCTAAGAGCGGTAGCATAGGACTGTCCAGCGGATGTCCATGCTACCGCTCCGACACCCCCGCCGGCGCCGACCTCCGGTAGTGATCCGGGGAGCTCGGCGGGCTCTTGGGGGTTCCTGCTAGCGGAACCTCCGGGGGCCTGGGACTGTGGCCGGATGTACGGGGGGCAGCAAAGGTAAGCAGCGGGCGTCTGCGGTAGGCACCCGCTGAATCACAGTCCGGCGTCCCCAGGGCTGGGGGCTCCCTGGGGACGGCAGTATAGTGGAGCCAGGCGGATGCCTGCGCTCTCCACTAGACCCCCAGGGATACGGGGCTGGAGCGTTGCGGAACACGCTCCAGCATCCCGGGGGGTTAATGGCCTGCCAGGGGAGGATGCCTTCCCTGTAGCGCACAGGAGGCTCCTCCCCATCACTGCTGTCGGCGCCTTGCATTAAGGCTTTGGCGGGCTGAGGCAGTGATCCTCCCCAAGCCCGCCCCTTCATCCTCCGTCGGCCATTTTATGTGATGCTGTGGTGACAGGGTGCGGAGCCTGGGGTGCCCCTTACATACCTCTCCTCCAGTAAAGGTCAGCGTATGTAGCGCTATCACTGCCAGGCTGTAGGTCTGTATAAGTGATAGTGCACTTAGTGCAGGGTTTCTGCATTGTATGTGACTTATGCTAGCGCTGTGTGCCTGATCTTTCTCCTGTCAGCCATTTTAGCTATCCCTATTCTTCCTCCTGACCAGCCCTCTCAGTGCCAGTACTGTCAGGGTAGGAATTTACCTCACAGTTTTAGATTATTTCTGTGAGAGGTGTGTCACATACTACTATGTCCAGTGAGGACTCTGTTAGAGGAGCACCTCTCCTAATATCCTGCTCCAGATGTAAAGCAGCTGTGGGGGAGGGGGCGGTACTCCAGGTTGGGTTATGTGCTGCATGTTTGGCCATCCCCGGTACCTCTGCTGTACCCAGCACCTCTCAGGAACCACCTTGGGCTTGTTTTGCACAAGCCCTGACTGTTCTTGTAAATAGGCTTGCAGCCCCTCCTACGTTTCCACAATTGGGGTTTGCACAGCAGGCGGTAGTCCCGCCTCCTGTTCTGGGAGTTCCGGGACCGATAGTAATGCAGTGCCCCCTGCAACAGATCCTTAATCAGGCTGACCCAGGTTTGTCTGATTCTGGGGTGCGGAGCACTCAGCAGGATCAATCCAGACCTGCTAAAAGACCGCTATTGTCATATCCATCCGCTCAGGATGAGGAGGATGACGGGTCGTCTGATGAGGGCGAAATTGTAGATTTTTCGGACACTGACACTCCTCAATCAGAGGCCAAGTCTAGCATTTACATTCCAGGCCTCATACGGGCAGTCCGTGCGGCCATGGTAATTACTGATGACAACTTACCTGCAGCGCCTACTCATGCTTATTTTAAAGAGGTTAAAGGAACTGCAGCAGTTTTCCCTCTATCTGGTCAGCTAGTTGATCACATGGAGGAGGCCTGAAAATCTCCAGGAAAAAGATTTCAACCTCACAAGCGTCTGGCACGTACTTATCCCTTTGCGGAAGATTACTTCACTAAATGGGAGTCTCCTCCTCAGGTGGATTCTCACGTTACGCGCTTAGTAAAGAGCGCAACTTTACCTATGCCGTCTATGTCTTCTCTGACGGATACTACAGACCGTAAGGTGGAGGTGTGTCTTAAGTCCATCTATTCCCTTGCTGGAGGAGCATCTAGACCAGCTATGGCTGTCTGCTGGGTGGCCCAGGCTATGGAAAGGTGGGCGGACGCTTTGGAGACATCATTCGCTTCTGAGGGTACCAGCGAACAGGTTATGTTAGTGGGTAACCTTCGGGATTCCGCTACGTACATTAACGAGGCAGCTTTGGATTTGAGCCTGCTTACTTCTAGCATTTCTGCGGCGGCTGTGGCCGCTCGACGCTCCTTGTGGTTACGTTCGCGGAGGGCGGACGCTGAATCCAAGAAAGGCTTGGAATGCTTACCCTACAATGGGCAGGTCCTGTTTGGACCAGCCTTGGACAAAATAGTAGACACATTGGCGGCTGCCAAATCTGCGTGTCTACCCTCAGCCCCGACTCCGTCTGGGTCTAAAAATCCGTCCTTTCGGCCCTATCGCCCTCCGGGAAAACCTAGGGTTCAGTCCTTTCCGAGACCTTCAGGTACCAAAAAGACCACTAAGACCAAGAAGCAAGCTTGGAGTACCAGACGTCCAGCTGCCAAGCCGGACGACAAACCCTCAGCCTGACGGGTTGGGCCTCCCCTTGGGGGATCCCAGGGTGGGAGGCCGACTTCTGCAATACGCCCAGTGTTGGTTCAATACCACCACAGACACTTGGGTACGGGAGGTAGTATCTCAAGGATATGCCCTCTCCTTCCGCAGAAGACCTCCTCATCAGTTCTTTATAACAGCAGGTCCTTCAGATCCAATGAAGGCTCTAGCGATCCAAGATTCGGTGCGTTCTATGCTTCAAATGGGAGTAATAGAACCTGTTCCGTTATCCCTGAGAGGGACCGGATATTACTCCAACCTTTTTCTGGTTCAAAAACCAAATGGATCATACCGACCTATACTCAACCTCAAGTCCCTGAACAAGTTTTTAAGGGTCCCTCGGTTCCGGATGGAGACTCTGCGTTCTATTGTTTTAGCTATGCAGCCTGTTGATTTTATGGTGTCCCTGGATATTCAGGATGCTTACCTGCATATCCCCATTGCCAGGGTTCATCAGCGTTACCTCAGATTTACAGTGTTGGACCTCCATTACCAGTTTCAGGCCCTACCGTTTGGGCTTTCCACGGCTCCTCGGGTGTTCACAAAAGTAATGGCGGTCATGGCGGCACACCTGCGGTTGCAGGGAGTTCGCCTGTTACCTTACTTGGACGACCTTCTGTTGTTGGCAGGGTCGCCACAAGTCCTTTGCAGCCAACTGACAATATCGGTATTGCAGGCTCACGGCTGGATAGTGAATTGGAAGAAGTCCTCTCTAATTCCTTCTCAGAGAATGGTCCATCTCGGGGCATTGTTGGACTCTCAGCAACAGAGGATCTTTTTGACGGAGGAAAAGATAGCCCTGTTGCAGTCCAAGATACGCAATGTTCTAAGCAGTCGCCGAGTGTCTCTTCTCTCGGCGATGAAGTTACTGGGATCCATGGTGTCAACGTTCGACATGGTGGAGTATGCCCAGTTCCACTCCAGGACTCTACAAATGTTGATCCTGTCCAGATGGGACAGAAATCCCCGTCGAATAAAGACGCAGATGATCAGGCTCACTCCAGAAGTGCGCCTGTCTTTGACGTGGTGGTTAAAAAAGTCTCATCTCAGCAGGGGACGTCCGTTTTGGATTTCGGATTGGGTCCTTCTAACAACGGATGCTTGCCTTCGGGGCTGGGGCGCTGTGACAGGCCCACATGTCTTCCAGGGCCGGTGGACGTCGGAGGAATCGAACCTGCCAATCAATATATTGGAAATTCGAGCAGTGTTCAGAGCGCTGCAACATGCAAGACCGTTCCTGCTAGGGAAACCTGTGCAGGTTCAGTCAGACAACGCCACCACGGTGGCTTACCTAAATCGTCAGGGAGGAACTCGAAGCCAAGCGGCTCTAAAGGAGGTGTCCCGCATTCTGACTTGGGCAGAAGGCAATCTGCCGGCCATTTCGGCCGTCTTCATTCCAGGTGTGCTGAACTGGGAGGCGGACTTCCTCAGCCGCCACGATGTACACCCGGGGGAATGGTCTCTTCACCAGGAGGTGTTCCAACTCCTGGTGGACAAGTGGGGTCTTCCCGAAATAGACCTCATGGCCTACAGACACAACCGCAAGCTGTGGGCGTACGGATCCCGAACAAGAGACACGGGAGCTCTCCTGGTGGACGCTCTGTCGGCACGGTGGAACTTCCAATTCGCGTACCTGTTTCCTCCATTCTCCCTGCTGCCTCGAGTAATTCGAAAGTTCAGGCAGGAAGGAGGCAAGATCCTGCTGGTGGCCCCTGCGTGGCCCAGAAGGAGTTGGTACTCGGATCTCCAGTGTCTATCCATCGACACTCCTTGGCTGTTACCTCAGAGGCCGGACCTATTGTCTCAGGGACTTGTCTCTACCCGGACCTTAGTCGGCTATCTTTGACGGCGTGGCTCTTGAGGCTTCCCTCTTGAGGTCCAAGGGTTTCTCTAGAGCGGTGGTCAATACCATGTTACATGCTTGTAAGCCGGCTTCAGCTAGAATTTACCACAGGGTGTGGCATACCTATTTTGAGTGGTGTCGCCCTAAAGCGTACGATCCTCGCAAGTTTAGAATATCGAGAGTGTTGGCTTTCTTTCAGGCAGGCTTGGATTTAGGTCTACGCCTTGCTTCACTGAAGGTGCATGTTTCTGCCCTGTCGGTTTTGTTTCAACGAAGGATTGCCACGCGGCCTGATATCCGTACCTTTATGCAGGGTGTCCTTCGCATCCAGCCTCCCTATGTCCATCCGGTAGTTCCATGGGATCTGGCTGTGGTCCTGAAGGCGCTACAGGATCCTCCATTTGAACCTCTGGGTTCTGTGGATCTGAAATGGCTTGCGGCAAAAACAGTGTTCCTTCTGGCTATTGCTTCAGCCAGAAGGGTGTCGGATTTGGGGGCTCTTTCGTGTCGTCCCCCATTTCTAATTTTTCATTCGGACAGGGCGGTACTTCGTACCCGTCCCGAATTCCTTCCTAAAGTAGTGTCTAGTTTCTACATTAACGAGGAAATTGTGGTCCCAGCCTTTAATTCATCTGATCTCTCAGCTGGTGGGGCTTCTTTGGATGTGGTACGGGCTCTGCGGATTTACGTGGACCTTTACGTGAACCTTACAGTTCTTTGAGAAAATCGGACTCTTTGTTCGTCCTATATGGATTTCATAAGAGGGGTTGGCCTGCCAATAAACAGACTTTGGCACGCTGGATCTGCATGGCGATCTCTGAGTCATACACTCACGAGGGACTCCCAGTGCCACCCTGTGAAAGCTCATTCTACAAGATCTGTGGGACCTTCATGGGCAGCTCGACGTGGCGCCTCAGCTCTTCAGCTTTGTAAGGCGGCCACGTGGTCCTCTGTCCATACTTTCGTCAAGCATTACGCCTTTGACACATTTGCTTCTCAGGATGCTTCCTTCGGGCGGCGGATTCTCCTCTCGGCACAGGAGCGTCCCCTCCCTTGAAGGATACTGCTTTGGGACATCCCCAAGGTATCCCTGTGGATCCCTAAGGACCCTGAGGTAGAAAACAGGAGATATGGTAAGAACTTACCTTTGTTATCTCCGTTTCTACGAAGTCCTTAGGGTCCACAGGGCGCCCGCCCTGACGCCCTGTGCTTCCGTAGGGTGTTGTTCTGGTCACCAGTTTTCTGTCTCCCTTTTCTAAGAGAATGTGAATCTTGTGTGTTCCAGACTTTCTTCTTCCTTTTTCCTCACTCCCGGCCTATGGCTTGATACTAAAACTGAGGTGCCTTGGCCTGGGGGCGGGGTATAGGAGGGGGCCCAGTGCATCCTGGGAGGACATCTTTAACTCTGTGGTGCCCATGGCTGTGGAGCCAAGACCTATACCCCAAGGTATCCCTGTGGACCCTAAGGACTTCGTAGAAACGGAGATAACAAAGGTAAGTTCTTACCATATCTCCTGTTTTTTAAACTATTACCTCAAGAATGCGCCATTGAATAGATAGGAAATTTCAACTTGTTGCGCAGCCACAGTAGGAGCCTCAAGCAGGTGTACTCACTTTGGCTTCACTTGGGTGTACCAAGATGGCCGTCGTTTGTGGGCTTTAGCGGTGGTGGGCTCGGGGGAAGGAAGCTGGCGGGAACCGGGGGAAAGGTGCGGGGGGTAGCGGGCGTTAGCTGCAGCCAGGACCCATCGGACGGTAGCGGGCCTTAGCGGTGGCGGTGCGGGCGGTAGTGCGGGTGGCGTTAGGGGCAGGCGTTAGGACCCAGAGGGATGTAGAAGCACACAGATGCAGGCTCGGATCTGGAAGATCCTTGATACCTGCATCTGTGTTTAAAGAAAAATAAAATGGCATGACCCCGCCCCCCAAAAAACAACTAGCACCGGGCTTTGGAGACCCAGTACTAGTTGTGCTAAATACAGGGGACAAATGACGTAGGAGTCCCCCGTATTAAGCACAATCAGCACCAGGCTTTTCAGAACCAGTCATGGCTGCCATAATAGGGGGGACAAATGACGTAAGGGTCCCCTGTATTCAGCGCAACCAGCACTGGGCTCTGAGCCAGCCCTGGTTCTGGAAATACAGGGGGTAAAAATGCGTAGGGTCCCCCTGTGTTTACCAGAACCACCACCAGACTCTTTCTAGCGAGGGGGGTGATGCCACAGCCGGGGAGCCCTTTCACTGGGCCCCCCAGCCGAAGCATCACCCCTGACCGCTAGTCAGCCCCCCAATAAAGGGGTCCCCCTCTCCAGGGCACCCCAGGCTAATAGCCCGGGGCTATCCCCAGCACCCCTGGGCGGTGAGTGCTGGGTTGATTGTGTTGTGTGGTGCATATGAAAATATAAATATTGTATTTTGCAGTAGTACTACAGTAGTACTACAGGTCCCAGCAGGCATCCCTGCATACTGGCACTTGGAGAACCACAAGTACCAGCACACGGGGCATTAAGAGCCTGCTGGTACCTATAGTACCCCTGTAAAAGAAATATTAAAATATTGAAGCCACAGTGAGTACACCTGATGGAGGCTCCTACTGAGGCTGCGCATCAAGTTGAAACTTCCTATCTCTATAATGGCGGATTCGTGAGGTAATAGTTTAAAAAATATAACTTTCTCAATTACCTAAACCCCAAAAGCACCTACCCTGGAACAATAGCTATCTAATAAAACAAACCCAAAGTGTAAATTTGCCCCCTACCTGAGTTATGCCTTCCCAAAAATCCCCCATAGAAAACAGCAGAAAAGTGGTCCTAATTGAGTGTCAGAAAATACTGACAGTTAGAAATTTAAACTACTCCCAAGTCCTAATTTTTTATGTTTTTGACCTGAAATTTGGCATGCAACACTGAGCGACAGTTCTACCAGCCCATGCCAAATTTTAGCACCGTGCCTCCAATAGCTTTTGAGGTGTAGCCCCTTAAACACCATGCCCCCTCGGGATATCTCTATGGGAAAATTCAGGTTTCTTTCGAGAGGACCCCTACGCCGCTGATCCCCTGTATTTTGGCAACCAAGACTGGCTCTGATTAGCCTTGTGCTGGTTGTGCTAAATACAGGGAACCCCTACGTCATTTGTCCCCTGTGTTTAGCACAACCAGCACTGGGGCTCCAAAGCCCGATGCTGGTTGTGCTGTGGAGGCATGTAATTTTTTTTTTTTATATTACACATTAATTTTTTAAAACAATACATGGATGGATCTGATACGTCCATGCATCTGTGATTTGATTTTCTCAGATGCATGCCCAGCAGCATATATATAAGAAACACAGTCGCAGAGATTGTAGGTTACAGTTCTTGCACTCAAACCAAAATATCAGAAAAAATATATAGCATTTATTAATAAAATAGTCACACACATATATAATCTTGGTAACTGATAACAATTAAAATATTGTAGTGAACTAGTAATAATGACCTTGAAAGAACAATAAATACAATATTATCAAACATATATCATTCAATATTTGATCCCTGGATATGGCTCATAAATAAATATCCTCTAAAAAGAGGACTTTTAGCAAAGTCACTAAATATTAGTATGGCTAAATAGCCTGTGCAGTTATTAAGTGAATCCTTTTGATAGGTATTTTTTACCTGCGGGCTCCAATCCTGTATAGCAAAGGTGTATGCCGGGGGTTATTTGACCCTAGTACCTGTATGGTACTGCGCTCAACCCGACCATCGGGGAGCGACTATCACCGGTGAATGTTGTTTTCGGGAATCCTAAGGCCGCGTAATCAGCGGTGAGAGCAGTCCCACTTCATGCCGTTTACAGCTCCAGCTGTTGGTGTGGTAAAGGCAAGCTCTTAGAAGATAGCCCCAGGCCACTGCTGTGTGGTCTCCCAACTGTGCTAGTCTGTGTTCCCTCAACAGTACCAATCTGTTTTTCCCCAGCTGCACCGCCCTGCATCCGTGCTTTATCCACTGCCACGTTGCTGTCTATCTCTTATCTTTCTTCCTTCGTCCCCCCAACCATGAAACTTTGTCTCCCCCCATTAGGTTTTTTTTTTGTGTAAGTGACTTCACTCAGGGGGCACTACTACTGGGGCCATTACTCAGGGAGCACTACTACTGGGGCCATTACTCAGGGGGCACTACTACTGGGGGCATTACTCAGGGGACATTACTATTGGGGACATTACTCAGGGGGCACTATAACTGGGAGCATTACTATTGGCACTACTACAAGGGGCATTGCTCAGGGGACACTACTACTGGGAACATTACTGTTGGGGGCACTACTACTGGGGGAACTGGGGACATTACCCAGGTGGCACTACTACTGGGGGCATTACTTTTGGGGGCACTACTACTGGTGGCACTACTACAGGGAGCATTACTACTAGGGGCACTACTATTGGGGACACTTTTACAGGGGGATTACTAATGGGGCATTGAATAGGGGCACTGCATAAGGGGCACCACTCCTGGGGGCGCTACATAAGGGGGGCTCTGCATAAGGGTCACCACTACTGTGGGCTCTGCATAAAGGGCACTACCACTGTGGGCACTGCATAAGGGGCACTACCACTACTGGGAGCACTGCATAAGGGGCAGCACTACTGAAGGCACTGCATAAGGGACACTACCACTACTATGGGCTCTGCATAAAGGGCACTACCACTGTGGGCACTGCATATGGGGCACTACCACTACTGTGGGCACTGCATAAGGGGCACCACTATTGAGGGCACTGCATAAGGGGCACAAATGTGGGCATTATGTGTAAGGGGCACTACTACTGTGGGCATTGTGTATAAGGGGCAAAAATGTGGACATTGTGTAAAAGAGGCTGCTGTGAGTCATACATGAATAAGGGACACTACTATGTGGTGTAATGTGAATCAAGATTGTGCTACTGTGTGGCATAATTTGAATTGGGAATACTATTGTGCGATCACGCCTTCTTTTGAGTCCACACCCCAAGGGGGGGCGGTAAGTTCCACCACTTCTCTTGGACCACTTTAAGCATTACACACAATATACATATACATATAGCAGTGGTTCCCAAACTCTGCGCTGTGGCACCCTGGGGTGCCTCGGGACACTTGCAGGTTGGTGGTCCAGCACCAAATCAAATTATTTATGGTCAATGTAATGTAAATATGTGGACAAACAGAAGCTCAAACCTGTCCTCCACCACATAACTGACCCTATGGATGACAGGTAAGCATAATTTACTTCACTTTACTACATTTTCTTCTGAATTTCTTTATAACAAACATTTGGCTTAGGGGTGCCATGAAAACAATGCTGTTACTCTAGGGCAGTGGTGGCCAAACTGTTGCTCTTGAGCCACATGTGGCTCTTCCATTGTTCTGATGCAGCTCCCCTGCCAGCTCCCCTGGCTGACACTGACTGTGTCCTCTGGTAGGAGCGCAGCTGTTCAGAGGAGGCTAGTCCTTTGTTGCAGCATTCTGCCCTGCTCCGGAGGCATGTATGGGCGATGTGGTGATGTCACGCCGCAAACAGGAGGCGGAGTTCAACTTGTGACTGAACCTGCAGCCACAAGAAGGTTGCAGACGCCGGAGCTTACTTACCTGACACAGACACTCACAAAAGGGTAAGAGATGTGATTTTTTTTTATTTTTTCATCTTATTTGTGACATGTTGGGAAGGGGGGGGGAGATGCTGGAGTGGCCCATGGAGTGGGAGAGAGTGTGGGGGAAGGTGGTTGGACTGGAGTGGCCCAGAGAGTGACGGGGGGCTGGAGTGGCACATAAGGGTCTCCTGGAATGACATATGGGGGCTGGAGTGACACATGACGTGCTGCTGAAGTGACACATGGAGGGGATGGTGTTGTGACACAAAACTGCTGCTGGAGTGACAAATGGGGGCTGAAGTGACACGAGAGGCTGCTGAAGTGACACATGAGGACTGGAGTGACACATGGAGGGGCTGGAGTGACAAATGGAGGGGTTGGATTGTATTATGCAAATCTTTTTTTTTATGTCATTTTTGTGGATGTGGCTTTTTCAGTGTATTTTATGCGGAAGTGGCTTTTTCAGCGTATTTTATGTGGAAGTGACTTTTTCAGCGTATTTTATGTGGAGTTAGTTTTTTCAGCGTATTTTTTGTGGATGTGGCTTTTTCAGTGTATTATCTGTGGATCTGGCTTGTTTCAGTATATTTTGTGTGGATGTGGCTTTTTCAGTGTATTATTTGCGTTTGTAGCTTGTTTCAGTGTATTTTATGTGGATATGGTTTTTCAGTGTATTATTTGTGTAAGTGGCTTTTTAAGTGTATTTTATGTGGATGTGGCTTTTTTAGTGTATTTTAGGTGGAAGTAACTTTTGCAGTGTATTTTATGTGGAAGTAGCTTTTTCAGTGTATTTTATGTGCAAGTGACTTTTTCAGCGTATTTTATGTGGAGTTAGTTTTTTCAGCGTATTTTTTGTGGATGTGGCTTTTTCAGTGTATTATCTGTGGATCTGGCTTGTTTCAGTATATTTTGTGTGGATGTGGCTTTTCTCAGTGTATTATTTGCGTTTGTAGCTTGTTTCAGTGTATTTTATGTGGATATGGTTTTTCAGTGTATTATTTGTGTAAGTGGCTTTTTAAGTGTATTTTATGTGGATGTGGCTTTTTTAGTGTATTTTAGGTGGAAGTAACTTTTGCAGTGTATTTTATGTGGAAGTAGCTTTTTCAGCCTATTTTTGTGGAAGTGGCTTTTTCAGTGTATTATTTGTGGATCTGGCTTGTTTCATTGTATTTTGTGTGGATGTGGCTTTTTCACTGTATTATTTGTGGAAATGGCTTTTTCAGTGTACTTTATGTGGAAGTGGCTTTTTCTGTGTATTTTATGTGGAAGTGACTTTTTCAGTGTATTTTTTGTGGATGTGGCTTTTTCAGTGTATTTTATGTGGATCTGGCTTGTTTCAGTGTATTTTATGTGGACATGTTTTTTTCCAATGTTTTTATATTGTTCTGGCTTTTTATTTCCATTTAATGGTTACCTCATTGTGATTCTGTGCATGCGCTTTTACATGCTCCTACAAACATCATACCAGGGGCATGGCTAGCTAGCCACACCCATTTTGCATGTGCGTATGATCTTGGCTCTTTGACATAGCTACAGATATTTTTGGGCTCTTTGCCTCTAACTGGTTGGCCACCCCTGCTCTAGAGTGTCGTGATTCAAAACAGTTTGTGAACCTCTGTTATATAGCATAGAAACACACACATAGGACCGATACTAGGGTGTTCAGCTTCACCCTGCATCTAAATATGCACCCTCCTGCAAACATATCCTTTTTTGAATGTTGCTTATTTTTAAATGTGCAAGAGAGAAAATTGGGGATGGCTGTGGAGACAGATATTCTAACTTCCCTCTGCCACACAACTCACAGATCAAAGTTTTTCACTATAGAAAGGAAGGTCTTCAGCTCTTCTGTCAGGGTTCAGCCTAGGATCGGCCTCTCTCACCTCCTTGCCGGCTTCCCCTGACTTCCTTGCGGTCAGACGTCTGGTGCAGTGATGGATGTGGGGCTGAGTATTCTGCCTTAGGTGCTTTTTGCGAGCTTCCATGGTCGGCTGTGTGTGCTGGGGATCGGAGTTCCCATCATGGGTGCCGCCATGACAGTTCCTCTCATGTGACAGCACTCCTAACCTATGGTAGCATGATTTCAGTCAGCTGATGCTGTGCTCTAGTAATCTGCTACCCCTGGGTATAAATCCGCCTCCAGAACTCCAGGAAGATGCTGTTCAACTTCGTTATTCCAAGTGCCTGTGTTACTCCCACTGTTGCTTTGTGCTAAATCCTTCAGCGTGTTGCTTCAGCCTGCTCACATTTTCCCAGTTTCCTGTATTAGCTTCCATTCTAAACCTTACTCTGAGACTTTAGCTTTCTCACAGTACTTCAGTGTTTCATGTCCCTTCCCTGTGTGTCTTTGTATATGTGCTGCTAATTCTATTGCAGCTTTCCTGTGGCTATTACCCTGTATCACTGAAGTGTCAGATTACCTACTGGTATTAATTAGCTCACAGCTGGACCCCCCAGCACATGTCTGTGTCAATCTGCTCTGTGTCTTGTCAGTGCAAATCTGCACTTGCAGTTAGCACTCTCCCAGTGTATGCCTATCTTCTCTATATGTCTTGTCTGTGCAATCTGCACCTGCATATATAATTATTCCCAGTATTTTGCCTTTGCCCAGTACCAGCATTTCTAGCTCTCCCAGTATTTGGCCTTTGCCCAGTACCAGCATTTCTAGCTCTCCCAGTATTTGGACTTTGTCCAGTACCACATTTCTATCATTCCCAATATATTCCTTGAGTCCACTCTACTCTTGTATGTGCAATCCCTAGTATATGTTGTGTTTTCCTGCATATTTAGCAAACTCCAGTACCTGCCTGTGTCCACATCTCCCTGAGCTGCTGAGCTAGTCAGCTCCTGGATTTCTTAGTGATTCTTAGTACTTTCTCAGTAATCTCATGCAAGCCGGTGATCAGGATTTCTAATTGTGTTCCAGTGTATCTCCAGTGTTCTAGCAATAACTTAACGTAATATAGTTCCGGTCTTCTGCCATTCCCAGGTACCTGTCCAGACGGCCGCAACCTGCTCACTTGGTGCAGTGGAAAACCAAATCCCAATTGGAGGGGTCACTGGAGAAAACCACCAAGTGAGTTAGACTCCACGCCTCTGGGCAGGTCTAGCCAAACCTGGGTTCGGCCGCAATTAGGAGACCTAGCCACAGTCACTCCGATAGTCACCTGAACCCCCCGGCTCACCGTCCTCCACAGAGGATCACTTTCACCGGATTGTGACAGTTTGAACAGCCTAATATGCAAGCCGCCGGGTTCCAGGTTGAAGCGGGTTTTCAGGATTTACGCTCTCGTGTGTCTGCACAGGAGACAGCTTTGCAATCAGTCAGACAGCAGCTGCAAGAACTCTCTAGTCAAATGACGGTTATTCATTCAGTTCTAGCTGCTTTGTCCCCAGACACAGCACAAGTTCCGCCAGTGAATTCTCCACAGTTTCGTTCCGAAGTTTTAATTACCCCTACAGATGAAAAATTTTCTGTGCAAGCTAGTGAACCTCTCAAGTGTCCTCTGGTTCCCCAATTTCCTGATATTCGTGACCCTGAACCTTTCAAGAGTTTCTACTGGCTTCTAGAACAACTACAAAATCTCTGTCCCAAAATTTTTCAAGTTATTTCCAAGCTTTCTAGTGCTACTCCTGACTTGACTAACAGCTTTTCCAAGCAAACTAAAGTAAAGCATCAAAGTTACCTGCGCCCTAAACTTACTGAGGTTGAACGTCAGCGAAGCCGGGAACTGCATCTGTGTTTATATTGCAGTTATGACGATCACTTTCTTAAGGACTGTACTCTGCGCCCACTGAGAAGTGGTGACAAGTGTGTGACTCCTAATGTCTGCATTTTCAGTTCTCCCCATCATCAATCAGTGATTCCCGTTTCTTCAGTTACAGATAAGGAGGTGATGTCCACTAAGCAAAAGAAAGTTCAAGTTTTCGATTGGGGCCCCGCTACAAGATGCTTCAACCCTCGTCTAAGAAATATTGGGAGGATATTTCAACCTTCTAAAGTCAGGGACACTACTCATTCCACTTCTACTGGTCACGGCCCGGATTCCATTTCCATCAGTCCCAGCCAGGATTCTGCCTGTTCTGGTCCTAGTCCAGATTCTGCTTTTCCCAATACGGGACTCCAGTCAGTAGCCCCAGGAGGGGTCTCAACTTCCTTACCCCAGCAGGGGGTCCCAAGTCTTGCACCCCAGCTGGAGGTCTCAAGTCTCGCACACCAGCAGGGGGTCTCAAGTCTCGCACCCCAAGAGGGGGTCTCAAGTTCCATGCCCCAGAAGGGGGCCTTAGTTTCAAGTTTCATGCCCCAGGAGGGGGTTTCAAATCTCTCACCCCAGAAGGGGGTTACAAGTGTTGTACCCCAAGAGGGGGCTTTCATTTCAAGTTTCACGCCCCAGGGAGGGGTCTTCATTTCGAGTTTCATGCCCCAGGAGGGGGCCTTCGTTTCGAGTTACACGCCTCAAGGGGAGGCCTTCATTTTGAGTGTTATGCCCCAGGAGCGGACCGTAATTTCAAGTTCCATACCTCAAGACGGGGTTCTGAGCCACTCACCCCAGGAGGAAGTCTGTGTTCTTGCATCCCAAAAGGGGGTTTCATATTGCGTACCCCGAAAGGAAAAGCCAAGTCAGCTTCCCCAGAAGGGGGTTTTAGGTCCCATACTCCAACAGGGAGTGTCAAGTTCTGTACTTCAGGAGGGGGCCTTGAGTCTCTCACCCCAAAAGAAGGTTTCAAATCTTGTTTCTCAGGAAGGGGCCTCAAATGCTATTCCCCAGGAGGGTGTTTCTAGTGTTATACCCCAAGAGGGGACTTCAAGTGTCTCACCCCAGGATGGGGTTCCCAGTGTAATACCCCAGGAGGGGATTTGCAGTGTTACGTTTCAAGAGAAAGTTCTTGTTTCAAGTTCTTCACCCCAGGACAAGGGTCCAAGTATCCAAAAGGACTTAAATTTCTAGCAATCAGGAAAATAGAGAAAGATTGGAGAGGAGGAAATTTTACAGAAAAAATCTCTAAACAAGAAACTAAATGGATTTATAATATGGACACCCTCCACCCTAGAGGTCTGAACATAGATTTCGATCTGGGAGCCTTTCTAAAAACCTGAAGTATCAGTAATAATATTAATATACTTCATTACACCATGTAACATAAAATATTAGTTATTTCATCTAATCCAATTCACTTCACCAATAATCATTGCGAAACATCCCTAATATTTATATAAATGTGTGCACACCTATATACACTTTTATATAATTTCATATCTATTTATTTATTTATTTATTTATTAATTTTAAGACCAGGCATTACTTTGCACACACTGCTGCGTTTAATTGAAAAACAAGGAATAGAAGAAATGTTTTTATAGCTTCTTTTACATTTTTTTAGTTATTTTTTTATTAGAAACATTGCGCTATATATTTTATTTACCTCTAAGATACTAATAAAGAATATATCTTTTAACCACCAATCATTTTAACAACCGTATTCATGGATTCTAGCTTCCAATTATGGAAATAAGGAACCAATCAGAACATTTCCTGTAGGATATAACAGGGTGAATACAGCACTACAGACACCTTGAAAAAGTCACTGTTGTGACGAAACGCGTTGGTGTAAGCGGGACCCCGAATTGACGTCATTTCGTCAGAGGAAGCTCAAGCACACGAGGCAAAAGACTCCCGTTATCGGCGTTCAACAAGAAGCCAGGGAGAAAGCTTATCCCGGACAAGCACAACCAGAAGGCGCACAGCGTGCAGCAGTTTACATTTCATTCTGCTAGCCGCTTGTTTATTGCCGTCCTTGCTGACATCAGGGAAAGGTAGGGTAAGTCCACCGGTGCTCCGGATCCTTTTTCAATCATCTGATATACTGGACTCCCAACTGACAAATACTCCACTAAAAGAGTTATAAACATCTTCCCATTTATGTTTTTATATGTAGCGCACTTGGTGTCAGACATTACCGGTCTATTTTAACAATTGATATATTTAGATATCATCGTGTACATTTCATTTCATTGTTACATTATATAATTTCAGTTATCGCATGGCCATACTGTATCAAAGTGTATCAATGTAGGATTGTTCACAACACGCTTAATAGGTACATGTACTTTATTATAAGCGCATCTATATTGTGGTCTTCCAAGTATCCTACCCCAGGATGGGGTTTCCAGTGTTATACCCCAGGAGGGGATTTCCAGTGTTACGTTTCAAGAGAAAGTTCTTGTTTCAAGTTCTTCACCCCAGGACAAGGGTCCAAGTATCCTACCCCAGGATGGGGTTTCCAGTGTTATACCCCAGGAGGGGATTTCAAGTGTTACGTTTCAAGAAAAAGTCCTTATTTCAAGTTCTTCACCCCAGGAGGGGGTTTCAAGCTTCGCACCCCAAGAGGGGGTTTCAGTTTCCTCACCCCAGGAGGGGATTTCAAGTGTCTCACCCCAGGATGGGGTTCCCAGTGTTGTGCCCCAAGGGGGAATTTCAAGTGTTATTCTCCAAGATGGGACCTCAAGTGTCTCACCCCAGGATGGGGTTCCAAGTGTTATACCTCAAGATGGGATTCCCAGTGTTATACCCCAGGAGGGGATTTCAAGTGCCTCATCCCAAGATGGGGTTCCCAGTGTTAAACCCCAGGAGGGGATTTCAAGTGCCTCATCCCAAGATGGGGTTCCCAGTGTTATACCCCAGGAGGGGAATTCAAGTGCCTCATCCCAAGATGGGGTTCCCAGTGTTATACCCCAGGAGGGGAATTCAAGTGTCTTACCCCAGGATGGGGTTCCCAGTGTAATGCCCCAAGATGGGGTTCGTGGTGTTATTCCCCTGGAGGGGACTTCAAGTGTCTCACCCCAGGATGGGATTCCTAGTGCCATCCCCCAGGGGGGGATTTCGAGTATTACATTTCCGAAGAAGAGTTCAAGTGTCTTACCCCAGGAGGGGGTCTCAAGTCTTGTACCCCAAGAACAAGGGTTTCCAAGTGTTACTCCCCAAGATGGGGGTTCAAGCATCATACCTCCAGAGGAGGTTTCTAGTTATGTACCCTGGCAGGGGTTATCAAGTCTCATAGTCCAGGAGAAAGTCTCAAGTTTTACATCTCAAAAAGGGATTTCAAAATCTGTATCCCAAGGAAAGATCTCCGGTTCTTTACTCAAGGAAGAATCTTCTAGTGTTGTGTCAAAGTCAAATGCTTTAGTGCCCAATCCGTTAAGAGGTTCACAAGATGATGCTACCACTACATTTAAAGGTATACCTCAG
Organism: Taudactylus pleione; assembly: GCA_031769625.1. Classification (NCBI taxonomy): domain Eukaryota; kingdom Metazoa; phylum Chordata; class Amphibia; order Anura; family Myobatrachidae; genus Taudactylus; species Taudactylus pleione. The sequence continues at coordinate 88,804 of JAUIMM010000135.1, forward strand.
GATCCATCTGATGTTTCTATGTCCATTTTTTTTGATGGAGATATAACGCAGTATTATGCTTTGGTGGATCATTTCATCGCTATTATGAAATCCTCTCCATGGTCTGAAATCAAGCCTACTAATGTAGTAAATTTATAATTTCATCTTTCCAAGGTAAAGCTTGGGACTGGGTTGAGCCTATTTATGATTCAAAGGATCCAATGCTGTCAGATTTAGTAGCCTTTTCTGCGGCAGTCATTAAAGAATTTGGACCAACTTATCCTTACAGTTCTCTCGAGGATCCTCATCTCAACAAAGTCTCCAGTTCTGGGGCACCACCCTCTGCTATTAAGCTAAGATGCATTTCTTTGAGTCCTTCTCAAAAAGATCCAGTACAAAAACAACCTGTCCAGAAGGATAAGACTCAAGGAGGCATAAGGATGATGAATTATAACACAGATTCTGACTATGATCCTGAGTACGATGAAAAAACAATTTTGGTAGTTCCCATGAAAGACACTTTGCAACTTAAGTCTTCTTCTTCAAGTGGTTCGAAAAAGTCTCGGAAAAAGAAGAAGAATCGATGACTTGCTGGTGACCAACCTTTCTTGGACCAAGTTGACTATTTCTTCCAATTATTAGTCTCAGAATCCATCTGGTATTGGGAACCTTGTTCTTCTAAATTTTCCAGTTCTTATTGTATCTTCAATCAAGATTTTCGAGTTTCCTGTGTTTTTCAAATATATATATATATATTTTTGTGTCTTTCTGAGGAGCTCCAGTTGAGCGTTTATGGGTGTTCGGTGCCCACCCTAAAAGGAGGGGGTACTGTCAGGGTTCAGCCTAGGATCAGCCTCTCTCACCTCCTTGCCGGCTTCCCCTGACTTCCTTGCGTTCAGACGTCTGGTGCAGTGATGGATGTGGGGCTGAGTATTCTGCCTTAGGTGCTTTTTGCGAGTTTCCATGGTCGGCTGTGTGTCGCCATGACAGTTCCTCTCATGTGACAGTACTCCTAACCTATGGTAGCATTATTTCAGTCAGCTGATGTTGTGCTCCAGTAATCTGCTACCCCTGGGTATAAATCCGCCTCCAGAACTCCAGGAAGATGCTGTTCAACTTCATTATTCCAAGTGCCTGTGTTACTCCCACTGTTGCTTTGTGCTAAATCTTTCAGCGTGTTGCTTCAGCCTGCTCACATTTTCCCAGTTTCCTGTATTAGCTTCCATTCTAAACCTTACTCTGAGACTTTAGCTTTCTCACAGTACTTAAGTGTTTCATGTCCCTTCCCTGTGTGTCTTTGTATATGTGCTAATTCTATTGCAGCTTTCCTGTGGCTATTACCCTGTATCACTGAAGTGTCAGATTACCTACTGGTATTAATTAGCTCACAGCTGGACCCCCCAGCACATGTCTGTGTCAATCTGCTCTGTGTCTTGTCAGTGCAAATCTGCACTTGCAGTTAGCACTCTCCCAGTGTATGCCTATCTTCTCTATATGTCTTGTCTGTGCAATCTGCACCTGCATATATAATTATTCCCAGTATTTTGCCTTTGCCCAGTACCAGCATTTCTAGCTCTCCCAGTATTTGGCCTTTGTCCAGTACCACATTTCTAGCATTCCCAATATATTCCTTGAGTCCACTCTACTCTTGTATGTGTAATCCCTAGTATATGTTGTGTTTTCCTGCATATTTAGCAATCTCCAGTACCTGCCTGTATCCACATCTCCCTGAGCTGCTGAGCTAGTCAGCTCCTGGATTTCTTAGTGATTCTTAGTACTTTCTCAGTAATCTCATGCAAGCCGGTGATCAGGATTTCTAATTGTGTTCCAGTGTATCTCCAGTGTTCTAGCAATAACTTAACGTAATATAGTTCCGGTCTTCTGCCATTCCCAGGTACCTGTCCAGACGGCCGCAACCTGCTCACTTGGTGCAGTGGAAAACCAAATCCCAATTGGAGGGGTCACTGGAGAAAACCACCAAGTGAGTTAGACTCCGCGCCTCTGGGCAGGTCTAGCCAAACCTGGGTTCGGCCGCAAATAGGAGACCTAGCCACAGTCACTCCGATAGTCACCTGAACCCCCCGGCTCACCGTCCTCCACAGAGGATCACTTTCACCTGATTGTGACATCTTTCCAAAAAGAAAAAAAAACCTCAGTGGCCTTTGAGAGAGGATAGCCCATAAGGATCTTGCCCATAGGGAGACTATTTTTTTTTATTTTTTCTGCCTTCTAATATATTTTTCATTTATAAAACTTACTATATGCAAATCAGTGTTTCACAGGAAAAGAGTGCAATATTGCTTCAATAACAAACAAAATGCATTGTGGTTAAAATAATTTACATATATGCAAATTATCCAACCAATAATGCATTATGTTTTTGATAACTGATGCCATTTTTGCACTCCTTTGCACCACATTCTTGTAAATATTGACTTATAGCTAGTACACACCTAGTAGATATAGTTCTCCGGCCTCTGTTGCATGTGTATGGGCACTCAGCTCCTCTGCTGCAAGTGTATGGGCGGTTAGCTAACCATCCATACACTAAAAAAATAAATAAAAAATAATAATAATATCTTTGGCATATGCGCTTTATAATATTAATGAAAGAATAATTATTTATATATTTTTTTTTGTGATAAGCATACCATATATCTCGCTCTTTCTTTCCCATTGAATCACTTGCTCTGAGTAAGGCCAAATCCCATTTAGTTATCTTTTTGTGACTGTGGTAAAATATTTGCTCAGAAACACCACAGTGCATGTATTGTTTATGTCATGTATGTGTATGTGTAAAAAATTCTAATAAATTCCCCCCTGTTTTTAGGTGCATACATAATAAAAGTTATGTTTTATAAATATTTAGTAATGTTTAAAAGATAACCTTTCCCCCCCCACAAATGAGTTTCTCTTGTTGTCCTGCTGTACAGCACAATATCAGATTATTCGCATCCATACACACAGCATGATGTCCCAAAATATCTGCATATATAATATATATATATTGTGACACAGTTAGGTTAGGGGGTCCCTCTCCTGGGTAGAGGACTCCTTCCTTACACACACACACAGCAGCAGGGAAGCAGCACACCAGTCTTGATGCAAGTACAAGCTGGTCGGCGCCAGTCTTTATTGTACAATGTCAGAAACATAAAGAAAACATAAATATAAATCCTAGCCCTGTCGGGGCACTAACTTCACAGGTAGTTCCCTCACTACCAGAACCTGGCAGGGCCTAATGCCCTCGCCAGCAACAAAAGCACAGCACAACACTCACAGTTAGGTATCCAAGTGTCTCTGAGCAAACTCCCTGTCTGCTCTCCCAGGTGAGACAATCAGCCCTAAACAAACTAGGCTTATATTGGCCACTCTCAGGTGGAAAACTAACAATCCTGTTACCAGGCTGTGAGAACCAAAACCTGGAGTGGCCGTGGGTGGAGCCCTCCCTCTCCTCTCACCCACAACCCCCAGGTCCCAAACCGGCTTTTCAAAAAGCCGAAACTCAAGCCTGCTACACTGCAGACTTTCTCCTGGGGGTTTAAAACACAAAAGACAGGAATCAAATGTACAAATGTACCTGCCACAGACCACTTTACCAGTGATCCTATCACATATCCCCCCCCCTTTGTTTCGACCTGTGGGGCGGAACAACTGAAGCCCCCAAACAATGAACGCGTGGCAATGCGTCAGCATTGGCCAGCTGGCTTCCTGGCCTGTGTTCCACTGAAAATTTAAAAGTTTGTAACACCAAGAACCATCTTGTAATTCTCGCATTACTGTCCTTATTTTCAGACATCCACTTCAGAGGGGCATGGTCAGTGATCAATTTGAACTTTCTTCCGACCAAGTAGTACCTGAGAGCCTCTAACGCCCACTTTATGGCCAACGCCTCCTTCTCCACTGTGGCATAGTTTCTCTCATGTACATTCAACTTTTCTAAGATAGAAAATAGGGTGTTCCTCACCCTCCTTGTTCTGGGACAGGACCGCTCCTATACCTACTTCTGATGCATCAGTTTGTACTATGAATTCCCTTTCAAAATTAGGAGTCATCAGGACTGGTTGGGAACACAACGCTACTTTCAACTCCTGAAAAGCTTTCTCTGCCTCAGGACTCCATTCTACCATGACTTTTTGTTTGCCTTTGGTCAGGTCAGTCAGTGGGACTGCCATGGTGGCAAACTTGGGTATAAACCTCCTGTAGTACCCCGTAATTCCCAAGAAGGCTCTCACCTGCTTCTTATTCAGAGGCCGTGGCCAGTTTTGTATGGCATCAACTTTATTGAGCTGAGGCTTTATCAGGCCTCTGCCAATGGTGTATCCCAGATATTTTACTTCCTCCATGCCTAGACAACACTTTTTTGGGTTGGCTGTCAAACCTGCCTTATAGATGGAGTCCAACACTGCTTGTACCCTGGGTAAGTGAGACTGCCAATCAGGACTATGAACGACCACGTCATCCAGATAAGCAGCCGCATACCGTCTATGGGGCCTTAGAATCCTGTCCATCATTCTTTGGAAGGTAGCCGGTGCCCCATGTAGCCCGAAGGGCAACATCTTGTACTGAAACAAGCCCTCTGGCGCTGAAAAAGCTGTCTTTTGTTTGGCGCTCTCGGTTAACGGTACTTGCCAATACCCTTTGGTTAGGTCAAGAGTGGTTAAATACCTTGCCGTCCCTAGTCTCTCAATCAGTTCATCCACTCTTGGCATCAGGTAGGCATCGAATTTTGAAACGCTGTTCAACTTTCGGAAGTCATTGCAGAAACGCACACTCCCGTCGGGCTTTGGAATCAACACAATGGGACTTGACCATTCACTATGTGATTCTTCAATAATCCCTAACTCTAGCATATTTTTAATTTCTTTCACCACCGATTCTCTTTGTGCTTCTGGTAACCTATAGGGCTTTAGATTAACTTTAACCCCTGGGTCAGTGATGATGTCATGTTTAATGACCGAGGTTTTCCCAGGTACGTCAGAGAACAGCACCCTATTTCTAATCAGAAACTCCTTGACCTCTTGTTGTTGAATTGCCGACAGGGTTTTTGCCACTGTCACTTCGGGAACTAAGGGCCCTGGACTTACTGGAGGGTCTCGGATGGCCGACAGTACCGTTCTATCTTTCCAGGGCTTTAACAGATTTATATGGTATATCTGTTCCGGCTTTCTTTTCCCCGGCTGGTAAACTTTGTAATTGACCTGCCCCACTCTTTCTAAGATTTCAAAGGGCCCTTGCCATTTAGCCAAAAGTTTATTTTCCACAGTGGGAACCAATACTAACACTCTGTCCCCAGGAGCAAAGCTGCGTAACCGAGCATTGCGGTTGTATACCCTCTGCTGTGCCTGTTGAGCCTGTTCCAGGTGCTCTCTCACTATCGGCACTACCGCAGCAATTCTCTCTTGCATTTGAGAAACATACTCAATCACCGTTTTGTAAGGACTAGACTGCCTCTCCCATGTCTCTTTGGCAATGTCTAGTAACCCCCTTGGGTGTCTCCCATACAACAAGTCGAAGGGTGAAAACCCGGTGGAGGACTGGGGAACTTCTCTTATGGCCAACAATAAATACGGCAATAAGTAGTCCCAATCCCTACCATCCTTGTCGACCACTTTCCAAAGCATGTGTTTTAACGTCTTGTTAAACCTCTCGACCAGCCCATCGGTTTGGGGGTGATAAACCGAAGTTCTTAACTGTTCGATTTTGAACAGGCGGCATAACTCTTTCATGACTTTGGACATAAACGGTGTACCCTTGTCAGTTAGTATATCCTTAGGTATACCCAGCCTGCTAAAGACATGAACTAGCTCTCTGGCAATGGTCTTGGTTGATGTATTGCGCAACGGGATCGCTTCCGGGTCCCTGGTAGCGTAATCCATTATGACAAGAATATACTGGTGTCCCCTGGCAGACTTCATTAAGGGTCCAACCAAATCCATCGCTATTCTTTCAAACGGCACCTCTATGATAGGCAATGGAACTAGTGGACCCTTAAAATGTGGCCTGGGAGCATGATACTGACACTCAGGGCAGGATGCGCAAAAGTCAGGTACCTCTTTATGAAGCCCGGGCCAGAAAAACCTCTGCATTATTCGCTCAGTGGTTTTCTCTACCCCTAGATGGCCTGCCGTTATATGACCATGGGCCAGATCCAACACTGTTCTTCTGTAGGCTTTGGGAACTATTAGTTGTTCCACAACATCTTCCCCCTTCTTAGTCACGTGATATAACAAATCCTGACACATTGCCATGTGGGGATAGGACAAAGGACTATCAGGGTCTACGGGTTTACCATCAACTACTTTTACATTCTCCCTGGCTTTTACCAAAGTAGGGTCATTCAACTGCTCCACGGCAAAGACCTCTCTTCTGACCTCTAAATCAGGCAGATGATCACCTGGCCCAACAACACTTCCCACCTCAATGGGAGGCACATCAGTTGGCGGGCCACCGTCACGTTCCGCATTCTCTAGTTCGCCAACCATAGTAGAAAAAGGGAATAACTCTGACTCAGAAGAAACTCTCTCCTCCACTACATCGACAACCTTCTCAAATGGATCGGGGTTGTTCACCTCTGGAACAAAACGGCTTTCCCACAACTTCCAGAAGTGAGCAAAGTCTCTCCCCAATATTGCATCGTACACCAGACCATGCACCAAACCCACAGAAACTATAGCAGAGCCACATGGTGTCTCGATGTTCACCTCGGCCGTAACATAATATCGAGTATCCCCATGTATGCAGGTCACAAAAACAGTTTTCCCTGTATGCCTCAAGGGGTTCACCAGCTCAGCTTTTATAAGTGTCACCAAGCTACCAGAGTCTAACAGTGCCTCTACTCGGTTGCCATCTACAGTGAGTACACACATGTGCTTATCAGTCTCAGCCTGCCGGTCAGCCGTACAGGCTGTCTGTGCAAAGAAAGACCCCCTGCGGTAGACATGAGCAGTATCACATTGCATAGGTTCAGTTGTAAGTGCACAATTAGCGGCAATATGGCCGAAGCCACCACATCGGAAACACTGAGTCATATTAATGTCTAGTCGTTTACGGGGCAAGAACCTTCCCGGCCTGGCAGGCCTGTCTCCAGGTTCTACACCCTCAGTCTTAGGTACATTCCACCGCCCAGCACCTTTCTTTCCTGGAACAGTCTTACCAGTGTCTCTGGGAGTTCGCCGGTGTGCCATCGGGGCTCGGTGGGGCATACTCATCAGCTCCTCAGCCGCCACGTACCTCTCCACCAGCTCGACCAACTGGTCCGCGGACTTAGGGTCTGCATGGCTCACCCACTTGCGCAGAGTCACAGGTAATGATCGCAGGTACCGGTCCATCATGACCCTTTCCACGATCTGTGGTCCCGTCAGCGTCTCGGGCTGTAGCAATTTTGAGGACAGATGGACGAGGTCATGCATCTGTGAACGTGGAGGCTTGTCCTTATGGAACTCCCAGCGGTGGACCCGTTGGGCACGAACAAAGGTGGTGACTCCCAAGCGAGTTAGGATCTCCTGTTTTAGTTTTTTATAGTCCTTGGCATCAGCCAGGCATAAGTCGAAATAGGCCTTTTCTGGCTCCCCACACAAAAAAGGTGCCACCAGACTTGCCCACTGCTCCTTGGGCCAACTCTCCCTTTCGGCCGTTCTTTCAAATGCGGTGAGATAGGCCTCCACATCATCGCCCGAAGTCATCTTTTGGAGGAAGTGACTGGCCTGTACGGAGTGAGTGGTGGTGGGAGGACCTGTATTAACATCTCTGGGCCGGGCGACCAGGTGCTGTACCACCTCTTTTATGGCCTGGCTGTTTTCCGCTAAGGCCTGGCGGGTTTCCTCGATGGCGACCTGTTGTTGCCTCTGGGCTGTCTCCAAGGCCAACAGTTGCACCCTGGTGGATTCCTGCTGAGCCCAGGTAGATTCCTGCTGAAGTTTGGTTGTCTCCTGCTGAGCTCTGGTAGATTCCTGCTGAGCTGCTGTAGCTTGGAGCAAGGCCTTAATAACGTCCTCCATTTTGTCCTGGGGTGTAGGTTGGAAGCTGAACCTTGCCTCTCTGAGCATTGGCTGACGCCTCCTCTATGGGACTCCAAGGACACAGCGTTATTTCCACACTCACAAATTGGGTGTCTGTCCCTTTAATTTTTAAACGGAAAGTTTTCCTCTTGCTGCAACTTCAGTGTGTGTGGGTGCCTGCATTCTCCACCATATTGTGACACAGTTAGGTTAGGGGGTCCCTCTCCTGGGTAGAGGACTCCTTCCTTACACACACACACAGCAGCAGGGAAGCAGCACACCAGTCTCGATGCAAGTACAAGCTGGTCGGCGCCAGTCTTTATTGTACAATGTCAGAAACATAAAGAAAACATAAATATAAATCCTAGCCCTGTCGGGGCACTAACTTCACAGGTAGTTCCCTCACTACCAGAACCTGGCAGGGCCTAATGCCCTCGCCAGCAACAAAAGCACAGCACAACACTCACAGTTAGGTATCCAAGTGTCTCTGAGCAAACTCCCTGTCTGCTCTCCCAGGTGAGACAATCAGCCCTAAACAAACTAGGCTTATATTGGCCACTCTCAGGTGGAAAACTAACAATCCTGTTACCAGGCTGCGAGAACCAAAACCTGGAGTGGCCGTGGGTGGGGCCCTCCCTCTCCTCTCACCCACAACCCCCAGGTCCCAAACCGGCTTTTCAAAAAGCCGAAACTCAAGCCTGCTACACTGCAGACTTTCTCCTGGGGGTTTAAAACACAAAAGACAGGAATCTGGGACAAATGTACCTGCCACAGACCACTTTACCAGTGATCCTATCACAATATATATATATATAGGGCATCAGCTGCGCAGCACAGCCAAAACAATATATCTGTGACTATGACATTGCTCACAGATGTATCATTGATACACGCACACACAATATATATTGCCCAATCAATTGATGGGCCAACATATCAGCCAATGTTTACCCAGCATTAGAGAGAAGATAGCCTAAGGTAGGGATGGACATCGGAAACCGATGGTTAGCAATTATTGATGTTTGCGATTCAATGGAATCACTCTTTCCATCGAATGCCAGGATTTTGATGATGGCCAGGTATCGACTGCAGCATTCTGATGCCCATCCGATGGCTGGCTGCGGGGGTAGCACACTCCGCTGCATAGCAGAGCAGCGGGTGAGCAGCAGCAGAATAGATGCACATGCGCACAGCATCTATTCTCAGTGTTGGGGGGAGCCCGGGGGCAACCCCGGATCTCGGAGATTGCTGGGCATGATCCACGAGGCCCCACCACCTTTTCACCCCACGAGTATAACCATCATGATCGTTATACTATTTAATGGATTTGATGTCTGATGTCCATTCCTACTATAAGAGGTTTTATCCAATCTCAGTCACTAGAGATGCTCATCAACCATCGATGAGTCATAATCAACAATGGTTTATGGCTGACATTGAACATTGGGCCTGATTCAGAGCCGCTCGTAAGTGGCCGCTCGTTCGTTCTGACCGATGTTCGCACAACTGCGCATGCGTACGGATTTTAATACGCATGCGCGAACCAGTCAGTGCGGCCGAAAATCGTGTGCTCGCTAAATAGCGAATGCCTGCTAATTTGAGTGACAGAATGAGGCGTTTGTGGGTGGTAACAGGGGAAGGTGCTTGAAAACGGGGAGTGGAGATCCGAACGCAGGCGTGCCAAACGGTCAAAACGGGCGTTTAATGGGAGTGCATAATTACTAAAGCAGCGTCATCGACCACGTCACTTGGTTGTTTTATAGTTAAAACTGCTCGCATGATTGTGGTAGGAAAAACCAACCACAAGAATAGCGAGCAGTTCATACGCCGTCCGATGTACTCGATTAATCTAATAAATAGGGGACATGACGTATGATGCGATCAGCCAGGGGGCGTTTTTTTCAAAATTACGTTCGCATGTTTTGTTCGCTCGTTCAGACATAGAGGCGTGAACAGACCGCAAAGAGCGAACGGTTAATTTAAATAGCCAGCCCCTTTTTCTGGACGAGCGAGCGCAAATAGCATCTGGCTCTGAATCAGGCCCATTGTCTTTTACCATTGATGGCAGAGTATCTAACTGAATGGTGATTTTTTTTATTTTACAAAGTGCCGGGACACAGAATATTACTCTGTACCTGGCACCCACAAAGCCCCATTCCCAGGAATGCCCATCATTTGTAGAAACATTGATAATAACACCATCAGTGACAATCCCTAAATCTCACGCATTAAGAGAATTTAACTAAACTCAAAAGACACTGGAGGTACTTTAAATCTTTAAATCACACAACAGTAGGATTTGGGAAAGTTAACTTTTTAGTTTTTGTTTTTCAAATGTATTTTTTCTTTTTTCATACTTGCTGCTATTTGTTGGTTCTTGTGTGACAGCTGCAGTAGGGGGAGAGCAAACATTGCATCAGTTGCTGGCGTGATGCATTGTGGGCTAAATCATTTTGGGAATAGTGCATTGTGATTGATGTGGTGTTTGCATTCTTTCCCTGCATGGTTGACATATGGGAATTAATGGGTGGTGATAAGTATTGTGGGGGGAGGGATATATTAGAAAAAAAAAAAAACTTATTTAATCTCTCTATTTGTAAATGTTTATGTTATTAAGGGCTCTGTAGTGTGATATTATTGGCGGAATTTGAATTCAGGCAATATCATAGAGATTTATTAAGAGTCTGTGATAAGGCTCTGTTCCTGCAATTCCTCTCTGCAGCCTTATCACTGTTTTTTTCGGAAAAAATACAGTGACAAACTGCCGCTAACCCCAACCCCCTTTATTACTACTTACCTCCGGTCAGGTCATCGGTGCTCTGGTGAGCTGGTCTCCCATCCTGAACTGTGACCTGGTCAGCTGTTTAATGCAGCAGCTGACCGGGTCACAGTGCAGGATCGGAGACCAGCTGACCAGAGCCCAGGAGGACATCACCGGAGCCCCAATATTTTGGCTAGATCACATTTCCCATTACAATTATGGGAAATGTGATTTGCTTACTAAAAATATGTGATAATTAGGGGTTGGAGTAGAATTTTACAAATTCTACTCCAATTGCCCTTTAGTAAATATAGGTGATACTAAAATAATGTGAAAAGGGTGTGAAAACACCCTTTTTCACTTTATTTTAGTAAAAATAATGTTAATAGAGCCCAAAGTGACATATAAGAAGCCTGGCATTCACTAACAAACAAATGAAGAAGAGCAGACTTGTAAGAGCAAAGGAGTACCTAAGAAGGCTGTAAGGTGTCAGTCTTGAAGGAGAGCAGTACATTCATAACCATCCAGCAGCTGACTCTGGCCGGCAGCACTCCCCTTTTGTCAGGCCTACCAGGGAACGTACCCCGCCCGACCCCTCCTGGATATGCCACTGAATGTTATTCATTTTGGGGGGCACTATTTATATATTAGTTTATGTTAAAACATAACTTTTAAGGATACTCAACTTCAAAAAGAAGAATAGTCTACTTGACAACACAAAATATGTTCAAATAATACTTAAGGGGATATACTAGAATATACACACTTAGGAAAAAAAAATACTCTGTTTTAGGAGCAATAATTATTTTTAATGTAGTTGTGGCTAATATCCAGATCAAAAAACTTTATTTACTCCATATATCAATAAGTCTCTAAAAAGACGTGTTCCTGTGGTGTGAATGTGTCTATACTGATCACAAAGTAATAAGTATGAAAAGAGAATATACGTCTGTAGCATAACCCTGGTTATGAACATGTCATCTTCATAGGCTGCACCTACTCCTGTATATTGTGTAGGAAAATATGTCTTTCAAATTGTATGGCAGATGGCTGGGAGGTAATAGACCATGCTTGCCGACTATCTGGCTGCCCCTTTCGGGAGGGAGCAGCCAGATCGGCTTGACGGGGGGGCGTGGCCAGCAAACGGGGGCGGGGCCGGCCAGCCTACAAGAGTTTACGGGCGGAGCGGGGGGTGGAGCCATGCGATCGCGTCATTTTGGCCCCGCCCCCGCTACACACTGCCAATATTACAGGCAGTGTAAAGCAGGGGGCGGGGCCAAAATGACGCGATTCTGCGTGAATCGCGTCACAGGCCCCCCGCTGCCGGGGAGCTTCTTGTAATTGCGGTGGGGGGCAGGAGGGGTTGGCAGCTGCCGGGAGACTTGCCTGCCTTCCCGGGAGGTCGGGAGCGGCACCCGATTTTTTACTTTGCATTGTGGGCAGGAAAACCATAAACGGAAAATAGTCAATGGTTTGTTTAGGCATGGACATTGGAAGCTGATGGTTAGCAATCATCAATGTTTTTGATCCAATTAAAGTACTTTTACCATTGAATTCTTTTTCAGCTGTGGAGACCCGGAAGTGGAGTCCGCAGCTCAGTTAACGTGTACATGTGCAAAGCTTTGTCTGCTTCTGCGCATGCACAAAGTATAACCATTGATGGTTATACCATCAAATGTTTGTGATGTGATGGCTAGTAGCCATCACATCACTGGATTTGAAGTCGGAAGCATAGTTGCCAAGTCCCCTTATAACAAGAGGAATTGGGCTTGTTATTTTTGCAAGTTGCTTGTTTTTTTGCAAGTTGCTTGTTGCTTGTTTTTGGGCTTGTTTTAGAAGCAAGGTTACTAGTTTTCGAGCTTGTTTTTGTTGTGTGCATTGCTGAGGCACCCCTGGAGGTAAGTAAATGTGTGTGTGAGGGAGGGGGGGGAGGTTGTGTCTGGGGATTAGTTGGCAGCGGCCAGTGGACAGGGTGAAGTTGGAGGGAGCAGGCATGAAGGAGAGGTAAACTAGATGACAGAAATGAGGCAGGTACATGGGAGCGAGTTAAAATTACTGAGGCTGTTGAAAAGAGGGGATAATGGAATTAGACAGGTGACAGGAATGAAGGAGGTAAAAAAGAGGGGTGAGAGAAATGCGGAGAAGAAGAGTGGGTACACACTACTAGATGATATGTCGCTTGATCCTGCTGATTGGGCTGACATATCGTCCACATCGGCCAGTGTGTAACCACTATGCATGACCCTGCACACTCCCATGGGTCGTCCATCAGGGTCGCTCCGTCGGCCTGCGTGTAGGGCTGATGGAACGACCCAAATGCTGGCATAGTTCTCATCCTAACCTGCTGCTTACATGCTTCTTCCTCACTGTCTACCCTATCTGTGTCACCCGTCTGTCTCCCCCCCTATAGAATGTAAGCGCTCACGAGCAGGGCCCTCTTCCCTTATGTGCTTTTTCTTCCCTCACTCATACGATCATCTACTCAAAACTCTCCACAAGGGCACTTAACACTTGGTAGCTGATGCCCTACTACTTTTTTGAGTGTTATGATCGCTGCAGCAATGTTTATAAACCATGTTCTTATTCTGTATTGTCTTGTACTGTAAGTCACTGTTTTACGAGTTTACTCATTTGTTAATGTACTTTGTGAGGCACTGCAGAACCCTTGTGGTGCCATATAAATAAAGGATAATAATAATAATAGTGGATGGAGCCGGTCCACGACATATCGGATGTTTGGTCACCACATCATGCAGTATGTATTGACCGCCCAGTATGTATTGCGTGGTCGGGCATCGCATCGCTGGATACAGTGGCGTAACTTCATCCCAGATGCCCGGAGGCAAGATAAATGTTGGTGCCCCCCCAAATTAAAATGTACCACCCCCCCAGCACCTATGCCAGCCCCAGCTGCCGCGCCCCTATGCAGTTCCCCCAGTAGTGGTCCCCCTGTGCAGTGCCCTCTGTAGAGGTCCCCCTATGCAGTGCCGCCTATGTAGTGCCCCCCAGTAATGGTCCCCCTGTGCAGTACCTCCAGTAGTGGTCCCCCTTTGCAGTGCCCCAGTAGTAAGGGCCCCTGTAGTGCCCCCAGTAGTAAGCCCCCAGTAGTAAACTCCCTGTAGTGCCCCCCGTAATGCCCCCTGTAGAAAGCCCCCAGTAATGCCCCCTGTAGAAAGCCCCCAGTAATGCCCCCTGTAGCAAGCCCCCAGTAATGCCCCCTGTAGCAAGCCCCCGTAATGCCCCCTGTAGTAAGCCCCCAGTAATGCCCCCTGTAGTAAGCCCCCTGTAGTGCCCCCAGTAGTAAGCCCCCTGTAGTAAGCCCCCGTAATGCCCCCTGTAGCAAGCCCCCAGTAATGCCCCCTCTAGCAAGCCCCCGTAATGCCCTCTGTAGCAAGCCCCCATAATGCCCCCTATAGTAAGCCCCCTGTAATAAGCCCCGGTAATGCCCCCTGTAGTAAGCCCCCGTAATGCCTCTATAGTAAGCCCCTGTAATGCCCCCTATAGTGAGCCCCCAATAATGCCTCCTGTAGTGAGCCCCCAATAATGTCCCCTGTAGTGAGCCCCCAGTAATGCCCTCTGTAGTGAGCCACCAATAATGCCCCCTGTAGTGAGCCCCCGTAATGCCTCCTGTAGTAAGCCCTCGTAATGCCCCCTGTATTGCTCCCAGCAATGCTCCCTGTAGTAAGCCCCAGTAATGCCCCCAGTAATAAGCCCCAGTAATGCCCCCTGTAGTGAGCCCCAGTAGTAAGGGCCAATGTAGTGCCCCCAGTAGTAAGCCCCCAGTAGTAAACTCCCTGTAGTGCCCCCAGTAATGCCCCCTGTAATAAGCCCCTGTAATGCCCCTGTATGAAGCCCCCGTAATGCCCCCTGTAGTGAGCCCCCAATAATGCCTCCTGTAGTGAGCTCCCAATAATGTCCCCTGTAGTGAGCCCCCAGTAATGCCCTCTGTAGTGAGCCACCAATAATGCCCCCTGTAGTGAGCCCCCGTAATGCCCCCTGTAGTAAGCCCCCGTAATGCCCCCTGTATTGCTCACAGTAATGCCCCCAGTAATGCCCCCTGTAGTGAGCCCCAGTAGTAAGGGCCAATGTAGTGCCCCCAGTAGTAAGCCCCCTGTAGTGCTCCCAGTAGTAAGCCCTCAGTAGTAAACTCCCTGTAGTGCCCCCAGTAATGCCCCCTGTAGTAAGCCCCCAGTAGTAAACTCCCTGTAGTGCCCCCAGTAAGGCCCCCTGTAGAAAGCCCCCAGTAATTCCCCCTGTAGTAAGCCCCCAGTAATGCCCCCTGTAATACCCCCTGTAGTAAGCCCCCATAATGCCCCCTGTAGAAAGCACCCAGTAATGCCCCCTGTAGCAAGCCCCCAGTAATGCCCCTTGTAGAAAGCCCCCGTAATGCCCCCTATAGTAAGCCCCCTGTAATAAGCCCCCATAATGCCCCCTGTAGTAAGCCCCCAGTAATGCCCCCTGTAGAAAGCCCCCAGTAATGCCCCCTGTAGTAAGCCCCCGTAATGCCCCCTGTAGAAAGCCCCCAGTAATGCTCCCTGTAGCAAGCCGCCAGTAATGCCCCCAGTAATGCCCCCTGTAGTGCCCCCAGTAATGCCCCCTCTAGCAAGCCCCCGTAATGCCCTCTGTAGCAAGCCCCCATAATGCCCCCTATAGTAAGCCTCCTGTAATAAGCCCCTGTAATGCCCCCTGTAGTAAGCCCCCGTAATGCCCCTATAGTAAGCCCCTGTAATGCCCCCTGTAGTAAGCCCCCTGTAATGCCCCCTGTAGTGAGCCCCCAATAATGCCTCCTGTAGTGAGCCCCCAATAATGTCCCCTGTAGCGAGCCCCCAATAATGTCCCCTGTAGTGAGCCCCCAGTAATGCCCTCTGTAGTGAGCCACCAATAATGCCCCCTGTAGTGAGCCCCCGTAATGCCTCCTGTAGTAAGCCCTCGTAATGCCCCCTGTATTGCTCCCAGTAATGCTCCCTGTAGTAAACCCCTGTAATGCCCCCTGTAGTAAGCCCCAGTAATGCCCCCTGTAGCGCCCCCAGTAATGCCCCCTGTAGTAAGCCCCAGTAATGCCCCCTGTAGTGAGCCCCAGTAGTAAGGGCCAATGTAGTGCCCCCAGTAGTAAACTCCCTGTAGTGCCCCCAGTAATGCCCCCTGTAGAAAGCCCCCTGTAATAAGCCCCCGTAATGCCCCTGTAGTAAGCCCCCGTAATGCCCCTATAGTAAGCCCCTGTAATGCCCCCTGTAGTGAGCCCCCGTAATACCCCCTGTAGTAAGCCCCCGTAATGCCCCCTGTATTGCTCACAGTAATGCCCCCAGTAATGCCCCCTGTAGTGAGCCCCAGTAGTAAGGGCCAATGTAGTGCCCCCAGTAGTAAGCCCCCTGTAGTGCTCCCAGTAGTAAGCCCCCAGTAGTAAACTCCCTGTAGTGCCCCCAGTAATGCCCCCTGTAGTAAACTCCCTGTAGTGCCCCCAGTAAGGCCCCCTGTAGAAAGCCCCCAGTAATGCCCCCTGTAATACCCCCTGTAGTAAGCCCCCATAATGCCCCCTGTAGAAAGCACCCAGTAATGCCCCCTGTAGCAAGCCCCCAGTAATGCCCCTTGTAGAAAGCCCCCGTAATGCCCCCTATAGTAAGCCCCCATAATGCCCCCTGTAGTAAGCCCCCAGTAATGCCCCCTGTAGAAAGCCCCCAGTAATGCCCCCTGTAGTAAGCCCCCGTAATGCCCCCTGTAGAAAGCCCCCAGTAATGCTCCCTGTAGCAAGCCGCCAGTAATGCCCCCAGTAGTAAGTCCCCAGTAATGCCCCCTGTAGTGCCCCCAGTAATTCCCCCTGTAGTGAGCCCCCAGTAATGCCCCTGTAGTAAGCCCCCAGGAATGCCCCCTGTAATAAGCCCCCACAATGCCCCCTGTAGTGAACCCCCCAGCGACCGCACACACTTACAAAAAAAAAACAATACTTACCTGAAACCCCGCTCCAGTGCTGCTGCCTTACGTCCCCGGCGCCCGCTCCTCGGAACTATGGGAGTGACCACACCCCCGTATTGACGCTGCTGGAGGTGGAGCGCTGATCAGCAGCGCTCCATCTCCATAGCAGTGCCCGGAACGGCCCGGGGGCAATGGAGCCAGGTGCCCCCTTAAGGGCTGGAGCCCTGCGGCTAATGACTCCATTGTCTCCAGGAGTTCCGCCACTGGCTGGATACACACATCGGCAAGTGTGTACCCAGCTGAAGACTGGCAAGGGAATGAGGCATGCTTGCCGACTATCAGGCTGCCCCTTCCGGGAGAGAGCCGCCAGATCAGCATGCCTGGGGGGCGTGGCCAGCAAACGGGGGCGGGGCCGACCAGACTACAAGAGTTTGTGGGCGGAGCCACGCGATCGCGTCATTTTGGCCCCGCCCCCGCTACACACTGCAGTGTGAAGCAGGGGGCGGGGCCAAAATGACGCGATTCTGCGTGAATCGCGTCACAGGCCCCCCGCTGCCTGGGAGCTTCTTGTTATTGCGGTGGGGGGCAGGAGGGGTCGGCAGCTGCCGGGAGACTTGCCTGCCTTCCCGGGAGGTCGGGAGCGGCACCCAATTTTCGGGAGGCTCACAACCAAATCGGGAGGGTAGGCAAGTATGGAATGAGGTATGAAAACAGGGAGGAGGTAAAAATATGGAGGTTGGTGTAGAGGGAGAAAAGCAAAATAGGCAGATAAGGCTGTGAATACACTAAAATATTTAGGTTAGAGAAGAGGGGGAATAAATGAAGTTAGGCAGGGAGAGAGTGAGGACAAAGAGCACCCCCATAAATTGGGCTTGTTAGGATTGGTTTGGGCTTGGTTTTTACTTATAGGTTGCTTGTTTTCCATTTCAGAGTTGGCAACACTGGTGATGGCTAGTAGCCATCGCATCACTGAATTTGACATGAAATAGTTGCCGGGCTTCCAATGTACATCCTAACAATGACTTGAAACATTGATGAGCATCACTAATGTGAAACACAGGAATGAGGCAGGCCAATTAGGGACGAAGGGCGATGCCGAGCAACGCATGAGGGTGAACATGCACCATGCAACGTAACAAAAAAAATAAATACAGCCACGTTTCTGCCATCGATGGCGAAGAAAAATCTTGAGGTCAGGGACAGTTGGCAGCTGTTACCCATGATTATTTGTTTTTCATGAAGCTGTGCCCAATACAAATCAAGTCCAGACGCTAAATATTTACTAAATATATTTTAAAAAGAGAAAGGACGGTAGCAGTGGCTAATTTGTATACGGATACCTCCTTCAGATTATGAAACTTTAAGTACGCTTTACAACCAACAAAATGGCCGCGGCCCCGCAGTTGGCGGCGACACGTCTCTCCGGCGTGCGACGTTTTTTTTATGTCCTCCGAGACTGTCGTGACGTCACGGAAGCAATGGGCACTGTGAGAGCTGGCGGAAAGTGTCACACTGTGACTTCCGGTTGCTGAGTGTTGTTCCCTGGCGGGAAGAGCGGGAGCACCGGCACCCGGGGTGACACGTGACATCATGGCCGACACGTTGGAGTTTAATGACATTTACCAGGAGGTGAAGGGGTCAATGGTGAGAGACGGATTCTGTGTGTGTGTTGGGAACACATAGTGCTGCCCTGGCTCTATGTGCGGGTTCCATTGTGCTGGTCTCTATGTACAGTGGTGGCTTATAGGGCTAATAGCCGGTAATGATGTTCTGTAGCTACTAGTCTGGCCACTTTTTTGATAGCTGTCCCCACGTTTTGCTTTGTTTGGGATGTGTCATGTGTGCTGATTTACATGTACGTAGTATGTTATAGTGCACTGCAGGCACATCTCACTAGCTGCTTCATTTTACAGCAGTAGCTTTGCTAAGCTCTCTGTCACTTACGTGGGTCACTTTCTTATGTTCTATTATGTGCATCAATACATTCACTATCATTTTGTTATTGTAAGCCAGGCCTGGCCAACCTGTGGCTTTCCAGCTGTTGTGAAACTACAGGTCCCAGCATGCCTTGCAACAGTTTTAGCATTCCCTAATAGCAAAACTGTAGCAGGGCATGCTGGGACTTGTAGTTTCACAACAGTTGGGGAGCCACGGGTTGGCCAGGCCTGTTGTACGCATTGAAAAAAAATATATACTGTATATTTGTTGCTTTATTATAACTCTGCTCTGACAATTCCTCCTGCCATAGAATGATGGACGCCTGCGTTTATCGAAGACTGGCCTCATGTACAAGAATAGCAAGACGGGGAAAGTAGAGAACATTGCTGCCGCTGACCTGTCAGAGGGCGTGTGGCGACGCGTTGCCCTGGGTTATGGCATCAAGCTGTTAACGAGTACAGGCCACGTTTACAAATATGATGGTTTCAGGGAAGCAGTAAGTACACTGGGTTTGTTTATTTTATTTTATCTACCGTGTTTGTAGCATATGGTTTGTGTTGTAGTCGTGTATAAGACTAAGGAGTATATTTACTAAAGTGAGTGTTTTTAGTAATTGAGATGTTGTCCATAGCAACCAATCAGTTTCTGTCTAACATATAACTAGCACCTGGTAGAAGATAATAGCTAGAATCTGGTTGCTATGGGCAACATCTCTACTTCTAAAAACTCTCACTTTAGTAAATATACCCCCTAGTGTGAACGGTTGTTTTATGGAAGCATCAGGTTTCACTTTTACCATTCATTGCACTGACTCTATAACAAAATAGGACGCGCTGTCACAATGCAGCTGGTATAAAGGGGTAGTCAATCCCTAAAATAAAAAGAATACAATAGAGCAACAACCAGCGCTGTATAAAGGAAAAAGATGGACGGTGCAATAACACAATATAACACAATTTATTAAAACCAACAATTGTATAAATGATGTCAATATAAAAAGTCCATGATATGAACGGAGTAAAAGTCTATGCCTGTAATGAATGACTGGACCTAGGACAAACTCCTATTCATCCCAACTTGAAAAAATAGATGGTTAGTGAGCACTTAATTTACCATGCGGTGGTATGACATTCACCCTCACAGTCCTTTTAGCATCCAGGACGCAGAAGTATTGGCTGTGGATATATATATTGTCTGTAATAGATGGGCACTTGGTTTACCATGCGATGGTGTGGCAATCACCCACACCATCGGTGCAATAACCAATAAATTGTGTTATTGCACCGTCCATCTTTTTCCTTTATACAGCGCTGGTTGTTGCTCTATTGCACTAACCCTGTACATATACTGAGAGATGGGGCCGTGTTGGTCAGATCTGACTGCTTGGAGCTCAGAGCTCGAATCAGACCCGCTCACTAGATGCGTTCGCAAGCAGCGAATGTATGAAAATCCGAGATCGCTCGGCAAGGCATTAGGATGCCCACTATGTCTTGGCGTGTGATCGCGCTGTGTATGCAGACGCCCACCAGCCTGTCTTAAGACGCCCACTCATGCACGTCATCTCCAGGATGTGTATGCAACCATCGGTAACATCGAGTACCATCGGAAGCGAACGCAGCACTTGTGGTTGACCATACCCTACTGCGAGCGCTTCAGTATAAAATTCAGCCAAGTGACATGTACTATGACGCTGCGTCTTAATTATGCACGCCTCTGAAACGGCATTGGGACGTTCAGGCACGCCTGCGTTTGCACCACCACCATTCCGTTTTCATCGACCAACCCCTGTTACCACCTACAAACTGCTTCTCTTGTCACTCATTCAAGCAAGGTGTCTATACACAGCGAGTGCTTTGTGATCGCATGGACTAGTTTGCGCACTGCGATGCGTACGCATGCACAGAATGCAAGCCGGCTGGCTGCGAGCGAACGCATCCTAGCGAGCGGGTCTGAATCAGGCCCTCAGTTCAAACAGTCTGAGCTATAAGGTCCTGTTAGAGAATTTGCGTGATGACAGAGCACACATAGTCCAGTTGAGCTCATCTGGCTTAATTTTCATGGGTTTATTCAAGACCAAATGCTATTTGGTATTGAAGACTTTTTAGACACGTATTTGTGGTCCGTTTAGCTGTATTAGGCATTAGCTTAACGTGATTCCTCATCTCTACACATTGTAACGTTTATTGGTGACCGTTGAGGTGTCATTAGGAATAAAAAAAAAAAGTACACATTAAGAGTCCAACTTCACCTGCTACAGACTAGCGTGAAAGCACATCATGTAAAGGCCCCCATACACTATCTGACGGATTGCCGAGTCCTGCAATGGGATCAGAATTGCCACTCATCAATCCGTTGGAGGATCGGTGAAGTTATACACATTAAATGTCACTGATTTGCACATCACGATCATATTTTGATAGTGATTGGCAAATCATTGAAATCCAACATGTTGGATTTCACCGATCCTACATCTCGGGAATGGAGCGATCCGTCGCTAGTGTATAGGCCCATTAATCTTAGTCAGATTCCCTCTCGTTCAAGTGCCGATGCCAGGCACCCCGGCCGGGCCTGCCGCTGACGATGGTGTGTATGCAGCTATAGAGGTAGGAAAGCCCTGCTCGCAAGCTTACAATCTATAGGGAAATAGGCATTGATACACAAGGATAGGTGCTACAATACTGCAAATTGATGCAGCCAGATTGCAAAGGGTCTAGTTGGGTTGTATGATCCAGTAACACAGGACTGCTGGGCAAAGGTCAGGAGGATGTGAAATAAAGAAAATTGTTTGAGGGGATGTAATATAGATATGGAAGCCATGCAGGTTATGTGGACGGTTCTGGAATCTGATGAGCTTGTCTGAATAGGTGAGTTTTCAGGGAACGCTTGATGGTTTGGACACTAGAGGAGAGTCTTATTGTGCGTTCTTATTGGGCATTCAACAGAGTGAGTGCAGCCTGAAAAAAAGTCCTGTAACCGTGAATGGGAGCAAGTAATGCGTGTGGGTGAGAGACGCAGATTTTGTGCTGAACAGAGACGTTGGGTTGGGAGATATTATTATTTTATTTTTTTTATTCAATATTTTTTATTGATTTTAAAAGCGTAGAAACATACATAACAAAAATACCGCATAAATGTGGTAGACAAAAAAAGACAAGTAAATGCGGCATTTTTAATGGCATATATCATATCAATATATTGAAACCTATATATGATCAAACAGGATATAATTACAATCCCCACCAAATAATTGGATAAAGCAAGTACCCGAAGGCGCCATTTGGATACCCGTATCTGGAACCAATATAAGAAAAAGAGTGGGACATGGAGAACAACCGCACACTATAATGCAAAATAATATATATATATATATATATATATATATATATATAAAATAAAATGTCAAAATAACCCCCTACCCTGTATGACCTAACCCCAACCCAGGCACACTTGGATTCCCAAAACTTCCCACCCTCTCAATCTACACTAGCTACCAAAGAAACTAAACCACCCCCGCCCCTCTGTCCCTAATACAAGATAATAGAACAATAGAAATAACTAGGGCAATAGATTAATGACTTTAAGCTAGGCCAACTCAGCTCTCCCGCTATAAAAAATAAATCTGGAGCTCCCCCCATACAAAATACTTGAAACAGGATATTCAAATGTAAAACAATCAGGATTATATAGACTATAATGTTAGTCTGGCCAAGCCTCAACCTCTTGCCAAATAAAAACAGAAAAGTGGCCCTGTCCCATTCTAATCGGAAACAAATAGAAAGACTTGTAAAATATTTGAGTTTCAAATCTTGGAATCTCAGCACATCTAATAGAATATTGTGGAAAACCATTGTAAGCCCAACACCCCCATACGCAAAGTAGTTGACAAATACAGGCAGGTCCGCAGCCACTGGAGAAAATAAGTCCAGAATACCATCTTTCGGAGAGGATATGAGGACAGCAGGAACAGGAGACTTAGGCACCTCCATCTCAGCCCCATCAGATATCAAGCAAGGAGCAGAACAGGGAATCATGGTATCCATTTGTAAGTAGTCAAATTTACTGAGAATCTACTGAGTAGATATTTCAATTGCCCGAGGGATCTGATATAAAGAATAGTCCATTCTTGAAATAAACAATCACGGATATATCCAAAATATATATGTAGAGCATAAATCAAGGATAAATCCAGGATATCAAATAGCAGAATATTTGGAAAACAATGAGCTGATCACAACTGAGCTGATGGGTGGGTGATTCCTCCACAACAGTTACCAAACCAACAGGCCTGAGTCCAGGACAAATCCAGGAAAGTAAATATCAGGAGATAGGAGGCATCAGGCAGAGCTTTACTAGCGTTAGGACAGACAAGCCAGCCGATCATCCAGTCTGCATACCAAGAAGCATCAGCAACGCAAGGATATCGAGAAAGCAGCCAGAAGGATCCCAGCAACAAAATGGCGGCGAACCTCGTCCCAGGCGTACCAAAGGCCGGAGCTGACAATCTGCAACCATGGAGAAATCAACAGCGGGAAGCGACAGCAACAGTCCAGGAGACACCGCCGAAGGTAAGTAGATATCCAGTAGGTAAACACCACTCCTGTAGGTATTCGCGGGAGTCAGGACAGAATCCACCCGGTCATGGTATAGAGGAGGGCCCAGCTTCACCGATCACTGAGGAGAATACCGGAATGTATCCAGCGGAGAGTCTCCCACAAAGCAGGCAGGAGAGATTACCCCATGGTAGGAGGCAATCCGGAGAGACGACCAAATACAGGATATTTTATCTGGATTTCAGCCTTGGGGGACATTTTGAGATAAGTGAAGAGTTGTATGTAGGTGAGGTTTGGTTAATAGCCTTATGTGTAAGTTAAAGTATTTTGTATTGAGTATGGTAGAAAACTGGTAACCAGTGGAGGGACTGACAGAGCTGAGCAGGAGACGATGAACGTTTGGTGAGGAAGATCAGCCTTGCAGCTGCATTCATAATGAATTCTAGTGGTGAGATCCTGTTTTTGGGAAGACCAGTATGGAGACTATTGCAATAGTCAATGCAGGAAATAATGAGTGCATGAATTAGTTTTTGCAGTGTTGTGTAAGATTTGGTTGAATTTTGGCTGTTTTTTAGATGTATGTAACATGATTTTAAGATCGATTGAATGTGAGGAACAAAGGACAGTTCATAGTCAAGGTTGACACTTAGGCAGCGAGCTTGTGGGGTAGGGTGGATTGTCCAGTTATCAACAGCGATAGAGGGCTCAGGTTGGTAACTATTATTGGTCGGTGGAAATAGAATTAATTATATTTTGGAAATATTTAAGCTTGAGGTGGCGAGATGCCATTCAAGATGAAATAGCAGAAAGACATTCAGTGACACGGACCAATGTTACTCATTTTAGTCAAAGTATTAATTTGTCAGGTATAGGTATAAAGCATTGAGAACACTGTATCGCCATGACAAATTTGAAACCAGCATAGCTGATGGTGTATTTTTTGTGAAATGAGAGGCTAAAATTATTATTATTTTTTTTTGTTGAACTGTACTCTTTATCACAAATTAGTTTTGTATAAACTTGTATAGGTTTCTGTGCTTTTCTAAAAGCTTTTACCATTTCCACAATCAAAAACTTTAATCTGTCAACCCCATTGACAGCAATCAGCCTTAATTCGCCTCATTTATTTGTTGGCATGTCAGCCGGTAAAACATTTCCTTTGTCATGGAATTCCTGTCATGCGTTAGTATCTAATGTATTTGAGTAACAGAATGAGACTTTCATTTCAAGTGTAACTGATCAGTTATGTTTGTTTGTACAGGAGTATGATAAGCTGTCTGATTACTTCAAGGCTCACTTCCGTGTGGATCTGGTAGAAAAGGACCTCTGTGTGAAAGGATGGAACTGGGGCAGTGCCAGGTTTGGAGGTGTGTTTCTTTGACCTGTCACAGCTATTCATTTTATCTGTAATGTTAATTTTTTATCTCCACTTCATTCTCTAATACCACTCTTACACAACAGCTAAAACTTTAGTTATTGCTGAATTAATCCGGGTTGCTGATGGGTGTAAAAGGGGCCAGGGTTGGATTCCTGGCTCGAGCGACCCGGCATTCCAACCTGGGCGGTTTGCAGGGTTTAACACAGGAACGACCTGTGTAACACTGCACAGTGTAACCGGGTAACCCTGGTCGTCCGACTCTGGTCCTGTTTACAGGATGGTGATTTCCAGAAGATCATCTCCAAGCACTGGCAGGCCAGTTCCACTGCACGCATGTCTGAAGGGAAGCTGTCCCAGGTCTGAGCCGGTTTGGTACAGTGTTCTAAATACCGTGTCAGTCCCGGGAATATAGAGTAAAAGTGCTATTATTAATTGGCACACTTTCCTGGATGGCTATAATGTTAAAACTCTTACTGTAGCATATTCTACTCACAGAATATAGTGCGTTCTTGTAATCCAGGGTTATCATGGGTAATTTGGGAATATAGTAGCTTTCATAAGGCAGCCTTGTGGTCATAGGTACTGTATGGTTGAAGCCTATTATATCCGTCATGTATTATATCCACTTGGCTGACATATTTAAAAAAAAAAAAAAACCTCTTAGATATAATTTAACTAATAAAAAAATGTATATTTAATATTTTATAAAAAAAATAAAATAAATACACCTAGTGAATGTCCAGCACCACCCTATGGACATGTCTCGCAGTCCACTGAGTTGTTTTCTACTTCAGGGTCCATAGGGGGTCCACAGGGTTGACCTTGGGGTATAGGTTGGGAACCAAATCCGGGCACCACGCAGTTAAAGCTTTTAGCTCCCAGGATGCACTTGGGTCCACTCTCCCTATAACCCCACCCCCAGCCAGAGGCACCTCAGTTTAAGTTGTGCCCGGCCGGAGTCGGGTCACCGTTTAGTGCAGTGGGGAGCTGATTAGCAGCCCCATAGCTTTATTTTTTCTAAGTACAGAGTTTTTTTATTTTTACTTTGGACTTTCAGAGTGGCAGCGTCGGATTGTCCATAGGACGTCTAAGCTGCCGCTCCGTCACCCCGCCGGCGCTGAGACGCCAGTACAGATCTGGGGATCTCAGCAGGACCCCAGAGTCTGTACTAGCCGGACTCTGCGGGCGCCCAGGACTGCTGCCGGATCTACGGGGAGCAGGTAAGGTCGCGGATCACCGCTTGCGGTGATCCGCGCATTTAATATGCAGTCCTGTGCCTCCGGTCTCCGGGGACAGACCGGAGGCGCCGGCAGTGGCGGCGGGCCCCCCATACCCCGTGTGTCCACTAGACCACCAGGGACTTACTGATCGGCGCTGGGAGCCGGCGTCCCGGGAGGTTAATAGCCGGCCAGGGGAGGAAGCTTTCCCTGTTACAGCGACTCCTCCCCTCAGCTCAGCGCGCCTTTCAGTATGTATAGTTTGGGGTCGCTGAGCTGCTTCCTCCGCGGGCCACGCTACTTCTGAGGTCTCCAGCGGCCATTTTCTTGTGGCGCAGCAGCAGAGCTCCGGAGATGGCAGTGAGTCCAGTCCCCCTGCGTACCTCACCATCAGGTCAGTGTACACAGCGCTGTAGCCTTCCCAGACACTGAATCTGGGTAAGTTGAATGCAGTGTAATAGTGCAGTATATTATATGACATGTTTATGTATATATGTGCATATCTGCATTGTATGTGACTTATGCTAGTGCTGACTGTCTGTATTTAATTCTCTCACCTGTCAGTGTATATCTATCCCTTTCCTTATCTGCCCTAATACAGCTGTACTTAGGGTGGTTCTGAGACCTCACATTTATATACTCGTTGATATTTGTGAGGTTTGTCACATACTGTTGCGTGCTGCACGTTGCCACATTTTCGTTGGAACTGTGTGTTGCATACGCTGAAAATGGGTCCCTGCGGCTAATTTTAGCATCAGTCAGGACCAGTATAGCACTGCTTGATATTTCCGCCAAGATTGGTTAGATATGTTTGACCAGGAGATAGAGCGTTATACTGCACCCATTTTTGCTATCCTGCAAGTCATGTGCTGCAGGTGTTAGTGCAGAGGATTTGTTTCATAAAGGGTTCTGTGTGTGGCGTCATCTGGTGCCGGCCCCTTTCACGACCCCCTTGGGAGGTTTGTTTTCTCGGGATCCTCTCAATTGCGGATCGCCGGGTGGGCCCCATTGTTGTACCTCACTTGGGGTTACTTCACCATACTGCCCTTTTCATCTCAGGGTATCTCGCAGTTTCTTGCACTCTTCCCCTGTGACACAGACTATCGCTCCCTGCAGGGGTTTTTCGCAGTATATGAAATCCCCCTGGTGCCACCATAGTCTGTCATTCCCCTTGCAGGGATTCCCACGGCCACCCTGGGTGGTGTCGTTTTCTACGAAACGCAAATTGGCGTGGTTGACGCCCTGTGGTTACTTCCCAGTTGGCTCTGCGTGAACTGGATACTGTTTAAGGCTCTTTCCCTCTTACACGGGGGGAAGCCTATTTCAAGTATTATTATCCCTGCTTTGGGCTGGTGGCAGGTCCATTCTGGTTAGAGTGAATGTTGACCTGCACCTGTATCATACACCCTCAGTATTGCGTGCCTTCTGGTTCCCTGTTGCTGACTAGCGGGGGGATCGCATGGCGGGACTCTGGCTGTTGTCAGTTATGAGGTATTACAACAGTGTTTGGCCTCCTGTCCCAAATTCCCTGAGGGTCATCACGAGCCCCTCATGGGGTGGATGGGCGTGTTACTCGTCAGATTACAGACGTTACTATGCATCCCATTCCTGCGTGGTCGGATTCTTCTGATCCGTAGGTGGTAACTCTGCCTGAAATCAGTATACTCGCTTTCAGGGGTTGTTACCCATCCTACCATGGCTATAGCATAGTTGGTTAATACTATTGCATACTGAGCTGATGCATTTGTAATGTTTTTTCCCCACCAACACGTCTGGGGTTCAAATGTATTTGGTCGCTCATGTAATATATGCAGTTGTCATAGGTGGACATGCCTATATTGGATACCAGTCTCCTAACTTTCAGAGTTCCGGCTGCGACGGTATCCTCCGTAATACCCTATGGCTGCGCTCTGGGAATGCAGAGGTGCAGATACCATCTATAGGGTAGATCTTGTTGGGTCCTGACCTTGACAGTGGCAGTACAAATTTCCCGCCTTCAGCTATGCCCACTACAGGGCCTCAGACTAAGTCTATTAAGTCTTTTTGTCCTCTGGGTCAGCCTAAAGGTCTGTTTCTTCAACCGAGCAGGCCTGGACTGCCAGCCGATCCTGCTTCTGAACCTACGGATATATCTTCAGCA
This sequence comes from Taudactylus pleione, assembly GCA_031769625.1. Classification (NCBI taxonomy): domain Eukaryota; kingdom Metazoa; phylum Chordata; class Amphibia; order Anura; family Myobatrachidae; genus Taudactylus; species Taudactylus pleione. The sequence continues at coordinate 116,677 of JAUIMM010000135.1, forward strand.
TGACGAGACAGGCCTACCACTGGGAGATGGCGATTTTCTCAGTTCGCCCGGTACTAGGGTCTAGTTGCCACGGCTACGTGGGTAGGAGGGTACGCCCTCTCTTTGCTCAGGCGGCCTATTTCCATGTGATGGTACGCAGGCCCTTATTCGGACCCGAACAGGGCCTTACGAATCCAGAAAGCTATACAGTTGTGGGGGTAAGCGGAGCTAATTGGGCCATCCCCACTTTCTCAGCGAGGGACTGGTTGTTCTGCTTTCTTTCTGGTGCGGTGGCTGAATGGTCCTCTTTGGCCTATTCTCTGTCTCAATTCCCTGAACCAGTTCCTAAAGCTACCTGGGCTCAGGAGGCAATCCCTATGCTCCATCATACTATGTTTGGAACCTGGGGACTTTATGGTATCACTGGATATACAGGACGCGTGCCTACGGGCACTTACAGAGACCTTGCCTCAGCATGGACTGAGGTTTGCTGTATCACAGCACTTACGGTTTTCGGGCTCTGCCTGTTGGGACTGTTCTCAGCCCCACAGGGGTTTACCAGCGTTTTGGATTTTCTGACAGTTCTTCTGTTCAGTATATCCCAATGCTCCTGTACCTGGATGGCCTCCTGCTCTTAGCAGGATCACCGGGGTACTTTACAGCCGGGTCAGGTTGACTGTGGCTTCTTCAGGGTGCAGAAGTTTAATCAATGGGGAAAAAGTCCTCCCTGCATCCCTCTCTGGGTATTCTTCACCTAGGAGCCCTGCTGGATTCTCAGAATCTGAGAATTCTTCTGGCGTAAGACGGCATCTCCACTCTTCCATTAGGAGTACATGGATGTCTGCGCAGTCGACATATGTCTTTGCACTCTGGGAGGCATGGTCCACTATTCAGTGTCTGCCTTTGGAAGGGTGGAATGGGCTTAGTTCCATTCCAGGCCTTTCCATAATTGGCTTATCTCCAGATGGAACAAGTTTTTATTTTTTCTGTCTGATCACTGTTCAAATGATGCTGCTCTCCCCGGAGGCAAGTCTGTCCCTTTTCGGGTGACTATGACCATCTCGTCCAGGGTATTCTTTGCTAAGGACAGTGTCTGGTTCGCATCCATTTCAGTGCAATTGGATGTCTGTCGATTCCACGCTGTCAATTAACTTGTTGGAACTTTAGCCTGTCTTGGGCCTTCACTCTGGCATAGCCCTTGTTTCCCGGTGAACCTGAAAAAGTTCAGTCCGACAGGGTCAGAACAGTAGCTTCCTTTTTAGCAATACTGCTCGTTGGGTGGCAATGTCAGGTATGTCATACATCGGACATTGTCTGAGGGTCTCCTCCCGACCACCTCGACAGTGTTCATTTCAGGTGCTCTCCATTGGGAAGCGGGAGTCCTCAGCCGTTACGACGTGCATCCCGGGGACTAGTCTCTTCCCCAAGAGAGGTTTCATCTCCTGGTGAGCAGGGGGGGGGGGGGCCCTCCTGAGGTGACACTCATGGCCTTCTGACTCTATCACACTATGGTGTTACAGTCCAACTCTGGGGATTCTGAAGCAACCTTCAGTGACTCTTTGTCGGTGAAGGGGTTCTTCCAATTTGCGTACCTGTGTTCTCCAGTCTCCATTATTCCTCGAGGGAAGTGTTTCAATCGAGACAGAGATGCTATCCTGCTGGTGGCTCCTGATTGCCCCAGATGTCAGGGGTACTTGGTTTTTCGGAGTCTCTCCATCGATACTCCATTCCTGATGCTTCACTACCCAGACCTGTTGTCTCAGGGTCCTGGGGTTTGCCTTGGACCTGGGTCGTTTGTCTTTGACTACGTCCCTACAGTGGTCTTATGGCTTCCATGGCTTTGTCATCGTTGGAATGATTGGGGCACATGGATCGGCTTTTGCTGGGACCTACCACAAACTGTGGCAGCCATCTTTCTTATGGTATTATACCTATCGATACGATCCTCTGGTGTCCAGGATTTCCAGATATTCTGGCATTCCTTCCGGCTGGTTTGGGTTTCACCCTCGGCCTGGCCTTCCTGACAGTGCAGATCTCTACACTGTCAGTATGATTAGGTTATGGAATTGCTCCGCTCTGATATCCAGTTCATCCTTTGGAGTGTTTTCTGGATTATGCCTCCATTTGTCCTCCCTAGGGACTCTTTGGGAGTTAGGAGTGGTTCTTTGTTAACTCCGGGGAAAGTTAATGGAACCGCTGGTTGTGATAGCCATTACATGGTCTATTGCTTTGGCTTTCTCTTTCTATCAGGGAGTTTATATCAACCAGGTGAGTGTCGGAATTGGGAGCGTTCTCATCTTGTCAGGGTGTGAGTTGCTCTCACCCTGTGTTTCTTCTTAGTGATTTTCAGGTTCCATATTATTCAGGAGCTTATGGTGCGGCCATTCAGTCCCCAGTCCTCTTTGCTGGTGTGGCCTCACTGACTGTGGTCCGGCCTCTGTGGATTTATGTGATCCATTCAAGTTCCTGAAGGAAATCGGACTCCTTATTGGTGGTCTGAGATTTCTAGTTTTAACAGGAAAGGATGGCCGGCCTATGGCCATATGTTGGCTGGACGGCCTCGTATGTCTTCTTCAGGGGCCTACCCATGGGTAGGCCTTTCTGTTGTTGCTGCTTGTTTTTTCTCGGGCCATGAAACCCTCGTGGGTGGCTCGCTGTGGCGCCTTGGCTGCTTTGCCTTGCTAGGTGGCCACACGGTCTTCTGTCCACACCTTTTTAAGGTTCTAGGCATTGTTTTCCTTTGCCTCTCAGGATGCTTCCTTTTTGGCGGCGGATTCTCCTCTCAGCACAGGAGCGTCCCCTCCCTTGGTTGAACTGCTTTGGGACATCCCCAAGGTCAACCCTGTGGACCCCCTATGGACCCTGAAGTAGAAAACAAGAGATATGGTAAGAACTTACCTTTGTTATCTCTGTTTCTACGAAGTCCATAGGGTCCACAGGGCGCCCGCCCTGACGCACCTGGCTTCAAATGGGCTGTGTGACTGGTCACCGTTTTCCGTCTCCCATTTCTGTGAGTATGGTTATAGAGTGTTCCAGTTTTCTCTCTTTTTTTTCTCCTCCTCCGGCCTTTGGCTACTTACAAACTGAGGTGCCTCTGGCTGGGGGGTGGGGTTATAGGGAGAGTGGACCCAAGTGCATCCTGGGAGCTAAAAGCTTTAACTGCGTGGTGCCCGGATTTGGTTCCCAACCTATACCCCAAGGTCAACCCTGTGGACCCTATGGACTTCGTAGAAACAGAGATAACAAAGGTAAGTTCTTACCATATCTCTTGTTATTCCTCACCCCTAGGGGCATTGATGTCTTTTGTCTCTTTGCCATGCTGAACTTTGAGCAAGGTGCTGATGATCACACATCAGCCCCGCCGACAGTGCTCCGGTGGGAACATGGCATTCTGGGGCGCACATAGGGCATGTGATGTCTGTGTTCACAGAACGGTACATCAAAGGACTAATGTGCAGGAGGAGGATATCTGTTCTGCACATATGCACTACTGATTTCCTCATAATCCCAGCTGACGAAGGGGAGGCTGTGGTTGCATGAGATGCGACCGTGTCTAAAGAAGGCTGGTGGCGGTCCCATCTAATGCTACCACACTGGTAAAGTGGTTAAAGGGAGCTTGAATAGGATCAAAAAATATTTCAAGTGTAGTCAACCTCTAATGCTATGCAAGGCGTTTGTATATTTGCTCTCACTTTTTTTTATTTAATTATTATTAAATAGAAACATGTTTTGTCTTCACAATATAGTATATTGTCCATTCACACACATGCATCCCAGATTAGCCCCTTGGTGACACAGACTGTAACAGTACTCTAGTTTGAGGTCATGATATTCCATATTACCTGCAGTGTTGATAATGGAAAGCATGTCAGTTAAAGTCTCCTATATGTCATTTTATACATGGGCAGCAAAGAGCTAATTAACTTTTATTCCATTTCTTTAGTGTTGGGGAAAAGGATAATTTCCTTTAACATGCTAATGATTTTCTGGTACTGAGTAACAGCAATTTTCATATTTCCCAGGGATCAATTCCTCTACTATTCCCATGAGACAGACTTTTGGAGATAAGATTATAGGCAGAAGAAAAGCATTACAGAGAAATTCTGTGACCTCTGACCTGGTACTAATACAAACCAATATAAAATGTAGAAAGTGCCCATTTACTGCAAGCTCTTAAAGCATATACAGTATCACTAGGCAACCTTCTCACATTATATAACTTGCAGGAAATGCTTCTGGTACAGGTACTGGAATGATATGATCTCTGAAAGTAGTTATATTCCATGCTTAAACCTATCCCCTTTTCAGGCAAGTCAGTAATATAACTGCTCTGCTTAGCATACCAGTTCTTAGCAGGTCCTGGGTGAGTGTTTTTACATTAGTAAATGTGTCCATATACTGTCAAATAAAAATCAACATCAGACAGACACACACCAATATATCTGACTTTGATAAAAAAAATGTCAGATATTTGGTCTGTGTCTGATGGATTATCCAAGTACAAGTTATCAAATCTTTCTGGCATGCTGGAAAGTTTTCAATGCCCTCACATACCAATTGGTGCTCAGTTGCAGCTATACATTGTGCAATTATCGGCCCGGTCAGGTGATAATTGCACAGTGCACGACTACCTTTAAAAAGTGTATTTTATGACCATCTAATTGTTCCAAGGATGTACTGTAGGTATAAGTGTTGAAACCACTCACCAATACTGAGCCACAGGTGCCTGTCTCAGTTAAGCTGCATACACACGTAAAGCTTTTCTGTCCAACCATCCAACTAGTTGATTGGTTGGAATGAAAATCTGGTAACTTATGGGAGTAAATGATGATCAGTAATTTGCTCCTAAATGCCAGAAAACAGATGAAAATGGTCGTTCAGACAAATTTGTTAAATGTTTGATCTAAACAATTTGTTCAAACAATAGTTTCTCCTTCATCCACTAGGGGACACTGGAGCTTCATGACAGTGGGGTATAGACGGTGGGTTGAGTTGAGCCTGGCACTTTAAAAATCTACAAGTGTGACTGGCTCCTCCCCCTCTATGCCCCATCAACCCCAGTTTTTAGAATGTGCCCGAGTAGAGCCGGTGCACAGGGGCTGTCTCCAGCCCTTATATTAATTTTATATAGAAAGAATCAAAATCACAAGAGGACAGGCAGACTGTTAGCTGTGACAGTCTGCCTGCATCGTGGGAGCCGCCAGAGAGGGGACCACACGGCTACTGCAGCCTGTGTCCGGTCACCCTATGGAGGGGAGGCTGCTTTAGGCAGTTAGGAGTCATCAGACTCAGCGGGGCCCGCCACAGCTACCACGGACTTGTGTCCGGGTCCCCGCTCTCCCCTCACTGCCCAGCGCTCTGGCCGCAGCAGCCCGGTGAGTAACACACCTCTCCTGACTAGCAGGAGAGGTGAAAATAACTGCTGGGTCTGAAAACAGCGCGCGGCTGTCAGCCCCCGCTGTCAGTTGCCACGCTGGTGTTGTGATAGAACACCGGCGCTGGCTGTTAGGTAGGCGCGCTCACAGCGGTCCTGCCTCTGCGTGCCGGTGCTTGTGTAAAAGGCACCGGCACGGTTATCACTGGCGGCGGTCGTGCCGCTTGCCCCCGCTGTTAGTGCGGGGACAGAACGTCCCACTGTATAAGTGTATGCCACGCGCATACAAAGCGGCGGCCATTAGGGGAGGAGCTTATGGGTCCCTCCTCCTCTTCCTCCTTCACTGCCTGGGCTAGTTTGGCGCGCTCTGAACGGGAGTGGCGCCTCAGACTGCAGGCACTGAGCGGAGGGGGAGAGGAGCAGATGAGAGCATCTACAGGGGGTCTGTAAATACAGAGGGTGGTTTTAACTACTTTCTGGTCCTATTGATTGCTCCTCCCTTATATGCCTGTCTGCCCCTGTTACTGAGTTGCATTTTCTTGAAATTCTGCTCCTCTTATACTGCTCTGCATGCAATTTGAGTAGCATTATTATTGAAATTCTGCTCCTCCCTTATTGCTCTGTCTGCTCCCATACTTGAGTAGCATTATTATTGTAATTCTGCTTCTCCCTATACTTCTTCTGCATTCCTGAATTGTATGTGGTGCTTGTCTGTGAGTACATGATGACATCCAGGACAGAAAAAACTGCATCACAAAAGCTGTTTGCCTGCACTAAGTGCAGGAAGAAGTTTACCCATGCTCGCTCCGAAGGGTCTTCCCTGTGCGAGACATGTGAAGCAGACAGTGCTAACACGCAGTCTGTCACTCCCTCCTTCATAAATAGTTTGGCCGGGGTCATGGCGGACCTTTCTTCTGAATTAGCCGCTTCCCGTAGGGAACGGGAGTCTGCCAGAGATCTACCTGGCACATCTCACCCTTCTTTTCTAGCAGAACCAGCGTGGGCTCAGAATTTAGTCCGCTCGGTGAATAGCCTTGCTCAAGTGATGGGTTCTGCGTCTAAAGCTCCTGAAGCTACGGTAAGTCGCTCATCTAAAAAGAGGGCTCTTCCGGCGGTTCTCCAGTCGGATGAGGATTCGGCAGCGGATCACTCGTCTCAGGAGGAAGGGGAGATGCTGGACGAATCAGACGTAGAGACTTGCTCACAAGAACCTGAGGCATTGCAAGGTATTGACGCACTCATTCTAGCGGTAAGGGAAGTTCTTAAGATTTCTGGCCAGGAAGCTCCAGAATCGTTAGAAGACTCCTTATTTGCCAGGTCACAGAAGATGGCCGTCACATTCCCTGTTTCTCTCCAGTTGGATGAACAGATGACGGCAGCCTGGCAGAATCCGGACCGTAAATTCCAGATTCCTAAGCGTTTCTTCTCTCTTTACCCATTTCCTGCGGAAAATAGGAAGAGGTGGGAGACCCCGCCACCTGTGGATTCTTCGGTTTCTCGGTTGTCAAAGAAGACCACGTTACCTGTTCCAGGAGCTACTACATTGAAGGAAACCTCAGAGCGGAGATTAGAAACCACTTTGAAATCCATTTATACGGCCGCAGGAGCAGCTTCTCCACCCGGCCTTGGTAGGATCTTGGGTCAACAAGGCTGTGGAAAAGTGGGCGGAACAATTGACTGAGGGTCTTAGATCCAGCACTCCGCGAGCAGATCTGATTACCTTGGCAGAACATATTCAGGAGTCTGCTGTATACTTAGGAGACGCCTCCAGAGATATCGGCCAGGTAGGCGCTAGGATTTCTGCTTCGGCGGTCTCTGCTCGCCGGGCACTTTTGCTTTCGTGCCTGGCAAGCGGATGCGGAGTCAAAAAGAGCAGTGGAAGCTCTTCCTTTCACAGGCGATATTTTATTTGGTCCAGAGCTGGACAAATGGATTTCGCTGGCCACTGGAGGTAAGAGTACTTTTCTACCTTCATCAGCACCTCCTCCGCGTCGCTCGTTTAGGGGACCTTCCTTACGTTCCTTTCGAGCATCGGCAAGATTTCAGGGACGATCGCGAGGTTCGTCTTCAGCGGGGCGAGGAGGCCGTACTAGAGGACGTCAAGCAAATATTGGCCGCCGTCCAGATCCCAAGCCAGCAGACAAGCCTGTGGCATGACGGGCTCCCATCCCATCTCGGAAATCCGAAGGTGGGGGCACGCCTCCAGCGTTTCTCGGAGGTTTGGAGACGGACTTCTCCAGACACTTGGGTTCGAAATCTGGTATCTCAGGGGTACAAGATCGAGTTCGCTTTCACTCCTCCTCGGCGTTATTTTACAACAGGTTTGCCCGTCGATCCCTTGAAGCAACTAATTTTGCGTCAAGCGATCGAGAAACTTTTGCTGGCCGAGGTCCTTGTGGCGGTTCCCACTGCACAAAGGCAACAAGGGTTTTACTCAAACCTTTTTGTGGTTCCGAAACCAGATGGGTCAGTCAGACCCATTCTGAATCTGAAATCATTGAACCAGTATCTTTCATTTCACAGGTTCAAGATGGAATCTCTCCATTCTGTCATTGCAGGACTAGAGGCAGAAGAGTTTCTGGTGTCGATGGATATCAAGGACGCCTATCTGCATGTCCCAATTTGGGTTCCTCACCAGGCTTTCCTCAGATTTGCCATCAGGGAAGCTCATTTCCAGTTTCAGGCCCTGCCATTCGGTCTCTCGTCAGCTCCCAGGGTATTCACCAAAGTGATGGCCGTCATGGTGTCTCACTTGCGCTCTCGGGGGGTGACGATAGTTCCGTACCTAGACGATTTACTCATCAAGGCTCCGACGGCAGAAGTCCTTTTACACCAAGTGTCCCTTACACATCAGATTCTCATTCAACATGGATGGATTGTGAACTTCCAGAAGTCTCAGTTGATGCCGTCCCAGAGACTTCAGTTCCTAGGAATGATTCTAGACACTGTTCTGCTTTGTATATTCTTGCCAAGGGACAAGGCCATAGCCATACAGGAGCTGGTTCGTCTAGTGCTCAGACCCAGGAAAGTATCTGTGCATCTTTGCATCCGTCTCCTGGGGAAAATGGTGGCTTCCTTCGAGGCCATCCAATTCGGCAGATTTCACTCCAGAATATTGCAACTGGATCTTCTGTCTCAGTGGTCCGGGTCCCACCTACAGATGCATCGGCTGGTGCGTCTGTCTCCCCGGACCCGCATATCCTTGCTCTGGTGGCTTCGGACGGAGCATCTGTTAGCGGGTCGCCGCTTCGGAATTTGGAATTGGACCTTGGTCACCACGGACGCCAGCCTCCGCGGATGGGGAGCGGTGGTTCTGGACAATCACTTCCAGGGGCTTTGGTCGCAGCAGGAGTCCCTCTTACCAATCAATGTTCTCGAACTGCGGGCAGTCTACAGAGCTTTGATACAGGCTGCTCCTCTGTTACGAGGACTTCCGGTTCGGATACAATCAGACAACGCCACGGCAGTGGCATACATAAATCGCCAAGGGGGAACCCGCAGTCGGATGGCAATGAGAGAAGCCAGTCGCATCCTTCTGTGGGCAGAAAGACACGTAGAGGTCATTTCAGCAGTGTTTATTCCGGGGGTCGACAACTGGGAAGCGGACTACCTCAGTCGTCAGGATCTTCATCCCGGGGAGTGGTCCCTTCATCCCGAGGTCTTTCATCAACTGGTTTGCAGATGGGGGAAGCCACAGATAGACCTGATGGCATCTCGGATAAATCATCAACTACCCCTTTACTGCTCCAGGACCATGGATCCGGCAGCGGTGGGAGCGGATGCTTTACTGATCCCTTGGCCGTACAGCCTTGTATACCTGTTCCCACCGTTTCCGCTCCTCCCTCGGATTCTCAAGCGGATCAAACGAGAGTCGTCCACCGTCATCCTAGTGGCTCCGGATTGGCCTCGTCGGGTTTGGTACTCCGATCTTTTATTCCTTCTGGCAGACGAACCTTGGCATCTTCCGCTACGATCGGACCTTCTACAACAGGGTCCATGTGTGTACCCGGATTTACGGTGGCTTCGTTTAACGGCGTGGCTATTGAGACCGCCATCCTAAGAAGCCATGGAGTTCCTAGGTCGGTCATTCCTACCATGCTTAGGGCTAGAAAACCGGTAACATCAGCGCATTATCATCGCATTTGGAGGGCTTATATCTCCTGGTGTGAAGGTCGTGGATCCTCCACTTCCTCTTTTCATTTACCACGTCTTCTTCTTTTTCTTCAAAAAGGCCTCGATGCGGGGTTACGCTTGGGATCGCTTAAAGTGCAGATTTCTGCTCTTTCTATTTTTTTCCAGCGTCGCCTAGCTCTGATTCCGGAGGTTCAGACCTTTTTTCAAGGGGTTCTTAGAATTCAGCCCCCCTTTGTGCCACCCACGGCTCCTTGGGACCTGAATCTTGTTTTATCTTTTCTTCAGTCATCCACCTTTGAGCCTTTGCAGGAGGTGGAATTGAAGTATTTGACTTGGAAGATGATCCTTTTATTGGCCCTGGCTTCGGCCAGACGTGTGTCGGAACTTGGAGCCTTGTCCTGCCGTTCCCCTTACTTGATTTTTCACGAAGATCGGGCGGAACTTCGTACCCGGCCTTCCTTTTTGCCCAAGGTGGTCTCGGGTTTTCATCTGAATCAGCCGATTGTAGTGCCAGCGTTGTCGGACTCTTCTGGGGATTCTCACTCCTTGGATGTGGTTCGGGCACTTCGCATTTATGTGTCCCGTACTGAGGGGCTACGTAAATCAGAGGCTCTATTCGTCCTTTATGATGCTAATCGGCGTGGCTGGCCGGCGTCTAAACAAACTTTGGCCAGGTGGATTCGTCTGACTATTCGTCAGGCATATGTTGCTTCTGCTCGACCACCGCCGGTATCCATTTCTGCGCATTCTACGCGCTCTGTGGGTACTTCTTGGGCGGCACGTAGAGGTGTCTCGGCTTCACAGCTTTGTAGGGCAGCGACGTGGTCTTCGGTTCATACTTTTGTACGTTTCTACAGATTTGACAGTTTTGCGGCTTCTGCTTCAAATTTTGGTCGTAGTGTCTTGCAGGGCGTTCAGCACTCTCCCCCCCAGGAGGGTAGCTTTGGGACGTCCCCACTGTCATGAAGCTCCAGTGTCCCCTAGTGGATGAAGGAGAAAACAGGATTTTGGTACTTACCGTTAAATCCATTTCTCCGATTCCACAGGGGACACTGGACGCCCACCCAGTGCTTCTTGCCTGTTCTCAGTTGTTTGTTCTGCTTCAGTTCTGTTGCAGTTTTGTCTGTTTTATTGTGTGACTGTTTATCACTGCAGCCTGCTGTGTTCTTGCAGTGTGTTCTCCTTCTCTGTTCTTCAGTCTGTTCTCCGTCTCCTCTCGGGCTCAGTTCTTTAAAACTGGGGTTGATGGGGCATAGAGGGGGAGGAGCCAGTCACACTTGTAGATTTTTAAAGTGCCAGGCTCAACTCAACCCACCGTCTATACCCCACTGTCATGAAGCTCCAGTGTCCCCTGTGGAATCGGAGAAATGGATTTAACGATAAGTACCAAAATCCTGTTTTTTGTCCATTTTCCGGCGTTTGGGAGAAAATTGCTGATTGTCATTTGTTTTCATTCCAGCCAATCAACTAGTTGGATAGAAAATCTTTACGTGTGTACCCAGCTATATAACTACCTGAGCAAATTGTAGTTCACAACCTCAAATTAAGATTAGATCTATTCAGAGAATTTAAATAAGATGTCACTGTGTAACTCAAATTTTTTCCCCAGATATGGCCATCCTGAAATACATTCAATGTATTAGTTTCTGTTTTTCTTTACATTTGATAATTCTCTAAATCTGGGATTAAACTATAAATTATTTATTTTCCTTAAGGAATAAGTTCAGTATAGTTTAATGACTTGCTCATGATATTGGATTATCTTTAGGGAACTACAGGAATCTTTATAATTTTGTTATGTAGTGAAGCATGGCATCAGCTATTTTATAGTAAACAGAATGTATATTTATGTATAAGGAGGGAGGGTGGGGCATTAAGGACCAATGGACTCTGGTGGGTAGGGGCTGTGCCTCTGGGGATCTATCACCACTAGAGGGTGAAGCGTAGCTCTATTTTACTCTGGTTTCTAGGAAAGGATATTATGGCTGGAGAGTAAATATTAAGTAACATTCTTATTTATGTTTCTTCTCTGTTCCATAAAACTTCAAATGAAAGTTAAAATCCCATAACTGCGATCACAGGGGGTGATTCAGCTTCGGATGGCATTGCAAAGCTGCACGCAGGCTATATATGATGTATGCACACAGGCAGCTTTGCAATTCTGTCTTTGCTAATATGCAAATGCAGCAGGAGGTGTATGATGCCCCCTGCTGCATATGTGATCCCAGCACTGCAACCGAAGTCGCAGGCTGGGATGAGATGGTCGACGGGCCCAGGCCGACAACCAGCTGAGAGCCTCAGCTTACTCAGGCTGGCCGACTTGTGAGGCCAGGAAACTGTCAGTCGATGCAGTTCCTGGCCTTGCCACTCCCAGAAAATGGGGCGGACGCGCAGGCCGACCCCGCACCGCCCCTTAAATGCCTCTGCCTGTCAATCATGCAGCGGCATCAAAGGGGCTGCGTGCAATTATGCGGGACCCGTTCTGCACACTCGCAGATTCCCAATATTCGGGAATCTGCGTTCAGCATTGCACTTGCATACACTGCTGAATCGGCCCCACAGTTCCTAACATTTTTGCCAATTTTCCCCAGTAATCTTTGCTGGAAAATACGTGACGATATTTGGTATTTTGGTTTGCAGTATTATTTTTGGTTTGCTTTGCTTTCTAGGACAGCTGCTCTCATTCGATTTGGGAGATCAGCCGGCGTTTGAGCTCCCTCTCAGTAACGTGTCTCAGTGCACCACTGGGAAGAATGAGGTAACGCTGGAATTTCACCAGAATGACGACTCGGAGGTGTCGCTCATGGAAATACGCTTCTATGTCCCTCCAACACAGGATGATGGAGGGGATGCAGTGGAGGTAATTTCTTGCATTTTACATGTTCGCTTGATTTTTATCCTTGGCCCTTTTAGCATATGTTTCCCTAATGAAGTACCACATTTTGCTGCCTCTCCTGTGATATTCAGATTTTCATTCCAAAGGATATTTACATGATCATATGTTTATTTATAAATGGCAACGAGTTGGTCACTAAATTAGCGCTTCTATATGTGACCCGGGCACTGTCATCGTTTACAGTTCGGTTCACCCTTGTCAGACGCGCCATAAATTAGCTCATTATATATTTGTAATATGTGTAACTAACATTCTGCAGTTTATGTACAAATAGAATATTTTTTTTGCTGGATACAGTGTGTGAACTTTTCTGTGTATTTCTTAACATTACCGGTCTTTCATAAATCTTCAGCCTACCTGACCGCTTGTTCAAACTGTGCTCCTCTCCAATTTAATAACGTGTACTTGGGTTCCCTGTCTGAAGTCACACGTTTGTACTTTTAGGTACTTGCAGATTCTATGCTGATCGATTTGGATTTATATTCTCCTTCTCTTCTCTTAAGGCTTTTGCTCAAAATGTCCTATCTAAGGCCGATGTGATCCAGGCGACAGGTGACGCAGTTTGCATATTCCGTGAGCTGCAATGCCTTACTCCACGTGGTCGTTATGACATTCGCATATACCCCTCCTTCCTACACCTGCACGGGAAAACCTTTGACTATAAAATACCGTACACAACTGTACTGCGTCTCTTCCTGCTGCCGCACAAGGACCAAAGACAGATGTTCTTTGTGGTAAGGAACGTTGGCTTTTCAGTAATGTCACTTCGATTTTCCTATAAAACTAAATATTTCCCTATGCCTCCCTGTTTAATGACCACTATGTTAGAATTTGTTAATCATCACTGCTAGTTCTTGACTGTTGGTTGGGTATCTGTTAAACCAGAGGTTCCCAAACTCCGCCTATACAATACAGGTTTTAAGGATATCCATGCTTGAGCCCAGATGGTTAAATAATTGACTGAGGTACTAATTAAGTCACCTGTGCTCAAACATGGAGATCCTTAAAACCTGGACTGTTATGGCAGTTTGTGAACCACTGTATTAAACTATTCTTGTTTCTTAATGGTCTTAGGGGTAGATGTATCAAAGTTTGGGGAGAGATAACATACCAACCAGTGTCCTACTGCCATTTTATAGGTTTTTTGAAAAATGACAGTTGGGAGCTGATTGGCTGGTCGCCAAGCTTTGATAGACCCCAAACCCCCCCCCCCCACCCCCACCCCCTTACCTGAGTGAGAAGAATCTCTTTTTAGCATAAAGAACATGTGTTGGGAACAACAGTTTTTAAAGTTTCAGTATATAAATCCTAGCTCCATTAGTACAACAAGCGCACACGTGTGTGTGTGTACATTGGTTCTTTCAGCACAGTAGTATGTACAAGATGTTACATTTGTACGGTATGTTACTACACCCTGTGTGCCAACATTGGTTTGTTACAGATATTGTAAACTGCATTTAGGTCCAACTTAATAGTTAAAAGTGTATATTTACAGCTTTTCCTTCTTTAGAATGTCACATAATACACAAGTCACTCCAATGTCCAGGGAGACACTGTTTACACATTTAAGAGCGTATTACCCAATAAGTCTGGCGTTATTTTTTTATTTTGTAATAACTTAATGCTTATTTTTTTTGTTGTATGTACTAGTTAATAGAAAAAAATGATTACCAGTTTCCTTTTTGGCTGATGATTTTTCCTTAAGTGCATGCTCTTCAGTCTTGGGCATTTTGCAAAGAAATCCTGAGGCTTTACACCTATTGTAGAATTACGAGGATGCCTGTAAGCGTGTCATGCTGGGTTTTCTGGTTTCAAAGTAGTAAGAGATACCTGGTATCCGGATATCTTCACTGGATGTTTTGTTTGTTTTTTTGAAATGCATACAATTAGGAGACAAAACAATATGTGAAAGTTACTGTAAAATTCTGACACTGAGACCTTCTTTTTTTAATATTACAGATCAGTCTGGATCCTCCAATTAAGCAGGGGCAAACCCGTTATCACTTCTTAATCCTGCTTTTCTCAAAAGATGAGGACATCACATTGACCCTCAACATGAGCGAGTGAGTGGCTACTGCTTATTTATCAGGTTCTGAGCTGCTAATGGTAATCTCAGATATACATGTATACATTCCCATTTCTTGTCAGAACCTGAGATTACTTACATGTGCTGTGCTGCTGCGTGTGCTGGCTGTTCTGCTATCAGCTTACAGTAGATGTCTGCTGTGTATTGGTAAAGTGTTCCCTTTATGGTCACAACTTTATTTGCTAAGATCCTATTATACCTATGTCTGCAGTGGATGGAGTTGAATATACTGGAACGAGGGAACTGATATATTTCTTTAATGCTCTATAATAAATGTAGTCTGTCTGGCAGTAGAAGACTTTGGTCTAAGTCAAAAGACTTCCTATGGGATGTAGTCAGGATGCTGACTGTCACAATACCGACAGCTGCTTCCCAAACGGTCTCAATCCTGACAGGGTTAGGCTGCGGGAGGGTTGATTAGGAGGACGGTTAGGGTAAGGGTTAAATTTCTTGCCAAAATCTATCAAGATGCCGCTGTCGGGATTCTGACTGTTAGCACCCTGACCGTCTGGATCCCGTAACCAACCCTTTAGCTATCTCATAAAAATTCTTTAACACGGTTTGACAAATTTTTCGAAAATCTAGGTGCCCGGATGAAAGTGTAGGAGCCAGACCACCCCCCACCCCCCCTCAAAAAAAAAAAAATTACAGGAGTGATTGAGGAGCACAGCTCTGTGGTGTTATGCCATGGTTATACACACTATACTAGACCACAAAATGGTCGCAGTAGAATGGATACAGTAAAATGGAGGCCCCCCTGACTGCTCTGCACAGCTCCCCTGCTCCACCCCCCACCCTTAAGTAATAACGGACCACATCTCACATAAAATAATGGTGCCAGGATGTACAACAAAACCCCACTCCCCTCTTGGTCACACCACTATCCCTCTGAAGCCGCTCCACAATCCCTGGCCACGCATAGACCCTATTACCGGAGAGAGCTCTATGCAGCCGGAGACAGTAGACAGCCGGGACGTACAGGAGGATCAGCGTAGACTGGGACAGACAACAGGGATCAGAGCAGGCCAGGATGGAGAGGAGTTGTCAGCGCAGGCCGGGACGGACACAGGCACAGCAGTCACCGCAGGCGACACTCTGCACATGCACTCCTGTGCATGATATGAACGCCACAATACTATAGGCACGAATCTCCGCAAGAGCTGATGAGGATCTGCTTCCTCCCTCATTGCAAATCTAGTAGCCATGGTGACCTGGCCCCCGGGATTTGTCGAGCACTGCTTTAACATGTAATGATCATCAATTATTTAATTAAAATGACCAAATTTGTGGTTGTCTCGTCATTAGACTCTTCTGCTTTCATATGTTCACTGCAGTTTTGGGAACTAAACGCCTAGTACTAGAAGGCTGCTTAAATGATCCCCTATCAGCTAATGCAAACCTGGCAGGATTTGCACTGTAATATACCTGCTCTCCTTTGTAGTAGTACTAATAATATAGTTGGCTTGGTCTGCTTGTGAATTCAGTGTGAGTATGTGTAATATTGCCCAAAGATTAACATTTGTTTACTAGCCACTCATTAGTCTGTCAATATATTATTACATGCATATGACTTGCTTATGTATGTAGGTTTGTATTATATTTTCTATATTTAACAGCAGTTAAAACCAAATTTTGAATTTATGCTGCATTAATATTTTGCAAATTTTATACGTAATTTGACGCATATTCGTTAAAAATGTGGGTGTCATTTGAAGTTTTCCTTGAGGTGAGCGAAGGACCTAGCCCTGAGCTTTGTGGCACTGTAGCTGATAGAGAGAATGGAGGTGATCCAGAAAAACAAACACTAATGGTGTGTACACACTGGGCGATTAAAGTGGACGACTTAACGATATCGTTATCGTTCAGTCGTCCACTTTATCGTCCATTTTTAACACAAAAACGATGAACAATAACGGCGACGCGCGTTCCCGCGGGTCGTTTGTCATCATCGTTCATCGGGTTAACATGCAGGCCAACCTGACTATGTCGTCAGATTGCTGCATATTATGGAATGGGGGAGAGAGCCCGGCGCTGAATGATATCGTTAATTATATCATTCAGCGGGTGTGCTCAATGTCATGAACGACATTGAGCACACCCTGCCAGGGACACACTAAACGATATCGCTCATGGAGCATATCGTCTAGTGTGTACGCACCATTAAGGTGTTGATAGATGAGAACCAGGATAGTGTCCTGAAGACCTAGGGAATTTTAACGTTTGTATGAGAAGTGTGTCAAATGCAAAAAAATTATCAGTAATGGCTTTTAGATTTAACAGTGGTCAAATCATTGACCCTTAAGGTGCATACACACGGGACGATATGTACCACCAACGACTTGAAAGATCTCTTTCAGTGAGTCATCCTGCCACATCTCATGCAAAGTTGACAATATCGTCCAGATTGGCCTGCATGTACGGATGATCATAGATATCGTTTTCGTTAATGCGGAAACTCACATCGTTGGTCGTTCACTGAATAATAGTGAAGATATATCGTTGAGCGTTATCGTTCATATCGTAACGATATATATCTGTCCGTGTGTACGCAGCTTTAGTCAGTGCAGCCTCTGGAGTGTTGGAAATAAAAGCCTGACTGAAGTTTCCAGTATGCCGGGGGGGGTGAGTTTAGGAGCCTCCTAAGAAGCATAGAAAGGAGCCAAGATTTTGATTTGGGATGTGCTTGAATCATGATGGAAATTAACCGTAGAGAGAGTTTTCATTATTGTAGTTAAGGTTAGATGAGCACAAAAGACAGGGACCAACTGACTTATTATGGTCTACGATCAAAAGGAAATGTAGTAGAGTGTCAAGGTAAAAGATTAGATATTTTATCTTCATTTGTGGAATCACATGAAGAGAAGGTGCAGGGAAGGAATTGCGCAGGTTGTTAGTTAAGGTAGAACAAGCTCCTGGTAACTGATAGTTGAATGGTTAAATATGAGATGGTTGAGAAGATATTTAAATGTCTTTTGGAGCTAGAAGCCTGAGTATAGATTAGCGTTTCTAAATTTTCTAGCGTTATATGTTTCAAAATCATTAGAGGTATTCGATTTATGTCAATCACGTTCTACTTTGCGACTGCATTTTTGAAGATGTCATGTTAACTTAGTATGCTATGACACTGTAATCAACTTGGGCAAGACTAAGGTTTGGTCAAGATGTGGTACATCCAAATCGTTCATGTTTCTGCAGATATGAGGATGTTTAGTAGAGTTAAACAGCAGATAAGATAAAGTAATGGAACAGAGCTTGCAGGTGATATGGTGAGCGCGGGAAAGGAGTGTTAAGGAGATCAGAAACTGAGCATAATAGAGAATACAAGATGAAGGCATTGGCCGTCCTGATGACACTAGTTTAGTTGGATCTCTGCTCACACCTCAGGAGGGTGCGAAAAGAAATCCTCTAGTCGCGGCTTAACAGCGTGGCCAATTGAATAGAGCCGGGAACTCCTTCCTAGCACTGTTCATTGCTTTTCATTGACTTGCCCCCCGATGAGTTTTAATGAGAAAGTAGTGAGGAAGGTAACACTATGGATATAGGGAGAGTGACTCACAAGACCTAAGCACCACTATTGACTCACAAGACCTAAGCACCACTATTGACTCACAAGACCTAAGCACCACTATTGTCTCACAAGACCTAAGCACCACTATTGTCTCACAAGACCTAAGCACCACTATTGTCTCACAAGACCTAAGCACCACTATTGTCTCACAAGACCTAAGCACCAATATTGTCTCACAAGACCTAAGCACCAATATTGTCTCACAAGACCTAAGCACCAATATTGTCTCACAAGACCTAAGCACCAATATTGTCTCACAAGACCTAAGCACCAATATTGTCTCACAAGACCTAAGCACCAAAATTGTCTCACAAGACCTAAGCACCAAAATTGTCTCACAAGACCTAAGCACCAAAATTGTCTCACAAGACCTTAGCACCAATATTGTCTCACAAGACCTTAGCACCAATATTGTCTCACAAGACCTAAGCACCAATATTGTCTCACAAGACCTAAGCACCAAAATTGTCTCACAAGACCTAAGCACCAAAATTGTCTCACAAGACCTAAGCACCAAAATTGTCTCACAAGACCTAAGCACCAATATTGTCTCACAAGACCTTAGCACCAATATTGTCTCACAAGACCTTAGCACCAATATTGTCTCACAAGACCTAAGCACCAATATTGTCTCACAAGACCTAAGCACCAATATTGACTCACAAGACCTAAGCACCAATATTGACTCACAAGACCTAAGCACCAATATTGACTTTGCGAGCCCATCTTCCTTTAAATTACAAAAATGAATTGTCAGTTTATCAAATACAGGAAAATGGCCTTTTGTAAGCTGGTATCCCATTTCATAGTGTGCTATGCGCCATTGAAATGTGTATTTTGCTGTCTGGAATTGGCATGAGTATGTGTATGAGGGGGTGTAAACCCTGTGTGCCCATGTCTGCTAACTTTGGAAAGCGTTCTGGTCTCTTCCGGTTGTGAAAGTTTTCTTTAATGAAGGACTTTGTTTTCTGTTTCTCAGAGAAGAGGTTGAAAAGCGTTTTGAAGGAAAACTGAAGAAGGACATGTCGGGCTGTCTATATGAGATGGTTAGTCGTGTCATGAAGGCGCTTGTAAACCGCAAGATCACAGTGCCCGGGAATTTCCAAGGGTGAGAGATTGATAAAGTGGCATGAAAAAGTGTTCAGAGTAATGTTGGTGAGGTACAGCATTGTCCGTAATATGGATGGGCATCAAATGCCCTCAGCATGCTGTACTCTAGCTACATGCCTGCATAATCCATATAAATACTGTGCACACAGACCTGGCCGTCAGAAAGGCCAACAGGGTATTATTTGAAAACAAATGTTATTAAACTATTTTGAGATTTAAATGATCACTAAACATTTTATTTATTTATTTTATTTATTAACAGTTTCTTATATAGCGCAGCATATTCCGTTGCGCTTTACAATTGACATTTTTTGAACTGAAGCCATTATACATAGTTAAGTCTGAATCTGATAATAGTACTGCAGTTCTGTCAAAATGTATATTTCGATTATGACCCCGACCCCCCCCTCTTTTTTCATGTGTAACTGAAGTGACCTGAAATCATTAGGTCCGTGTAGTAATATGGTCTGATGCAGGTCAAATTGCTGGTTTTGAAGTAAAATAAGCTCCTTTAAAATAACTCCTTTCCTTTACATGAATCTACGTATTGAATTTCCAAAGATAAAGGGCCATATTCAATTAGCGGCGAAAACGGTACTTTTTTTCGCCATTGGTCGAAATTGCCTGTTTTCACCAATAAAAAGGCGAAAACTGCAGAAAGCGAAAAAAAAACTGGAGAAAGTTTCTCCATCCCAGACCAGGAGATAAAAAAATGCAAAATCCCTATTTTTGGCTAAAAATGTGGGTATTTCTTTCAGAACCCTTTGGACACCTCCCCCCCTGTAATGATAAATGACCGAGGAAAAAACTCGTAAGTTGCGTACTTGCGTTGAAAATGTTTTTTACGTATTTGGTAAGATTTTTCGGAGGGGGCTATGCATCAAGTGTTTTAAACATTGCACGCGGTAGCAGTAGGCGTTTTTTTACCGGTTTTTAAAATTGCGTTTTTACGACACGAAAATAGACTTGCACCCATTTTAACATACCCCCAATTTACGTGGAACAATAATTTCCTGGGAAAAAATAGCTTTCTATCCTTTTCAACAATTTTTTATTTCCTCCCAAAGTCTGTGCAGTCGTTTGTACACAACTTATGAATTATTTTTTTCCGGTAATTTATCATTAGGAAGGGTGTCCAAAGGGTTCTGAAAGAAATCCCCACATTTTTAGCCAAAAATAGGGACTTTGCATTTCTTTTCTCCAGTTTTTTTTTTTTTTGCCTATTGCCATTTTCGACGGTTTTTTGGCAAAAATGTTGCCGTCTTTTGGCGGAAAAAAGTCAGTTTTTGCCACTAATTGAATACGGCCCAAAGTCTGCAATACTATACACTCTGTTGGCCACTGATTAAAAAAAACAATAGAAATAAACTGAGTTGATTAGTATATAGTAACAACTGAGATTAACAGCATTGGGGCGCGGGAAGGGGGGCTGGTAGGGGAGGTGTGAGGGGTCTAGGTCCATATACATTGTCTGGAAAAATATATGAAGAGACGAGTGGTTCCGTAGTCTGACAATATAAATAGGGCAATAGCCCAGCTGAGGTACAGATTGGTTATTCATTCCATTTTATATTTGTTTCTTTTGCAATAGTATGAGCCATATCCAATGGTTCACTAATTTGCATCTTTTACTGAATATGTTTGCAAAAACTCCTATCTAGAACCCATATTCATAGGCATTAACTACAAACTTCAAATCCTTGAGCACCCAGTCACTTTAGTAGGCAGGCAAACAGTTACATTGTACTCTTATATTAATGTAGAACCAACCTTGGTTCTTATGAGCAGCACAGTTGGAGACTTGCATCTGCTTACACTTTGTGTCTTTACAGTCCTGCATGTTGTGATTATGTAACCTTGCTTCCTATGCAGACACTCTGGAGCGCAGTGCATCACATGCTCTTACAAAGCCAGCTCAGGACTGCTGTATCCTCTGGAGCGTGGCTTCATATATGTCCATAAACCACCTGTCCACATCCGCTTTGATGAAGTCAACTGCGTCAACTTTGCACGTGGCACCACAACAACGCGTTCCTTTGACTTTGAAATCGAGACAAAACAAGGCTCACAGTATACGTTCAGCAGCATTGAAAGGTTAGTTATGGTTAGTTATGTACTGGTCTCTTAGGTTAAAGTTGGCGAGTACTGGGATGCTAAGTTTAGGCAATAGGTAAAAATGAATTACTAATCCTACACATAACGCACAACACATAACATAGCGTATGTAGGTGTTGGCAAGTTTGTCTTTATCATTTGTTCATGGTTGCAGCTGACAAATAATACCGCTTTTACACCAAAGTCCCAGGTCTGACCCGGGATTTGGAACACTTTTCCATCCTAGGTTAGACCCGCGCGGGTCGGCACTGACCCGGCGCAGGTGAGCAGTGCTTCTTCCCCCTCCCTACTCCTCCGCAACTCTCTTATCTCACACCGCAGTGGTCCGGAGGCAGGGAGGGTGGGTGGGGTGCGCTGCAGTGGACGCTTGGAGATGCTGTCCTCTCCAAGCTCCACAAAAGCCGGCCAATCGAGCGGCATGTCCCAAGTTGCTCCGTTTACACTGCAGGCCGACACTGGAACCACTCATGCTCAACCCTGCAAGCTAGCTGGGTTGGATCCCCGGGTCACTGGACCCGGGTTGATCAGTTTACACCAACAAAAATCCCGGGTTGATGCTCGTTCACGTGCATCAACTCAGGATTTTTAAGTCCGTGTAAAAGGGGTATAAGTGTCGTTAGGTAAGTGGATAGATAAGACAGAAAGCACATTATCAGGAGTTACCACCTGATAAGGTAAAGGCTTTCTATACTTACAGTAATGTGAAATTGGTGGATATATGTATAATTCTCCTAGTCTAGGAATATATTTAATATAATATATGATTTAATATAGTAATTTGTCACTAAAAATGTTAGTGACGACCATTGACCCATTTGAATGAGGTCTAGCATATTGTTTTCTGCAGTTTTTCTTATTCTCTGACTTTTATGCTGAATTCTTGCTAGTTTTGAGGTTGTGATGCTCTTTCCCAGCTAAGAGACTATGGTCAACCCAATTCCACTTGCTTGGTTGAGATTGTAGTTCTAATAGCAATAAGGATTGTGTACTCACTCTCCAGTGTCCCTTAGGAGACTGAGTAGGTAATTTTGCTAAGGATTCAGATGAGTCTCCTGCAATGCTGTGAGTGGGTGGGAGGCAACTTGCTTCTACCAAACAGAGGAACTTTCCCTTGCTTCAGAAGAAAATGTCCAGTTTCCTGGAAGAAAGAGAGCCAGAACTCTGACCCTGAATTCTCCTTTTCTTCCTCCACATGGATTCCGGCTGTAGGAGGCTTAGTGGGCTTTATCAGTTGTCACGTTTCTAATGATGTCCATTAGATTCAGTTTGGATATTTGGGATTGAGTTGAGCTATTTAATGATTACCTTTTCAATTTAGTTTTTTTGATGGAAGACATCTGTGGATTGAATTCAGTACAGGCCTATGTGCTTTCTCCTTCAGCTGTAGGTAGATATAGACGCTGGCATATGTTTCACCTGCAGGTGGCACTGATAGGACTACTACGACCTATACTCCTCAACCCAAGCTCTTCTATGATTTATTTAATTTTTCTCGGTCCTGCATAGGAGGTGAATACAGGGCTTTTGGCAGGGCTTTTTGCCAGCTTCTATAGTAGGAGCTTATCTGAACCACCAGCCATAAGGAAAGACTCTCATACTACAGTGGGTAGTGTTTAGTTCTTGAACACCATGCAAGTAGTACCTCCATCCTGAGGTGTTTTATGACATTGTGCTGATCTGGAAGTCTTGGGTTATAGAGTTACTGCTCTTATGTCACCCTGTTTTATGTTTCTTTATCCAGTTTGTTCACCTGTTCTCCTTGACTCTGGTTGATACATGGATTTCTTCCTCTTGGGGCAGAGCTTCTATCTCATGGTCCCTTTATTCCACAAGTCTTGGCAGAACTTAATGTAATATCTTGAAGCTGAAGTGAAAGGGCCTGGCTGACCCATTGCTGCATGCAATGAATCCGTCTTTTGTGTATCATAGGAAAACCCTTTCTGGGTGGTACGAAGAATAGGGTGCTCTGATCTTATTCCCCGCTGCAGGGTTTTTCAAGATTCCGCCTGAAATTGGATATGCCCCATAAAGGTTTATCCTGGTTAAGGATAAAGTGTATAAAATTTTGGGCCCTTAATTTCTTATTGGTACAGGAGGTTGAGAAAGTAGTCAATTTGGTTTCTGAGAATTAAGGAAGAAAGGGACCAACCAATAGTGTGGAAAGGATATCGTGAGTAGTTAGCGTTGATGAAGTTGGTGGGAGCACATTTATTATGGTGAGGAGATGAGCTTGAAGTGCACATCTAGGGCCTGATTCTGAGTCTGTCACAGCGGCGCCTGTGTCTTTTGCTGGTCGCACATCTGCGACTTTATACACATACACAAGCCCTTCCCTGGTGAGAGAGAGCGCGTGAATGTGCAAAGACTGGGACGCCCACTTTGCATCTTTAGGTGCTCAAATACAGCTTGGTGTGTCCTTAGTCACCATCATCGGTTGCACCATCCCTATGGTATGTGCATATTTTCCGTCGGAGTGTGGCCTCCTATGTGAGCGAATTAAGCGTCTGTGTACGCAACTATTTCAGCATGACTCCCATAACACTCCCATAAGAGAGACCATCTCTGTGCGTCTGATTAGCCAGCCCCGTCACTGCCCAGGAATGCTCAACAAATGTAAAATACAATTCTGCGTATGTGCGTCTGAAATAGTGTTTGTACCGTGCCACAGTAACTATCGGAATCGTGCTCGTGGCAAATTACATGCATGTGCAGTAACAAAAAGTGTCTCAACTGCATCTTACATCGACATAGCATGCAACTTAGAATCAGGCCCCTGGTGCTGACTTTTTAAAACAAGTAAATAACTAGGCTGATACAAGCTGTTGCTGTTTCGTGAAGGCTTTGATTTGCATGTTATTATCTTTGGTGTTCTAAGCTTTATTATATCCCTACCAGGGAGGAATACGGGAAACTCTTTGACTTTGTGAATGCCAAGAAACTAAACATCAAAAATAGAGGCCTGAAAGAGGTAAGAGCTGTTAACCATAACTAGTTTTCTCTTTCTATGTGTGATTTTTGTGTGCTTTCTTCTCACTTTCTTATGTATCTTCTTTATGTCAGAAGTCGCAGGTCAGCAATTTCTGCCCCAAGTTCAGGTCATATGTTTGCAGTGCGTGTGTTCTAATCTATAACATGCATGAAGTTTGTCACTTCAGTAACAAAATGTAAGATGTAAGATTGTGATCCATAAAAGCTGTCAGCGGGATAATAAGCAGATCTTAAAGTCAGCAATCTCCTCCATCACTGTTGGCAAGTGACTATTAATGTGCAGCAGTTCTAAGCTTCTAAACCCTCATTTCTATTGATGACATCGACATCACAACTCAATATACTCCCATCAGCCATAACATTAAAACCAGCTGACTAATGTGTAGATCTCCCTATTGCCGCCAAAACAACTCTGACCCATCGAGGCATAGACTCCACAAGACCTCCTGAAGGTGTACTGTGGTATCTGGCGCCAAGACATTAGCTGCTGGTCCTTTAAGTCCTGTAAGCTCTTGAGCTTTCTGGCTCAGACTTTTTTTTTTATTTTTCCCAGCACATCTCCCAGATGTTCGATGGAATTGAGATTTGGGGAATTTGGAGGCCATGTCAACACCTTGACCTATTTGTCATGTTCCTCAAACCATTCCTGATCAATTTTTGCAGTGTGGCAGGGCGCATTATCCTGCTGAAAGAGGCCACTGCCATCAGGGAATACTCTTGCCATGAAAGGGTGTATTTAGTCTGCAACAATGTTTAGGTAGGTGGTACGTGTCATACATCCACATGAATGCCAGGACCCAAGGTTTCTCAGCAGAGCATTGCCCAGAGCATCACACTGCCTCCATCAGCTTGCCTCCTTCCCATAGTGCATCCTGGTGCCATGTCCTTCCCAGATAAACGACGCACACCCGTCCGTCCACATGATTTAAAAGGAACCGTGATTCATCAGACCAGGCCACCTTCTTCCATCGCTCCATGGTCCAGTTCTGACGCTTATGTGCCCATTGTGGGCGCTGTCAGCGGTGGACAGGTGTCAGCATTCACTCTGTGTTTAAGCAGCCCAATACTCAGTGTGAAATAGGACCAGGCGGCCTAGCATTCTCTCCCCACGCGCATCAATAAGCCTTGGTTGCCCATGAACGTGTCGCTGGTTCACTGATTGTCCTTGGAGCACTGATAACTGCATACAGAGAATACCCCGCAAGACCTGCCGTTTTGGAGATGCTCTGACCCAGTTGTCTAGCCACCGCAAATTGGCCCAGCTCATTCTGTTTGAATCCAGCCCATAAGAAGACCTACAGTAGTCAAACTGATAAGCTGACTTGTTTATTTTATACTATATGTGAGCTCTCTATGTAAAACTATTTCGTGTGTGGCTGGTTATCCGTTTTATATTTCAATATAACTTTTCTCAGCCATTTCCTGTACTTGCCTACTGACTGGCGAATTGTGGTGAGTCCCACAGGGTCCCGTGAGTGGTCACCCTCCTGCATCACACCCACTTCTCTGTGATATGGCGATTGTGAGATTTGTACCGCAGAGTAGGAGCCATAAGGACACCACCACCACCCTGCCCTTCCCCTCCCCACAATGGACACCTACATTTTCCCTACATGAACTTTCACAGTTGGGAGAAAATAAATATAGTTGAATTTGCCATTACCTGACAAAGCTGAAGCCTGGACTTTCAGTATCTCCCACTGATGTGGTTGTTTGGACATCTCCCACAGCATTATATCTGCTTCCACATAACAGCAGTAAAACATATTCTATACATTAACAGACTGTTTCAGACTTTGCATTATTAGATTAAACAACAATAGTGTATATTTTGCAGAGAGCCTTGTTATGGTATTTTCCTTTTAAGCTTAGTGATGGCAAATAATCTTATGGGTGTGATCCAATAATGCTTAGTGAAGCTGTTATAGTGGTTAAGGATGCGTTCATATCTATATGTGCATTGCATGACTGCAGTGATCTGTGACTTTTCCCTTTTTAAAAGCTGCACTAAAGTGGCAGTACAAGATTGGTGGCTACAAGTGCCATAAAAAGAATAGTGTATCTGCTCTTGAACCTGACCATGCAGGGATGCGGTTCACTTAATTTAATGTACTACCTGTTCGGAACCTGGAAAAGGGGATCCTGCATTCACAGGTCATACAAGCTAATGAGGTCTTGCTGCCTTTTTATCGATTAAAGTCCTTAGACCTCTTACGTAAGAGTCGGGTAGATAATTACTACCGCTTTGCATTGCTGCGGTCAGTGTGATTCTGACATGGACCCTATCTGTGTGGAGTTTGCATATACTCACGTGTTTGCATGGGAATGTTTCGGTTTACTCCCACAATTCAAAAATATACTGGTATCTTAAAAGGTTTTTTTTTAAAAAAAATGGGCTCATAGGGGTGGTATGCCGTGTTTTGGAGAATTTAGACTGTAAGTCCCATTGGGGTAAGGAACGGTGGTGAATGATTACATATTGTTTGTACAGTGCTGCTTAATATGATTGGTATAATTGACTATTACCTGTTAATGTACTGGTAGAGAGACACTGTATGTGTATAACGAGTATTCAAAATGTGACTCTCCAGCTGTTGTGGAACTACGGATCCCAGCATGCTCTGCCATTGTTCTAGCAAAGCATTCTGGGATATGTAATTCCATAGCTGGTTGAATACCCCTGTTGTATAATGTCCATATTGACATGTTGTGGCTTCTGCTTTCCACACTCTGTATAAACAAAAGGAAGTGACCTGTGGTGGGAAGGTGATTCAGGGATTGCTTTAGAGCTGTATTCGTTATATATAGTGGTCCTACACCGGAACTTAGGATGATCACAGGCTATGGTTATTTATCAGTAAAAGTGTGTACACACGGGTCGATTTTAATTAAAAAAAAAATTTTAATTTATTTTTCTTCTGGACGACTGAACGATAACGACGTCGTTATCGTTCAGTCGTCCAAAAAATCGTCCAGTTTCATCACCAAAACGATGAACGATAACTACCAATGCGCGCTCCCGTTTGCAGTTGGTACTTGCCATTCGTCGCCCGAACCTCCCGTCCAGCCTGACGATAATGTCAGGTTGAACATGTTCAGGGATGAGGGAGGGAGCCCGGCACTGAACAAAATCATTCTTGATTTCGTTCAGTGTTTGTGCTCAGTGTTGTTAACGACACTGAGCAGACCCCTGCCGGGGACACAGTGCTTTCCTACCAGCACCTTCTAACAGAGGACCTGGGGAAATGGTTGGCTGCCGTCTTATGTTGAACCTTTGCTACTTAACACCTAAAATTGGTTTTAATGGCTTTTCAGTTGCCTCCTTTAGGCTATTTGTATCTACCTTAGGTAGACCATCATTAACAAGGAACTCTGTGCAGTAAAATCTTTCGGCCTTTCTGGTCCTTAAGGGGGCCCATACATCTGTGACTGATTGCCGCAATTACCCGATCCCCTGATACTTGGGTTGGGGATAACGGGAAACTCCAAATCCCTGATTTGCTGATTCTGGCCAAAAAATTATCATCAGGATTGGCATTCCAGATGCTTTGTTCTGTTATGGTATTTATGCTTTGCTAGATGTAAATTTGCATTGGAAGGGGTTAAACTAGTATGGGCGATGTTCTGTTTCCTAGACCTAGAGTGATGTCTGTGCTCCTTAATGGTTTCAGAGAAAGAGCTTTCACTTGAAGTTAATAAAAATCTCATAATGCCATGTGCCAATGATGGTTGAGGGCACATGTGAAATAGCCAGCAACGCCATCACATGGTAGCTTTGATAAATACAAACCTGACAACACACCTTAGTGTCTATAGCTTAATTATTTTCAGATAAGTCATACAGGCTGCAATGGTTTTCAAACCATAAGACTTACTACAGAGTTGCTTACATCAGAAACTATATACGTAGTGACGAGAAGATCTTTGGGCACGATTCAAATAAACGCGTAGTGAATAGCGCCGGGTATGACCTCCCGACGCTATTCAATGCTGCGCCAAGTTAGGTCAGGGAAGGCTCTTTCTCGCGCCTTAAACAGGGTGTTTAGGCACGAGAACGGGCATTCTCCGACTAAGGGCATAAAACAACATTGCACCTGGACTTCTGTTGGATTTCTGCTCGCATCCCTAGAAGGATGAGAGAAGAAATCCTTAGTCCGGCTTAGCAGCGCAAATGAATTGAATAGCATCTGGCGCTGATTCCCGGCGCTATTCACTTCGTGTTGAATAGAATCGTGCCCTTTGTCATTTCTTTGCAAAAAAAAATCCAGTTTTAACATATAAGGGGCAATTTCTTTATATGTGTGTGCTTTGAATTTCTTTGCATGTCCAATATTTGAGCATTTGCATGCCTTACTGTTGTATGCTATACTACCACATGTATGTGTGCTGACAATATATGCCCTGTGATGCTCAACAAAATACTGCTTGTAACGCGCTTTAGTTTCTGCAATCACTTTGTACTATACAACTGACTCATTTCTGTCCCTCAGGGTATGAAGAAGCCATATGACGACTATGCCGACTCTGATGATGACCAGCAGCATGACGCTTATCTGGAAAGAATGAAAGAGGAAGGGAAAATTCGAGAGAACGCAGATAGCGATGACTCCGGAGACGAGACTGGTGAGAATGAGTTACACATATAGTTATATTTTTCTATATTCTGTTAAGGTTTTAAATTAAACGCAGCTCTTTCAAAAGCAAAACTTTACACTCCTATGACATGAACTGGAACTCACCTGATTGTGGGCATGGATCCTATTTATTTCTCCTTCATCCACTGGGGGACACTGGAGCATTACGTTGGGGTATAGGTAGTGGTGGAGGAGCCTGGCACTATTTGTGTCCTACTGTGCATCTCACAAAAAAGGCAGTGTCACTACAATATGGGTATACATTTAATGGCTTTATTTTATTGTAAGACTGTGCACTAAAATTGCTCTGACATAATCAGAAGGGACCAGTTAGTATTGCTCTGATGCCTGCTTCCCCTGGCTCTTCCCAGAAGGGACCAGTTAGTATTGCTCTGATGCCTGCTTCCCCTGGCTCTTCCCAATGCATGTGATGTAAAAGACTCACTGAACCTCTTCCATAGCTCTGGAAGCCTACTGTGATAGGCATAAATAGCGCTACTAAAATGGTTATACACAAACAGAATTTGTTGATACTACGCGCAAACACCTAGGTCTGTGTGGGAGCGCTGTATGCCTTCATAGTATTGTACTGTTGGTGCTCAAACCCTTGTGGTGTTTGTAATTGTGCTTGGAGGAACTCCCTCGAAATGTACTGATGCATTAGTTCTCAGATAACGCCCACATCAATTAATGCAGATTGATCGTTTTGTACTGTCTGTGCATATTACGTGCTCAAACCCTTGTGGTGGTTGTAATTGTGCTTTGAGGAACTCCCTCGAAATGTGCTGATGCATTAGTTCTCAGATAACGCCCACATAAATGAATGCAGATTTACTGATTAATAGCAAAACAGAGTGTCATTAAATACAGAATTGCAATGGCAAATGGTAGTTTGGATAATTAAAGAAGTTATAACAATAGGTTCAACAATAGATTCAGCCAAAAGACTGTGGACCTCATTCAGAGTCTCTCGCTAGATGCGATCGCTCGCCTCCAGCGTATGCAAATTTGTCAAAGTGACGTAACGGGAAGCGATCGCTCGCCAAGGCATAAGCACGCCCACCATGTCTTAGCGAGCGCCCAACGTACGCCCAATCACACAGACAGAGCTGCCCACCAGCACACGTCATCTCCAGGAAGTGTATTAAAACATTGGTACATCGAGGAAAATCGGAAGCGATCGCAGCACTTGTGGTTGCCTTACCCTACCGCAAGCACTGCGAGGACTTCAGTGTAAAAAACAGTCATGTGACGTGTACTATGACGCTGCCTGTTAATTATGCACGCCTCTAAAACGGCGTTGAAACACTCAGGCACGCCTGCGTTTGCACCTCCACGCCCCCGTTATTAGTGTCCTGCCCCTGTTACCACCCACAAACGGCCTCTCCTGTCACTCAGTTCACTGGGCTGTCTTTGCTGGGCGAGCGAGCGGCCTGCGATCGCACAGAGTAGTTTGCGCACGCGCAGAACGAAGCGTGCGCATGCACGTACACAAACAATCGGGCCGCTTGCGAGCACACAGCGCTAGCGAGAGACTCTGAATGAAGTCCTGTGTCAGTCCGGAGGCAGACCGTAGATAATGGTTTAGGGAAAAGGATAGCCTCGTATGAAAAAGTCTTGTATAATAGGTGCATAATGCTCCGACTTGAGAAATTTATCCTAAAACAGGGTTGCAAACAAAGTGGATGTCCGCAGGATCAACAATACGATGAAGGCGTACATCTCTCCCACACAGACCTAGGGGTTTGAGCGCAGGATCAACAATTTCTGTTTGCGTTTAACTAGAAGGAAGGACATCCTTCAAGATACTGGCAGCACATCCCAAACCAGCCAAATTACCCCCAATGCGCAGTGGCCTTTATTCGGTTACTAAAATGGATATAGCCTATTAATTTAAGATCTGCCCCTTGTAGATATATAAGGGAAGGCATCAATTAACATCCATCTAAACGGAGGAAATCTGTATACTATCAGGTGAGGAAATCTGGCAGCACAACAATTACGCATAAATATTATAAAATGTTTCATTTTTACTTCTCCAAAAAAAAAAAATCAATGGGCTTTTTTTTTTGTATGGTGGTATTTTTTTAATCCCAGAATCATTTTACAAAGTGCCTTTCGGACAAAAAAAAAAGTCTGAAAGACAGATGAGACCGCAAATTGGAGTTAATGCTGTGTGGTTCTTTGTGTGTTCTGTTGAACGTGCTGTCATTTGTTATAGATGAGTCGTTCAATCCTGGAGAAGAGGAAGATGAAGTTGCAGAAGAGTAAGTACCTTCTGTAA
Organism: Taudactylus pleione; assembly: GCA_031769625.1. Taxonomy (NCBI): domain Eukaryota; kingdom Metazoa; phylum Chordata; class Amphibia; order Anura; family Myobatrachidae; genus Taudactylus; species Taudactylus pleione. Next base: position 147,845 of record JAUIMM010000135.1, read on the forward strand.
CATCTGAAATATCACCTGTGACTGGAAGACGTTCTGTGCTGTGACTCCATCCTGCATCTCCGCTAAACCTGTATTTCTCCTCTATGCAGATTTGACAGTAACCCCTCAAACAGCTCCTCCAGTGCCGGCAGTGATGAGGATGAGGGCGAGAAAAAGAAGAAAGCCAAGAAAGCTAAAGTTGTTAAAGAGCGGAAACCACGCAAGAAAGCAAAGGAGGTAACAAGCCCAAAATAACTGGGGTATGTGAGATAGAGAGGGGCTCGTTTGTTAATTTTGCTAAGACGTGAAGTATGTTTTAGTTGGGCTGTTGCTAGTCAGACAATGAAAGCAAAAGAATAATCGTATCATTGGTCTTCTAATCTTTTTCATTTCTCATTCAGGGCAAAAAAGTGAAAGACCCAGCTGCTCCCAAACGCCCTATGTCTGCATACATGTTGTGGCTGAATGCAAGTCGTGAGAAGATAAAAAGCGAGAACCCAGGGATCAGCATTACTGACCTGTCCAAGAAAGCCGGCGAGATCTGGAAGGGCATGACCAAGGACAAAAAGGAGGTAAGAAGCCTGTCGTCGGAATGTAGGGATTATGTGTAACGCTTTTCGCTCTGGTGGTATGCCCATAGCAGCTAAGGGTACATGATACCACTGTGAGTTTGGAATTACTTGGGCAAAGTGACTCGCTTAGGAAAGATGAAATTCACCTTTGTTACTCTTTGGGGCAGGTTCAATTAGCCAGGGGGTTTACCCTGTGTCTAATTGTCAGCCCTGAGCAATTCAATTGACTACTGCATCCCTGCGCCTTAAATGCCAGGGGGTGAACTTAAGGCGGAATGATACCCATAGAATCCAGCACTTAATGCAGAATCTACGGGTATTAAACCTGGAGCTTTTCCCTGCGCAGTAAACGCGGGCTATTGAATCTGCCCCTATACACACACAGCCTGTGAGACAACCCATGTCTAAAGGGGCTATATTCAGCAATTACTCAGGAGCACTGTCTCAGCCAATGTGCTACACTGTTAACTCTGCTGTTAGTAAGTCCGACCCCAAGCCCAATCTCCTCTCCCTTTTTGTGGGTCCACAAAAGAAAATTTGCGGATGCTAAACACAGAGCAACATCTTAGACCAGTCCACAACAGTAGCTGTAATCCTTAGTTAGCCTGTTCACTGAATGTACATTGTGTTGCTTGTAAGGAAATTGTTCCATGTGAGTATTATTATTATTATTATCCTTTTATATGGTGCCACAAGGGTTCAGCAGCGCCTAACAAAGTGCATAAAGAATTGAGCAGAACAAGAGAACAGTGACTTACAGTACAAGACAATGCAGGACAACTACATGTATATAAACATTGCTGCAACAGCGGTCTTATCACTCAAATAAGTAGTACGTTGGCAGAGGTCAAGGTTTAGGTTCCGTAAGTAATAAGGTAGGAAAAACACACAGGGAAGAGGGCCCTGCTTGTGAGAGGCTTGCATTCTAAAGGGTAGGGGTAGACAGACAGGAGTGACACAGATGAGGTAGACAGCAGATGGGGTAGGCAGAGAGGTGGAGAGTCTGACATGGAGGGAGAGGTAAAGAATTCCATAGAAAGGGAGCTTTGTAACTGAGTGTGAGAAGCTTGAATTGGTTTCTGAAAGGGAAGGGGAGCCAGTGTAGGGCTGGTAGGAGAGGGGAGACAGATGTAGTATGGAAGATAAGCCGAGCAGCAGCATTGAGGACACATTGGAGTGGAGAGAGGTTGGAGTCAGGGAGGCCAGATAGGAGGAGGTTACAGTAGTCCAATCTGGAGATGACCAGTGAATGGATGAGGGTCTTAGTAGAATCCAGTGTGAGAAGGTCTGATCATGGAAATATTTTTGAGATGGAATCTGCAGGACTGTGAAAAGGTGAGGGAGGAGTCCAGAATAATCCAAGACAGCACACTTTGGGGGCTAGAGGAGATGTTTGTGCCATCAATAGATGATGAAATTGTGAAAAGTGAGGTTATGCAGGAGGGTGGGAAGATGATCAGTTCAGTCTTCGACATATTACAGTAAGTTTAAGAAAGCGCTTGGAGATAGCAGAGAGACATAGGTAGTCTTCACGTCTTTCTTAACACACTATTATTGCTTTCCTAGGAATGGGACCGTAAAGCAGAGGAGGCCAAGCGTGATTATGAGAAAGCAATGAAAGAATACAATGAGAACGCACCATCTGACGCACCCAAAAAGTGAGACCACCTGCCTTTTTTGGAAAGTGATAGTTGCCCTTGTTTCATGACAAATTTATTTTCTGATTGTTTGTTTTTAAGGGAAAAGAAATCGAAAAAGGAGAAGACCTCAGGGAAGTCTGAGAAGACCTCAGGGAAGTCTGAGAAGACCTCAGGGAAGTCTGAAAAGACCTCAAAGCCGGAGAAGAGGAAATCTGGAAAACCAGCATCTCCTGTTAGAACGCCAGTTAAGACCAACACCGTTAAGAGCAAAGAGTTTGTGTCCAGTGATGAGAGCAGTTCTGATGAAAGCACGCACAAGAAGGTTAGATTCCACATACAGGAAGAGGTCTACTTTGGCCTTGATCACTGTACTTATTTTTTATTTTTTATATATATATATAAATAAATAAAAAAATTCTTTGTATTTTCAGGGATCAGATGAAGAGATGGCGAGTACTCCTGCAAGTTCCAATGAATCCGGCTCTGACTAGTCAGCCACTGTGATGAACTTGTCAAATAGTTACAGCTGCATAAAATAAGATCGCTCGTCCAAACCAGTTTGGTGTTGATGGAAAACGGGCTAGATTGCTGGGGAAGTTAAATAAAATTGTACATTTCTGTGCATCACGGAAGCATGTTACCCATGTAGAAATCCCCATATGTGCTTTACGTTTCTCCATTTACTGTTCTTGGAAGTTTTTCATTTAATTTTTTTCCCTTTTTTGTAATAAAATATTTTTTTTGCTTCCCGTTCTGGTGGTTGTTTTTTCTTTGTGTGTGTTTTTAGTCCTAATTGCTAATTTCATTCTGCAGCATTCACACTGCCTCTGCCTTCGAGCACTTAAAACAGGCCTCCTGCACATTAAGTGTATATAATTAGGTTAAAGAACCTTAAGTAGAGTCTCTAGTGTGCAAGCAAAGTGCAGGGATCAATCTGAAGGCTTAAGTGTAAAAATCCCAGTTATCATCCTACCTGCCCCCCCTCCTCCCTCAGTCATATCTTAAGATTGCTGTATCTGTATTCATGTGTGCTGTATATAAATTTCTGGGAGTTAAAGCTATCTTTGGAGTGTTAATAATATTATCGCCTTTAACTGCTGTAGCTGGACGAATGTATGTTAGGTAACGTTCAGCACCCTGATAACATCAAAACCAATTCAGCTGCGATAAACACATTTATGAGGCTGATCTGTTAGGAGATGGAGAGGGAAATGGTGATGTGTTAATTGTGAGTGGAGTAGACCACAGGAAAGTATTGATGTGTTAATGATGGCACTGTGGTTTCCCCCTGTGCAGGAAACATTTCATGTTAATTGATGAATCTGAAAGTAATGTGGGATTCCTAGAGGCAGCTGAGAGGAGGAAAGGGGAAATGGATGGGAATTAAGAATATAGACCGACCCCCCCCCCCCCCCCCCCCCCCCCCAAAAAAGAAAACAACAAAAAAACAAAACCTGGGCCCCTAAGTCATAAGTAAACACTTTAACTAAGATAATAAATACAACAAAATTATTTATTGAGATTCTATTGTGTGTGTATATTTCTATTTTTCTTTTTTTAATGCATTTCTATTACAGGCTTAGGTATTGTACACGTGGGAGTAGAAAAATGTCCATTAAAATAAGAAAACAAGTGCTTTGTCCATGCTTTTAACAGAATGTTCACATGGTGTTTGTACAGCCGTCTCACATCATAGTGCACTATTCTATTCCAGTTGTTCTCAAACCTGGTGCTGAAGGCACCTTAACAGTCCAGGTTTTAAAGATATCCATCCTTAGCACAGATGGTTAAATCAAATTGCAATACTAATTAAGCCACCTCTGCTCAAACATAGATATCATTAAAACCCGCACTGTTAGGGTGCCTCGAGGTCTGAGTTTCGGAACCACTGCTCTATTCTTTCCTTAATGTATTGTACGGAATGTGAAGACCAGTTGTTGAAGTGTGCCGGTATGCGGCGGTATGACATACCGGCACTTTCATTTGCACTGACTCGGAAGTGAGTGGCTGTACAGTGGGGGAGTGGCTACCAAAGCAGCTGCCGAGTGCTGCTCTGTCTCCTCTCCTGCTCTCCACGGTGTTGTGCTGCCTGAGTGTGTGCTCAGCCACAGAGAGAGAAGCTGAGATGATAGGAAGTGAGGTGCGCCTGCTGCCACTGATTGTAGTGCGAGGGCAGATGTTGTGGGTGTGAAGGGGGAGGGGGTTTTGGCGTCTGCCGAGGGGCAACATTGCGCCTTGTGGGAGAGTGGATTTTGTCTGACAGTTTATAATATACGCTCACCCATAAGAGTATACTATAAACGAGATGACTTGTGTAGCACATATTTCAGCATTGTTTCATACCTAGTGCGTAAAGTCTGAGGACTTAAATGCTTGCCTTGAGGCCAGGTTATGCCTTACAGTCTTGGTCACACTGTTGAATTTTTGCAAAAACACCCCACATACCTCTAGTAATTCCAACACAGCCAATGAATTAACTACTTTAAAACATGGAGACTTTTTAAAGGGCAACGGTCAACCCTGTGGCCACATATGGCTTTCTCCTGCAGCACCCAGCTAATTATTGTAACTGTATACTGTCATACTGTATGTTTGTTATAGATGGTAATGCTCATTTACGAAGCCTGCTGAATCAGCAGCATCCTTAGTGCCTTGTACATTTGGTAGTGATGAAAAAAAAAAAACATTACTGACATTGTAATGCCCCTTACACATTATAGTATAATGCAGAGGTTCCCAAATGCACCCCTCAAGATTTCCCAACAGTTCAGGTTTTAGAGGGCTCCATGGTTGGGCACAGGTGACTTAATTAGTATGAAGAGGGTTTGAACTGCACATCCTAATTTTAAACATATCAAACAAACAAAGAAGAAAAACTGAAATGTCCAAAAGGAACTAGGAATGCACTAGGAAGTCCTTATGTTAAGTTAAAACATAACTTTTATTAATATTCAAATAATATCAAAAAGTAGCGAAAATAGGTTAAAATTATATAAAGAGTGTGAAAAAGAGTGAAATGTGTGTAATAAAATTGATGCAGCGTCCCTGCTAATCCTCCAAGTCTCATTACCATCAACTGTATGGCGATATTAAATCTTTATATTCTCTGTATTTTGTGCAGCTCAGATAGATTAAACCTTCTATGATAGGTCAAAAGACATTCATCATATTTTGGAATGGTAAATCATATAAATTAGAAGGTTAGTGCCATATGATGACTCAGCCAGTATCCAATGAGTTAAACCCAAAGGTGACAGTTGAGTCAAGATAATTCACAATGAAGCACTTGATTTATATTTATATATTCCCTTATAATAAGTAACAGAAATCCGTTTGTTTAATGCACATTATGTAGAAATCGACCATATGTTACATCCAGAGTATGTCTGTTATTTATAAATGTTGTTATCCTAATGGTGGATATTCATTCACATGTAATTGGAATTGGTACTTACACATATCAGTTCTCATTTATTGATGATGAATAACAGCATTATCTCAGTCAGAAAACAGTGACAGTCATCATATGTGGTTGATCCGGCGGCGTTTCCTGCCTTATACAGTATAACACAGTAGGACATAATAGGAGGAGGCAGGGAACGTCGCCGGATCAACGCGGCGTTTCGCAAAAAGCCCGAGAGGGTTTAATTCGCTCTGCATTGACAGCGCGATTTATGTTAGACTTCTGGAGAAAGGTGTAATACTTAAACTGTACTGACAGCGCGACTCATGTCAGATTCCCATTTGTGGTAGACAACATACAGGTGTTTGTGAGCTCCTGTATGATCGAACATATGAGGGACTTATTATGGGAATACTCCTTTTACTCTATATGCAAATAGGGAATATGAATTTAACCACATATGATGGCTGTCACTAAACTCCAGTGAATGAAATATCATGTATTTTATTTACATATATTTATCTATTTACATACTCATTTCCCAGAAAGCACCCGTTACAACTATACAATATTACATCTTTCTAAACAAGTAATAGTGCAACTTTGGGAGATGCTACACATCATTATTTATCCCTATCTATGAGGACAGATATGTGTAAACATTGATCACACTTGAATGAACACTCACCATAATGGTAACAGTGTTTTGGAAGAATTACTTATTAATTCCCTACTAACAGTGGGCACAAAAAACAGATATACTCCCGATACATTAAATAGTAGATTCCTTTATATGAAGGAAACACTCATACTGAAACTGTACAGCACATATATTTTTCTGACAGATATAATGCTGTTATTCATCCTCAATAAATGAGAACTGATATGTGTAAGTACCAATTACATGTGAATGAATATCCACCATTAGGATAACAACATTTATAAATAACAGACATACTCTGGATATAACATATGGTCGATTTCTACATAATGTGCATTAAACAAACGGATTTCTGTTACTTATTATAAGGGAATATATAAATATAAATCAAGTGCTTCATTGTGAATTATCTTGACTCAACTGTCACCTTTGGGTTTAACTCATTGGATACTGGCTGAGTCATCATATGGCACTAACCTTCTAATTTATATGATTTACCATTCCAAAATATGATGAATGTCTTTTGACCTATCATAGAAGGTTTAATCTATCTGAGCTGCACAAAATACAGATAGAGAATATAAAGATTTAATATCGCCATACAGTTGATGGTAATGAGACTTGGAGGATTAGCAGGGACGCTGCATCAATTTTATTACACACATTTCACTCTTTTTCTCACACTTTATATAATTTTAACCTATTTTTGCAACTTTTTGATATTATTTGAATATTAATAAAAGTTATGTTATAACTTAACATAAGGACTTCCTAGTGCACCACCTTTTGGACATTTTAGTTTTTCTTCTTTGCTTGTTTGATATCTCTATTAATATGTCCGTTGTAGCACCCCTCTCTCTTTGATTATAAAGATAGATACCGGGGGGAACTCTAAAGAACATATATTATACTCTACAACTCTTGTGCTACTGGGTCACACAAATTTTTCTAATTTTAAACATAAGAGGCGTTACCATGCTGAGACTTGTAGTACAATGCAGAGGACAAAAAACACTGGTGCACTCTCTGGAAAAATTGGGACAATGATCCTGATAAACTACAATTAAAATTAAGTATAAGTGAGGTTCTTAGTACAAGTTTGGCCAAAATTGTTTGCCCATCCACCTAGTAAAGGTGAACCCCATAAAATGGGTCTCTTACATACCTAATAGAAATGTCAATTTATTCAGCACTTACCTCCCATTCTAATATGTAGACAGCAATGTAGGAACCTGTGCAGGTGATTAAAAGGGGATGTAGTCGGCATCCTGGTGTGCAGGATGACTGAATACCGGCGCCAAAATCCCGACAGGTCAGGATCCCAGCACAAGTTTCCCGCCCGTCTGCATCCCGAAGGTAAGTATTAGGGTGTTAGGGGGGAGGTTAGGATTAAGCATCGGGGAGGGAGTATTTAGGATTTGGGTGTTGGGAGGGGAAGGTTAGGCATAGGCACCAGGGAGGGAGTGTTAGGTTTAGGTACTAGGGGGGGAAGTTAGGGTTAGACACTGGGGAGGTAGGGTTAGAAAAATACTCACCGCTCTTCTCTATGGATTCTAATCAGCGGCATCCCGACAGCAAGGATTTTATACTCAACCCAAAATAAGGCAGATGGGGTGGGGTGCAAATACCAAGCTGAAGGAGTCACTGCCTTCAAGTGTAAAAAATACACAAATATAGTGAAAAGTGGTCTTGGACTGCACACCCTAATTTCTACTTCAGGGTCCATAGGGTATCCACAGGATACCCTGGGGTATAGGTGTGACGTCAGTCATCGGGCACCATAGAGTTAAGCTTTTCAGCCTCCCAGGATGCACTAGGGTCCCCCTCCTATACCCCGCCCCCGAACCAAGGCACCTCAGTTTCGTTTGGTGCCCGGCCGGAGTCGGGTGCACCTGTTGGAGTGGGGGCTAGAAGAGCCCCTGAAGCTTTTCTTCATGCAGCTGTGGCTGCACATCTGGATGTACAGCATGGACAGTCAGTCCTGACGTCCATGCTGTCTTCCCTACACCCCCGCCTGTACCAGAACGCCGGTACCGATCCGGGGATGCTGGTGAGCATCTGGGGTCACAGCTAGCGGTGACCCCAGATGTTCCGGACCATGGCCGGATTCAAGGGGGACAGCAAGGTAAGCAGCGGGGTCCCGCGGTGGGTCCCCCCTGTTACATGGTCCAGAGTCCCCAGGCAGGGGGCTCCCTGGGGACTGGCTGCAGCGTGGAGCCATGTAAGAACCTGCGCTTCCACTACCCCCCTGGGACAGCGGACCGCAGCAGAGCGGTAGCGCTGCGGCGTCCCGGGGGTTAAATGCATGCCAGGGGAGCGCGCCTTCCCTGTCTCACAGCCGGCGCCTCCCCCGCTGCACACAGCCCTCTCTGCACACTGCCGACTGGTCCTGTAGCAGCGCTCCTCCCCCAGGCCAGCCTCCTTTCTGCTCCTCGGCGGCTATCTTTCCTGAACGCATGGTGAACGCTGCTGGAAGCACTGGACGGAAGCATCGTGGTCTGGGTCCCCCCGCATACCTCTCCTCCGCTGTGGCAGGTCTGTGTATGCAGCGCTGTGTCCTACCAGGCCCTGTGTCTGCGTAGTTGAGTGATCAGCGCTGTTAGTGCAGGAATTGATTTTTCTTTGCATTGTATGTGACTGTGCTAGCGCTGCTGCCTGTAACTTTTCTTCTGACTGTCAGCTTTATTACTGTCCCTGTCCTTTCTGCTAAGCCCTTGTGGTGCGGTGCTGCAGGGTGGTCTCTCGCCTATTTAATATATAATTGGTGAGAGGGGTCACATACTTGGTGCCATCATGTCTGAAAGTGATTTTCCTCTCCGGCTACAGTGTACTACGTGTAAAGTACCGTTAGCGGAAGGGGAGGGTAGCGCGGAGGGCCTCTGCCGGCAGTGTTTGTCAATGACGCGGCCTATTACGGTTACAGCACCGGTACAGTAGCCGCCCTGGGCTTGTTTCGCTCAGGCGCTTACGACCTTAGTGGGCCAGTTAGCTCCGCAGCCCGCGTTTACGCAGATGGGTTTGTCCCAGCAGTCAGTGGTGTCGTCACCCATGCAGGGTTTCCCACGACAATTGGTGGTACCCCACAGTCTCCCTATTTCCCCGCTCCCGGTTTCTCAGGAGCCGGCGTGGGTTAACTCCCTGATGAGTTCTGTACAGCACTTGTCGGATGTGTTGCAAGGGGAGTCTGTGATGCGGCCACATAAACGGCCGGTGGCGTCTCTGTCAGCTCCTTATGAGGATGACGAAGGGACGTCTGATGATGGGGAGATTCTGGATCCTTACGATCAGGAACCTCTCCATACTAAGGACGCTGACGCTAAGTCCAAAGTATATATTCCTGGACTTATTCGGGCAGTCCGCACAGCCTTGGTGATTGAGGACGAAGTTCCCCCAGCGGCTAAATCCAAGTATGCCTTTTTTAAAGATGTGAAGGGCGATGCCACAGTCTTTCCTCTTTCGGGTCAGTTAGTGGACCATTTAGAGGAGGCGTGGAAACAGCCTGGCAAACGTTACCAGCCGCAAAGGCGCCTGGCGGTGGCTTACCCGTTCGCGGGTAATTATTTTGCAAAGTGGGAATCCCCTCCACAGGTGGATTCTCACGTGACCCGTCTTGTCCGTAGTGCCACATTGCCGATGTCATCCATGTCTTCCCTTAAGGATGCTACGGACCGCAAGGTGGAGATCTGCCTGAAGTCCGCTTATTCCGTTGCGGGGGGGCAGCACGGCCGGCTATGGCCATTTGCTGGGTTGCCAGAGCGATGGAGCGCTGGGCGGATTCATTAGAGGCGTCTTTTGATTCCGACTGTCCGGCCGATCAGGCGGAGTTGATTGGTAATCTCCGTGATTCGGCCACTTATATCAACGAGGCGGCCTTAGACATTAGTACCCTGGTGTCTCGAATTTCTTCAGCAGCGGTGGCTGCTCGTCGCACCTTGTGGTTGCGATCCTGGAAGGCGGACGCTGATTCCAAAAAGGGTTTGGAGGCGTTGCCATTTACCGGAGAAGTTCTCTTCGGTCCGGATCTGGACAAGATTGTGGCCACGCTGGCGGCAGCCAAATCGGCATGTCTCCCGTCGGCCGCTGCTCCTTCTGGTTCTGGACCATCGTCCTTTCGGTCTTATAGGGCCCAGGGCAGGCCCAAACCACAGTCTTTTCCTCGACAGGCTGGTCCTAAGAAATCGGCCAAGCCCCGGAAGCAGGCACGGTTACCACGACAGACACTTGGGTTCTCGAGGTGGTACGCCCTCTCTTTCCGGCACAGACCCCCGGCTCGATTCTTCACCACGGGTCTACCATCAGACCGGAACAATGCCACGGAGCTGCGGAAGGTCTTGCACACTATGCTCCAGGCTGGAGTTATAGTGCCTGTTCCATTCTCCCAGAGGGGCCAGGGTTTCTATTCAAATCTTTTTTTGGTGCAGAAACCCAATGGGTCGTATCGTCCGATTCTAAACCTCAAAGCTCTCAACAAGTCTTTGCGGGTGCCGAAGTTTCGGATGGAGACCCTACGGTCCATCATTCTGGCGCTGGAACCTGGGGACTACATGGTGTCATTGGACATACAGGACGCTTACCTGCATGTCCCTATTCTTTTGCGCCATCAACCGTTCCTCAGGTTTGCAATCCGCAGCGACCACTTCCAGTTTCGGGCGTTACCTTTTGGCCTGGCGACAGCACCATGTGTGTTCACCAAGGTGATGGCGGTCATGGCGGCTTCTCTGCGGCTGCAGGGAGTCCGTATGTTGCCGTACTTGGACGACCTTTTATTAGTGGCAGGATCTCCCGAGCTCCTTCTACGGCACTTGGACCTGACCATTGCACTAGTGCAACGGCACGGCTGGTTAATCAACTGGCAGAAGTCCACTCTAATCCCGTCTCGGCGGATTCTGCACCTCGGAGCCTTATTGGACTCAGGACAGCAAAGGATCTTTGTGACGGGGGAAAAGATCTCTGCTTTACAGTCGAGGGTGCGCAGTTGTCTGCACAGCCGCCGTGTGTCTCTACACTCGGCAATGAGGTTACTGGGCTCCATGGTGTCGGTGTTCGACATGGTGGAATATGCCCAGTTTCACTCCAGACCTCTGCAGCACCTGATCCTGTCCAAGTGGAACGGGCTGCCTCAGTCTATGAAATCCCAAACGATTGTGCTCACCCCGGAGGTTCGCCTGTCCCTTGCCTGGTGGTTACAGACGACCCATCTCAGCAAGGGACGTCCGTTCTGGGTTCCAAATTGGGTCCTGTTGACAACGGACGCCAGTCTTCGGGGCTGGGGAGCAGTTTCGGGTCCACACTTGTTCCAGGGCAGGTGGATGCCGACAGAAGCGGAGCTTCCAATCAATATCTTGGAACTCTGTGCGGTCTTCAGTGTTCTCCGGCAGGCACATCGGGTTCTCCAGGGTCGTCCGGTACAGGTCCAGTCAGACAATGCTACCACCGTGGCCTACATAAACAGGCAAGGAGGAACCCGAAGTCGGGCGGCTCTCGTGGAGGTCTCTCGGATCCTGGTTTGGTCGGAGCGCAATCTTCCGGCCATATCAGCGGTCTTCATCCCGGGAGTGCTAAATTGGGAGGCGGACTTTCTAAGTCGCCAGGACGTTCATCCGGGGGAATGGTCCCTGCACCCGGACGTTTTTCAACTGCTGGTGGACAGATGGGGTCTTCCAGAGATCGACCTCATGGCGTCCCGGCACAACAACAAGTTGCCGGTGTACGGGTCTCGCACAAGAGACGAAGGGGCGTCTGGTGGATGCTCTGTCCATCCGGTGGACGTTCCGGTTCGCATACCTGTTTCCTCCGATTTCCCTTCTTCCACGGGTAATCCGGAAATTCAAACAGGAAGGAGGGACGCTCCTGTTGATAGCTCCCGCGTGGCCCAGACGGCACTGGTTCTCAGACTTTCAAGGTCTGTCCGTGGACAGTCCTCTGCGGTTGCCGCTACGACCGGACCTTCTGTCACAGGGTCCCTGTCTTCACCCGGACCTGACTCGGCTGTCTTTGACGGCGTGGCTGTTGAGACAGCCATGCTGAGGTCCAGGGGGTTTTCCAGCTCTGTGGTGCGTACCATGTTACGAGCTCGGAAGCCGTCTTCCGCGAGGATATACCATCGCGTGTGGCATACGTTCTTCCAGTGGTGTCGACCGAGAGGTTATGCACCACGGGAATTTCGTCTGTCTCGGATACTCGCCTTCCTACAAGCGGAACTAGATCATGGGCTTCGCCTTGCTTCTTTGAAGGTACAGGTTTCGGCCCTGTCTGTCTGGTTTCACCGTAGGATTGCTACAATCCCGGATGTGCGCACCTTTATGCAAGTTGTTCTCCGCATTCAGCCGCCCTTTGTTCCACCTGTGGCGCCTTGGGATTTGGCTGTGGTCCTGAGGGCTCTCCAGGGACCGCCGTTTGAACCACTGGGCGCAGTGGATCTTAAATGGCTAACAGCTAAGACTGTTTTCCTTCTGGCCATAGCTTCGGCCAGACGTGTTTCTGATTTAGGGGCTCTCTCTTGTAGACCCCCTTTCTTGATTTTTCATGGAACAGGGCAGTGCTCCGCACTCGACCTGAATTTCTTCCCAAAGTTGTTTCCCAGTTTCATGTTAACGAGGAAATAGTTGTTCCGGCCTTTAACTCACCTGGTCTTTCAGTGGGTGAGGCCACTTTGGATGTTGTGCGGGCCTTAAGGACTTATGTTGACCGCACTTCTTCCTTTAGGAAGTCGGACGCCTTGTTTGTCCTCTATGGCTTCCATAAAAAGGGTTGGCCTGCTTCAAAGCAAACTTTGGCAGCCTGGATCCGTATGGCTATTTCTGAAGCTTATCTTCATGAAGGCCTGCCGGTTCCTCCTTCTGTGAAGGCTCATTCCACTAGGTCTGTGGCTCCTTCGTGGGCAGCTCGACGTGGTGCCTCTGCAGTCCAGATCTGCAAGGCTGCTACGTGGTCTTCTGTCCATACCTTCGTGAGGTATTACAGGTTTGACACCTTCGCCTCTCAGGATGCTTCCTTCGGGTGGCGGATTCTCCTTTCAGCACAGGAGCGTCCCCACCCTTAAAGGATACTGCTTTGGGACATCCCCAAGGTATCCTGTGGATACCCTATGGACCCTGAAGTAGAAAATATGAGATATGGTAAGAACTTACCTTTGTTATCTCTATTTCTACGAAGTCCATAGGGTTCCACAGGACTCCCGCTCTGTCGCATCTGTGCTGCAGATGGGCTTTGCTCTGGTCACCGGTTTTTCCGTCTCCCTCTGGTGAGAATGTAATTCTTGTGTGTGTCCAGATCTTTTTTCTCTCTCTTCCTTCTCCTCCTCCGGCCTATGGCTTGGTAACTAACTGAGGTGCCTTGGTTCGGGGGCGGGGTATAGGAGTGCATCCTGGGACGCTGAAAGCTTAACTCTATGGTGCCCGATGACTGACGTCACACCTATACCCCAAGGTATCCTGTGGAACCCTATGGACTTTGTAGAAATAGAGATAACAAAGGTAAGTTCTTACCATATCTCATATTTTTAAACCTAATAATAGGTGCTTCCAAGCTGAGGAGTGTAGTACAATGCTGTGGACAAAGAACACTGGTGCACACACTGAGTACTAAGAACAATGATAGTCAAAATAATCCTAATAAACTACAATTAAAATGGAGTATAAGTGAGGTTCTTAGTCCAAAATTGCTTGCCCATCCACCATGTCAAGGTGAACCCCATAATTAGTATCTCAGTCAATTTGATTACCCACCTGTACTCAACCATAGATATCTCTAAAACCTGGACTGTTGGGGAGCATTGAGGATCACGTTTGGGAACCTCTGCTATAATGTGTGAAGGGCATTACTACTGCATGGCTTAATGTGTTATTTGGGGCACTATTATGTGGCATGTGTATAAGGGGTACTACGGTGTAGTACACTACACTGATGAAAAAGGGGTGTGTCTTAAGGACATCCCTTTTGAGTGGCCATGTCCTCTCTTTCTGTCCATAAGTACAACCTTCCATACTCCCACTTCGATCACTGGCCAAAACTTTAACGTTGCAGGTAAAGTTGGAATTAGCACAAAGTGGAGCTACTCATTACGGTTTTGATTATTGATTTTTAAAGTGCTTTGAAGGTGAAACGCACTACAGCCTCCCGGAAAAAAAAAAAAGTTGTGATTCTGGATTCTAAACGCTGGCATCATGACTGACTGTATTGTGACCGCATCCCCTTCATTGGGTGTAGGTTACAGGTCCATGCTTAACATTTGTTATATGGTTTGGAGTAGCTTATAAAAAAAATAAATACTTCTGTGTAGCGGTTGTGCACATACCCTTATCGCTAACCAGTTCAGCTCTTAAGAAACGTTAACAACTTTTTGCAGTGTCACTTTGCAACTGTGGAATTTGTCAAGTTGCAAAAAGCAGATAGGGTATGAAAATCTGTCCAATGTTCCATCTGTGAGATATACAATATGTGCTATTGTGACAAACTTCTTTTGAGTAACAGTTAAAATATTTTACTGGCCTCCATTATACCCACCTCTGTGTGAGGAGCCTACATGCAAGCTGTTTTACACCTCATTTGTGTAGGAAGTAAACTACTAGGAGATGAGTTCATGGGCTGTTGGATACTGGATACCTTGTAGTAGGAATGTCCTGACATCTACTCAGAAAATGATTTAGAAGTTGCTCACTACTACCATTTTTCTGACTTTTTTAATTTCTACTTCATCCACTAGGGGAAACTGGAGCTTTATGACAGTGGGGTATAGACGTTGGGTTGAGTAGAGCCTGGCACTTTAAGAATCTAAAAGTGTGACTGGCTCCTCCCCCTCTATGCTCCATTAGCCCCAGTTTTTAGAATGTGCCCGAGAGAGCTGGTGCACATGGGGCTGTCTCCAGCCCTGTTTTTTTTATATATTTTTAGTATAATTACTTCTGATCACTTTGAGGACAGGCAGACTGGTGCTGTGACAGTCTGCCTGCACCGTGGGAGCTGCCAAGGAGGGTACTGCAGCCTGTCTCTGGTTACCCTATGGAGGGGGCTTCTACCAGAGAGAGTCCACAGACTCACCGGGGCCCGCCACATTTGAAACCAGTGTGTGTCCGGGTTCCCGGTTTCCCCCCTTCACTGCCCACCACTCTGGCCGCAGCAGCACGTAAGTAACACACCTCTCCTGTTTAGCAGGAGAAGTGTTATTCTAGCTGGGCTAGGGACAGGCAGCTTGCTGCACTGCCTCTAATGGGCAGCTCCCTGATATCATCAGCCGCTTAACAGCGCTGCTGTTAGTCGCTGGTGCTTGCGAGTAGAAGTACCGGTGCCAGTTTCCACGGAGCTCCTGACAAGCCGCTTCAGTATGCTGCACCCGTGTTTGATTATAGAAGCATTGGCGCCGGCTTATAGGGCAGCCGCCGTACGCTCTCCTAACGAGAGGCTCCGGCTAGTTCTTAGGTGGGGGGTGGAGCTTCATGGCGGTGGCCATAGTCTCTCCCAGAGAGCTATTCGCCGCCTCCCCATCTACCTAGGCGGAATTGGCACGCTTTTCACAACAGAGTGGCACCATCTTAGGCTATAGGAAACAAGCTGTCCCAGCTCTCCTAGCCCCTGGAGGTCTCAGCAAGAGCTACGTATGCCTTCATACTGCTAAGGAGGTTTGTGAGTTATTCAGTGGGGTACATTTATTTGTAGTCTCATTACCTGTGACTCTGACTAATTGATTATGCCTCAGTCATATTCAGTAGCATTATTATTGAAATTCTGCTCCTCCCCATCTGTTGCTCTGTCTGCCTCAGTTAGCTTGTCTGTGTCAGGCTATTTGCAACTGCATGTGATAGGTTTGTTGTGTGTCTGGGTTATGTTTTCCAAAGCGACAGACAAAACTGCTTCACAGAAACTGTTTGCCTGCACTAGTTGCAAAAATAAATTTACACATGCTCGCTCTGAAGTTTCACCCCTGTGCGGTGCTTGGGAAACACAGCACAGACTGTCACACCCTCATTTAAGAATAGTTTGGCAGGGGTCATGGCAGATCTTACATCTGAATTGACTGCTTCCCGTAGGGAACAGGAGGCTGCCAAGGATAGACCTAGCACCTCTCAACCTTCCTTTCTTGCTACAGAACCAGTGTGGGCTCAAGACCTAGCCCGCTTAGTCAATAGCCTTGCATAGGTCATGGGTTCTGCACCTAAGCCTCCCGAGGCTGTGGTAAGTTGGCCATCTAAGAAGAGGGCACTTCTGGCTGTTCTCCAGTCCAATGAGGAGTCTGAAGCAGATCACTCGTCTCAGGATGTGGAAGGGGAGATGCAAGACAAATCCGATATAGAGACTTCTTCACAGGAACCTAAAGCAACACGGTATTGAAGCACTTATCCTAGCTGTGAAGGATGTACTTCATGTTTCTGAGCCTGAGGCTCCAGAATTGTTAGATGACTCCTTGTTTGCTAAGAAACAGAAGTCTTCTGTTACCTTTCTGGTTACCGGCAAGTTAGATGAACAGATGGCGGCAGCCTGGCAAAATCCGGACCACAAGTTCCAGATCCCTAGGCGTCTTTTCTCCCTTTACCCCTTTCCTGTAGGAAATAGAAGTACAGCCGTGGCCAAAAGTTTTGGGAATGACACAAGTGTTGGTTTTCACAAAGTCTGCTGCTTCAGTTTTTATGATGGCAATTTGCATATACTCCAGAATGTCATGAAGAGTGAGCAAACTAATTGCAAAGTCCCTCTTTGCCATGACAATGAACTTAGGGCTCGATTCAGACTCGCTCGCTAGATGCCTATGCAAATTCGTCTAAGTGACTGCAAGGCAGGTGATCACACGACAAGGTATAAGCACGCCCACTATGTCTTGGTGTGCAATTGCTTTGTGTATGCAGACGCCCACCAGCCTGCCTTAAGACGGCCACTTGCGCACGTCATCTCCAGGAAGTGTATTCAACCATCGGAAGCTAACGCAGTGATTGTGGTTGACCAAACCATACCACAAGCACTGCGAGCACTTCAGTGTACTATCCAGCCAGGTGACGTGTACTATGACGCTGCCTCTTAATTATGCACGCCTCTGAAAAGGCATTAAGACACTCAGGCACGCCTATGTTCGCACCTCCACTCCCCTGTTTTTAATGGCCAGCCCCTGTTACCACCCACAAACGGCTTCTCCTGTCACTCACTCGACTGAACAGTCTATGCGCAGCGAGCGTACGCTTCCCGATCGCTCAGACTGGTTCGCGCACTGTGATGAGTACGCATGTACACAATTCAAATATCGGCAGCCTGTGTGCGAACGCTTCCTAGCGAGCGGGTCTGAATCGGGCCCTTAATCCCAAAAACAACATTTCCACTGCAATTCAGCCCTGCCACAAAAGGACCAGCTGACATCATGTCAGTGATTCTCTCGTTAACACAGGTGAGAGTGTTGACAAGGACAAGGCTGGAGATCAATCACTCTGTCATACTAATTGAGTTAGAATAACAGACTGGAAGCTTTAAAAGAAGGGTAGTGCTTGAAATCATTGTTCTTCCTCTGTTAACCATGGTCATCATTGCTTTGCACAAAAAGGGCTTCACAGGCAAGGATATTGCTGCTAGTAAGATTGCACATAAATCAAAGAGATTTAAAAAAAAAAAAAAAAAAAAAAACACATCAGGGACAGACTGATATTCTACCAAAGGTACAGGGATTGGACAGCTGAGGACTGGGGTTAAGTTATTTTCTCTGATAAATCCCCTTTCAGATTGTTTAGGGCATCTGGAAAAACGCTTGTCCGGAGAAGAAAAGGGGAGCGCTACCATCAGTCCTATGTCATGCCAACAGTAAAGCATCCTGAGACCATTCATGTGTGGGGTTGCTTTTCAGCCAAGGGAGTGGGCTCATTCACAATTTTGCCTAAGAACACAGTCATGAATAAGGAATGGTACCAAAACATCCTCTAAGAGCATCTTCTCCCAACCATCCAAGAACAGTTTGGTGACGAACAATGCCTTTTCCAGCATGATGGAGCACCTTGCCATAAGGCAAAAGTGCTAACTAAGTAGCTCGGCGAACAAAACATTGAAATTTTGGGTACATGGCCAGGAAACTGCCCAGACCTAATCCCATTGAGAACTTGTGGTCAATCCTCAAGAGGCAGGTGGACAAACAAAACCCCACAAATTCTGACAAACTCCAAGCATTGATTAGGCAAGAATGGGCGGCCATCAGTATGTGGCCCAGAAGTTGATTGACAACATGTCAGGTCGAATTGCAGAGGTCTTGAAAAAGAAGGGTCAACACTGCAAATATTGACTCTTTGCATAAACTTAATGTCATTGTCAATAAAAGCCTTTGCCACTTATGAAATGCTTGTAATTTTAGTATACCATAGTAATATCTGACAAAAAGTTCTAAAAACACTGAAGCAGCAAACTTTGAAAACCAATACTTGTGTCATTATCAAAACTTGTGGCCACGGCTGTAGATGGGAGACTCCGACAACTGTGGATTCTTCAGTTTCTTGTCTGTCAAAGAAAACCACGCTTCCAGCTCCAGGAGCTAATACGGAAAGCTCAGAGCGTAAATTTTAAACTATGTTAAAATCCATTTATACTGCTGCTAGCACACTTCTCAGACTGGCTTTGGTTGGCCCTTGTGTCAACAAGGCAGTGGAGAAGTGTGCGGAACAATTGAAAGGTCTAAAGTCGAACACTCCGCGGGCGGATCTGATTATCTTGGCGGAGCATATTCAGGAGACCGCAGTATACTTGGGAGATGCCTCCAAAGATATTGGCCAGATAGGCGCTAGGATCTCTGCTTCGGCTGTCACTGCTCGCCGGACACTTTGACTTTGTGCTTGTCAAGTGGATGCTGAGTCTAAAAGAGCGATTGAAGCTCTTTCTTTCATAGGTGATATTTTATTTTGTCCAGAGTTGGACAAGTGGATCTCTTTTGCCACTGAGGGTAAGAGTACTTTTCTACCTTCGTCAGCACCTACTCCACGTCGATCGTTTAAAGGACCATCCTTTCGCTCCTTTCAAACTCCAGTGAGATTTCAGGGTCAACCTCGAGGTTCGTCTTCAGTACGTCGTGGAGGCCAGTGCCTGCAGTCCGGATCCCAAGCCAGCAGACAAGCCTGTGGCATGACAGGCTCCCATCTCACCTCGGGGATCCCAAGGTGGGTGCTTGTCTCCAGCACTTCTCAGAGGCTTGGAAGCAGACTTGTCCCGACACTTGGGTTCGGAATCTGGTATCTCATGGACACAAGACTGAGTTCGCCTTCACTCCTCCAGTGCGATTTTTCACAACAGGGTTTCCTGTCAATCCTTTGAAACAACTAGTTTTGCGTCAGGTGATCGACAAACTTCTGCTGGCTGAAGTTCCGGTTCCGACTGCACAAAGAAACCAGGGGTTTTACTCAAACCTTTTTGTGGTTCCGAAGCTGGATGGGTCAGTCAGACCCATTCTAAATCTCAAGCCCTTGAACTAGTATCTCTCTTTTAATAGGTTCAAGATGGAGTCCCTTCATTCTGTGATTGCAGGATTAGAAGCAGGAGAGTTTTTGGTGTCATTAAACATCAAAGATGCCTTTCTGCATCTTCCTATTTGGGAGCCTCACAAGGCTTTCCTCAGATTTGCCATCAGGGAGCCTCATTACCAATTACAGGCCATGCTGTTCGGTCTCTCGTCAGCCTACCAGAGTATTCACCAAGGTGATGGCCCTAATGGTTCATCTTCACTCTCGAGGGGTGACTATTGTCCCGTACCCGAACGACTTACTCATCAATGCTGTCAGCAGAATTCCTTCTGCGCCAAGTGCCCCTTACACATCAGATACTCATACAACACAGCTGGACTGTCAACTTCCAGAAGTCTCAGTTGATGTTGTTGCAGAGACTTCAGTTCCTGGGTATGATTCTGGACACAATCCTGCTTCGGATCTTCTTGCCAATGGACAAGGCCATAGCCATCCAGGAGCTGGTTTGCGTGGTGCTCAGGCCCAGAAAAGTGTCTGTGCATCTTTGCATTTGTCTCCTAGGGAAGATGGTCGCCTCCTTCGAGGCCATCCAATTCAGCAGATTTCACTCCAGAACGTTTCAATTAGATCTTCTGTCTCAATGGTTGGGGTCCCATCTACAGATGCATCGGCTGCTGCGTCTGTCTTCTCAGACCTGCATACCCTTGCTCTGGTGGCTCCGGACAGACCATCTTTTAGCATGTCGACGCTTCGGAATTTGGAATTGGACCCTGGTCACTACGGACGCCAGCCTCCGCGGTTGGGGAGCGGTGGTCTTGGACAATCACTTCCAGGTGCGTTGGTCATGGCAACGTTCTCGAACTGCGGACAGTCTACAGGGCTTTGATACAGGCTTCTCCTCTGCTACAAGGCCTTCTGGTTCGGATATAAACTGACAATGCCACAGCTATGGCGTACATAAATCGGCAAGGGGTAACCCACAGTCGTCTGTCAATGAGAGAGGCCAGCCGCATTCTTCTGTGGGCAGAAAGACATGTTGAGACCATCGCCGCAGTCTTTATTTTCCGGGTGTCGACAACTGGGAAGTGGACTACTTCAGTCGTCAGGATCTCCACTCCGGGGAGTGGCCCCTTCATCTTGAGGTCTTCCTTCAACTAGTTCAACTATGGGGGAGGCCACAGATAGATATCATGGCCTCCCGGACAAATCAACAGCTAACCTCTACTGCTCCGGGACCAGGGATCCAGCAGCAGTTTACTGATTCCTTGGCCGTACAGCTTTGTATACCTGTTCCCACCTTTTCCACTTCTTCCTCGGGTTCTCAAGCAGAACAATCGTGAGTAGTCCACAGTCATCCTGTAATGGCCTCGTCGGGCTTGGTATTCTGATTTCTTACTCCTTCTAATAGACGAACCTTGGGCCCTTCCACTGTGGTTGGATCTTCTGCAGCAGGGTCCGTTCGTGTACCCGGATTTACGTTGGTTTTGTTTGATGGCGTGGCTGTTGAGACCGCCATCCTAAGAAGTCATGGTGTTCCACGGGCGGTCATTCCCACAATGCTTTGAGCTAGGAACCAGTGACATCAGCACATTATCATCGCATTTGGAAGGCTTGTATCTCCTGGTATCATCCTTTCATTTGCAACATCTTCTTTTCTTCAAAAATGGCTTGACGCGGGTCTACATTTAGGATCGTTTAAAGTGCAGATTTCTGCTCTTTTTAAATTTTTTTCTGGCGTTGCCTAGCTCTGATTTCGGAGGTACAGACCTATTTTCAAGGGGTGCTTAGAGTTCAGCCTACCTTTTTGCCACTCACAGCTCCTTGGGACTTTAACCTCGTCTTATACTTCCTTCAGTCGTCCGTGTTTGAGTCTTTGGAGGACGTGGATTGGAAATATGTAACTTGGAAGATGGTCCATTTATTGGCCCTGGCTTCGGCTAGGAGAGTGTCAGAACTTGGAACTTTGTCATGCCGTTTCCCTTATTTAATTACCCGACCTTCTTTTTTTACCTATGGTTGTCTCGGCCTTTCACCTGAATCAGAAGATTGTGGTGCCGGCCTTGTTGAACTCATCTGGGGGTTTTCAATCCCTGGATGTTGTATGGGCGCTTCGAATTTATGTGGCCCGTACTGAAGAACTATGTAAGTCGCAAGCTCTGTTCGTCCTTTATGACGCCACTCGGTGTGGCTGGCCTGCGTCTGAACAGACTTTGGCCAGGTGGATTCCTCTGACCATTAGTTAGGCATATGTTGATTCTGCTCGACCTCCACCTGTATCTATCTCCGTGCATTCTACGCGCTCCGTCGGTACTTCTTGGGTGGCACGTAGAGGTGCCTCGGCTTCGCAACTTTGTAGAGCAGCTAGGTGGTCTTCGGTATGTTTCCACAGATTTGACACTTTTGCGGCGTCGGCTTTGAGTTTTGGTCGCAGAGTATTGCAGGTTGTTCAGCACTCTCCCCCCCAGGAGGGAAGCTTTAGGAGATGTCCCCACTGGCATAAAGCTCCATTGTCCCCTAGTGGATGAAAGAGAAAACAGGATTTTGGTACTTACCGTTAAATCCATTTCTCCGATTCCACAGGGGACACTGGACGCCTGCCCAGTGCTTCTTACCTGTTTCCCAGTTCATTGTTCTGCTTCATTTCTGTTGCAGTTTGGTCTGTTCTAGTTGTGTGATGTTATATTCCTGCAGAATGTTGTGTTCCTGCAGTGAATTGGTATGTTTATACTAAGTGTTTCCTATTCTCCTTCTCTGTCGTTCAGGCTCAGTTCTTAAAACTAGGGCTGATGGGGCATAGAGGGGGATGAGCCAGTCACACTTTTAGATTCTTAAAGTGCCAGGCTCTACTCAACCCACTGTATATACCCCACTGTCATGAAGCTACAGTGTCCCCTGTGGAATTTGCTAAATAGATTTAACTAATAGATCTCAAAGGACACAAAAACATTACCCTTTTATGTCTGTTTTTGCTACACAGCAGCACTTTATCTGTGTGATCAATCTTACTAAGTACCTTCCTGCCCTAGCTGGGTCCCCAGTGGCTGCACCCTTTAGCCATTTTCCTCCTCTGGGCTCCTGTGGTTGTTCAAGCTTCGGCCAAAATCAAGGGGGCCAGGAAGAACAATCTCACATTGAAGTCCCCCCCCCCCCACACCTTAAGTAGGGTTTTAGGTGTTTATTATATGGTACACTCTATTCATTGTGGGTAATTGAACCTTTTGCACTTGATTCATATTTCCTCAAGAAATATAATGAAATATTCTGACCATTCTTGGAAGCAGCTCTGGTTTTCTATGCAAAATATGAATAGGGTGTAAAACTACATTAGACCAGTAAAGCATCAGTGAGTGAAGGGTTATTCTCACCCTAATCCTGTGAACTGATGGTGCTGCTGTAAATACCACATTCCTTAAAATACACTCTGATTCCATTAAGGAATAATCACTTTACCACCGCTCTCCACCGATCATTGTAATTAATGTATTACAAAGTTATCTTCCTTTGTGTTACTGATTCTTTTTTCTTATTGTTTAGTGTGTAATATCCTCCCAGCAGTCTCACTAGCAGGGAGAGGTCTTTTTCTTGATGTTATTATCTTCATTCTGGCTTCGTCTGCAGTAATTGAGTTTTGCAAATTGAAACATTTTAAAGGTCCATAGAGGATTTCAGCCCAAACCTTGACTGCATCAGCTTGAGCAGTGAGGAAACATCACTTAAAGATCAGATAGTAGACATGCGGAGAGGACCATAAAGGACGAGAGGACCACTTGTTACAAGCTTGCCAGGAGGACTGACATTGATGTACCTGACCACAAGGATACTATAGTGATAGAAAGAGATGCCAAGGAACCTTGACAAAGCGTAGCACTCTTGTAAATATAACAAACTACAACTATACAAAATCACAAAGGAAGAGATATTTTATTTGTGTGACGTCTGCCAGACTGGATACATCCATTACAGCATTTTAACTAAATTGGACTTGCGAGTTAAAGCTTTAATAATGTATGACTGACTACTTGGAGAGTTCTCTTATGCATTTAAAGCACCAAACCATTTTAAGACGCTTTCAAGAATAAGACACCTACAGAGGCGCTATAATAATAATTGATCTTGGCATAAAAAAAAAAAAAAAAGCTAGCTGCAGATAACCGACCTGTCTGAAACCATCTGATCTCCATAAGACGTTCGCTTGTAAGGCTATTCCAAAGTCATGGGTTGTGTCACCGACTTCTTTACCTATGAAACAACCAAGTCCGTGGTGGTTAAAAGCTGGACGATTGGAGTTATCAACAGAGCCGTGCAGCTCCTGATTATTACCTATTTTGTATGGTGAGTGCAACTTGGACTATTTTATTATTTTGACTAAGATCCTCATTGTTTTGTTAATGTGTAATTGTTGTTACTTTAGTGCATATGTTGGGATAATATATAGACTTTGGTTTTAATGTGATTGTATTTACAGTAACACATGAGGTCTGCAAGGTGCCAGGCGCATAGTCATGCATGTGCGACTTTCAAGCATAGTCTAGCTCATGACAAACTTTTTGGATTGCATTGTAATTATTTAAAATTTTCCCCATTGGCACCTGTGCAAAGAAAGCACACCCACGTTATGTTGTCCATTTTACCATAGTACATTATTTATTGATCAGGTCCAGCGTGTATTTAAACCACAGCATCATAATATAAGATCACAAGTAAAATGTACCAAACAATATATTATCATATATAAAATGTGTTTAGAAAAGGGTGTTATTCATATGCGTTGGTTTTAATTATTAAGTACAAGCAGGAAAGCTCTGGCTGTGCAGGGAATCGTGTCTGGAGGGGATTGATGTGTGCGGTGAGTGTGTATGAGTGTGAGCTGAGAAAACATAGAAGACCGGAGTACATGTTGATGGGAATTCAGATAGGGTGCAGTGTACATGATTACATTTAGGGCAGGCTTACATTCGGTATGGATAATTGTGGGACTTGCGTAATATAAGGCCAGTAAGCTGGTGGTTGCAATGTTAGTATAAACTATTAACTAGTGTACAAAATGTGACTTACAAAGCATGGATCATCATAATGTGAAAAACCTGGCCGTACGGTAAAAAAATAAAAAGATATGCTTATTACTTCTTGAGGAGTTCATAGTGTGAGGAAATACAACATGCGTTTCTTACGAGGTAGTGGAGGGGAAAATGTTCCTATTGTTATTGGAAGGCTCATGTCTCGCAGCCTTTTACCAGCATCGCAGCTTAATGCCCACCATTAATTGTCCAACGCCCCTTACATACAGGCAGGCATAACTCTAATTCATGTCACAGTCTTATGCCCACAATTATATCCCTATAAACAGCTTGAAAGTTTCAAGCCTACCATAATCTATTGGTTTTAAATACAGTTCTGTTCCCTGCATAATAACTTAATGCCCACCATTTATAGACTCATGCCCCTTTTATACAGACATATGTAATTCAGATTTTAATAATCCCTTAATGCAGAGGACCGAAAAGAAAAACCTATAGGGGTTGATGCTGGGTCGGATGTTCGTCAAACACTCATATCAATAATATATTTACGCCCATATGCTGAGTTGGATGCTGAGTTTTAAGATGCATCCAGTCCTGCACCAGTAGTCTATGCATCAGGTGTATGTCAGGCATACATCAAATAAACTTACTACCAACAATGCTATAAGCGCAAGAAAGATCTAAGGGATGCCGAACGGGGATAGCCGTGGGGGGGGGAGGGTTAGGTTAGGCACCCCCGGGGGGGACTTAGGGTTAGGCACCCCCCCGGGGCGGGTAAGGGGGGGTTAGGTTTAGGCACTTAGAGGGGGGATTAGGGTTAGGCACTGGGGGAGAAGGTTAGGGTTAGGCACCCCTAAGGGAGGGTTAGGGGGTAGAAATAGGTTAGTCAATACTTACCTTAGGTCGCTCGGGATTTCCTCCTCTGCCGGGATGCCGCTGTCGGGATTCCAACTGCTGGGCATGGGTCCGGCGGTAAATCATACCGATTCAACCCTATCAATGGTTTTCCCCATTGAATGGTATCCTTACTGTGGTTTACCAGTGAAAGAAGGAGGCGGGGGCACCAGGAGTGGATCAAAGCTCCGTTTCCCTGCGACGACAAGAAAAAAACTTTGCCTCCTTCTATGCCATCAATGCCAGAGAACCATCAGGTCCCCGCCATCAATGGCAAAATCATTGATCATTGGTTGGCAAACCATCAGTGGTCGATGGCAATCCCTACAATCTGTATTATGCAGCACTCTATTATAGCACCAGAACCCTTTTCTCATGAGTCTCTCAGAGGTCAGGAAGGAACTTGGGGATCTCCCAGGGCCATTAGGAATGGCACATCAATGTCGCTATTCATGAGAATGTTTATATTCAAGATGGTACAAGGTTGCAACTAAAGTCTATTTTATTTATATGCACACAAAAACAATGTTGCAGAATTTATGCAGTAGTAGTCACAACATCCCTCCATATTTATTGAAGCTGTCCTAATATTCCTTAAATTGGGATTAATGCCATAGATCTGATTGAACAAGTCACTGGCATTCATATTCCTTTAGACCAGTGGTTGGGGAACAGGGGTAAATTACCCCACATGGGGTAAAAATGAAATTCCTGGGGCTAATGGACGGACAGCCGGGCATGCATATGAATCATTCTATAATATAGAATGATTCATATGCATGCCCGGCTGTGCCGCAGGGAGCCTCGAAGCCGGACACCCGCTGAGATGTTATTACGAGCGGGCGCCCGACTCCTTCCCTGCAGTGCCGCGTTAGCCAGAGGCTGGTGTTCTCTTCTGAACTCCAGCTTCCGGCTCTCTCCATGCGTACTATGGGAGAGACATCATGACGTCTCTCCCATAGTTCCGAGGAGCAGCCGGGCGGACAGGACGGTGGTGGATGCAGGAGTGGGGATTAAGGTAAGTGTTTTTTTTTTGTACAAGCGGCACTACAGAGGCATTATATGGGGGCACTACTACAGCGGCATCATATGGGGGCACTACAACAGGGGCATTATATGGGGCACTACTACAGGGGCATAACTATGGGGGCATTACTACAGGGGCATTACTACAGGGGCA
Organism: Taudactylus pleione; assembly: GCA_031769625.1. Classification (NCBI taxonomy): domain Eukaryota; kingdom Metazoa; phylum Chordata; class Amphibia; order Anura; family Myobatrachidae; genus Taudactylus; species Taudactylus pleione. The sequence continues at coordinate 174,607 of JAUIMM010000135.1, forward strand.
CTACTATATGATTTCCTTCCTTTCAAATCAAGGGGGTAACGTCAGCTTATCTAAATATATTTTGGGGTGAAAGGTACAAAAGTTCCCTGACCCCTGCTTTAGACCCATTAGTAATCCTCCTAAACAGATTTATGAAATCTCTAAAGGCCCCTACACACTAGACGATATCTTGAGCGATTTGGCCGATTCCGACACATCTCGGAAGGACAAATCATTCATATGTGCGCTACTGTGGGTCGTCCATCGCAATCTCAGATCTTTTGTACATGCAGAAAGATCTGAGGATGCAGCTAGCGATGCCATGCTGCCGAATGCAGCATGGCCTCTGCTGTCACTCCATCGCTGCCCACATTGGCACGTGTCTATGCACTTGCTGATGCCAGCACCCCCACCAGGTCCGCCGTGCACGATAGATCAGCTGGGTAGACATCATCTAATGTGTACCCAGCTTAAGCAAATCAAAGCATTGGGTCATTATTCATATATGTAGGGCACCAAAATACCTAATACAGAGGTTTCCAAACGCGGTCCTCAAGGCTCCACAACAGTTCAGGTTTTAGAGATATCCATGGTTGAGCACAGGAGTTAAATTAAATTGACCGAGGTACTAATTAAGTCACCTGTGCTCAACCATGGATAGCTCTAAAACCTGAACTGATGGGAAGCCTTGAGGACCGCATTTGGGAACCTCTGACCTAATATGATGAGATGAAATTCATTGGTCATTGCATAAGAAAAAAAAATAAAACAAGTTATAGCCTAGCAATGTCTGTTATAAGACAAATGTTCCCAAACTTGGTCCTCAAGGCACCCTGTCACAGTTTTAAGGACATCCATGGTTAAGCACAGTTGGTTAAATCTAATTGACTATGGTACTAAATAAGTAAACCGTACCCAGCATAACAGCCTCATGGCTACCATTTCTTCCACGAGCCTAGATGTATACACACCAGTCCTTTGCTTATAATATGCCCAAAATTTCAGAATAATGTCCACCACATACAGCCCCCCTTGTCCCAAGAAGAACAGCCATCATCCTATACTCACAGAACACTAATCCATCTCTTTCCATACTCCATGGTTGAAAATGCTCCACTTATATAGAGAGCAGTTTCCCAAACTCCACCATTACAGTCCAGGTTTTAAGAATATCCATGCTTGAGTCCAGATGGTGAAATCAAATTGTATTAATTAAGTCACCTGTGCTCAAGCATGGAAATCCTTAAAATCTGGACTGTAATGGCAGAGTTCGGGAAACTGGAATAGGGAGAGGGATAATTCAGGCGCCCTGCACCTGTCACAACCTGTGTAGTTCCTCTTTCCTATCTGGGGTGTCACTCTCTGGTGCTTCTAGCACACTCTGGTCTGTATCTCAACAGTTTGTTGCATCAGCTACGTGTGCTAGAAGCACCAGAGCCAAGAGCGACTCCCCAGGCAGAAAAGAGGAACTGCACTAGTTGTGACAGGTGCAGGGTGCTAGAATGAACACTAGACAAACCATCAGACTTTCATTCTGTATAATCTCTGTGAATTCATATAGTGACACCACTAATGTGACAACAATAATGCTTACAACTAATGAAATGGGTTTATTGCTGTGAAAGAAGAATACAAGCTTAAAGTGGTCAGTATGCCTCTTAGTGGGCTGCAAGTTGGCAGTGCTAGTGTAAGAAAGGTAGCGCAGTGTGTAGTGATAGCACCTTGTCACTTGGGTTTAAATTGGACAGTATTTATATATGTCTCCCACTGGCTTCTGCCTGCTCATCATGGAGAGGAATCTTTGTTCTACCATAAACAGATCTCTAAAAGTCACATTCCCACATAGGTTTTATATTTTGTAATCACTTAATTTATAAAAGCAATGTGCACAATTGGACAAACAACAAATATGATGTGCATCCTATTGCTGGTAAACAGGCAACAGAAATATAAACTACACATAACAAAGAGGCATCTGGTTCCAACAAATGTAGTACATACAAAACTCCATAACAATGTCAAACAAAATGTGAGGCCGACATCATATGTACAAACTCCTGTGGAATGGGTTTTTTTTGAGTTTATATGGGCGAGTTGTTGCCGGCTCCATCGTGCGCATGCGCGAGACCCGGATAGCGACGGGCACTCCTTCGCTCCGGGTCTCGTACCAAAGGGGGCGTGCTGTCGATGTTGAGTGACAGCACACCCCCTTTGGTGGGTGGGCCGGGGGAGTGGCTGCCCAAACGGAGGCGTTCCCATGTGAACGCCTCCGTTTGGGGCCGGCCCCACTGACATCACGAGTGATGCCAGTGGGAGAGATTTCGGCTCTGTTAGAGCCGAAATCTCTCTGGGGCTTGCGGCAACGAGACCCTACCACAAGGGTCTCGTCGCAAGCCCGATGGTCGCGATGGTCTTGACCATCTCGACCATCTCCCTGGCCGCTCGCTACAGCTGTGCGTGGTCACCCACAGCTATGCGAGCGGCCAGGAGGCCGTTCTAAAAAGTAAATAGCCCGGCCCAGACCCAGAGCTCAAAGGGGCATTCCAAAACCTCTCTGCCATATGACTGCGGTTGCCATGGTAGTCAGCTGACACTGTAGAGTTAGAAATCATTAATAGCCATGGCTGTGGAATCTGTAAGCAAAAGCTTTGACTACAACTACTTTATTTTACTAATAGAGGTTTGCTTTACTGACTCCACAGCCCTGCCTATAGCAGTCAGAGGAAACAGAACAAAGAAATGATCCAGACCAGAGGTAGGCAACATGTGGCACTCCAGCTGCTGTGGAGCTACACATCCCAACATGCCCTGCAACAGTTTTGCTGATAGATCCTTCTAAAATTGTAGCAGGGCATGCTGGGATGTGTAGTTTTATAGCAGTTGGAGTGCCACAAGTTTCCTACTCCTGACCAAGATTCTACTTATAGCCTGCTACAATGATTTCTAATAATTGAAATTAAATTGTAGGCTCTTCTTGCCACACTTCCAGCATTACAGGGAGGAAAACTCCTGACTGTCAGTGAAAGTTCTTCCCATTGACATTGCTAAACTACACTTAAAGGGGTCTATTTACTAAGCAGTGTTAGGAGACAGAGTGAAAAGTGTTAAGGTACCAGCCAATCAGCTCCCACTACAAATGTGTCCTCATACCACTACAAATGTGTCCTTGCGCAGTAACCTGCCCTTCTAGTCACGCCATGCTGTGGCGTGACTCGGTAGCGCCAAGCGTCTTTTCGTTCAACTTTTTACCTTCAAATGTGTCTTATTTTCACAATGATGTGAATAGTTAGCACAAGCAGCTTCTGCTGATTAAAATTATATGTCTATATTCTGTGTGCGACTGCGGGTGTATCTGCATGAGAAATGCTATGTTACAGTGTCAGCGACTGTAACACTGTAATGTAGCGATTCGCATGCAGATACACCCACAGTCACACACAGAATATAGGCATGCTGCATAGAATTTTAATCAGCAGAAGCTGCTTGTGCTAACTATTCACATGTGTGAATAAAACACATTTGAAGCTAAAAAGTTGCATGAAAAGACGCTCAGCACTACCAAGTCATACGGAGCTCCCGCGTTATGTGTAGCGCACGGAGGATAGATGTATTTGGACACATCTGTATATGATGTGTGACCCAGCTACGGTGCAATATGATGTAACAATACATCGCGCACGCCGTACACACTGCACAATCCCGTTGTATGATGGCATGATTCATTACATTGTCCCATCTGCTGTGCAGAAGAGCAAATGGGACGATGCGATGAATGACCCTTGTGTTTGTCGGATCAGGTGTACACAGTATACAATGTGTACGATATACTGTATCGTTCCAATCCGCGCTGGAACAATCTATCGTATAGTGTGTACCCAGCTTAAGGCCTGTCTGTGTACATATTGTTTGAGAATGTTATGCCTTAACGCTGTGTCCAATCTATACTCCCTGTCTACAACCCTAAACACTGCTCATAACTAATACCAGTCCTAATCTCTAACATACAGTAATCCCCATCGCTTACACAACCTTACTCCAGTTCCTAACACTACTAAGGCCTACTCAAAAATTATTGCATCCTATATGTCAATGCCTAAATGATAGGGTAGTCAGTATGGCTACTCAATAGCTAGGATAATTAGGGGGAGATTCAATTCAGTGCAATGTTGAATAACACCGGGAAGGAGTTCATGGAGCTATTCAATTGACCGTACTGAAGACTCTCAACTAGAAGATTTCTGCTTGCACCCTCCTGAGGTGCGAGCAGAAATCCGGCTAAACTAGGACCACAATGCTGTTTTCCAGCTTAGCTCGTGCGCTAACAGCATCACGACCGGCACGTAAGTTGAAGAATGCTACTAAATAACCGACTTAAGGAGCGGTAGCCGGCATCTGCTAAGTGGAGGGTGCGATGGGGACAACTGAATAGCCCCGGGAAATCCTTCCCGGCACTATTTCGCCCCCATAGTGACCAAGCAGGCAGCAGCTGCTATGACACTGTTCAATAACACCTACCAGTGGTACCAAGTGACTTTAAACGTTACTCCTAAGCTTTATTATTGGCTGCAAAGTATAACACACATGCATTGCCCCCTTTATAAATTAGTATTACGTATCTCTAAACTGTAGGTGCCCTTTTTTTTACTCTGTCAATTAATAATTTTTTATAACCTACCACATGTACTGTAGTTTTCAGCAGCCAATGAAATGTGTTTTCAATAGTCTGTATTGCTAATCAAACCTGCTTAGTTTATGTTCCAGGTATTGTCCTTCACAGTGTTCACTAGCAATGTCCATATCTTTCCCTCAGCTGGGTTTTCCTTCATGAGAAAGCTTACCAGATTCGGGACTCTTCCATTGAATCTTCCGTTATGACAAAGGTGAAGGGTGTTGGACATTACAGCAAAAGAGTAATGGATGTTGCAGACTATGTTACCCCGCCACAGGTAACTACACTCACTATTTCTGTAAGAGAGTTTGAAACCTATTTCCATGACAAAATACAATCTGAAAAGAGGATAAATAATCTTGTTGGTTCTTTAGAGTTAAAGATTCAAATACTGGCATTAGCGTACTCACTTTGTTCCTGAGAAACCTTTATGTGACATGTTCAAACTGTAGAAAGTACCATAGGCTCGGATTATATAAAAAATTTGCCTAGGGATCGTTGGCCCACAGGACAGCCCTCTTAGACAGCTGTATTTATAGTAAGTTTAGCTGGCACACAGACTTCTACTGGGGGCAGTAATATTAATGTCCTTAAGACTTTTCAAAACTACATTAAAAATACACTTTAACATATCCTTAGTTTTCAACCAACAGGCAGAAGATAAGTTAGTAAGTAATATAAGTAAATTATTAAACTATAAAGGTAATTTTATAAGTATGCCTTTAACCTTGAGGGGGTATTTAATTAGTCAAGAGGTTTGCCCCTCGTTTAATTTCAGCGCCAATGCTATTCAATTAGCGAAGATTTCCCCGTGTCTAATTGCCACGCCGGAGCTATTCAATTAGCTAATTGAATACCCCCCCTAATTGTTTATTTAACTGAAATGTTTTTAGGTTTTTTTTCATGAAAAATGCTTGTGTTTAAATTAAATACCACATTGTTAAAATAATGGAAAGCATTTTTTTATTATGTTAATATAATGAATCCATTGCTTTGTAAAAGCAAGCTATAATATTCCCCCACTACCAAGAATAACTGGCTAAAGCTTTCTTTTTCTTGAAGCAGATCCAAGTCTATGGTGCTTATGTAATAGCCTGTGAGCAGCAGGCTCTGAAACGATAGCGGTGGGTCTGCCCAAATTTTTAAAGCTGCAATCATTTAAAAAGCAACATTAATTAACCTGGTGTTGTCTTTTGCGTTTAAATGATTACAGCTTTAAAAATTTGGGCAGACCCGCCAGAATCTTGCCAGAACTCTCAGGCTATTACATAAGTCCTCATATCTTAATTTATGTATTGACAGTAATTGAAAAGTGTCAACTAAAGTACATGTTCTTGGTCAAGATCTTAAGTTGCATTTTGTTTTTCTTTTGAAGTGGAAGTAAGCTGTATGTCAGAACAGTCCGGTTAAAATCTTTAAGAAAACCATTCAGAAGTGCTCACTGATGCTGCCATATTTCTCTGACAGTCCATCCTACATCCACAGCACAATAATGCCCCTTTTCCACAAAATTTTTAACCTGGGTCGAAGTTTGGTGTGAAAGGGCTTAGAAAAATTATCCGGGTCGAGTTACCCAACACGGACCTGGTGTTAATGGTGCGGTTTGAAAAATGCGACCTGGGTAATTTTACCCGAGTCAAGTCTAAAATTAGATGATTGGTGGCTGTGGAGTAGTCACCACCCACTTTTTATGATGTCATCTTTGTGAGCCTGAAAAACTTTAATTTTTAATGACACACACAAGTTTTGCAGGGCAGCACAGGTTCAGTGTGAAGGGCCAACCCAGGAATAACCCGGGTCCAGTGTGCAGTGTGATAGGGGTGTGACCTGGCATTTTGGTGGAAAAGGGGTATAAATCAACTGCCATATAATGGGCAGCAAATGGCTCTTTATGTTACTTTGAACGGAGAAATGCAAATTTAAAAGCGAACACTTGGAAATATACAGGGAAACTGAAAAAAGAAAAATAATATATGTAAATTTTCTTATGGTAACAAAACAATCTGAATGTTCATATATTTCTTTATTTGAAGTTGGCCTGCAGATACAGTTCTTTATAGTAAATGTCCCTGTAAACACACTGATGTTCACTGCTGTCACCCATTGTTAATGTACTTACAGGAAAGCTGATATATTTCTTATTATATGTAAATTCTGGTGCTCAATGCTGTAAGGATTCCTCCTAATCCAGAAGATTCTAGTACCATCAAGGTCAGCGCAGTAACTCCATGATGTGTGGGTTACATAATGATGGAAGGACGTCAATCTTACATAACATATCTGAAAAGCGAGCTGGCACAGTGTGTGGAATATATATACATATGCCCTTAGATTTAAAAGAATGATTGATTTTTAACATGTTACTGAGGGTTTTCAAATATATGGCGAAGTGCACTGCTCCAAATGTAAATGGTGGTGCAAGTGGGGATTTAGAAGTGGCATCATGGTAAATACTACTGATTGGCTGAGGGTTGCCTATCCCTCTCAGCTGCGAGGTATTTGATTGGTTTACATTTATTTTAGTCCAATTTTAGAAGCTTTTTAGCACTATTTAATAAAATACAAATACAAGATGATGGCACTTAATGAGGCATATTCAATTCAGTGTAAGATTTATTTATTTTTTTCCGCGGTGTGAGAAATTTCTGACAGGCGCAAGGTTTTTTTGTATTCAATTAGGCAAAATAATTTTTAGCTATGGTAATTTCCATAGGAATGAATGCAGCTTTTTTCTCACAGCTTCAGAGCAGGTGCAAACTTGGGGAAAATCATTTAGGGAAAAAATGTCAGAACTCCTGGGACATAATGATCAATTAGTCAATTAGATGTTTTCAATAAGATTAATTGGGCCAAAAATTACATGTCATTATTGGGGTGAAATTCTACAAAGTGCAGAATAGTTAGTTAAAAGCTGTGAGACAGATATATTGGGGTGTTGTATTTATGGGACAGGGGTTTTTTTACCGTATAGGTGGGAGTTACAGGTGTTTTTTTAATTATTATTTTAAAGTGGTTCAGATTACTCAAATATCATCATACTGGCATTTTTATGCACCCCAGATTTAACTACAGCATTTATATTAATGAATAAAAAATAACTTTCTGTAATTTTAAAAATGCTCAAATCAGCCATTTGAAACATTTTAAAAGCTCAAATTATTTTTCTTTGGGACAGTACTAGACATCTATACTGTTTTGCAATATTTATTTAATATTTTTTTAGGGTAAAACTTATTTCTCAATTTATTTATTTTTTTAAATATGTGAGGGAAAAAAATTATCATGGCCAGTTTCAGTTTGATAACCCGAAAATCGTGAACATGCATTACATAGCCACATCAATAAAACATTGGTTGCAGTAGCCAAGTTCGGCTGCAAAAATCTCGTGCCCTATTGAATACGCTTCAAAGAATTTTTGTATTTATTTAAATAGTTTTAAAAAGCATCTATAGTGATGTCTCTGTGTTCTCAACCTCTTCCAATTCAATAACACAAAGGAGATACACACACACACACACATAATTCCAACCAGTATGCAGAAAGCTGTCTCAATGTAAAGAAACTGCCAGTGGCATATTAATAGAACGCAAGCTTTGTTCATTCTGCTAAGGGGTGGTTGCTAAATAATATTTTGACACAACATTTATTTAGTTTCCACCTTAAAGTGGTAAGTTAGGGCTCTATTCAGCAATTCATTTTTTACTTAATTTTTTTTTTAAAGTATTTTCACTATTCAGCAATGGGTTAATGAGGCAATTATCTTCTCTGTTAATTCCCATCTTGCAGAGTGTCGCACTGTAGGGAGCAAACCATTGCACTCTATGGTGCTGTAATATTTTTTTGCTATTCAGCAAGCAATAAAATGTTAAAATACTCGATAAATCTTCACTTTGTGTAACGCCATCTCATAATAGCATTATATGAAGCAAATCCTTAAATATCCCGAAAACTGCAGGGAGAGAAGGAAATTTGCTAAAGATATGTTAAAGCGAAGAACACCATTGTTTTTCTCATGAAATTCTGCATCTGTTTGATATGTCACATGACTACCTTCCCATTTAAAAATTATAGTTGCATCCTAGATGGCCAACTTAAAAGGGCAGACTGGAGGACCAAGTGGTTATTATCTGTTGTCAAATTCTATGTTTTCTGGATTAATATTTCCTTATGGAGCACCCTGTACATGTATGTATATATAGGTGTGTGTGTGTGTGTGTATATATATATTATATATATATATATATATATATATATATATACAGTCAGGTGCATAAATATTGGGACATTGACAGAATTTTCATATTTTGGCCTCTATTCACCACCACAATGGCTTTGAAATGAAACAAACAAGATGTGCTTTAACTCAGGGCCGTAGCTAGGGTAGTGTGGATGGTGCCATCACACAGGGCACCAGAGGTCAGGGGGCACTGTTTGGGCCTGTCAAATTTCTATTTATTATCATTCTCACTTGCAGTTTCCTCTAATTTCATCCCCAGCATCTCCTGGCCTCCCCTTTCTCTTCACTGGCCCTTCCCTATGAGTCCATTTCCCTTTTTTGGGTGCATTATGTCCCTTTGAAAAATAAGGGGGCGCCAATGCTTTTTCTGGCACAGGGCACCAAAAAGTCTAGTTACGGCTCAGCTTTAACTGCAGACTTTCAGATTTAATTTGAGGGTAATTACATCCAAATCAGGTGAACGGTGTAGGAATTACAACGGTTTCTATATGCTGCTTACATATACACAGCGCAGCATACTATTATCTACCTCAGAACTATTATAAGCTTAATATTAAACACGGGGAACAGCAGTGAATATTGATTGGCACTCACACATCGTCATTATGGCAGCTCCCTACAAAGACTATTACCAAACTGATATGACTGGCACCAATTTATCACTTGTTAATATAGAAAAATAAACTGTGTACGGCAGGGCCGAAACTAGGATTTTTGTCACCAGGGGCAAGACAGTAATTTGGCGCCCCCCATGTAATTCCCCCTGCAGTAGTGCCCATATTGTAATGCCCCCATAGTAATGCCCATATGTTAATACCCCCATAGTAATGCCCCTGTAGTGCCCACCATACAGTAATGCCCCTGTAGTGCCCATGCTCCCATATTAATGCCCCTGTAGTGCCCATGCTTTCATAGTAATGCCCCTGTAGTGCCCATGCTCTCATAGTAATGCCCCTGTATTACCCATGCCCCCATAGTAATATCCCTGTAGTGCCCTTACAGTAATGCCCCTGTAGTGCTCATGCCCCCACAGTGATGCCCCTGTGGTAATGCCCCTGTAGTGCCCATGCCCCAATAGTAATGCCCCTGTAGTGCTCATGCCCCATTAGTAATGCCCCTTATTGCCTATGCCCCCATAGTAATGCCCCTGTGGTAATGCCCCTGCCCCCATAATAATGCCCCTGTAGTGCAGCTTATTAAAAAAAAAATACTTACCTTGAACCCCGCTCCTGCATCCAGCGTCGCGGCTGCTCCTTGGAACTATGGGGGAGATGTCATGACGTCTCCCCCATAGTGCCCGTGGGGAGAGCCGGAAGCTGGAGTTCGGGAGAGAACTCCAGCCTCCGGCTCCGGCTACACCGCGTCGCTGCAGAGAAGGAGCCGGGCGCCCGCTGGTAATAAATATTACCAGCGGACGTCCGGCTTGGAGCCTCTCTGCAGCGCCGGGCTGGAGGTCACTGGCACCAGGTACAGCGGCTCACCCGGTGCACGTGCACCTCCAGCCCCCCCCTAGTTGCGGCCCTGGTGTATGGTGAGCTTTATATTTATCTCTTTATTGGCAGTAACAAGGAGCAATAATAGTGCATGATAAAGTAATAAGAGGTACAACAGCAATCACTGTAAAACAAATATTGTACTTACATTTAATGTTTCAGCAATGTTCAATCTATTTTTAATCGATTTGTTTTCTATATCTCTTTGTGCCTTAGTATTGTTATTTCCAATTGTCCACTTGCAGTGGGTCAGTAATTGCAGTGGGTCATTTACTAGTCATACCATTTACACAGTGCAAGTCTCTGTGAATTGTGCCTAGAATAAGCCAGCACGTATAGGTATTCAACATGTGCCCCCCCAGCTGCTGTGGAACTATACATCCTTGCATGTCCTGCCACAGTTTTGCAATTAGGGCATGCTGGGATATGTAGTTCACCAGCAGCTGCATAGCTGCGTGTTCAGTACACCTGCTTGACATTTGCTGTGTTTTTCTACCAAAATAGAAAGGAGGATACAATATATTCTAATCTGTATTAGACCAAAAAGATAAATAATCAGATTCCCAACCACTCACCTTAATTAGTTTATTTTCAAGCCTTTCAAACATCTATTTGTTATTTACTTCAACTACCTCACAGATCCACCAAAGCACTCAAATCAGCTGGTAGCTTGGTACAGCGATTTAAAATCCCTTTAGAGTCTTCATTTAGTTTAATTGCCTTTAGTTGATCTAAACAGAAGTACTTAAAATAGTTTGACATTGCAACAGTTAAAATACAATTATAAAAAGCCAAAGGGTGCACTCACAAGATAGAATGGAATATCAAGCTTTTCATGTTAAAGTCTTTATCTGATCTGCAGTATCAGAGGTAGCAGGAAGACAGTACTGCCATTAAATCCTGAGGTCTTCTCTTACAAGTAAAGCCACTTGTAACGCGTTTCGCAAAAGATGTTCACTTTGTCAGACAAGTGGCAAACTCAGTCTCAACAGGGGATTTTATAAGGGCTGTTGTTGTTTGATTAATTCTACTTTCAGGGTCAAATGTATCTGTTAAATGTAGACAAAAAGATACATATATACAGTATAGTCTCATCAGGGCAACATTTGGAATACGGGGTTGTATCATTTTCTGTAAATCTGAAAAAGACATGGGAGTCAATATATCATAGCCACCATGACTGCTGTTGTACCCCTGCAATTTATTAAAATAGATACCCCCCCCCCCCACACATTGTGTTGCGAAATTGGAGGCTATATGCAAAGCCATTTATTTATCTCCGCTGGTAGCATAATGCTGCTTTGTATACATACGTTGAGTACAGTAGTACACATGCAGGGATCAGAGAGCCTCCATATGCCCATTAACATTCACCCTTATCTCCATGCTGGTCCAATAAAGTGCAGTACTTCTTCCAAGGCTCGCACACACCGACAGGTACATAAGGAAGGGTAATGCCATTCTGTGATGCCATTATCTTTTTATCTCAAGCTGCAAAAAGATTCACTTTTACTCAGTTTGATAAATTACAGTGCTGGTGGAAATTGACAAATTTAGAGGCACTGCTGAAAAAATTGGTATTGCCATGATATGGCTCTTAAACCAGGAGAAACAGTGATATCCCCTTTTTCCGCTGAAAAATACAAAAAAAGTAGTTATCACTGCTTGATAACATGGTCTGTTATGGTCATGCAGTGCTTTTTATGTAACATATGTCATGAAGACAAACTTATCGTACGCATCCCCGCTATTCGCCGTACAAACCACGTGAAAAGGGCAAGCGGCAAATTCAGAACTGGGGGAAAGTGCTGTCAGAATGGAGGAAATCAGCCTGAATCCCCCAAAAAGATGCACTAACATTGGGGATCAATGTAGATGTGTCCACATAGCCCTAATAAAACTCTTTGGGGTACTTAAGTTGTTTCAGTACCTTTTTATTAGCGTCTTTGCGCAAGTGGTGAAGAATGGCATTAAGCAGTATTTTTTGTGTGAAAATAAGTAGTCCTGGCAAATTTGGGGTACTTGAAAATGGGTGCTAGTATATTTTTATGTCTCAAAAGTGCACTTTTAAAATTTTTTAAAAACCACTCTCATACATTCACCTACAATCCCGAAAACACCTGGCCCCTCCTTACAGCACCTCAAGAACCCTATTTCTCTAGTTTTTCTTCTTGTCCCCCCACTTTGTACTTTTTCGCCCCCAGAGTGATAGTATTTCTTGGGGTGTTGTTATGTATTTTTCCCCAGGGATTTTTTGACACAGTTGTACTTTGGGGGCTGTCCCAAGGGTTCTGAGTGGTTTCCCCACATTTGCACCCTAAATGAAAAATGTTGCACTTCTTTTCTCCTGCTATCCTTAGGTGAATCTTTTTCACCTATTACATTGCATTGACTTTCCGCGTAGGCGAAAATCAGCTTTAATTGAATTTGGAGATAAGTTTCGACCACGAGAAAAACCCCGATCCGTGATATTTTTCTGCGGAAAACAGCTTTTCGCTTCTAACTGAATACGGCCCTTAATATCTAACTCCATAAAATAAAATCGGTACTTCTGTATCTTTGCGGCCCCTGGTTACGCTACTTGCATATCTTCGCTATTCAGTGAAGAAACGTAAGTAGCGTAAACTTCAGGAAATACTATTCTGACCCTTGCGGGCTCGCTGCGCTCGCCACGCTGCAGGCACGGTGGCTCGCTTTGCTCGCCACATGGATTTATTCCCCCTCCATGCCCACTTGGATGGTAGGGAATGACGTTGGATGGTAGGGAATGACGTTGGACACTGGCTTATAAGCTTGTATCAAACGTCATTCCCTACCATCCAACATCATTCCCTACCATCCGAGCGAAGCGAGCCACCGTGCCCGCAGCGTGGCGAGCGCAGCGAGCACGCAAGGGTCTAAATAGTATTTCCTGAAGTTCACGCTACTTTCGTATCTTCAACACACATCCAGCAGGGGGCCGCAAAGATACGGAAGTACCATAAAATCATATTCTTACAGATATATCTTAAGGAATGTCTGTTGCTGATCCTGCAAATTTCTGCCCATCAACTAGTGCTAGATCGGGATGCAGTCAGGAAGCTGACGGTCGAAATGCCGACCGCCGGCTTCCCGACTGTCTAATCCCAGCAAGGTACTAATGACAGGCTTTGGAATCCTGATGCCTGTCATTAGACCTACACTGGGAGCCTGACGCCCGGCATACCGAACGAAGGTAAGCCGGGCACCGGGCGCGGACAGCCGTGGGGGCGGAGGTTTAGGTTTTAGGGCTCCTGGGGGGACTTTGGGTTACGCACCCCCCAGGAGACTTAGGTTTAGGCTGCGGAAAAGGGGGGGTTAGGTTTAGGCACTTAAAGGGGGGGTTAGATTTAGGCACTTGGGAGGAAAGTTACAGTTAGGCACCCCTAAAGGAGGGTTAGGGTAGGGAGTAGGGTTAGCGATACTACAAATTAACGATCAGGATCTTCACCCCTGCTGGGCTTCTACTGTTGGGATTAGAACTGCGGTATTACATACTGATTCCGCTAGATCTGCCAGTTCCGTAACATCAGCCATATTAAAGTGCAAAAACCTGCAGGGCTCCTTTACATATATGTACTGTATGTGTGTGTAAATATGTATAGAGATGCCAGGTTGTCATATTACTTTGCCATTTGCCACTTGGATGTCCATCATGTCTGCTGCATTAATTACCTTCTCGGTTTCTGTTTTAGCAATAATTATTCAAATGCATAGTTCTTACCTCTAATCACTTGTATTTATGTTTTTAACCTCTCAGGGGTCCTCTGTGTTTGTGATCCTCACAAAACTTATAACAACTCCAAATCAAGTGCAGGACCATTGCCCAGAGGTGAGCTGCACCCCAGTATTGTGTGGAAGTGCTATGCAAATTTTTGCTTTTATTTGACAATGTTTCTTATCTATCGGTTTCCATTTTCAGAGCGATGAGAAGCATAAATGCATCGCTGACAGCAATTGTACAAGAAACAAGCCCACGGCAAATGGTAAGAATATATTCATCTAATATTTGTCTATTAAATATAATCCATAAATTATTAAACAAGAAAAGTATATATTAAGTTATTGTTTTGCAATAATCAGATTTCGGTTACTAGTGTGCTCAGGGCTGGCAGAAGTAGTATGGGTGTCCACTTTCCACCAGATGTGCCGCCTTCACATACCTGGCAGGAGGCAAGTGGCTGCCTTTCCACCATTATCTCAAATACATGCCATTGCATATGCAACAGCGATATCTGCGTACATTCAGTGGTACATGTGCGCCATAGGGACTTTCTGCGCATGCACAGTAGCAAATAATCACTCAATTGCGCAAATATTTACACTTCTGAATCAGGGTCTATATTCGGTTAGATATATAACTTGTCCTTAATATTTATGGAGAGGAAGTGATTTCACTTTTAAACTGCTAATACTATGCAGAGAGAGAGCTACATCCCTGAAATATGTAATAGCATATTGAGCTGAACAGATGTTAGACTGGGAAGAGAAACAATATATCTATTGTAAACTTTTGTGACTTCTCTGTTTTTGTATTACAGGTTTTCTCACTGGTCGGTGTGTTAGTTCATTTTGTCAGATTCAAGGTTGGTGCCCGACAGAGAATGACTCAGTTCGTATGTAAGTAACTAGAACAAGGCTTTCGGAGTGAGACGATGAAACGGCAAATGGCCCATTTACATTTCTATTGGGGTCTGTAATGTCACTTATCCCCCTTATACCCCCCTATTGAATGTGAACGCGCAGCAACCCGGGTTACTGTGCAGTGTGAAAGGGCCTGGTTGAAATAAGCCGAGTAACAGCATTTCAGCCATGGTCACGAGAAGGGTTGAACATGTGTTCAACACGGCTCGTGATGCAGTGTGAACGGGTAACCTGGGTTGATGCGACCCGGGTCCTGTTCACTGCAAAGGAAGAGCCAGCGCTTGGAGATGAGATCATCTCCAAGTGCCGGCTCATCACGTGATGCCGATGACAGTGTTGGGTTGGGCCGACAGTCTTAAAGGGGTCTCAGCCGGGTCACACCCAGGATGGGCATGTGAACATAATCCTGGGTGCGAGCCGGCATTCAGATGTAAAAGAGGTATTAGTTAAGTATTAGTGAATGTGTAGTATGTGTTTAGTTCAAAGATTCCCAAACGTGGTCCTCAAGGCTCCCCAACAGTTCAGGTTTTAGAGATTTCCATGCTTGAGCACAGGTGACTTAATTAGTACCTCAGTCAATTTGATTTAACCACCTGTGCTCAACCATGGATCTCTAAAACCTGAACTGTTGGGGAGCCTTGATGACCGCGTTTGAGAACCTCTAGTTTAGTTTATTAAAACAATTATCAGAGACATGACTAACAACTGGTATAATTTACCTTCAGTGTCATTGCTCACAAATACTGAATTTTAAAATACATTTTCCAATGATATGCGAAATCACAATCTTATATCTTGTTTTTATTTTTATCTTCTAAATCAGTGATTCCCAAACTGGACGCCCTGGCACCCTGTGGGTGGCGTGGGGCATTTGCAGGGGTGCCATGGGTTGGTGGTCGAGTACCATTTTGGTCAATGAGATCGGCAAAACCAGTGGTTGCTAATCATAAAATATGTGGACAAAGGGAAGCGTAACCATGTCCACCACCACATAACAGAACCAAAGGATGACATATAAACACCATTTACAGTACTTAATTTTTGATGGGTTTGTAAATAAGAAACTTTTGGCTTAGTGGTGCCGTGGAAAATAATTCTGATACTCTAGGGCGCTGTGATTCAAAAAAGTTTAGGAACCCATTTCCTCAATGATTAATTTTTATTCATCTCATTTCTTGCTTATATTTACAGTCATAATAATTAGATTACAGGTTACCTCCCCTCATGTGGAAGACCTCACACAAGGACTGATGGTCATTGGCCAACCTTAAATAGTCATTTTTAGACACAATTCAATTAGCCGCGACTAATTACTGGCAAAAATCCACGCGGCGCGGGGAAAGGCTATTCAATTAAATAGCCTTTTTTTCCCATGCAGAAAAAAAAAATCAGGATTCAGGCACGTAAACTGCGGAATCAATGGGTATTTCCCCACGCGCGAACCCGAATTTGTGGTTTTTCTGCTTACTTTACCTCGCTCCTTCTTGAGCTGTGAGATTTAGTCCGACTGCCGGGGCTCGAGCGCCGGATAATCCCTGCTAATTAAAATTGTTCTGGCGTGGGAATTAGCCGCACTAATTGAATACCCCCCATGTAGAGAAAAATGTATCTGCCAATTTTCCTTTATCAATGGACATAGCGGTCCAAGCCATGGTGACAGAGCCGGCCCTAGGCATAGGCATTACAAGCAAATGCCTTGGGGCGACTGGAATGCCCTAGGGGCATTCCAGGGCTCTGCCTCTAATGCCGCTGCCCCCACCTACCGCACTGTCAGTGAACCCGTCCCCGCCCCGCCGACGCTGTTTCCCTCCCTCTCTCCCAGCACGCTGCCACAATCGGAGCTCTCCGATCGGGCAGCTCAGAGGATGGCCAGGCCAGTTATGTGACTTTTGGCCGTGATCCGCATCCGCCCGGCCCTTAGACAGAATGAGCTTCTGCACAGAAGCTCATTCTGTCTATAGAAGGAGTCAAGACGGCCGCGGGAGGGCAAACTGCGCATGCCCTGCTGCTGCCACACCTCCCGTGGGCCTTTGCGGAGCAGAACCGTGAGTGACCTCACGGCTCTGTATCCAGATAAGTCACCGCCCGCCACTGCCCAGTGCCCAGCCCTGGACCAGGCATCAAGAGCAGCAGCATTAGCTGCATCGAAAAGTAAGTTTAATCTGGTACTGTAGGCAGAGAGGGGGGGGCTGAGCTGTGTCATGTATATATATTTATATATATATATATATATATATATATAATAGATATATATCTATATATATATATATCTGTAGATATATATCCCCAGAAATACAACTTTATCATAAATATATATATAAAATGTACAAGAATGGCAGCATTCCGTGGACTTCAAGGAAATAACCACAGCACAAAGCTTAATATTGGTAAAATTGTGCATTGTGCTGTGGTCATTTCCGTGAGTCCATGGAGTGCTGCGCTTCTGCGTTTGTTTAAAGGATGTGCACCCTATCATTTATATTTTGTGTCGCCTGCCTCTGTCCGTATTAGATATGCGTGTGTGTGTGTGTATATATGTGTGTGTGTATATATATGTGTACATATGTGTGTGTGTGTGTGTATATATATATATATATATATATATTCGAGTATAAATCGACCCGAATATAAGCCGAGGTGCCTAATTTTACCACAAAAAACTGGAAAAACTTATTGACTCGAGCATAAGCCTAGGGTGGGAAATGCAGCAGCTACTGGTAGTAATCCCCCCCCCCACTGGTACTGCCCCCAGTAGTAATCCCCCCTGGTAGTGCCCCCAGTAGTAATATCCCCCCCTGGTAGTGCCCTCAGTAGTAATCCCCCCCAGGTAGTGCCCCCAGTAGTAATCCCCCACCCCTGGTACTGCCCCCAGTAGTAGCCCCCCCAGTAGAGAGAGACGTACCAGTAATAATAAAAAAACAAAAACGCTTACCTGAAACCCCGCTCCTGGTCCCGACGCTGCTACCGGCTCCTCCGGCCGCTTTGCATTATGGGAGAGACATTATGACATCATGACGTCTCTCCCATTACCCACTGCGGGAGCCGGAAGATGGCTCCCGCAGTGGGAGCAGCAGCAGCCGATGAGTTTGACAGACTCTCATCGGCTGCTGATTACAACAAACACATGGCGCCGGCGGCTGTGTGTTTGGCACTGTGTAGTGCTGACCGAACTCCGTCCGGTCAGCGCTACACACGCGGTGCAGCTGTGTCACAGAGACACAGTCTGCACCGCGGCCCGCATGGTACGCAGCTGAGGCGCCCTCCAATATGTGGCGCCCTACTCAGCTGCGTAACGGGAGAACCGGCCCTGGTCCTGGAGCATCACTCAAGTATAAGCCGATGGGGGACTTTTTCAGCACAAAAAATGTTTTGTAATTTTGGCTTCCACGTATATAAACACTTAGGCCCCCATTTATCAACGATGGTAAACACCAGCGCAATTTTTCATTTAGTATCACTGTGATACAAACTAAAAATTTACTGGTATTTACTAATACTTAAACCTCCGGTGAGGTCCTCCACCTGGGCTGCTGGCTGCCTAACGCTGCCAGCGACAGGGCTCTGGTGTTATACGCATGCGCAATGGTCCATCTGCGCACGTGCATAACACGGGGAGCCGGCAGTGCCTGGAAGGCTTTGCTGAAGCCGGAAAGGCACTGCTGGTTTTCCATTGCCGGCAATGGGGACCGCATCGCACTCGCCATCTAAAAGATATTGAGAGCGATGCTTGAGAAACAGCTGTTTGTTGAATCCAGAAAAGATGGCATAACCCCTTTAGCGAGCGCTAAAGGAGTTATGCTTCGTTGATAAATGGGGGCCTTTGATTGGTGGTGGGATTATCTGCTAGGGGGCACCAGTCAAAATTTTGCCTAGGGCACCAAATTGGCTAGGGCCGGCTCTGCATGGTGATTAAATAAAGAAGCCTAGGCAACAGTAAAGTGAGCGCTGGGGTGCTAGGTTTGATCCACGTAGAGAGGATCGTCTTTTTAGCAGCAGCAATTTTATCAGATGTAGCTTTTCTGGTTCGGTTAGGGTGTGTGCAGGGGAGGAAGTATATTTACTCCAGAATGCCCCTTAAATAGTATTTTAATAGTTTAGGGTGAGGATCACTAATTGTGTTCAGTGGGCCTGATTCATTACGGATTGCAACTGCGATAGTATGCTAATCCATTGTGATCGCTATACAGTCGCAGCACTACATAAGGATGCTCACTATGACTTACAAACATCTGTAATGTTTAGCAAGACTGCAAAACCATCGGTACTATCGAGTACCATCGCAGCCTCACGCACACTTGCACAAGGTCAGACCTTACTCAGGAATTGCTAACTTCATCGCACGCTATAAGTGCTCATGCTGCATACGGCATCGCAGTGGTTATTTTATGCAAGCCCCTGCAACAGTGTTCAAACGCCCTGGCACGCAGTATGCAACAATCGGCTGATTGCTTGCGTAATCGCAGTTGCGATCCTTGCTGAATCGGGCCCAATATTTGCTTAAAAAAAAACAACATTATGTGGCTTATTCTGAGTTGGACAATTTTCTGTACAGCTGACACCAGGTCGTTTACCATCTTATTCCAATGCGAGTTTTTGACCATCTAAGATGATTATCTATCCATCTTCATGCGGAAGGCAACAGTTTTTTCATCTGCACCCAGTGCTGGATGCAGAATATGCATCTAAAATAAGTGTCCCATCTTCGTCTGTGCTCTATGATCAAGCACGGAAGCCGGCTTACGCCCACCACACTCCCGTGAGATGGATCTCTTCCATTGTCTGCACAGTAACCACACTGTTGCAGCCTTCACACGTCCATTTCAGGCAGAGAGAGATCCATCCACAGACGAATCAATCCATCTGCACTTTCCATTTTCGTCCATGGATGCGTGGTAAGGGACCCGCACAGTTTGCAATTGCTTTCTGTGGCACGTGCGCAAATAGCAGATATTCGCTGGATTCGCCAGCATTTGGGCTTACTATTTGTCATACCAGCATTATGTTTACAGATAGCCAAGATTTTAATTGGTACAAAAAGTGCAGAACGTGCCCATTCGGGAGTATATTTTTGATAAATGTGGCATGGTCTTGGCAGTTTGGTGATGTGGTCATTTTTTTACAGATTTCTTTTCACTTAATATATAGCAAAACAATAGAGACAACTTGTCTTAGCTTAGTTTTTCCAATTGTGAAAATGGAACCCCCATACATCAGCAATCGATTGTGGCAATTCTGCAATTTGCAGATGATTGTGTATAAAAATCTGCAATGTATGGGCTTCACAGATCGCAGATTGCAACCAAAAAATTATCGGAATTGTTAAATCAGATTGTCCAACATGTTGGATGTCACAGATGGATCGGGACTGTAGATTTCTAGTGTATGGACATGATCAGCAGATATGCAGTAAAAGGATGGGCCTTTCAAGATTGGCAGATCTGTGTTTGCTGCAATCGATCTGTAAATCACTGAAAAGATCTGTAATGTATGGGTGCAGATTTCTAGATTGGGAAATCCTAAAATCGGGCAATAAATCTTCAAATTGTTCAATTGTGGTTTTCAGATTGCTGATGTATGGGGACCTTTAGTTAGAATCTGTTACAAACTAAACAGTTTTTAACAGATTTTTTGACAACTGATCTGCATCTCCTATAAATTTAATTTCCGCCAGCTAAGTGGAAACAATTAGCATCTGCTGTAAGCCATTGAAGGAACAAAGTGGCTCCTTGCATTTTTTTTCAGTATATTACAGGAAGTCTGTACAGCTTAGGACTTCCATGAAACCACAGGCATGTGTGTAATGTTATATAATTTATATACCGATCCTTTTATATAAATTATATGAATAGAATGTTTAGTCCTAGGATAAAATAGAATAGATAGATGGATTGGACATATTCCAATGTTTTTGCATAAATTATTAAACTACCATGCAACTTACAATGATGCTTCTGATAATCATGTCAGCTGGGGAACACTGCTTGCACATTAGAAAACGTATTTGTTCCTGAAATAAAAATCTTCTGATTTTGCATACAATTCTATGTATGGAAATCTGTGTAAAGCATACTTGCCCAACTCTCCTGGAATGTGTGGGAGACTTCCACATTTCGGACAGCTGAGAAAGTAGAAAAGCCGCCCAGATGCCATCTGCTTCCCAGGGAAGTGGTCGGTCCAGGAGCTGGTGATGAGATTTGTGGGAAATCGTGTCGTCATGGCCTCACAACCCCCCTACTGCCAGATGCCGCAAATCATGGAAATCTGCCATCCACATTGCTGCCTGTAAGATAGCAAATCTATTTCAAGAGTGGCTTACTGATTTTTAACGCGCTATATAACCAGGATCCAAGGTACCTGAAGGAGCTTCTGATTCCTTACTGTGCCACTCGCTGGCATCCTGCAGATGAAGAACTATTAGCAGTACCTAGAATCTCCCTTAATTCATTTAGGGGTTGAGCTTTTAACTTTGCAATCCCGACTCTATGAACTTGCTTCCTTGCACAGTTCTTGAGGTCTCCACTCTAGAATCCTTCAAAAATAGGCTCAAGACATACCTGTTTACTCACGCGTTTCATTAATGTCACATTAGTTCTTAAGAAATACTCACCTTGGCTTTTGACCGACACTCTGCGCATGTGACGGTCAGAAAACCCCCTAGCAGCACCCGCTGGGGGAATTTCTGCAGGGTTTAATGCACAATCCCTGGCTGTCGGAACTGACAGCCATTGACAGCTGCAGCTGTCGGAATGGTCAGTTACCACCCAGCCCCACATTTATACATGGGGGAGAAGCAGTATCCGTGTACATAATATCTTGTTAATAAATAGGCCATTATGGCTAGGATTTATAGTCCTAAGCAGCAGCACAGGCTGCCAGTCTCTGAATTATATGTATTTATTGCCTTGTCAGACTGTGTATTGTGAATCATTAGAGCTGTACACCTTCTGCAGCAGTGTATTATGTTAATATTTAGTAGAATATATGTAATTCAATAATTTTTTATTGATTTTATAATAACATAAACAAAACGAGTACACATATATAGACTCCATTACAAATTATGCCTGATACAGACTCGGTAGAGAGCAAAATCACGAACATATGAAGCCTACTTTTGTTCAGGTGTAGGACAAATTGCATAGACATTGACTTAAAGAATAATATTCGGTATCACCTTCTTAAATGGCATAATTCCCAATAGAGAACTTAGAGTAAAACACCCAACAAATAATAAATGACAGACAGAGTAACACATACAATATACAAAAATAAATATAATCAGGCAATAAGCATAAGTAGAGACAAATAACCAATATATCAGGATATAAAGAGCACCACATATTATATCAATAAACAGTAAGAGCCCATGGGCGCCATATGGGCTCATTTACCAAATATAAAACATAGATAGCCAGTGCTAGAGGCATACACAAGTACAAAAGTACCTTACATCTTAAGCCTGATACATAATAATTGCAAAATATTACTAAGTAAAATTAACAAATACTAATAATCTGCCATAAATTAAAACCCTCCAAAACAACCCATCCTATAACCCCCCACCCTGTATGGCCTAACCCCAACCCAGGCATACTTGGATCCCAATTCCCCTTAACCAACCTACAATATCCTAACCTATAAACCCCCTCCCCCCACCCACACAGACAAAGGATAATAAAACACATCTATGACAAGGGCAATATATTGTAGACCTTAGCTAGGCTAGAATATACTAAACCCAGCTCTCCCGCATAGTAAGGATAAAACATTTTCCACAGACATACTATAGAGATAAAACGTTCTTCACATACTTAAAGCTTGGCAACATACTAATTTATATACTAGAATATTATAACCAACGAGACAGAGAAATATTGGAACATGAAAGCATAATGAGGGGCACCAAATTATTAATCATTAATCCGGCCAGGCCTCAGGAGGCAGTGAAAATAGAGGCATAGTTCATCCCCATTCGCCCAAAGACATACAGAAAAGTACTTGGAATGCTTTAATGATGTATCCTGAAGACATCCATCCTTCCAAATGCACACAGAAAATAATATGAAAAACTTGAATGGCAAAGCCCGGTGCCTCGATCCCTCCACTAGAAATGTAGCACTCTTTGTAGCACAGTAGACCCCGACCGCCTAGGGTTTGAAAGGGTATCCAGCATGGGAATAGACACTTCCCTAGGTGAGGATTAGGTCCAGACTTGTTCTTTCTTAATTTAGTAGTATATATGTAGCATATTAAGGGCCTGATTCAGACCCACTCGCGAGCGGCTGTCCGCTCGCAAGTGGGTCGATGTTCTGGACTGAGCATGCGCACGACGGAGGGAGCTCCGTCGTGCGCATGCGCCAGACGCGACGAGCGAAGGAAAGTCCTTCGCTCGTTGTGTCTGATCAAAGGGGGCGTGCTGTCGATGTTGATTGACAGCACGCCCCCTTTGGTAGGCGTGCCAGGGGCGTGCCTCCCTGACGGGGGCGTTCCCACGGGAACGCCTCCCGTCAGAAGCCGGCCCACTGACATCACTAGTGATGTCAGTGGGAGTGATTTTGGCTCTGATAGAGCCAAAATCACTCCGGAGCTTGTGGTTGAAAACCTCAACCGCAGGCTCCGGCTCGCAGTTTCGATGGTCGCGATGGTCACGACCATCGCGGCCATCAAACTGCACGCTCGTATAGCCTGTGGGTGGTGACCCACAGCTATACGAGCGTCCAGGAGGACGCTCCATTCTCATGGAGGCCAGCCCTCATTCAGAGCGTGCGCTCTGCTCAGAGCGTACGGCTCTGAATGAGGGCCTAAGGTCCATCCAGGCTGCAATAAATCTGGCAACAGATTCAGCTCCCTGGACAAAAAATTGTAAATGTATGGAGTTTACCAATTGCCGATTCCAACCAAAAAGTGATTAGAATTGGTGAATCAGGTTATCCAACATGTTGGATATCGCTGACCAATCAGGGCTGTAGATTGCTAGTGTATGGTAACGATCAGCCATTTTGCAGACCATTACTAGTAAAAACATGATGAGCATTTCATGATTGGCAGATACCTTCTTTAGGGAAAATGATCTACAAATCGTTGGTACATATCTGCAATGAATGATTAATTTGAGTATCATTAAATCGGGGGGGTGGGGGAGAAACGCAGATTATGGGCCATACTCAATTGCCGGAGAAAAGGCGTTATCGGCGATACTTTTTCGCCGATGACTTAATTTTCGCCAATCTGGACTTATCCCTATATTAAATTTTTCCGACTTTTCGCCAATGCGGAAAGTCAAGAAATAGAACCGTGCAAAAAAGTATCGCCTATGAATAGGTGGCGAGCAAAAGTGCACAATTGGGGTTTTGGGGTACAAACTTCCACTAACCACCCTGCACCCCTTGGAGAGTCCCCCAAAGGTATTCTGTGTCAAACATTGTTTAAAAAGTATCACAGGTCACCCCAAAAAGGTACTTTTATTTTGGGGGTGGAAAAAAAAGTTGGGGGACAAACTTCTAAACTAGCGAAATAGACTCAGGGGGGGTCCCCAATTATGCGTCAGGTGTTTTTTTGATTGCAGGTGGATTTTTCACGTTATAGAAAAATTCACATTAGCCACTTTAAAATATGCTTGCACCCATTTACAAGTACCCCAAATTTGGTGGGACTAGTCATTTTTTAAAAAAAAGTTGCTAAATGCTATTCTTCATCACTTTTTCAAAGACGCTAAACAGCACCTATTGAGACCATTTAAAGACCCAAAATACCTTCAGCAGGGCTATTCGGGGGTACCCATAGTGAACCCCCATGTTACAGCATCTTTAGGGGGGTGTCAGGCTGATTTCTCCAAAAATGACAGCACTGTTCGCTCACATTTTCGCCGGGTCCCATTTTCGGCGATTTGGAATTGAATACGGGGATACGCGGGGACGAGCGTGATACTTTTTCGCACCCAAAAGCGGCAATGACGGCTCCTAATTGAATATGGGCCTTAGTGATTGTTTTTTTGTGATTGCTGATGTATGGGCCTCATTACTTAACTGGGGGAAATCCTTGATGACAACATCACATTGTTTCATCACTGGATTTCCATTTACCCGCATGGAAGCATTGATTGGTGTGTATGGAGATCATATGGTTAATTATAAGGGGCCTCCTGCTGCAGCACATGACTGCCATAGCCAGCATTAGTGTTCTCTTTAAGTAAAGTCGTCCTCCACTGTGGTAAATCGATAGACGATTGGGAACCAAATGAAGTCCACTGAGTTTGCACCAGTTGTGTCACTGACATAAAATCATTATACTGCACAGTGAGATTGATGTTTCTGTCTCTCACCAGTATATTAATGTGATGGATAAAGCAACCTCTGCCCTCTCCAAGTCATGAGAGGGATGTAAGATGGGTAATCAATCCTCCCATAATGAGATGATTTGTCGTAACTGGTGATAACTTGACATTTATTAAGATAGATTGTAATGTGCATCAATAATGTTATACATTACTATCATTACATGCACGTTAAATTAATAAACATCAATCCATATGTATGTAATGTACATTGCAATAGAAAGTCCATCAATGACATGAGGTTGAGTTTGTTCATCTATGACTTGTATAACTTAGTAGTTCTCAAGCTCGGTCTCCAGGACCCCACACAGGTCACATTTCCCAGGTCACCCAGCAGGTGCACAGGTGTGCTCATTATACGCTGACATATTTTAAAAGATCCAGAGGTGGAGCTAATTATTTCACTTGCGATTCTGTGAGGAGACCTAGAAAACATGCACTGTTTGGGGTCCTGAAAACCTAGGGCCTGATTCATTACGGATGGCTATTGCGATTGCAAATTACGCACACAGACCCACTGCGAAAATATGGGAATTTTTGCAATCGCCATGCCGTCGCAGCACAACATAAGGACGCCCACTTCCCATTACTCACACCTGTAATACTTTGCAAGTCTTCGAAACCATCGGTAACATCGAATACCATCGGAGTCTCAGGCATAATTACAACAGGTCTGACCTTACTTAGAATTAGCTAACTTCATCGCACGCAGTGACAGCTGCAGCTGCGTATGCCATCGCAGTGGCTAATTTATGCACGCCCCTGTAACAGCGTTCAAATGCACTGATGCGCTTGTGTTTTGCCGCCCACCCCCCAGTTAACACCCCCAAACGCTCACTTACAGAATACAGCAATCGGCCGTCTGCGTGTGTAATCGCAGTTGCGATCCTAAATGAATCATGACCCAAGTTTGAGAACCTGTGCCCTATAAATAGTTGTCCCAATCTATATATATTTTTTTTCTTAATTGTTTAAAACCTGGTGAAAGTAGCATCTGTTAACTGGTAAATGAGCTATAAAATAAAATGAAAGTGAAATAAAATAAACACACGAAATAAAAATATTTGAAATTCAGAAAATATTCTAAAACTTGTTCTCCGTTCCTTCATAATACCTAATGTGTGTAATATATGTCACTATATTTTACATTCCACTACATTAATCTTCCTAGTTTCTCTCATAAAATACTACATGGTAGCCTTGTGTGTGGCTTTCACTAATCATGAGAATGAGAGGACATTGGGACTGCCTACAGTATATTACATATATCACTATAAACATTTTTAGGAGTTAGCAAAGTAGAAAGATTTAAAAAAACCCACAAAGTTTTATTATCCACTTTGAAGGGTTAGTGAATCCTATTTCACTACAGCTGGGTACACCCTGGAGCAATGTGTACCCAGACGATATGGTGGCCGATGGGCCAACAAAATGTATCCGCGGTACACATCAGAACGATGTAATGAAGGATGGAACGATCTCTCACTCCGTCCTTCATTACCTTGCACGGCGCTGCATGCGATATTGTCCGGTTGGCCTGCAGCACAGCCGACCGGAAGATATCGCTAACAACAGTGGGAGTCCGCGCAGTGTGGCCGTACACAATACATGCCGACTTTCTGGCAGCCCCTTTCGGGAGGGAGCTGCCGGGTCAGTCCAGCAGGGAGGGTACGGCGGCTGTAATGGGCGGAGTGGGGGTGTGTCTGCACATTTGCATCATCGCGGCCCCGACCCCCGCTTTATAATGCAGATATAACTGGCATTACAAAGCAGGGGGCGAGGTTATGATGACGCGATTAACGCGAATCGCGTCATCGTCATCCGAACCGTCCACTGTTACATGCGGGTGGCGGTGGGCAGCGGACAATGTAGGAGACTTGCCTCCTCTTGCGGGGTGTCGGGAGCGGCACCCAATTTCGGGAGGCTCCCGACAGTCCCGGACGATGTGACATTCCGATTCGGCTGTAAACTACATATATGACCGATATCGCTCCAGTGTTTACCCAGCTTTAGTTTATTAAATAGGCCAAATATTAATTAACTAGGCAAGCAAACGATTAACTGGATTTTATATCAAATTCTTATTTAAAAAATCGGAACAAGGAATTCTGTAACATTCGAAATAGAATTTGCTCTAAGCTAAAAAAGTAAAAATTTTGATAAATTACAAAAAACTGCTTATATTTGATACATTCATATGTTATATCGGTGGTTCTTAAATTGGATACCATGGCACCCTGGGGTGCCTCGGGACACTTGTAGGGGTGCGCCAGGTTGGTGGTCCAGCAACAAATCAAATTATTTATGGTCAATGTAAGAGGCAAAAACATAACATATGTGGTCAAACAGAAGTGCAGCCCTGTCCACCACCACATACTTGAACCTAAGGATGTCATGTAAGTACAAATTATTGTTCTAAATTCTCACTAACAAATTTTTGGCTGAGGGGTGCCGTGAAAAGAATGCTGATACTCTAGAGTGCCATGATTAAAAAAAATTTGGGAACCACTGCATTAGATAATATCAACACATAAAAACAACATACATAACAACATGCATATCAGTAAAACACAAACATAGAAACAGACAAATCTCAGGTGCACAACTACAAATTATTGATAATATAAAAATGCAATAAAATTTTGCAATCAATAGAGGTTTTTTAGCATAATCATGGCCAAGGTTATGGGTTACCCACCATACCCAGGTAACCTCTATAGGGTAGGTCCCTAACATACTAGGATTCAAATCCAGAGCGCAGGACCCCCCCAAACTAGCCCAGCTAAGCTCCCCCGAGGGCACCGCCATGGTAAGAAAAGTGCAGTGTGAAAGAGATAGTTAGGAGCAGCTGCAGCTGCATATAAAGAATGACAATAAAAAAGTGTAGTACATATATATTAAACACACAGTGAAGGGTTAAAATGTGTTATAAAAGAAAAATGTGTTATAATCCAGTGCCCTGAAAAAGATCAACCAAAGCTATCCAGGGGGACCCACGCCCCAAAAATGAACCAAAGTTGCACTACAGTATATAACTTGTAGGACTTACCTAGAATTGTGCCTAATACAGTGTGCATATACATTACCATACTCCATGTTTTTAAACCAATAAGGAAGGGTGCTAATGCAGAATGAGGGCGTCTCCTTTCCCTCAGGTGTGCAATAAAGCACATTAAATGGAGTATATGGGAAAGATTCCTGGACTGCACAACCTGAATATATATATAATGGGAGGTGCTACCCGATGAGACTAATTGCAGGCACAAAAACAGACAAATCTCAGGTGCACAATTCAAAATTATTGATAATATATAAATAAATATTGCAATGAATAGAGTTTTTTTAGCATAATCATTGCCAAGATTATGGGCCTACCCACCATATCCAGGTAACCTCTATAGGGCAGGTCCCTAACATACTAGGGTTCAAATCCAGAGTGCAGGACCCCCAAAACCGGCCCAGCTAAGCCGCCCCAGGGCACCGCCATAGTAAGAAAAGTGCAGTGTAAAGAGATAGTTAAGAGCAGCCACAGCTGCATATAAAGCTGCATATTATGGGTAGGCCCATAACCTTGGCCATGATTATGCTAAAAACCTCTATTGATTGCAAAATTTGAATGCATTTATATATTATCAATAATTATCAATAATTTGGAGTTGTGCACCTGAGATTTGTCTGTTTCTGTGCCTGCAATTAGTCGCATCAGGTAGCACCTCCCATTATATATATATTCAGGTTGTGCAGTCCAGGAATCTTTCCCATATACTCGTCTCTCAGCACACCATCACAGTTACACACACACACTGACAGACACACACACACTGATATAGACACACACTGACACAGAAACACACACAATTATACAGACACACACTGACAGACAGGCACACACACACACCTTTCACACAAATGCAGCCAACCAAGCAAGAACATCGCTGACATCAATTGAAAGTCATGCCGCCCCCTCCCCGCGGCAGTCCGACCTCTCCTACCCTCTGAGGCAGTCTAACCGCCCTCCCCCCTGCGGCCAGGGGTGCCGAGAGGGGGGGGGGCGGGTACAGATTACCAAGGCCTGGGCTTCCTGAGGGGCCCGGCGCCACTCCCCCCCCTCACAGCAGCCCAGCACACAGCGTGTGCTGAGCTGCAGTTGGAGACTGCTCGTAGCCACAGCAGTCTCCTATGCCTGTGTGGGGGAGCGATCACACTGATCACGCCCCCCCTGGCTTTGCGCCGGGCTGAGAGCGCCCCCCCTCCCCAGCGCGCAGCGCCGCTGAAATTTTTTATTTTATTCTTGGCAAGGGGGCGTGGCTAAGCCTCCCACGATTAGGCCACGCCCCCTATTACCGGGGCCCGCCACGGCTCTTGGCGGGCCTGCCTGCGGTAGTCCGATCCTCCCGTGCGGCAGTCCGACCCCCACCCCCAGCAAATAAAAATAATACTTACCTGGCTGGTCTGGAGCAGAGAGAGTGCCGGAGAAGGAGAATCACCCTGTCACAGTTACACCATCGCCTTCGGCGGCAGCAATTTTTTATTTTTTTCTAGACATGATTTAAGTATCCCTGCAATTTACCAAAAGTTGAATGGGATATCAAAGATATCTGCTGTGTAATCCGGGATACTGCAGCCACCATTATTTGAAACAAAGGCTGTACCAGTAAGGAGCCATTGACCAAGGGCCTGATTCGGACCCGCTCGCGAGCGGGTCGATGGTGCCGAATTGCGCATGCGCACGACGGAGGGAGCTCCGTCGCGCGCATGCGCGAGACCCCAATAACAACGGCCAAGCCGTCATTATGGGTCTCGCACCAAAGGGGGCGTGCTGTCGATGGTGAGTGACAGCACGCCCTCTTTGGTGGGCGTGCCGGGGGCGTGGCTGCCAGACGGAGGCGTTCCCATGGGAACGCCTACCGTCTGAGTCCGGCCCCACTGACATCAGTAGTGATGTCAGTGGGAGTGATTTTGGCTCTGATAGAGCCAAAATCACTCCTGGGCTTGTGGCAGCGAGACCCTACCGCAGGGTCTCGTCGCAAGCCCGATGGTCGCGATGGTCTTGACCATCGCGACCATCATGGACGCTCGCATAAGCTGCGGGTGGTAACCCACAGCTATGCAAGCGTCCATGAGGACGCTCCAAAATGAGGCTGGAGGGCCCTGATTCAGAGCGAGCGCTCTGGTCAGAGCGCTCGGCTCTGAATCAGGCCCCAAGTTCCATATAGCTTAGCTTTTCGGCATTTGGCACCGTTGGCCTTTGTAACCTATAGGCTATATATTTTTTTTCTCTTGCTTCTATGCTGGGGGACACTGGACCATGGGGTTGTAGATGGGACTGCAGGAGCTGGCACTAAGCTCCTTCCCTCTGCAACCCCATCATGCCAGTGTAGATTAAGTGCTTGTGAAGTTAGGCACGCTTTAGGAGGGCTGCTCTGCAGCCCTTTTGTAGCTAGGGTTTATTTTGTTTTTATTTGCAATATTACCTTTCTGTTTTAGTGAGGTTCTGTTGCCACAGTTAGAGTGCAGCGGCTGCGGGAGCCACAGCGGTGGAGGGGTGCGCTAACTGGTGGCACCCCCATTGCACGCCTGTCTCATCAGAGACTGTCTGGGCCAAGGACAGTCCGCACTCGCACCCTGGTAGAGGGTGCAGAGCATCAGTGCTGTCCTGGATGATGGCGCCATCTTACCGGGCTGTCTAAGGGGCGACTCCAGTAGGGAGAGCACCGGACACAGGCTGCCGTCTACAGGGTATACCAAGTATTTTCTCCAGAGGGTGGAGTAATACTTGGTAAATGGAGGCTGTACTGTCGGCACAGAGCGGGGGGCAGAGCCTATCAGCGCTGGTCTCTTTCTGCTGCACAGCAGCCGATGGCATCACATCTGCCTCTGCGGGAGAAGGGTGAAATCACATACGGCCACCAGCTCCTCTCCTCTGCTGCAGTTTGCCTCTCCAAGTAAGGTTAAGGTTAAGTATTTGTATATTACTATTCCCTGTTTGAGAGTTGTGCAGTTTTCAGTGACCTGTGTTTTTTTTTTTTTTACTGGCTACCTGTGTCCACGATTTTGCTGGACCATGGGGTAACTATGACAGGCAAATTAAAGTCCGTCAAGGTAAAGAACACTATTATGGCGGTATTTTTTTACGTGTACCCAGTGTCATGTGAAATTGCCATGTGGACAGTTGGACTTTGGGGTGCTGTCAGGTGGAGCCTGGTTGCGTGCAGGCGTCGGGATGCACCATGTCCGACCCAGACGAACTGGCATGGGCACAGGCTGAGGGTCGGTCGCTCTCCAACTTGGAGAAGCTTATGGGGCTTCAGCGGGAGGAACAGGCTCGCGCGGCTGTGCGCCTGTCTCTGCCATACAGGGGGCTGGGTCGCCAGCTGCGGCCGATGCGGTCCCCCAGCCTGGGCCCAACCCACCTTGGCTCTGTACTATGAAACGCACAGCGGCGGGATTTGATAAAGTTTCCTCTTATATGGAATGGTTCTTTCAGGATCCTAAGCTGCGCAAGGCGTTTAAGCGTCTTCCTACTTCCAGGGGGCCATTCGATGTTTCGCATAACGAGGAGGAGGGTGAACTTCCAGAGGAGGAGGTCCCCCCGTGAGTGGGAGAGTCTGGAGCCCTCTTTGGGTCAAGGTGTGGAGGACCTCATTACTGAGGTACGGCAGTCTTTGGACTGCCTGGACTTGGATACACAAGCACAAGTGGTGGGATCATTCAAGCGTAGGCGCAAGAGGATTGTTACTTTCTCTGCCTCCTCGGACATTGTTGAGGAGGCATGGAAGGCCCCGGATAAGAAGTTCTCCGTCCCTCACAAGTTTGCGTCCCTTTACCCTCTTCCACCAGACCATATCCCCAAGTGGGAGCAACCTCCCAAGGTGATGCGGCAGTAGCACATTT
Organism: Taudactylus pleione; assembly: GCA_031769625.1. NCBI lineage: Eukaryota > Metazoa > Chordata > Amphibia > Anura > Myobatrachidae > Taudactylus > Taudactylus pleione. The sequence goes on from JAUIMM010000135.1 coordinate 206,874, forward strand.
GGCTAAACACACTGCTCTCCTGGTTCAGGGTTCGGCATACTTTAAGGATCCGATAAGAAATTGGAAGCTTGCCTTAAGTCAGTTTTTATCAGTTCCTGGGTCGTTATTCGCCCTTTGCTGGCCTCAGCGTGGGTGGGCCAGGCCATTGAGATATGGACCGACAAACTCATTGCTGGGCTTCAGGGTGACTTGTCCAGAGATGTTTTACTAGACTTTGTAAAACAGCTTTGCAGGGCGGCTGAATATGTGTGTGTGGCCATCCAGGATGGTGCTCAGGTGGCCTCCAGGGTTTTTGTCACAAGTGCCTCGACTCAGAGAGCACTGGCTCTGTGCCTGGGACGCAGACGCCATATCCAAACATCCTTTGGAATCTCTTCCCTTTGGCGGGAAAGTGCTGTTTGGCACCGAGTTGGATACCATTATTGCCCAGGAAACCGGTGGGAAAAGCACTTTCCTGCCTGTGGCTGCCTCAAAACACTGGGGACCGCATTTTCATGCCTTTCTCTCCTCTACCTGGGGAAGCATTTACTAGAGGTCAGTCTGTCCGAGGCCGTCTTTTCCCAGCAGGTGTGCTGCTTGTCGGGCCAGGGTAGCTGGTGCCTACCGGCACTCGGAGGCCAAGGCTTCGGAGAAGCCTAGTGCCTGGCGGGATCTAAGCCCACCAAGTTCGTTTGGGAGTAGTCAGCCACCTGCTCCAGTTCAGGGACCAGTGGGTGGAGTCGACGACCGACGCCTGGGTGCGGGGCATTGTTTCCCGGGGTTATATAATCGACTTCAGGGGTCCACCACTGGATGTTTTTTCGCAACTGCCCTTAAGGACACGAAGAAGAGGGTGGCCCTGGACCAGACAATTGGGTCTCTACTTTCAGAAGGGGTTATTGTTCCAGTTCCGGCATCAGAACACAGTCGGCTCGGGTCACTATCAGTTCCAGGCTCTGCTATTTGGCTTGGCTACAGCCCCATGCATCTTCACAAAGATTATGGCAGCAATGGCAAGCCTGCTGTACCAGGACGGGATAATGGTCGTTCCCTTTTTGGATGATCTGCTCATGAAAGAAGATTTGATCTCTCAGTTTGATGGTCTTCCTAGACCGCATGGTCCAGGTGCTTCAGGATCACGGTTGGACCCTGAACTTTGACAAATGTCATCTGACACTTTGCCAGCACCTCCTGTTCCCAGGGGTTGTTCATCGACACCTCCCTCCAGTAGTCTTCCTGCCTGAGTCTAAATCCCGGGGCCTCCAGGATTTGGTCATGATGTTACTGCCTCGCCTGTCCATCTGGCGGTGAATGAAGCTGTTGGGTATGACGGTCTCCACCTTCAAGACCATCCAGTATGCCCGCTTCCACTTGCAGGAATTCCAGTGGCAAATTCTCCGAAATTGGTTGGGACACATGGAGGACCTCTCCAGCTTCTGGTTCTGTCAGACAGTACTCGGCAATCCCTTCATTGGTGGCTGGTTTCCAATCACCTGCTCCTCGGTCACTCCAACCTGGGTCATTGTGACCACAGACGCAAGTCTCTTTGTTCGGGGTGCTGTGATGTCGAGTCTTTGTCTTCAGGGTCTTTGGTTATTATCATAGGCTGCCCTACCGATCAATGTGCTGGAGCTCCACGCCATCTATCTGGCTGTGTTGGGAGCCCAGTCCGCCCTGGCCAGGCAGTGTGGATTAAATCAGACAATGCCACGGCAGTGGCATACGTGAATAATCAGGGCAGCACCAAGAGTGCAGGGGCAATGGCGGAGGCATCCCGCATTCTATCCTGGGCAGAAGCCTTTGTTTTGGCGCTCTCGGTGGTGTTCATTCCAGCAATGGAAAATTGGGAGGTGGACTTCCTCAGCAGGACCACCTTCCCGTCTGGATAGTGGTCTGTCCATCTGAAGGTCTTCCAGCAGTTTGTTCGTAAGTGGGGCCTTCCAGAAGTGGACCTGATGGCGTCTCGTCACAACTGCAAGGTTCCTTGATTATCAGCGAGGTCCAGAGACACACTGGCCTACACAGTGGATGCCATGACCGTTCTGTGGACTTTTCGACTGGCATAGCCCTTCCCCCCCGATTCCCATGTTACCTCGGGTACTTCGGCGGATCAAATATCAACGGGTACCGGTGATCCTAGTGGCTCCGAACTGGCCACGCAGGTCGTGGTACACCGCCATCCTCAAACTGGCAGTAGGTCCCGACTGGTGCATTTCAGCACGAGGACCTTCCTTGTTTGTCTTTAATGGCCTGGCTTTTGAGGCCGGACTCTTGAAGGCTAACCAAACCGGTTTCTTTGCGTAACTACCACAGGGTCTGGAAGATCTACATCTTGCGGTGTGAACGTCATGACGTACACACATCCCAGTTTCGCTTGCCTCGGTTTTTAGGTTTTCTTCATGGAGGTTTGGAGGCCAGTTTGTGGCTTCGCTCCTTGAAGTGCAAATTTCGTCTATTTATTTTCAGTGACATCTGGTCTTTCTGCCAGAGGTTCGGACCTTTTTGCAGGTGGTGTTGCGGGTTCAACCTCCTTTTCAGTCACTGGTGGCACCATGGAATCTCAACTTAGTCCTCTCAGCTCTTAAGCAGGCTCCCTTTGTGCCTTTGGATTCTGTGGACCTTAAATTCGTCACCTGGATACTGGTTTTCCTTATGGCAGTTGCCTCACCTCAGCAGGTTTCCGAATTGGGGGCCTTGTCCTGCATGCCGGCGTTCCTCATTTTCCATGGCGACCGGGCAGTTCACCGAACAGTTCATTAATTCCAAACGAAAGTGGTTTCGCTTTCCACCTAAACCAGGAAATTGTCTTTCCTGTGTTTCCACTTTCAGCGACGTCCCGGGACCGGGATGATTTTGCTCTGTTGGATGTCGTTCGGGCCCTGTGGCTCTACTTGGACAGGACTTCTTCCGTTCATCGTACAGATTCCTTACTGGTTCTGTATGAAGCTCAGAAACGTGGCTGGCTTTCTACGAAGCAGACCATTGCATGTTGGATCCGCTCAATCATCTCTCGGGCCTATTCTGACGCGGGGAGACCAGCACATGACAAAGTGTTGGCTCTTTCGACACGAGCGGTGGCAACCTCCTGGGTGGTGCGCCATGGGTTCCTTTTCTGAACAGGTCTGCCGCGCAGCTACCTGGTCCTCTGTCCACACGTTTGCTCAATTTTACAGCTTTGGCGCCAAATGTAATAGGGTAAGAGTTTAGAAAATGTTAGAGTTTAGCAGGAAGCTCTCACACTTTTTAAACTCGGCCAATGTAATAGAGTCTGAGAACATGCAAACTCTCATATTTTAAGACTAAAAAAAAACTGTTACAGTTTAAACTCTCATCCAGATGTTTTCCCATTTTGAAGATAAAACTCGACCAATGTGAGAGTTTACTGCTAAACTGTTACATTTTCTAAACTCTCACCCTATTGAATTTGGCCTTCGTGTTTTTGCCTCTGGCAACACCCACTTTGGGTGTACAGTTCTCCAGTCAGGCAGCCTGAGCGTTCCCTCCCCTGGGTGCGGCTGGGTGCGGCTGTCCCATGGTCCAGTGTCCCCCAGCATAGAAGAAAGAGAAAAGTGGATTTTTGGATACTTACCTTTTCTCTGATTCATGCTGGGGTACACTGTGTTCCCTCCCTCATGCTCAGTCGTGTTGCATTGTGTTTTTTGACCGTTTGGTCCCTGTGGTTCTTTTTTTTTTCTTGATATAACAGTTTCACTGGGTTACTGCTTCTCCATACCGGGCACTTTTAAAGTTGTACTGGCATGATGGGGTAGCTGAGGGGAGGAGCTTAGGAATAAAGCTATAGGTTTCATTAGTTAAGTGCCAGCTCCTACAGTCCCATCTACAACCCCATGGTCCAGTATCCTCCAGCATGAATCAGAGAAAAGGATTCAACGGTAAGTACCCAAAAATCCAGTTATTTTTATAAATACAACCTTCACTACTGCAATAAACTAGTGGGTCACTCTTATTTGATTGCGTTATCCCGATGTGACTTCAGTGATAAACAGCCACAATAATGAATCATTTCTCAATGCGAATAGCGCTGATAGCAGATGTAAATGTAGCAGAAATGCAGACATTAATAAAAACCTCCTTGGGTACTAAAGCACTGGCCTAAATGTCGTCGATGTCGAGTCACTGAGAACATAAAGGTTTATTTTTACTTTTGCAGCAGAGAGATGGTCAATGTAAGATCTGATACTATAATTAATTTCTACACAGTGTGGTGGTAAAGTACTGTTAAATCCTTTTAACTGTAACTGCTGTAGAGATCCTGTTTCATCCAGTATAAATGAAAGTTTCCCTTGTAATGCAGATGATTGACGATGGCTGTCAGCTCAGATGTTGTAATTCATCCGCATACAGCTTGATGGTGAAAAGATATTTAAACAGTTACAGCTGTAAAAGCTGCATAAATCCAGTTTTTCTTGGCGACAGTAGCAATAAAATATATCTTCAATAAGTCTCAACCTAATGCTGCAATTCGTATGTTTAATGATTGTAATGTTTAATGATTTTCCTCGCCACGTCCCGTGCATCCCTCGGAAGCAAGTGTTTGGCATAGAGTACCTAGGAATATGCTTTTCAAAGCACAGAAGGTGCAAAATGCATTCCATTTCAAAGTATAGGATAAGACAGTCTCCTTCAGCTGGGAACCATACTAAACTCAAGCAGAGAAAGAAATGCACCGTTATCTAATTTCAATAATCTTACGCCGTGAATGAAGTCTATCTCTAGCTGTACTCCATTGCATCACTGCGTGTACTCTTTATTTTTTAAAAATTGCCCTTACTTTACCCAGCTCATCCAGCGCTTAAAACTGCTTCTTTCAAATCTGGCTAAGGAAACCCATGCAGGGAACTTCTGTGCTTGCTCAAATGACTGGTACCTCATTCAGAGTCGGTCGTTGCGGCCGCTCGGTCGTAAGTTAAAAGGGGCCGGATATGCAAATGAAGCGCTCACAAGTTGCGTCGTTAAGATGGGATCGTTAGCTGGACGAGCGAGGGGAGGATGCGGCCGTAAGACTAAAATCACGCCCCCTTCTCGTTCGCAATACACGTCATCTCCGGGCATATAAGGATTAATCGAGACCATCGGAGCTGGACGTAGAGCTTAAGGTTGAACCTACCCTCTCTTAAGCAGTACGATCAAGTCAGTGTAAAAACCTCCCATGTCACATGTGCCATGACACTACTCAGTTAATTATGCACTCCCATAAAATGCAGTTTGAATAGTCAGGCACGCCTGCGTGTGGATCTCCACTCCCCCATTCACAAGCATCACTGTTACCACCCACAAACGCTTCATCCTGTCACTCAAGCTAACGACCTGGCCAAGTTGAAGGAGAGAGAAATTTTTGATCGTAATAGCTAGTTTGCGCACGCGCATTGCGAATTTTACGCATGCGCAGTTTAGCGAACATCAGTTGCGTACGACCGAATGGCCGCAACGACCGACTCTGAATGAGGTCCAGAATGCTTCCATCCATTGATTTTTTTCGTGGCAAAGTTTGTATTTTTTAGAATAAATGAAGGTACGTAAAACATGGCCTATATCCAAATTGATACCAACAAGAAGAGACTAAGGGGCCCATATATGTATATATGCGACTATATCCCCGAAAACGGGGTTTTCGGGGGTTAACCACAAATATTAAGCTTTCCCTAAATGTATGAAGGGGGGACTGCAGCAGATATCTCTGATACCTGCTGTGATCCCTCCATTCCCTCAGGTAGTCGCATTCCTCATAGGTTCTGGATATTGGCCCCACAGCTAACGCCATCTAAAGATGGTGTTAGCCGCTGTAACCTACTATGAGCTACACACCACATACTTAGCGAGGAAAGAGTTCTTCCAGAACCCTCCCCGGCAATGGCGGCCATGCATGTGCAGTCAAGTATATTTATACTTAGCACCTCCCTTCTCCCATTGTCATTTGGTTGTGTGGGGATTTCTGCGACGATTATAATGTCCAGAAATAAGACTCCCAAGGAGGCGGGCTTCAGTGATACGCACCTGTAAAAAATGTGTTAAGATCATCTCTCCTCAGGACCCAGAGCGCAATGGCCTTTGCTTCAGTTTCTTTATGGCCCTGCAACAGGCGACCTCTGCTGGTGAATCTGCTCAGGAGCCAGCTTGGGCATACAGATTAACACAGGTAATGTCGCAGTTTGTAGAACGGTTGGCAGCTCCAGTGCCCCCTGTCCCCACCGCTGTGCCTCAGCTTCCTATGGCGGAGCCACCTTGGATACAGACTTTTTCTCAGTCAGTCCAGGGGCTAGCCCAGGTGTCCGCATCTTTTCAACAAATGCTATATAAAGATAGGGCTCTCAGATGCAGGCCTGCTGCACGCAAGAGTTATACACCTCTCTCTTGAGGATGTTCGGACTTCTTCTAGCTTCTATTACCTCGGACGTTGAAACGTCTTCCGTCCCAGAGGAGGCTATGTTTCCAATAGATGTAGAAGCTCTTATTAGAACAGTAAAGGCTGTTCTCATGGTTAAGGTCTCAGAACAGCCTTCTAGATCCAAGACACCCTCTCCCAGCAGCGGATAGGGCTAAGTAGGAGTCTCCTCCCCCTATGGACTCCCATATTACTCATCATATTAGGTTGTCCCTCCTTCCTATTCCAAACACTGCATCTTGTAAGGATCCAATGGATAGGAAGCTAGAAAGTCCATTTATGGTAATGTGGGTGCTCTGGCTTGTCCAGCCCTTGCATTAGCTTGGGTGGCTACATCTGTCAGCCACTGGACGGATGCTTTAGAGGATGGGCTCACCTCGGGCATTCACAGAGGAGACCTAGGGGTATATTTACTAAGTGCTGGTTTTTAGAAGTGGAGATGTTTCCCATAGCAACCAATCAGATTCTACTTAACATTTATCTAGCACCTTCTAGAAGATAATAGCTAGAATATGATTGGTTGCTATGGACAACATCTCCACTTCTAAAAACTCGCACTTTAGTAAATATACCCCCTAGCGTCTTTGGTTGGGCATGTTAGGGAGGCAGCTTCCTACTGTATCTCTCCGAAGCGGCCATAGATTCAGGAATTTTTAACATCAACTTCAGCTATTGCAGTTAGAGGAGTGCTCTGCTTGCACACCTGAAGGGCTGGCACAGAATCCAAGAAGTCTCTGGAAGCCCTACCTTATACGGGACATATTCTGTTCAGTCTGGAATTGGACAAGATAGTGGCCACTCTGGCAGTGTCTAAGTCTGCTTTCTTACTGTCAGTTACCACTCCCAGACCTAGGACTTCAGTCTCTCATTCCTTACATCCGCAGAGCAAAGCCGACGGTCAACCATTTCCAGAAGCCAAGGTTTGGACCTCAAGAGTTCCAATCCATGAGCTAAGCAACCCTGGTCCACTAGACATCTAGCTGACAAGCCAGCGGACAAGCTTGCCGCATGATAGGGTGGGCCTCGGGGTGGGAGGTCGGCTTCTTCGTTTTTCATCAGTGTGGATGCAAACCACAACAGATGCCTGGGTCAGAGGCATCGTGTCTCTAGGCTACGCTCTAACATTTCTGAAGCATGCGCTGTCCTGGTTCTTTTCCACCGGACTTCCCACATAGACAGAAAAGGCAGAAGCCCTAGAGGAGTCTCCTGGCCTCAAGGGTCACTATTCCTATTCCCGTCTCAGCCAGGGTTAGGTTTTACGCCAATCTGTATCTAGTACAGACAACTAATTTCGACCCATTCTCAATTTAAAGCACCTGAACAGGTACCTCTGGATTTCCAAATTCTGCATGGATTTCCTTCAGTCCATCATCCTTACTCTGGAGCCGGGGGACATTATGGTATCATTGGATATCCAGGATGACTATTTGCATATCTCCATATGTGCCAGTTACCAGCACATTCTTAGGTTTGCAGTACGAGCCAGCCAGTAGTGTCCATAAGGGGACAGCTTTGGGACGTCTCACTGTCATCCCTGTGCCCTATAGTGGAGGAAGAAGAAAAGGAGACTTATGTTACTTACCTGTTAAGTCTCTGTCTTCTTTTCCATAGGGGGCACAGGGCGCGTACCCTGACGCACCTGATTGACGAGGAGTGTTTCCTTGGTGACCTGTCCGGCAGTACTCTTACCTGTATGTGTACCAGACCTCTTTCTCCTTCTCCTCTGCGTCGTTCCTGTCGTGGGCTTGCAAACTAAACTGCTGGCCAGGGGCTGGGGGCGAGGTATAGAGTAGAGGGATCCTGGGCTTGTAGGTATTTTCAATTAACTATTTGGTGCCTAGACTCTCCTCTCCAGGCTATACCCAGTGTCATCCCTGTGCCCCCTATGGAGACTTGACAGGTAAGAAACATAAGTCTCCTTTTTGGAGAACTACAAAAATCCCTACGCATACCACCTGACATATATATGTATACAACCATCCCAAGATGTGCCCAAAATCTGAGAATATTTTCTCTCTGGATCAAAAATACCAACAATTGTCCCATTTTTTTTTTTTTTAATAAGCACCATCCTCCCCTCTCATGACATTTACATGCACAAGAGAAGGGACTTGATGTGGTACTGTATACATGCAAGAAAATTGGTCTAGCTGTTCTAAATTGATTTTACCATGCCCACAGATATACTGTAAATCAGTCAAAATTTTATTAGAGTTGAGTATTGCAAGTCTGCATATTGCCATGGTGTTTGGAACTGTATATTTTCGAGTTGAATACTTTGTTTGGTGGAGATGTTCAGTACCAAGAAGTTGCCATTAGCAACCTATCAGCTACTGTTATTTAGTACTACAGTAGCTGCATGATAACTATAAGCTGATTGGTTGCTGTGGGTAACTTGTATATCTTGGGAAGGTTTGATGCATCTCCTTTATATTTAAGTGTCTAGACCAGTGGTTCTCAAACTCGGTCCTCAGGACCCCACACAGTGCACGTTTTCCAGGTCACCCAGCAAGTGCACAGGTGTAGTCATTACTCACTGACATTTTAAAAGATCCACAAGTGGAACTCATTATTTCACTTGTGTTTCTGTGAGGAGAACTGGAAAACATGCACTGTTTGGGGTCCTGAGGACCAAGTTTGAGAACCTGTGGTCTAGACCAGTGTTGGCTAACCTTGACACTCCAGCTGTTGTGGAACTATATATCTCAGCATGCCCTGCCACAGTTTTAGCATGCCCTAATAGCAAAACTGTAGCAGTGCATGCTGGGTTATGTAGTTCCATAACAGCTGGAGTGTCAAGGTTAGCCAACACTGGTCTAGACAGTCCATCTAAATCAACAATTAAATCAAAGACATGTATCTATCAAGTGCTTCATTGTAATTCATGATATTCTGTCCTGGTGTAAGTGTCCCTGATTAATCAGTGTACCCTAAATTGTAACATATTTCTTATTCTTGCATATGTATAAATTTACAATAAATGTTATGATGTGAGAGACCAATTAAAACTAGGGATGTGCAGGCTCGGATAGGTTCGAGTTTGCACGTGGAGTTCGGATTTTTCCCTCCAAAAAAACGGAACTCAGAACGAGGCAAAACGTCATCTTACATGGACGAACATCATCATTCCTGGTCTTTTGTCCAGGAATGATGATGTTCGTCCATGTAAGATGACGTTTTGCCTCGTTCTGAGTTCCGTTTTTTTGGAGGGAAAAATCCGAACTCCACGTGCAAACTCGAACCTATCCGAGCCTGCACATCCCTAATTAAAACAGATGAAATATTTTGTTTTGGTTTTTTTACCACTTTTGAAACCAAAGTAACAAAAGTGAAAGGATTGACTGCATATAAAGCAATCCTAAAACTTACCTAGACGGCTGACTGCCACAGTATTTGGGTATAAAGCTGTAAAATATTTTCTGTCTCACTCTCTGCCCCACCTATTGTATACAATAAGTTCTTGTCATGTATTGTACATAAGTGTATTGTCAATGTCTGTGTCTTCAGTGCTTGTTTTTTGACATTGAAACCATAGCGTAAAAGCACCTTCAGGCCATTTGGCCGCAGTTTAAAGAAAAGGGCAAAACACACACATTCTATCATCCTGGGCCCCACCTAGGTTTGTTTTCTTTATAGTTACAGTAGCAACTTGCTTTCTTACATAGTGCCGGACATTTGTCAATATACCAACACCGCACACACACACCCACATACATATATATTCGGAGCCATTAAGAGGAATATGGGGCTTTCACAATGGCAGTCAAGTCTGGGCAAAGAATTCAAGCCTGTCAGCCTCAGCCTGTAAACTGAATGTCACCTAGATGGGCAGCTACCTTAGGAATACAGTTAGGTGAACATACCTACATACATACTTACCTATACATCTGCTAATCTAATAGACATAATCAGTAATACAGATTATTTCCTTCAGGTGAAAAGTTCCTTGCTCTTCCTACAGGTACACACAGCTGTGATTAGAGGGCAGGGGCGCCGAGATGGGGGGGAGCAGGTACAAATTACCCGGGCTTGCTGGAGGGGCTAGGCTGTTGCCCGGTCTGGCACCTCCCCCCCTCCCTTCTACATCACAGCAGCCCAGCACATGCTGCTGTATGCTGGGCTGCAGTGGGAGACTAACCCTGAATAACGCTGATCGTGCCCGCCATTGGCTGTGCGCAGGGCTGAGGGGCTCACAGCGCTGCTAAAATGTTTTTTTTCCCCTTAGGAGGCATGGCCATGCCTCCCGCGATTAGGCCATGCCCCCTGTCACCCAGGCCCGGGATGGCTCTTGGCGGCCCTTTTAGAGGGAACTGACAATCAAGAGATATATTGGGTGACACAATATAAAGAGGGTGGTGGGAGGTTACTTAATAGTGAACCATTCCTAATAGGATATATAGGGGTGTGGTTTTACTTGTCGGAATGTTGACAGGTTCTGAATGTTGACAATGTCAGCATGGCCATAAGGTCAACAATCAATATGTAGACATGTATTAAGGCTGACATGGTTAAAATGTTGACACATTCAGAATGTCGACATTTAACACATTAACATCAAAATGTCACCATATTTATTTTTTTTAAGCCTAAATCTAACTCTAATGGTGCGTACACACTGGGCGATATTACTGAGTGTTTGCACAATTATGTCATCGTAATCGTGCAATCGCTCAGTAATCGTGCACAAATCGTACACTATAATGACGGAAACGACCAGCGATGCGCGCTCCTTCTGGTTGTTTCCGACATTGTCCATCGCCCGAACATGCAGGCCAATCTGCCGATAACGACAGATTGTGCATGTTCAGTGATGAGGGAGGGAGCCTACACTGAATGTCTGATCGTTTTGTAGGCACTGCAGGGGACCAGTGTGTACGCACCTTAACCCTAAAATTCAACAAGTTGACCGGATACTGGATATAGCAGGGAATTGCCAGGCAAGCCAGATTTATTTGTTTGGAAGTTTAGGCGCGTGCAGGACCATAACTAGGGTAGTGAGACAAGTGCCATGGCACAGGGCACTGCAGGACAGGGTGCGCTGTTTAGGCCTGTCAATTTTCTGTTTATTATCATTCTCACTGGTAGCTTCTTCTTTTATCCCCAGCATCTCCTGGCCTCCCCTATATCTTCCCTGGCCCTTCCCCATGAGGCCATGGCCCTTTTTTGGGTGCGTGTCATATGTCTCTATTTGAAAAATAGGGAGCGGGGGGCGCCAATGCTCTTTCTGTCACAGGGCACAAAAAAAAAAAAGTCTAGTTACGGCTCTAGGCACGTGTTACATTATGTGTGCTAAAGTATAATGAGTAATGATTTGTCAGGTGTGATTTCCTATGTTGCTGTTCATGAAGTCTCTTCTATTCTTAAGGCCTCTGTTAATGGAAGCTGAAAACTTTACAATCTTTGTCAAGAACAGTGTGCGATTCCCAGTTTTCGACTTTGAGAGGTAAGTGAGCAAAAGACAGACACAATTGAGTAACACATTTTACACTCACTGTTGCCTATCATTTCACCCTCCTATGTGTCACTGAACATGGTTGGTTATATTTGATACAATAAGAAGTTGGTAGCAATGAACTCTTACCTAGTCTCAAAGTAATATCACCAGTTGGAACCGGCGGCGCTGGGATAATTTCACAAGATCTCAATATTCCAACTCCTTCAAAAGGAAATCTATAACTTGAGTTTAAAAAAAAAAGAACACAATAGTGTAACCCAATAACAGATATTATAATATCATGCGTTCGCAATGGTTCTGCCTACCAGATGGTGTGGTCTACTACATAAATGAGTAGACAATCATGCATATACAAAAAGGGACAACGATTTCATTCCATCGATGTTTTTTCACTTCTTTCTATTTCTCCCTTTCTTTCCATCCAATGTATATAGAAAAAATTCAAACATAGGGAAATCCCATAGCGTAATACTGCATTTATTTCACAAACAAAAAAGTTACTCAAAAATCATAAAAAGTAAATATGGGGAGTAATGGCCTCTCACTAGATGGTATGGTCTACCAGATTACTCCAGTAGACAAATGAGCGCTGTGGGATTTCCCTATGTTTGAATTTTAGGACGTCCCCAAGGTATATCCTGGTATACTCTTTTTCTTCAAGGTCCATAGGGTCCACAGGGCACCCTCCCTGACGCACCTGGCCTCAGTTGGGATCTGTTCCTTTCTTTTTGTATCACTGAATCTCTCTTAATTTTTTTAGAGTGTTTCTTGTGTACATTGTACTTCCTTCTCCACTTTCCGTCTCTTGCCGTTAGGCTTGTTTACAAACTGAATGCCAGTGGCTGGGGGCGGGGTATATAGGGAGGAGGACCTATGCATGCTGGGAGCTTCAAAGCTGTAAACTGTTTGGGTAAATGGATCATTCCAACTACATACCCCAAGGTAGATCCTGTGTACCCTATGGACCTCGAAGAAAAGGAGTTAACTGAGGTATGTTATACCATAACTTTTTGCATAAGACAGTGAGACACCCAGATCAAAGAAAGTGAAGACTGAACGCTGTCAGTCTGGCTCCAGAGGCAAGGGCTAAAGTGTATTGCATGTCACCACCTTTTATTCTCTGAAAGGGGCAGTTATTAGGGGTGGTGTAGTAGGTGGTGACTTCTCCAGTTAATGTATACAAGCTATAGAATACATTGGTTCTGTACTCTATATCCCTATAGGGGCAGTCGCTCCCAAATTATGAATATAATGCATTAATTATCTTATTTATCTACGTACCCTAAATGCCAAAGCTGCAATTTATTTTTTTAAAAAGACTTCTCTACGCATTCAGCATGTTTAACTCAATAACACATCCATGCTTGATCAGCATGTTTGATAAGTAACTTTTGTTCTTACGGATTGATACAAAATGCCCTGTATTACAGCCTGTAGCCTGAGTAATGCAAAGACATACACAAGTTTATAGATGGTCAGTATGTGACAAGAGTCACGTACCACTGTCATTAACCCCTACTGGTATACCCTCCATAAGTGGATAGTGGCATGGTGAAGTGTTGGAAGCGATAGTGAGAGATGGTTACCATATACAAGGTGAGGTAGGGCTAACATGGGGAGCGGAACGATATTATGAGTTCTGAGATATGTGAAGGGGTGGGATTATTGATGGCTTTGTAGGGTTAGAAATTATACTGTATTCTAGAGGTCACATAGGGCCAGTGTAGGGACTGTAGGCAGATGTGGAATGGTGACAGGAAGATTAATGTAGGTGAGGGAAATGCCAGATAGGAGGTAGTTGCATTAGTCAAGATTAGAGATGCATCATGTCAATTTGTATGAGGATGGTATGTTTCTACTTCCTCTCTCCGCCGGTACTCCAACCCCTTTCCCTTACCTTGACTGCTCTCAGTTAGAGTAGTGGAGCCTGATGTACAGAGGGGTTGGGTACAGGATTCCAATGGTCAGAATCCAGACGGTGACAGTGCTGGCTCCGGAATCATGACGGTCAACATCCCGACGCATGTTAGTGAGTATTGTTGTAACCAGAACCCACCCTTCCTACAGCCTAACGTTAACCATCCCTTCCCACAGCCTAACTGTAACTCTCCCCTTCTGCAGCCTAATCTTAACCCTCCCCCCCCAGTGCCAAAACCTAAGCCTAACGCTTACTGTCTGGATTCCGGAGCCAGTATTTTGACCGTCGGGATCCTGAGCTCCAGAATGCTTACTACATCCCGTACAGAGACCTCTTAATCTGTCATCCTAGCTATGTGGTGATTGTAAGGGCCCCCACTGAAATGAGTCTCTGTTAATAGAAACTTGTATTCTTTGGAGCACCTCTCATCATAGAGACGCTCACAGCACTATAAGCATCTTGGATCAGAGAGATGCACTGCTTAAAAAGTTAGTGAGGATTGGTAGGGGTGGGGGGTTTGTTTTCTGCTCCAGGAAGGGGTGGGAAGTAGTGCTTCCCTGTGAGAGTCCCTGGAGAGCAAGAGAGTGGTTCCTCTGTAAAAGGGAGAAAAGTGTTTGCTATACAGAGTACACATATATACAAATACATTTGATTTGGCCCCTCTATTCTTCCACTTAAGGTTAGTTTTACTTTCATTGGTTAATGGCAAAAATCACCCTCATTTGTCCAATTCATTTTTAGCAATTTTATTTCTCCATGAGTTATGAAAGCTGTAATGAGCTATTAATTCCAGTGGTGACCAGTACTATACAAATGATCATTCATCTTTCCTATTGTACATTCCTACGTACATATTGTATCCTGGAATAGAGATGCGGATCAACTGCAAGTCATTATATTAAAAACTGAACATAAACCTGAAAAAGATAATAGAAATAAACTACTTCTTACTGTGTAAAGGGAATGGACTTCTGGACATTTCTATTTAAATAGCAGTCTTTGGAGTCCATTCTTCAGCTATTGGGTTCTTACAGTATTACACAGGCTTCTTCTGACACAGAGGGGTAAATTTACTTAAAATTGTGTCTGGTCCGAGTTGAAACACTCCCAGCATTGTGTTCTTCGATGGTGTATGTGTTCCTGTTTCTCCCCGAGTTCAGTCAAACAAACCCGAACATGCAACCTGTACAGATCAGTGAGATACGTGCAGGCTGCATGTGTTTTGTGTTAAAAAAAAAATTAAATGCTATTAAATGACGTGGGTTTCCCCCCAAAAGCATACACATTTTATCCCACATATTTGTAGAACCAGGACTGGCTCCCAGAACCCGGGGCTGGTAATGCTTTTGGGGGGTAACCCCACATAATTTCTTTTTTTTAATTTAACCCTTTTTTTTTGTTTATTTACAGGCAGAAACATACATGGATCACACTGATCTGTGTATGTTTCTGCTAAACAAGCAACACGGGAGGTAGTCTATTTACAACTTCTATTTTGGACCAAGTTTGCTAAAATTACACCCGTGATTATAATCATGATTCTTGGTGAATTCCCATGTTGTATTCCTGTCTATGGAAAGTACCTGCGAGTTTGGCCGATGGTGTATTTATGTCTATTTGTGTTTTCACCTGTTTTACAAAGAGTTTCATGATTTCTCCCGAGTTTGCCTTCAGTAAGTTTGCAAGTGGTAAAAAATGGCCGAACACACCCGTGATTGACATCTCGACCAAACACGATTCTTAGTAAATTTACCCCAGAGTATCCACATACAGACACATGGCTAGTACTGTCTTGTGGCTTGTATAGCTAAGCATCCCCAGCTTAATAAGAAAAGGCAATGTTTTAATTATACTCCCATTTTACAGCATTTTAATATTTCATTCCCAACATTTACATTTTAATGTAAATAAATATATGTCATACCATAATGCGTAGAATGAACCTGATATTGGATGATAGGGTAACTAACTATTAAGATTTACATGCCAGGTTTTCTGCTAATAACTATTTCCTTTGCTGCATGATATGTTATGAGTTTACTGACTTACAGTTGATTAGGCTTGGCATATTACTGGTCTTTATAGAACTATTCTTCAGAATATGACATTAAATATTATCTTTTAGGGGGAACTTGCCGTCCAGTCTGAACTGTCGCTATGATCCAGTCGTGTCCCCCTTCTGTCCAATCTTCAGACTTGGAGACATTGCCAGACATGCTGGTCAAAACTTCACTACGCTGGCTGACAAGGTTTGTTTTCAACATATCATGCGAATGTCAAACCGGGCGACAGTGTACAACATGGTGTGTGTACAAAAAAACTACAGTGTTTATCAATATTCATTTTTATACTGTTTTAAAGTAAATATAAATTAAATGTATTTAGATGTTTTAATTTTTTCTTATGGTATAATTTTATTTTTATCTCTGTCAATCAGATTTTATATATTATTTTCCGGGGAGATAAGGATTTCATTTACTGTTATACTGGGACAAAATCTTTATTGTACTTGGAAAAGGAATTGCCATGCATCCAATATTGGGCTTGATTCAATTCAGCGCAATGCTGAATAGCCCCGGGAGGGAGCTCCCTGAGCTATTTAATTCACTGCGCAATTTGCACCGATAGTTGCCAACAGGGCTGGCTCCAGGGGTCAGAGCACCCTGTGCCAGCCCTTTAAAGTGCGCCCCAACCAAAAATGGGGGCGTGGTCTAATTACCATAGATCACGCCCCCATTTGACATTATTTGGAGGCGTGTCTGCACGCCTCCAATAATGTCAGGCTGGGGGGAGCCTCACTAGGTGGTCTACCCCCAGCCCCTCTTCCATCACTGAATGGATGCCGCTCGCATTTGCGCAGCATCCATTCAGACTCCGGGGTCCGGCACCGCTGCGGAACAGCAGGACAGTAGTGTCCCACTGAAATCGGGATGTTGGGGAGGGGTGCGCCCTCTATGTGTGATGCCCCTGTTTGACCGCACTGGTCGAACACCCCTAGAGCCGGCCCTGGTTGCCAATTAAGTCGGAGAATACCAGTTCTCGCGACTTAACATAGGTGTTTAGTGGTGAGAACTGGCATTCTCCGACTAAAGTGCTGGCCGCATCCGGCACTTTTCTTGGTTTTCTCCTCACACCCTCAGGGAACCCACTAAGGAAACCAATAGGTAGGAATGCATGTAAATAGCATGCTAAACGATGGCTCACTGAAGGCCGAATTGGTCAGCTTGTGGATGAGGAACAACCGGGCTATGCCGTGCGAGGCAAATGCCGAACAGGTAATGGAGCTATATATATATTACAGACAGTTATAGATATAACAGCTGATTCCAAGTTGGGAACTAAGCAAAAAAAAATAGTAAGTAACTTTGCACCTCGGTAAAACCATGCTGCACTGCAGGTGGGGCAGATTTAAAATGTACAGAGAGAATTAGATGTGAGAGGGGCGTGTCCAAACTGAAATGTAAATTGTAGTGTAAAAATAAAGCTATCCAGTACTTGTGGGCTACATACAAAAGCAGGTAGTATTTACCATGCATGTATTTGCTACATCGTTTATCCAGGTGCAGAGTTACATTGTTAGCTTTGCTCCCAAATCAGAATCATGTCCAAATTGTTGAAATAATAATTTTCCCGTTGATTTATGTATAATAGATAAAGAATTATTGTGCACTGTGAGTGCATGGTTCTGCAACAGTTAATCTATGTCCAGTATATTTAAATCAGTTAAAAAAGAGGTTGTTCTACGTGGAAATGTAATGCAGTTGTATCATTCCCTGCATAGGCCGGTCTCACATTATCGACAGTTACCATGTCGGCATTCATAATGTTGACACTACAGTGTCAACACTAGAATGTTAACATGGTCCAACATGTCGACAGGCACCATGTAGGCATGCTCAGAATGTTGACATGTGAAATGTCCCCATGTGAAATGTCAACATTCTCAAAATACTGACAGGGTTAGATACCGCTGGGAAGGTTAGGCGTTAGGGAGAGACAGAAAACTCTCACCCATACCGCCGATCCATCAGATGTCTGTACCGGAAGTGACAGTCACATGACCACCAGGACCAGGAAGCTGCGCTGTAGCTGCTGCAGCCATTGGGACCAGGTAAGTAACCGCTGGGCCAACAGGGATGTTAGTTCGCTGTTCTATCATGTCGACATCATGTCCTCCATGTAGATATGATGAATATTGACATGGTCACTGTCGACATCTTGCTTGCCAACTTTTTGACTATGTGGACATGATAAATGTCGTTCTAACATACCACACCCGGTCTCCTAATTAGAATAGCTCCCCTCTGTTTGCATTCATTTGTGTTTCACTTGCTAAAGTACAGAAATATTAAGATAGATCATTGTTTTAAAATTAACATCTACTATATACAACCTGGCCACAAAGAAGCTGATCCCCTCCCCCCCACAAAGTGAATATCTATATTAAATAAAATAAAAAAGCTGTTCTTAAACTGCCTTTATAAATAAATGGCCCCAGTTTTGCATAGTAATATGTCAGTGTGTCTTATTGCAGGGTGGTGTGCTGAGTATTAAAATTGGTTGGCTCTGTGACCTTGACAAATCCTGGGATCTCTGCGTTCCTCGATACAGCTTTACCAGACTGGACAGCGTTTCAGAAAAGAACAATGTTTCTCCAGGATACAACTTTAGGTATTACGCATTTCATGTTCTGAGGATGCTGAATCACTTTGGAAATGTCTTTTTTTTTTTTTTTCAATTGTGGGCAAGTTAAAATCTTTGAAGAATTTAAACTTTCAGATTTCCTACTGTTGCTGGACTACCGGGTATTTACTATGGGTTTTAATAGTGAACCCCATACATTAGTAATTGTGTTTTTATTTAATGCATTGTTGGTTTGTGTTTCAGGTTTGCTCGATATTACATGAATTTAGATGGCTCAGAGTTCCGGACTCTGATCAAGGCTTTTGGCATTAGAATTGATGTTCTCGTTTATGGAAACGTAAGTTCAGAGAAATAATCCCTTGTGATATACAGAAGGGGACTAGCGTGTGAGATATATTTTGTCTGATATTATCTTACTTGTATTTTGGACTTCGCTGAGTGGCTAATATTGTGCCCGGCATTGCAAGGTCTTTTTCCATTTTTATTCCCCCTACCCATCTCTCTCCCCCTGTCTTTCCATCTTCCCCCATCTCACTGTCCCCCCTTCCTGTCATCTGTCTCTTTCATCATTTCTCTCTCTTCCTCCCATCTCCCCTGCTTCCTCCCATCTCCTCCACTTTCTCCCATCTTTCTCTCCCTCCCATATGTCTTTCTCTCTCCCTCTTCCTTCCATCTCTCTCCCTCTATTCTTCCCATATGTCTCTATCCTTCTTCCAATCTCTCATTCACTCCCTTTTCCTTCTGTCTCTCTCTGTCTCCCTTACTTCCTTCATTCCTCTTGGACCCCAGACTCAACTCTCAGGACCTCGAACTCAGGGGATCTTTTCATGTAGCACATGAAGTAGCTAGTGAAAGATATCACTATATATTGCATTACATCAATGCGATATACAGTGATGTTTAGTAGCCATTCATGTACACTTACCTGTTTGGCGTCTTTGGCTGGTGTTCGGCCCCTCCGCAATCCTGTAAAATAGTATTAAGACAGACATATCGGGAGTACAATATGCCTGCTTCTCACTGCGCATGCGCCGGCATCCGAGAGCGGCAAGTCAGGTCAGGCCTGCTGCAAAGGATGCTGGGAAAAGGGGGTGTCGGGCAGACAGCAGGGAAGTATACAGCTTCTGTTCGGCTTGTGGTACAGACTACTCAATCCTTAGATGGCAAATCTGTACGCACTCACCATACAAAAGTATGGTGATGCGATTCATACACGGATCGGGGAGTGCCGCTGGAACAGGAAGAACCTTCTCCACGGTAACCCCCTCTATGAATCGCCGAAAGCAGTGAAAACCCTGTTTTCAGTTAACCGGATGTCTTACTGCTTTATGAATATACCCCCTAAACCTTTAGGACCTTACTGGTCTTGTGGCTATGAAGAGGTGGCGTGGGATTTGGTAAATAACAACTGGCTCTTACTGAATGGTCGAACATCACAAAAGCTCTTCCAAGTGCATTGAGCTCCCTGGCACCCCCTGCGTTCAGTTCAGCCACTATTCTACCTCTCTGTGCCCACACAGTCCATCTGTTAGGATAACACCCGCAGTCCAACACACTTACTTTGCCATGGTCCCCTTTCCGCCCTGGGGCTGCATAATAACATAAACGCCTGTTCCGTTGTCACCTGCTGCTTGCACTATAATGGCCTATAACGGTGCTGGGGGTGGAGTATCAGGCAGCCAGTGAGAGCGGTGAGAGGAGGGTTGAAGCTTTTACAGCGCTTGCGCTATATGGACACAGGAATAAAAGGATTGTTATCTATTCTCTTACCATCAGTGTATTTAAACAAATGTTTATACTTTTATCAAGTGCAGGTTCTCTTGGGGCTGTGTGACTGCAAAGTCTAGTGTTGAGTCTTGGGGGTTTTTAGAGAGAGTTTTTAGAAATGGAGATGTTGCCCATAGCAACCAATCATATTATAGCTATTATCTTCTAGAAGGTGCTAGTTAAACGTTAAGTAGAATCTGATTGGTTTGCATGGGCAACATCCCCACTTCTAAAAACTCAAATTTAAGTAAATTTACCCCTTATCAAAGCAAATGTTTTTTCTTCCCAATTGTACAAGAGAACATGTAATTGCTATTTGTCTAATTATATTTCCCCAGACAGAATCTTTTTCTGATTGTTTATCATAAACTCATATTTTAGCTCTGACTTTTCTGTTACTTTTTTCTGATCTTTCATTTTCATTTATATCAATGTATTTTATACAGGCTGGGAAGTTCAACATCATTCCAACTCTTATCAATATTGTGGCAGCATTTACGTCAGTGGGTGTGGTGAGTTATTTACATATTTTAAATACATGTCATAAGAGAATTATCAGGATAATAGATATGTATTTCCTATAAGGGTCACACACTTAATGTAATATGAGAGACTGCAGCTAAAGGTGCGTACACACGTAACGAATTGTGTAGTTAACGATTTTCGTGAACGATTTCCCTTCAGATTTTCCCTTGAAAAATAGAACAAATTTATGTAATGTAAAAAAACGATTTTCACAACGATTTCATCAACGATGATGGTTGTGCTTACCTGAAATCGTCTTGTAGGACAGTCAGAATGGGCGATGAACGATAACTACCAACTACAAACGGGAGTGCGCATTGGTAGTTATCGTTCATCGTTTTGCCCCTGAAACTGGACGATTTTGTGAATGACTTAACGTTAACGACGTCGTTAACGACAAATCATTAAAAAAATCATTACGATTGTACGCACCTTTAGGCTCTCTAAAGCTGGGTACACACTGACAGATATATCTGTCCAATCTGTCTGGTGGAAAGGAAAATCTGGTCTGTCTTCCAGGGTTTTGGAGCAAATTGCTAGTGGTATTTGCTCCCACACATTACCAGATTTTCCTTCCCACCAGACAGATTGGACAGATATATCTGTCAGCAGGGGTTTTACAGCATTTTCCGTTTCGTGCATCCCGGCACTAGGGGTAAATTTACTGAGAATCGAGTCAGGGAGAATTTACTTTTTTTTTAAACTCAATTAGCTACGCCGAAACTCGGGAGATTTGAGTTTCCTGAAACTTTCACATTTACCAAGAAGTGAGTTTAGCTGAGAGTGAGATATCCGATGGTGAAGCAGAACGAGATATCTCCCCCGAGTAGCAGGTTTTGCAGGAGATGACTCATCCGAGATTGCAGTGTCTTCTCTCTGTAAAACTCTCCCGAGCAAGCAGCCTGCAGATATTAGTGAGATATGTGTAAGCTGTTTGTGTTCTAGCCTGTCAAAAAACAGGTTAAAAGTTTTTTGTAAAAATGACATAGGGCCCCCCCTAAAGCCTAACCAGCCCCCGTACTTGCCAGCCAGTCCTGGTTTATAAAATTACGGGGAACAAAATATGTAGGGTTCCACCGTAATTTAGAAACCAACACCAGGCTGCAGGGCCAGTCCTGGTTTTAGATATAAGGGGGAAAAATGCGTAGGGTACCGATTATATTTAAAACCAGCACCGGACCCAAAACGGCCGGGCTGTAATGCCACAGCCCGGAGACACTTTCACCAGGGCTCCGGGGCCAAAGCATTATCAGCCCAAACCGGTGAGGCCGAGCCGGGGATCTCAGTGGAGGTGGGGACCCCCGAAAAAAGGGGCCCCCCCTCTCCCTTAACCCCAGGCTAAGTCTGAAGCCCAGGGCTCTTCCCGCACCCCTGGAGTGTTGGATACGGGGGTAATAAAGTGGGAAATATAAGTAAACTTTTGTATTTTAAAGTGGGACTACAGGTGCCAGCAATCCTGCCCTTTGGCACTTGTGGAACTACAAGTGCCAGCAGACGGGCGGCACTTGTACTCCCACTGTAAATTAAATAGTTAAATCAGGGCTCGACAAATCCCGGGCGCCAGGTCGCCATGGCGACTAAGACTTTAGACCTAGCGACCGGGATTTCTAAGCCACCTCTAAGCTCACTCCTGAGCTCCGGCGTCGGGCTTCCCCACGGGCACTATGGGAGAGACGTCATGATGTCTCTCCCATAGTAATGAGGAGCGGCGGCAGCCCATGGGCACTATGGGAGAGACGTCATGACGTCTCTCCCATAGTTCCGAAGAGCGGCAGACGGCAGCGGTCGCAGGATCCTGGCCTAAGGTAAGTATTGTTTTTTGTTTTTTTTATGTGTGTGCGCGGCACACTTAGAGGGGGCTTAGTACTGGGGGCACTATTACTGGGGGTACTATTAGAGGGGGCTTACTACTGGGAGCACTATTACAAGGGGCTTACTACTGGGGGGCACTATTACAGGGGGCTTACTACTGGGGGCATTATTAGAGGGGGCTTACTACTGGGTGCATTATTAGAGGGGGCTTACTACTGGGAGCACTATTACAGGGGGCTTACTACTAGGTTGAGGGGCACTGAAAGGGCATGTGTGGTGGTCTATACAAGCTTTCAGAATTCTGGTAATGGACGATGGTCTGCCTCCTAAACTTTTAAGATGGCTACTAGATTTTACAAAAATTTGTCGAGCCCTGAGTTAAATAAAGACAAAACACACACACCTTGTCTAGTAAAACTTTATTACATACACCTACCCACTCACACATACTTACCTATACCAGATGTTTCTGTTCTCTTCTCCAGTAGAATCCTTAATGACTGACCCTGCAAAAAAGATTGCATACTCACCTATATCCTGGCACTCTATTCCCTTCATTTTTATTTTACTTTTCTTGGCATCTTTTCTTTTAAATGTCTAAAGTTTTCTTTAATTTTGTATCTATCTGTGTTATTATTTCTTGTTACAGGGCACTGTTCTCTGTGATATCATTTTACTCAACTTCCTGAAAGGAGCAGATCAATATAAAGCAAAGAAGTTTGAGGAGGTATGAGACTGCTGAAAAGGCTGAGCTGCGTGAATATGTATATAGAGGGTCAAGATAAGTTCAGTCCTGGGACAATTCACAGTATTATACCATTGGTTTTAGTTTCAGATTGTTAATTCATAAATCTTTTATAATGGTACATGGGGATACAAGGAGGAGGGGGCAGCATTATGTCTGAGCTCAAGAGGAAGCACTTGTTATCGCCTAAAGTACCCTAGAACCAACCCAAACATTCTTCTGCTTAAGTAGAAGTGGTGTGTCCCACATCAAGAATGAATCTGGAGCAATTCTTCCAGCTACAGAACACACAGTCCAAGGGAGACTCACTCTCCCTCTTTAGCCTGTTCAGATCAGCAAATTCCAACATTCAGGTGATCCAATCACAGTCAACGCTATGCAAATACTCTTCTCCTCACACAAAGAAGACATCTGTGCTGGGTCTTCCATATAAAAACTCTGCTCTAAAACGGAAGATATTAGCGGCAGAACTGACCAGCTACAGACACAATTTGCAGAAGTGGTACAGTCTGTGACAACCTCCTCAAGGCAAGATCCATGTATAAACTTCAGGTCAAGATTACGGACCTGGAAGACAGATTCTGATGAAAGGATATTAAAACATTGGGCCTACCAAAATCCATCCTACCTGGGGTACTGCAGTTACTAAGATGTTTTTCTTCCCTTGAAAATTCAGCCTCCGAGTTTGATCTGATTGATCAGATTCATTAACTCCCCAAATCTCCCCCTAAGGAGGCACCTGGAGATGCCCTGCTGAGTAAGGGAAAGCAATGTATCCTCAAGGAAGTTAGAAATCCTTCTGCTGATGAAGGCCCCTTGTACGGAATGTAACTATATGCAGCCTTACCTAAAATCAATGGAAGTTTGCCCCAGTAACCTATGCCATATGAAGATCCCACACTATTTAGGTTTCTAGACCAATTTGTTACAATAGTCACACTCGCACAATATCCAAAGACTTCAGTTACTAAAGAAATGGAACATCTCTAGAGTTCCTTAACTCATCTGGCTTCTGGATTCCAATTTCCTGGATCTCCCTTTAATGATAGATCATATGGCCCACTTCTTCCTCCCAACTGATAGGTCAGATAAGTACTGTACTCTCATTACCTTTATTCTCTTCAGGTCTTATTGAAGGGTCCACTCTCCTTCTTACCTGCGGTTCACCTCTGTTTTCTCATAGTGACCACAAACCTGGAACCTAGGAGGAATTGAATTAATATTTATGTTCGTTCTTAATCCTATTGTGATGGACCTTTACTAATGTGTATATGTTTTCTATAATCATTTCCTATAACTTTCTCAATGTTTACATGGGATGAGTGGTTTGGGGTATATTTACTAAGCGGTTTGGGATTTTTGGTGGTTTTCTGTCTAACAGATGTGGAAGCAGGCAAACCGTCAGGGCTCTACTACTTCAAAAACCAGTGGGTATCAATGGTGTTTTATAAATGCCCGTCAAAACCAATGCTTACTAAATCCTGTATTTTTTAACACTAAACAGTTGTTGATGCCCAATGGGTTGGGTACGGGATCCCGGCAGTCGGGATGCTGACAGTCAGAATACAGACAGCGGCATCCCAACAGTCAGAATCCTGACATATGAAGGTCAGTACCTCTACACGAACCCCTAACCCTCCCTCCCTGCAACCTAACCATTACCCTCCCTTCCCGCAGCCTAACCCTCCCCTTACTGCCTAACCCTAACCCTCATACTTACCCACCGGAATCGAAGGCACCGGGATGCTGGTGCTGGCATTCTCACCCCTGTCAGGATACTGAATTGTGTGATGTCCTTTCACATATCGCCCTGGATAGAAGTTGGCACTCACAAGTAATCTCACTGAAATTCTTAGAACTAATGCATTCATCTTATCTTCCCAAAGAATACACAATACTCTTTCTAGTTTCTCCAATCATGTAGAGACCCAACATAACACTTTATAGAGATGGAATCTTGACCAAATGAAACTACACAGGTCCCCTTCACCCTCTCCCTCATTGGATGGAGAAACTGTGGATGTACAGCTGGGCTTGCCCATATTTTTTGGTAGTGCTCAAATATCGCCCCACTTTGATCCATGATATTCCAGCTGATCTCTAACTTAATGGGACCCTGGATCTTCCTGCATCCTTCTCTAGCGCTCACTTTGAATACTGTCATAACCCAACCCTGGAAATTTTCCAGTCCCCTTCACTTGAAAACATTATTTACATTTTAAAGGGATCCACTCCTCTCTCTCTACAATGCCTGTTTCCAGGGCCTGTTGATTGTATATTTCATAGACTTTCATTACTGTATAAATGCAGCATACCTTGACATTCAGTTTTCTCTGTTCTGTATTTTGTAGCCTAACTTTGTACTTGGCATCCCCCACTTTAATTGTACCACTACCCCTTCCCTTCAACTCCCTCTCCAATTTCTCTTCTGTACCCTACCATTGGATATCAATGAAAATAAAGACCATTGAAACACATCATAATGGTTTAAAAAGTTGTTTAGTAGTCTTTTAAGGGCATACAAAGTCATGGATTATGTACATATAATCAGTTTGTTATTTATATTGTTGTTATATATATTTCACTATGGACTCAGTACCTATTTTATTCTGGTATCTCCTATTGCTAGTGTCTCCAGCCACCTCACCTATGTGCATGCAAGTTTGAACTGGGACAAGGTCTATATGTAGTCAGGACAAACATTTAAACATTAACAACCTCACAGAGTAGTGATGTGTCAAACTGAACCTCTGTATTAAAACTAAGGGCCTGATTCAGAGCTGGACGCAATTAGCGCTCGCTCGTCCAGAAAATAGGAGTGGCTATTCAAATGAACCGTTCGCTCTTTGCGGTCTGTTCACGCCTCTAGGTCTGAACGAGCGAACAAAACTTGCGGTCGTTTTTTGGATAAATACGCCCCCTGGCCGCTCGCATCCTACGTCATGTCCGCTATTTATTAGATTAATCGAGTACATCGACCAGCGTATGAACTGCTCGCTATTCTTATGGTTGGTTTTTGCTACCACAATCTTGCGAGCAGTTCTGGCTATAAAATAACCCAGTGACGTGGTCAATGACGCTGCTGTTTTAATTATGCACACCCATAAAACGCCCATTTTGACCTTTAAGCACGCCTGCGTTCGGATCTCCACTCCCCGTTTTCAAGCACCTTCCCCTGTTACCACCCACATACGCCTCTTTCTGTCACTCAAATTATCAGGCATTCGCTATTTTGCGAGCACATGAATTTCGACCGCACTGACTGGTTCGTGCATGCGTATAACGATCCGTACGCATGCGCAGTTGGGCAAACATCGCTCAGAGCGAACGAGCGGCCGCTTACGAGCGGCTCTGAATCAGGCCCTAAATTCATACAGATACTTAAATCATTTTTGTTAAACTACTTTCTTTTTCTAATTTTATACAACTTCTCAGTCAGTCACCTACTGCCATCTATTGCATTATGGGCCTGATTCAGACCCGGTCGCTAAGCTGCCCTCGCTCTTTACCAAAAGGGGCCGGGTATGCAAATCCCGCGATCGCATTGTCTGGTTTAAGGACGCCCTCTATATTTTAGAGAGCGACGGCAATGAGCACACGCTGGTGACGCCCACTTTTTATACTTAACCCACGTCATCTCCAGGAAGTGTATGAATCATCGGTAACATCGAGAGCCATCGGAGCCGCTCGCAGCCCTTGAGGTAGACCCTACAACCATCGCAAGCACTGCGAACAGTTCAGGCAAAAAAATAACCAACTGACGTGTTCAATGACGCTACTTTGCTAATTATGCACACCCATTAAACTCCGTTTTGAAGCTCAGACGCCTGCATTCGCACCACCTCTGCCTTGTTCACAAGCACCTTCCCCTGTTACCACCCGAAAATGGCGCTATCTGTCACTCAAAGTAGCGCTCAGTCTGTGTACAACGAGAGCACGATTCCCGATCACATTGACTGGCTTGCGCACGCGCACTGTGACGCATACACATGCGCAAATGTGCGATTATCTCCCCGAGCGAGCATAGCTTAGCGATAGGGTCTGAATCAGGCCCTATGTTGGAATTGCAACATGATCATGAGTTGTCCACACTAATGTACTGTAAATGTATGCATTATAAGTTTGGGTCAGCAAAGCTCACCATCAACTACAAAAATCACATAACATAAAACTATACAATGCAAAACTGGATTATTATTATTAGAACATAACATTATTGACATAGAAGACAGACAAATAAGTTATTGTCTGTCCTATGTGTATATAGTTAGGTTATCTATGTTTTGCGATACAACCTACACACCATGGGCCCGATTTAGAGCCGCTCGCAAGCGGCCCGATGGTTGCCCACTGCACATGCATCGCGTCCGGCGTGCGCGAGCCCCGCTAAGCGACTGAAATTCAGTCGCTACAGGGCTCGCAACAAGACGGGGTGGCTGTCAATGTTGATTGACAGCTCGCCCCGTTTTGTGGGCGGGTAGGAGGAGTGGCCGGACAAACGCAGGCGTTCCCTTAGGAACGCCTGGCGTTTGTAGGAAGGCTGACTGACATCACTACTGATGTCAATAGTGGATTTCCTAGAGCAGGAAGTCCACTCGGCCTTGCGGCAGCCTAGATCATACCGTAGGGTCCTGTCGCAAGGCCGATGGTCTCCAGGCCGCTCACAGCTTTGCAAGCGGCCTGAGACCTAATAAAAAAAAACATGCCCACAAGCCCTGCGAGCGGCCGCCAGCAGCGAGCGGCTATGAATCTGCCATAAATTGACCTTTACATTTACACAAATTTTAGTTCTAGTGAATGGCGCTAATTAGTACCTGGATGAATATTTAAATGAACTTAAAAACACATCTATTTCAAAGTGCATTCGTTCAAGGTAAACAAATATTTATTCCACTAATTAAAACACACAAGTTGGTGAACATAAAACATATAAAAATAGAATTGTGCACATATAAAGTGCATATAAAATGGAGGATACCATCAAAGGCAAGATTTTTAAGGAGAGACCATATAGTCCGTGTTTTTCTCACCAAATAAAGGTATTGCGATGGGCTAACTTAATTCATCTCAATGAGGTCCCGGGCCTTCCAGCTCGGCACCACCGCAAAAAGTTTTGTCTGACCATATAGAAAGTCCTCCTGCAGCTTATCCTCTGTGGTCCCAGCATCAGGTTGTCCGTGCAACACGTTTCGGTAATTAAACCTTCTTCAGGAACGGATAACCTGCTTTACCTGGAGGGGGTTTATATACCCCTGTATACAATTACCTCCTCCCTCTTTCTTCGATAAAACCGGAAGTGACGCGTGTGTGTCACCACTCACTTCCGGTTTGTTCACTTCCGATTTTTCATTCTATATTCCAAAACTGGAAGTGACGCATGCAGGTCATCCTCTACTTCCGGTTTGCGTTCCAAATGGCGGCCATCTTTGAAGAAATACATTGGTAACCATTTTGCAATAGGGCATCATTTCCAATCCCATTCCAGGGTTCAAAGGAGCCAAATCCAATGTACAATTTCTGATATGACTTGTTTCTTTAGATCTGGATCCATTCTTTCATTGATTTTATGGTAATCAACCCTCCTCCATACCAAAATCTACTGCTGTACTTGGTATTCCAGCAGAGTCCTCCCCTATACCAGAGGAGGGGTCAAACGATGACCCATGTGACATGTAAAAATAAGAAGATATAACAATGAGAAATACAAATAAAGATAAAAAATTATATAAAATGACTATACATATATATATATATATATATATATATATAATTTAATCTAAAAACCACTTCAACTCGAAATCTACATTATGCCCCTTAGGTTTAAGTGTGTCTAAATTGAAGATCCACCTCATTTCACTATGAGCTAGGTTGGTTTCCACACTTTTATTTTTCCAGTTATTTTTTACTTGTTGCATCCCTAGAAAACGCCTAATCTGATTCTCACATTTTTCATGTTTATGAATAAAATGTTCTGATAAAGGATAGGTTGTCAAACCCTTCCTGATGTTTATATGTGCTCGGCCGCTCTTGTCTTCAAACTTCTTGAAGTCTTACCTATGTAAATGAGGCCGCACATACATTCTAAAAGATAAATAATTTTTTTTTTTTTCATGACAACTAATGAAGTCTTGGATCTTATACTTTTTCCCTTTTACTTCAAATTCTGTGATTTTCCTTTCTAGATTCTTTCTCGTAGTAGTCTTACACATTAGGCATGATCCACATCTGTGGAATCCCTTATTTCTCAAACTAAGTTTATTTTTTTCTGTTAGGCTACTCCATACTAGTTTGCTCTTCACGGATTGGGCTTTTTTGTAGATAAAGATCGGCTTCTCTGGTATATGATCTCCTATTACTGGATCATCGTGTAGTATTTTCCAATAGGCCCTAATAATTTGTAAAATTTGTTTATAATGGGCACCGTATTGGGACAGAAAAGCCCAATCATATGCGGAATTTCCATCTTTTATTTTTTCCTTTTCTTTTAACAGTTCTTTCCTTTCTATTCCATCCAGATTGTACCTAGCTTTGGTGAGGTTTTCACATTTATACCCCTCGTCCGTACAATTTCTTTTCAGACGTTTAAATTCTCCCAGGGGTATTCTTTCAAGCCATCTAAAGTGATGCTCACTGCTAACATTGATGTATGAATTAGAATCTGTGGGCTTCCTGTGTGTTTTTAAGTTCATTTAAGTATTCATCTAGGCAATAATTAGCGCCGTTCACTATACAGAATTTTGATCTATGCTATGTTTAGGTGGAGCTGGTGTTTACCCCCTTTGTATAAGTGAGGCAGCTGTTTATTACCTCTTGTTGCGCAGCCAGGTGGAATATTGATTTTCTTTGTTATGAATTTTAGTTCTGCGAAAAAAAAACTTTTTTTGTTTTTTACTAGATGACTCTGATTACTAGATCTACATGGACATCATATATATTTTACCTAGTTGGGGCTTACATATGATAACAAGCAAAAACAAGCATGACAAGGTTAAAAGTTAAAGCTAAACGTAAATCATTTTGCCTATTTAAAATCACTCATTTGGATACTAAAACTTGCCTAAAATGGTTTTGCTTACAGTAAAACCCAGAAACAGAATGCTGCTCTAACAGATAGGTTGGCAATAAATGGCCTTCCTGGCGAATAACCACAACAGTGCAACAGGTTTGGGCAGCTTATGTCAGGTAGAAGTTATACTTCAAGTATCAGTAATGTTTCTAGTAAGTAGCACTACAGAGCTAAAAGATTTTAATTAGGCGAAATAGTTTTTGAGCAGGGTCAGATTATAATGACATAGAGATGTCATTGCACTAATTACTTGTCTGACCGGACGGGTGTGGTATATTTTGTTGACAATCAAGATGTCAATCACATGATGTTGAGATGTCCTGAATGTCTGCATTCAGAATATCAACATTGACATCAGAAAATCAGTACTATTCAGAGAGGTGCTAAGAATGTGTATGATTATACAATAATATATATATATATATATATATATATATATATATATATATATATATATATAAAGGTAACAAAAGAAGCGCCTACTAGTGTCTAGAAAAATTAAATCACAAGTGAGACCAAAGAGGATGATTTATAAACAACTTATCTGGTGAGAGGTTCTTCGGTCGTATGACCATGGAAAACGATATGTGGAACAAAACAAAAAGAAAACCAACATAGTGTGTACTGTACCACACTGTATATTATTTTATAGAGCAAGCTCTAATAGACCTTTTTTCCTATAGGGAACATTCCTTTCCCCAAATATTGGCAGAGGTCATAATAGATTTTTTCAAAACAGACTTTTTTAATGATAACACAGTGACATCAAATGGTAAAAAGACACACGTACAAAAAACATAAATATTATCAGCTTATCTGTCCATTCAAGGGGGGGTCCAGGTACAACAAGCCCAAGTTACAGCAAACCCGACGCGTTTCGTCTCTAGGACTTCATCAAGGGGATATATAACTGTGTTATCATTAAAAAAGTCTGTTTTGAAAAGTCGCATATGGCAACACACAAGGGGCATATCTTAAATTGCCTGTATGTACCCTAATAGTCCATTTAAAGATGGTACGAATTGTGCCCATCAAGAGGAAAAGTGTACATACAATTTATGGTTCTAATTGTATTTGAGCCTTTATTATAGACTATAAAATGTAAAAAAGTGCTTATTAAGGTGTGCTCAATAAGAAGCTTGTTAGAACCATAAATTGTATGTACACTTTTCCTCTTGATGGGCACAATTTGTGCCACCTTTAAATGGACTATTAGGGTACATACAGGCAATTTAACATATGCCCCTTGTGTGTTGCCATATGCGACATGCCATGATCACCGGCGGGTAAAGACAGCCTGAGGCTTGAGCACCTGTCAAATTAATGATCAATAGATTATTATGACTTGGTGTAATATTCATGGTAAGTTTACCAGACGCTAACGCTATACGGTTAATGTATGTAACTTAAGGTAAAAACAGAGAATGGCGACACTTCATGGACACGTGTTAATCAGTTCTTGAGTTGAGTGCAGTGGCGCCAAGAAGGGAAAGGGGCACTGATTACCCGGGCCTAGGCTTGTTGGAGGGGCCTGACGGGGCAGGGGTCAGCTGCTGAGGGGGACAATGTCCCTATTTGCAGAGCTGCTAAGAGGGTGCACATAGTATTTTTGTCATTGTGTTTTGGAAAGGGACGTATTCCAGATTTTTTTTTGTATAGCTTGTTGCATTAATTTGCCTTTTCGTTCAGCTTTGGCTGGTTGTGGTGTAAAGAGAAGAAAACTATTATTTGGTGCTTTCTGTTGTCTTTGTGTTTAGTTTGAAAGATGCACACAGAGGGAAATGTGCGGCTAATATTACATTTAATAGAGGCTACTTAATATGTTTGGAATCACTGGGCCATGCATGCATTTGCATGAGTTTTGCTGTATAATGTAACTGCTTTAACTTACTTTCTATTCACTTATATTTGTCTCCTAGATTTCCGATGTTAGCGCTCCTTTTGGCAGCCACGTGTTTAAAAGTGACCAGACCCTAGCTGGCCGTGGAGATGAGAAAAGGTCTACAGACTCTGGGGCTTTCTCAATAGGTTTATAGGCCTCAACTGATCATCTACTCTCCTCAACTGCTTCCCCAAGGTTATTGTAGCCATTTTATACATAGATCATCTGGCTCTTGTGTCCTATTCATCTTCTCTATTGTATGTTATCTTCCATGTAATACTTGCCAAACCCCCCAATAACCCTCCACATCTTCATTGTCTGACTTACCTACCACCTCCTACGTCACGTTGACTATTGTTCAACTTTTATGGGAAAAATGTACAGCTGGACTTTCTTAGTTTATTTTTTAACAGATCTAGGTTTGATCAATCTCCCAAAAAATTTAATTTTGTGAAATTTCTGAAATATTTAAAAAGAGGTCTGGTGACATCTAGTGGCTGCTGAGAAGAAGACCATGTCAACTTGAATCTTGTTTGTCTTATGCATGTGAGCCTAAACCTGCTATACTTAAGTGATTGCTAGATTATTCTTTTAGAAGAATATATTATTTTGGAACTTTGTGACCTGTACTAAAAAATCTGATTTTTTTTTTTATTTTGTCTTAAATTTTACGATCAATCATATTTTGAGAACAATGTATATATGACCTTGGTGTGACTAAAACAAAGGTTTTTCCTGTGCTTGAAAATTATTTTGTTCAAATGTTGTTTAATTAGGAAATTCCATCTGAAATATACTAGCAGCATGAAAATTAAATTGGTTAGGTGCATGAAGGTGGCTTTAGTGTTGGTCTGTAGGGCTACAGACAGGAAGTCTGCAGTGCATAGAATAAGGCTTCCCCCAATGTTCACAACTCTACCTCTAATATCACCAGGCTTGCAACCTCCAGGAAACGGGTGTGGTAAAAAAAAGTCAACAGAATAAAAGTCAACATCACAATGTCGACTGGTTCTGAATGTCAACAGTAAAAAGGTTGACATGGTCATTAGGTTGACTATCATTCTGTAGACATGTATTTAAGTAAACAGGATTAAATGGTCAACACAGTGAGAAGGTTGTCATTTAACATGTTGACACTAAAATGTTGACACTTTTTTTGTTATTTTAGTCTAACCCTAGCCCCGAAACCCCTCAACATTTTAAATGAGGACATGTCAAATGTTGACCTTTTGATGATGTCAACCATTTAACCCTGTCAACCTAAATACAGAATTGATGGTTCACCTAATGACCATTTCAACCTTTTTTACTGTCGACATTCAGAATGTGTTGACATTCTGAAAGCTGACATTTTTATTATTAACCAGTGAGCAGTATCTCCAGGAAACATATTAATATGTATTTGTGAATACTAAACGTAGCTAATTTCTTTAAGCCAAATTGTATTTTAGGCTTAGCAAGCCTTTAACATGTGGCAACTAGTACGTTATACAAACCTGTATGGACATCACACAGTAAAGGGAATACAATGTATAACTTCTTTGATTTTTTACAAAGATTGACTTCACCTCTTCAGCATGTTAAATGCAGTCAGTACGTTATTTCTTTTCCGCTATTGCTATCTAGTTACATAAATAATCTGTCTGTAGATAGCAAAGCACAGAGGACCACCTGCAGACTGTGTAATATTCTACATGGAAATGTAATGCTATTTTAAAGTTTATCTCGTTTTCATAACTTTTGAGCGATACACCTCAAAGTAAGGAGCGTTTACTGGTTTTAATCAGCAACAAAGAAAATCATACAGTATAAACATTTAAAGTAAGTAATGATTGTGAGTTAAATAAATCTGATATCTTTTGATTTGTAAATAATAATAGACTGCAGTATTTGGTTATGTTCATCTGATTAATGATATTAAAATATCTGCAAATAACTATATTAGTTGTGTATATATTTGCAAGAGAAAATATTTGTGTATATAAATGTGCGGGATGTATTAAATAAAACAGGAGATCACTTTTTTCCCTCACAGTTAACAGACATTTGGGACAAATTCTGTGCTATGTGCCGCCCTGATGCCTGGCTGTGCACGGTACCGCTTATTACAGTAGGCAATCTGAGCTCTTTTTACCCTGATCACCTCTGTGGGGATGCAATGAAAAATGATCAAAGAGTCATCAAGCCAGAGTGACTTCACATCTCCAGAGAACTGAATTGCCCCCTATATAATAACACCAGATACAGGGGCGTATCTATCATGGGTGTGGGGAACACGGGCCCCTGGGTCCAGGGGGGCCCCGCACCGCACACCGTGCATCCATAATATTACTTACCTCTCTGGAGTCCCACTTCGGTGGGGGGGTCCGGCGCTGTAAAACTACTGGAAAATGGCTGCAGCGGCCTTTTTCCCATCGTTTGTGCATGCTCAGTACAGGGAAAATGGCCGCCGCGGCCATTTTCCCGGTGACCTGTGCATACACTATAGACTCTGGGCACACTCTAGTGCCCAGAGTCTATAACTCCGGAGCTGGCCACGCACAGCTCAGTGCACTGCCGGCCTTCGGGCGGAGAGGAGGGGGCCCTTGTCGGAGACTGCACACGGGCCCCCTCCTCTCTAGAAACACCCCTGGCCAGATATCTTTTTACCTGAGATAGATAAAGTAGGTTTATATCTTAGTGTTACACATTCTAGATCACTTTATTGTACAGAAACCCTTAACTTAACTGGAAATTTTGTATGAGACTATTAAATGAAGGCATCCTGTCCAGGGATAGAGCTTATACTAGAGATCAGTTTTTATGTTTTACCAATAATCTGATTATTTCCCTTTACCCTGATTTATTGGTACCATTCATATTCGCCTGTGTCACAAGTTGTCCAATCTTTTTTATATAGTTCTACAGTGACAGCCAATACCAGTTATTATTAGAGATGAGCGATTTGGATTCGGAGAGATCTGACAGAACCGAATTTGGGGTTTCTGAGTAGGACTGAGTCCCAGGTCGGGTTAATATAAAATGTGAGATCTTGTGAGAGTTGAGTATCTATCTCTGTTTACAAAATGTAGAATTGCACACAAGTCAGCTGTAATTGCTCACGCACTGCGTTCACAGAGCTCAATGTGTATATTTGTATGCGCAGGACCGCCATCAGGGGGTACAGCCAGTGCCGACGTACTGGGCTGTGAGAGGGGCCTACAGACTGCCAATGATCTCACCAGTGTAAGAAGCAGTTTGCTGTCAGAATGATCGGCATACTGCTGGGCCCCCGTCAGTGTCCAAAGCTGCTGTGTGGGAGGCAGGAAGGCTCCTGTACGCACAGGAGCATATATATATATATATGTGCACCTAACACACACATTTCTCAATCATGTAGCTGCTTGTAAATGTCAGTATAAACCAGCAGCAGAGCAGATCTATGTAGTGTGTTGCTGCAGTGGATTGAATGTGTGGCTGCACACTACAAAGATCTGCCAAGCTGCAATGGTTTTAAACTGACAATTTCACCTAGCATTATATATTTAGAATTAACAGGCTTCCTACGCAGAAGCAAATAGCTCCTTGTGTAAGGTGTCTGAATGCAGAGTCAGAGGTGCTGGGTTCAAATCCTGGTTATGACTTTTGAGAAATAGGGGATAATGCAACTGAGGGCCTGATCAAAGGTCGGTGCTATGAATTTATGCAGAAACCGTCTCGTGTTAACAGATGCCCCTGCTGGCTTCTCAAATCGACTGTCAGCATCCAAAGACACAACACTGGACAAACATTGCACAGATCATCAGATCTCTGAGCAACCCTAAGCTTGCTCTGAATGCCCGCTGCAATTAACGCCAGTAAATCTGCATGCGAGGATGCAGTTGCTGGCTTTGGCACGCTCTAGTACCGGAGCTGAACCACCATTTTCTAAAGTGCACCCCTCCCTGCCACCAAATGCCTGCAGGCTGTCAAAGTCACAGTATCAGCACAGTACGACCAGGGCCACAACAACATTGGTCATTTGTGACCAAATCGGGACAGTGTCCATCTCTGAATCAGACCTGAAAGGCGCTCACAAAAAGCTCTCAAGTTAAATGCATGAATATGGTATAAGAGAATTGGTGTCCACATCCTTTTGCTTGGAGTGTTCTAACAGTCAGTGTACAGTAGGTGTTCTATAAATGTATACAGTTTATGCACTGAAGTGCCAAAAGTCATGGGATAGCAGTATGTAAATGTAATGGTAGGTGGTGTCACCATACTGTGATGTCTTGGAAATGCCCAGACCTGCATACATTTTAATTTGACATCTCGTGAGTCAGTCTGAATTCCGGGTAGACTGCTCATGGTAAGGCGACGTTAATTATCAGAGTTCAATAGTGGGCGCCCGACAGATGGCACATTCCATTTCCGAAGTTGTGCAGACAGTCGTCAATCTACGGTGTCACGTGTGTAATAGGGATACCTCATGAAAGGCATTACCACCCACCATGGACAGCGTAATGGCAGACCAGTTCTTAATGATCGTGACCAGTGGCATCTGGCCAGAATTGTCTATGGTAACAGTTAAGTGACACATTCAATGCAGGAGGTACCAGAAGCATATGCAGCGGGTTAGTGCAGCGTTCTTTAGTTTCCGTGGGATATGGGAGCAGGAGACCCACCAAAGTGTCCCTGTTAACACTATGACACTGGACACAGCACCTCACCTGGGCTCATGATGTTGCTAATTGGACCCTGGAAGACTGGCAACATGTGCCCTGGTCCAATGAGTCACGGTTCCCGCTGTTTTGGGCTGATGGTAGGGTTTGGGTGTGGCGCAAACCCCATGAGGCCATGGACCCAGTTGTCAACAAGGCATCGTGCGGTAGTGGTTCCATAATGGTGTTGTCATGATCATGACTTGCTCAGTAATGTTTATGTGACATACCTTGCCACCTGCTTGTCTTGGTTGGAGAATAGATGCACTAATGTCTCCATGTTGGAGCATGTCAGCTGATTGCATTCCCTCCAGTCAGTGTGTTCCTGGCCTCAGCTGACACCAGCAACCAATCAAGACTCCGGCTGTCCTGCCAGTGCCTTCAGTAGGCAGCAGCCACATCTTGCTTACCAGTCAAAAATAAGTGCATCTCATACACTTCACATTCCTTTCCAAGTACAAAAGACAATCTAGCTTACGTCAATAAACTCAGACTCTGGGCCTGATTCAGAGCCGGACGCTCTTTCAGAGCGCTCGCTCTGAATCAGTGCCCGCCTATTGTATTTTTAGAGCGGCCTCCTGGCCGCTCGCATAGCTGTGGGTGACCACCCACAGCTAGTGCGAGCAGCCAGGATGATGGTCGCGATGGTCAAGACCATCGCGACCATTGGACTTGCGATGAGACCCTTGTGGTAGGGTCTCGTTGCCGCAAGTCCCAGTGGACTTCTTGCTCTTACAGTGCAAGTGGACTTACAGTCCCAGTGGACTTCTTGCTCTTACAGAGCAAGAAGTCTACCCACTGACATCACTTGTCAGTGGGGCCGGCCCTAGACGGTAGAACGCCTCTGTCTGGGCAGCCACGCCCCTGGCACGCCCACCAAAGGGGGCGTGCTGTCACTCAACATCGACAGCACGCCCCCTTTGTAGCGAGACCCAAAGCGACGGCTTGCCTGTCACTATCCGGGTCTCGCACATGCGCACGACGGAGCCTCCTCTGTCCTGCGCATGCGCACTGGGCCAACATCAACCCGCTTGCGAGCGCTCAGCGCTCGCGAGCGGGTCTGAATCAGGCCCTCTATTCCAGTCCAAGACTCAAATCCTGTTCCACAAACAGACAGACACCATAGGCAAACACAGGGGGATTTCCGGTTGCCTGGAAACCCCCTCCCAAGCCCACACCATAACCACAATAGAAATAATAATTTAATAGAATTTTACTGCTATATGTTCTTTTCAGTATCCAGAGCCGGATTTAGACCTCTTGGAGCCCTAGGCAAGATACTAGTTTGGGGCCCCCCTCCCTCAAACAATCCATAGCACTATAGTTTTGTTCCTTATTCATGCCCCTTATATTATCCTCCATATATGCAACTTTTTAAATCTTTAAACAGTGCAAACATTAAAAAGGCACATAAACACAGTGCAAATATAAAACAAAATATTTTAAACTTTTCACGCCTGATATCATAGACAGTGCAATCAATGTATGTAAAAATATCCACCTTTAAAGAGCCCTGACCCATAGCTATCCTATTCAGTTTGCTCTCTCCAAAATAGTAGTAATAAAATTCCAAGGATTCACATTTATATTTCTCATAGATATAGGCCAGGCTACACTATAAGATTCACAACTCATCAGAGCCAGGCTTCATGCGAATTGATCATTTACTGTACTTAGTTAGGGTTCGCAGTCCGCCTACATTAGGTTATGTACCTTAGGTTACTCTTAAGGTGCATACACATGGTCAGATTTGTCAGATGACCATTTGAACGATTGAACAATTTGAACGATTTGAACTACGAACGATTTCTGACTGCATTAAAATGAATGGAATCATCCAAATCTGACTGCAAACACATCAGATGTCAGATATCGTTATCTGGCAAGCGGGAACGCGCATCGTTCATCTCACAAACATGTCAGATATGCAAACAAAAAGTATGGTGGTTGCTCATATCAGCTTAATGACATAGCACAGGTGCTTGTAAAGGGTGGGGTTTACACTGAACACAGAAAAAATAAAAAAAAGGGATTTGCCCTCCAGCACACTGTAGCAAAATCAACAAAAAATACTTAAATCCTACATGATAATAGAGATTCAGAGGTATTAGTTACATACATTTGCAAATATATGAATAAGCGCCAGGCCATCGTCAAGGCTCCTCTATACTGGTGTCCCTTACATTAAGGGGTTCACGTCCGAGAAGCAAGGTACCCCAAAAAATTCCAGCCAAGGGCCATTCCCAGGGCATCACCACTTAATTCACATAGATATTTTTCATCACTTTTCTAATTGTTTTAACACATTGATTTATCCTTACACATCTATCCTTTACACTTCACCTTTTTTCTCTTTTTCATGTGATGCCCTGGGGATGGTCCTTGGCTGGAATTTTTTGGTGTACCTTGCTTCTCGGACGTGAACCCCTTAATGTTAGGGACGCCAGTATAGAGGAGCCTTGACGATGGCCTGGTGCTTATTCATATATTTGCAAATGTATGTATATTACACCCATGAATGACCGCTTTATATATCAGTCTACCCCTCCCCCACTGATTTTAGTAGACACCCATCCCTTGGGTGTAATACTACTTATTACACCCAATAGTAACCTCTTTATATATAAGTGTCACCCCCCCCCACCACTGATTGTAGCAGGCAGTGGCACCCATCCCTTAATACTTATTGTTACACTATGGCCATTAGTGACTGCTCTATATATCAGTGACCCCCTTAATGATTGTCAGGGCTTTTCCCAAGTCTACTTGCACCTTGTTCGAGAAATTTTGGGGCACCCCTCCCATCCACCTAAATCCAGCTATTTTCCTAATGAACACTTTCATTAACCAAAAAAGATATTCCCTAGTTTTTAATTTAACACATTATTCCACAGAAGACAAGTAAAGAAATACAGAGAAGTCAAGACACATTGTCTGCCACAGAGAAAGAAATACACACATTGTCCGGCGTAGGAAAAAAAAACACACATAGTCCGCCACTGGAAAAAAAAAAACCCATACATTTTCCGCAACAGGAAAAAAAAAACACACACATTGTCCGCCACAGGAAAAAAAAACCACATACATTTTCTGCCACCGGAAAAAAAAAAGAAATACATTGTCCGCCACCGGAAAAAAAAACACTTACATTGTCTGCCACATGAAAAAATACCACACATTGTCCACCAAAGTAAAAAAAACAAACACACAATGTCTGCCAAAGGAAAACTTCACAGTCCCCACAGGAAAAAAAAGAAAAAATACATTAATTCACTGCCCCCACAGAAAAAAATAAAACATACATAAATTCACTGCACCACAGGAAAAAATAAAATAAAACATACATTAAGTAATTGCCCCAACAAGTAAAAAAAAAACTAAACATACATTAATTTATTGTCCCCACAGGGGAAAAAAAACAACACATTAATTCTTGGCCCCCCCCCCACCGCTCCCTGAAAACTGAGTGACCTCACCTTACCTGCAGGAAAAGTTGCAGGAGGAGCTCCATAGCGATCAATAGAATCAGTGACTAGCCATCCTGACCCTCACTTGCTGCTTGTGGATATATCCTCTTCCGTAGATGTACCCTGACGTCATCAGTTACTGTCCACCATCTACGTGGGCATAGAGAAAGAATATAATCCTGTGGCGAGCGAAGCCCTCAAATGCCTTCAGCCCACCGTGCACATGCACACAGCAGCAGACTCAGTTATTAGTCACTGGCTGCATTTGCACTGCGTGCGCGGGCTGGACAGCGTGCGGCAGTGTGACCTATGACAGAAGAGCCCAGCGCTGCAGATGCCAGGAATTCGTATAATGGCAGGCTCAGTCATGATGTGGTCGCTGATTCTGGAGGACATGGGGCATTGGTGTATTTCCCAGCAGCCACACTGCTACAGGGATAGTTGACAGGCAATGGGTGAAAGGGAGAAAGGATAGGCAGTGGGTGACAGGGAGAGGTGACAGGCAGTAGTGACAGGGGAAAGCAGTGGGTGAGAGGGAGAGGGTGACGGGGAGAGGTGACGGGCAGTGGGTTACAGGCAGTGTGTGACAGGGAGATGCAGTGGGTGCCTGACACATTATACCACACTGTAGTACCCTCCACATTATGTCACACTGTGGTGCCCCACACATTATGCTACACTGTAGTAACCCCACATTATGCCACCTGTTTTGCCCACACAATCTACACTGTAGTCCCCACACATAATGCCACCTGTAGTCCCCACACAATATGCCACCTGTAGTCCCCACACATTATGCTGCACTGTAGTCCCCACACATTATGCCACCTGTAGTCCACACACATTATGCCACCTGTAGTCCACACACATTATGCCACCTGTAGTGTTCACACATTATGCCACCTGTAGTCCCCACACATTATGTCACCTGTAGTGCCCACACATTATGCCATCTGTAGTGTTCACACATTATGCTACACTGTAGTCCCCACACATTAGGCCACCTATAGTGCCCACACAGTGTAATCACCAGCAGCATCCTCAGGCAGCCGGCAGAGCAGCAGTCACAGCCTCATAATGAGTCACACCCATGAGGCAGCGCTTCTGCTGGGTCAGAGGAGCATGTGATGGGCTCCTCCAATCAGAGCTCAGCACATGTTCATCTGACCCCACTGCTGAGACTACTGGGATTTATTACCCAGTAGTGCACTGCAGTGCTGAGCCTGACTGCACTGTGCTCTGGTCCCCTGCGTGTAGCTGCTGGCTGGGTCAATCACAGCCCTGATGACTGCCCGGCAAGCAGCTGCACTGCACCTGCCAAACAGGCAGTGTGGACCTCTATATTGCGATGGGCCTTGGTGCAGTGCACTGGCTGCACCGCCGGTAGTTCCGCCCCTGGTGTGTGCTAACCCTGATTTCAGAAGCTGCCTTACCCAGGCCAGTAGAGAAAGTGCCAGGGTTAGTGGAGGTACTTTGTGTACATGGGTCCATGGAAAGGTTTGCCCTTGTGCGAGTGAGTCTCACCCTAAAGG
Organism: Taudactylus pleione; assembly: GCA_031769625.1. Classification (NCBI taxonomy): domain Eukaryota; kingdom Metazoa; phylum Chordata; class Amphibia; order Anura; family Myobatrachidae; genus Taudactylus; species Taudactylus pleione. Next base: position 248,748 of record JAUIMM010000135.1, read on the forward strand.
GGCGCACTTATGAGGTAGTAGCCGTGGTCAGGCCAAGCTCACAAAGTTAATAGGAGTGTGTTAAGATGACCAGTCCTCTTTGGAGAGGGAACCTCTAAGCAATTCATATTAGAGGAGGATACTCTTACTCAGGACTAGGGTACTTTACCAAATGACAGAGATTTGCAAAGCTTTGCCCAGGTATAGCAAAATAAAATTACCCCCCTATACAGATGATGCCAAGGGCGTGCTGGAAACCACCTTCCCTCAGGTACCTGGGCACCTTTTTAGTTTGCCTGGACCCTCGAAAAGAAGCAGAGGTCTTGGTCCGCAACAATCAGGATGTGTTTTCTTCCCTGCCGGGGTGCACTGCCTTGGTAGAAAATGACATAAATACACGTCTCTCCCATAGTGCACTGCGGTAGACGGAAGCCGAAGCTCAGGTGTGAGCTCCAGCTGGCGCTGCGGGACTGGAGGCAGGCGCCTGGTGGTAACAACATCTCAGCGGGCACCCGGCAAATGGAGCCTCCTTGCAGCGCTGGGCTAAGGTGGGCTGGAGGAGACGAAACTGGTTCTGTCTCCAAATAGAAGTGACAGAACGCAGTCTGCCCGGTTCCGACCAACTTTAATCCCTGACCACGAGAAATAAAATACGCCATAGTTGACTTAGAATGTATGGCGATACAGTGTGCAGAAGCCCTGAAGTATCTCCTGGGAAGGGAATTTGTCTTGATCACAGATCACGCACCTCTGCATCCACATGCTCCTCAATAAAAAAGTCAACCCCAGGGTTATGCGCTGGTTTCTGACCATTCAATAGTATAAGTATGTCATACAACATTGGCCTGGAACGCAACATAGAAATGCGGACACGCTGTCTCGGAAATTTAATAAAGCTGAATGGTGTCGGCCGTCACGAAGGAGAAGCTTGAAAAAGCGAAAGGGGGGATGTGGGGTGAGAGGGGTTGTCGCTCACCTGAATTACCCACATTCTGGTGGGAGATGAAAGCAAAGCCTGTGCAGTTTGCAGCAGCAAGGGAGATTTTGAACTTAAGGTTTTCACGGTTGCACAGGCCCAGCTGCAAGTCATTACTAAAGACAAGAAGGGTTTAAAACATTCATTCATCCAGTGCTCTGGGCACTGATGCTGAATAGTGGCCAGAGAGTAGGCCGAGTGTGATTAGTGCCAGGGACCAACTGAATAGCACAGCATGGCAGCAGATAGCGGCATTCCATGGCAGCAGACTGAACCCTAGAGACTTTGGTGCTGGGTTATTGAGCTGGAACCCTTTTCCAGCTTTGTCAAAAAGTCCAAAAAAGCTGTTAACAACAAACATTTTCCTGGGGCTTTTAAAACATACAGGTTAGGAATCTATGGGGAAATATAGTGACCTTCCAGCACTATACTATATATATATATATATATACAGTATATATATACAGTCAGGTGCATAAATATTGGGACATTGACAGAATTTTCATATTTTGGCCTCTATTCACCACCACAATGGCTTTGAAATGAAACAAACAAGATGTGCTTTAACTGCAGACTTTCAGATTTAATTTGAGGGTAATTACATCCAATTCAGGTGAACGGTGTAGGAATTACAACGGTTTCTATATGTGCCTCCCACTTTTTAAGGGGCCAAAAGTAATGGGACAAACTAAACAATCCTAAATCTAACTTTCACTTTTTAATACTTTGTTGCAAATCCTTTGCAGGCATTTACAGCCTGAAGTCTGGAATGCATAGACATCACCAGACGCTGGGTTTCATCCCTGGTGATGCTCTGCCAGGCCTCTACTGCAAATGTCTTCAGTTCCTGCTTGTTCTTGGGGCATTTTCCCTTCAGTTTTGTCTTCATCAAGTGAAATGCATGCTCAATCGGATTCAGGTCAGGGGATTGACTTGGCAATTGCATAACATTCCACTTTTTAGCCTTGAAAATCTCTTTGGTTGCTTATGCAGTATGCTTCGGGTCATTGTCCATCTGCACTGTGAAGTGCCGTCCAATGAGTTCTGAAGCATTTGACTGAATATGAGCATATAATATTGCCTGAAACACTTCAGAATTCATTCTGCTGCTTTTGTCAGCAGTCACATCATCAATAAATACAAGGGAACCAGTTCCATTGGCAGCCATACATGCCCACGCCTTGACACTACCACCACCATGCTTCACTGATGAGGTGGTATGTTTTGGATCATGAGCAGTTTCTTTCCTTCTCCATACTCTTCTCTTCCCATTACTCTGGTACAAGTTGATCTTTGTCTCATCTGTCCATAGGATGTTGTTCCAGAACTGTAATGGCTTTTTTAGATGTTGTTTGGCAAACTCTAATCTGGTCTTCCTGTTTTTGAGGCTCACCAATGGTTTACATCTTGTGGTGAACCCTCTATATTCACTCTTGTGAAGTCTTCTCTTGATTGTTGACTTTGACACATATACACCTATCTCCTGGAGAGTGTTCTTGATTTGGCCAACTGTTGTGAAGGGGTTTTTCTTTACCAGGGAAATAATTCTTCTGTCATCCTCCACAGTTGTTTTCCGTGGTCTTCCGGGTCTTTTGTTGTTGCTGAGCTCTCCGGTGCGTTCTTTCTTTTTAAGAATGTTCCAAACAGTTGATTTGGCCACACCTAATGTCTTTGCTATCTCTCTGATGGGTTTGTTTTGATTTTTCAGCCTAATGATGGCTTGCTTCACTGATAGTGACAGCTCTTTGGATCTCATATTGAGAGTCGACAGCAACTGATTCCAAATGCAAATGTCACACCTAGAATCAACTCCAGACCTTTTACCTGCTTAATTGATAATGAAATAACGAGGGAATAGCCCACACCTGTCCATGAAATAGCTTTTGAGCTGATAGTCCCATTGTAATTCCTAGACCGTTCACCTGATTTGGATGTAATTACCCTCAAATTAAATCTGAAAGTCTGCAGTTAAAGCACATCTTTTTTGTTTCATTTCAAAGCCATTGTGGTGGTGAATAGAGTTTAAAATATGAAAATTCTGTCAATGTCCCAATATTTATGCACCTGACTGTATATAAATATATATATATGTATATATATATATATTATTATTATCGTTTATTTATATGGCGCCGCAAGTGTTCCACAGCGCCTTACAAGGTAGATAACCAAAAAGTGACTTACAGTAAAATACAATACAATGAAGGACAAGGACATGGAAAATATACATTGATACATAGGTGGTAGGTGGCCATAACACCCACATAAGCAACAAAGCATAGGCACCAAGTGTTAGGTACCCTAGTGGTGAGTAAGAAGTAGATTAACATAAAGTAAGGAGAAGCACAAGAGGGTAGAGGGCCCTGCTCGCAAGAGCTTACATTCTGAAGGGGAGGGGCAGACAGATGGGCATGATACAGATGGGGAAGACAGGGAGGAGGGAGCATGTAGTAGCAAGTTAGGATGAGAGATGGAAAGCATTGATGAAGTAGTGGGTCTTGAGAGCCCGTTTGAAGGATTGAAGAGAGGTGGAGAGTCTGATGGGGAGAGGGAGAGAGTTCCAGAGGTGGGGAGCAGCACGGGCAAAGTCTTGGAGGCGGGAGTGGGAGGAAGTAATCAGTTGGCATGAGAGGCGGTGTGCATTTGTTGAACGAAGAGGGCGGACAGGAAAGTGAAGGGAGATGAGGTCAGAGATGTAAATGGGAGAGGAGTGTGTGAGGGCTTTGTAAGCGAGTGTGAGAACCTTGAATTGGGTTCTGAAGGGGAAGGGGAGCCAGTGGAGGGCTTGTAGGAGAGGGGAGGCAGATGTAGAGCATTTGGAGAGGAAGATAAGCCGTGCAGCAGCATTAAGGATAGACTGGAGAGGAGAGAGATGGGATTTGGGGAGGCCAGATAGGAGGAGGTTACAGTAATCCAATCTTGAGATGACCAGTGAGTGTATTAGGGTCTTAGTAGCATCCTGGGTGAGAAAGGGTCTGATCCTGGAAATATTTTTAAGATGGAAATGACAGGACTGTGAGAGGTTCTGGATATGTGGTTTAAAGGAGAGGGAGGAGTCCAGGATAACTCCAAGACAGCACACTTTGGGGCTAGAGGAGATAGTTGTGCCATTAATTGATAAAGAAATAGTGGGAGGTGAGGTTATGTGGGAGGGTGGGAAGATGATCATCTCAGTCTTAGACATAGTAAGTTTAAGAAATCGCTGGGACATCCAGGAAGATATGGCAGAGAGACAGTTGGAGATACGAGTGAGGAGAGAGGGAGAGAGGTCAGGGGAGGAAAGGTAGATCTGAGTGTCATCAGCATAGAGATGATAATGGAGGTCAAAAGAGCTGATGAGTTCACCTAGAGAGGATGTATAGAGGGAGAAAAGGAGTGGACCAAGAACAGAACCTTGGGGAACACCTACTGTGAGAGGATGTGGGGGGGAAGATATGCCATGAGAGGAGACAGAGAAGGATCGATCAGAGAGGTAGGAGGATAGCCAGGAGAGGGCAGTGTCACGTAGACCAAGGGAGTGAAGGATTTGCAGCAGGAGAGGGTGGTCCACAGTGTCAAAAGCAGCAGAAAGGTCAAGGAGTATGAGTAGAGAGTAGTGGCCTTTGGATTTGGCAGCAAGGAGGTCATTGCTGACTTTAGTGAGGGCAGTTTCTGTGGAGTGGAGAGAATGGAAGCCAGACTGAAAAGGGTCAAGGAGGGAGTGGGAGGAAAGAAAGCTGGTAAGGCGGTTGTAAACAATACGCTCAAGGAGTTTGGATGCAAAAGGGAGGAGAGAGATGGGTCGGTAGTTGGCGAGAGTGTTACGATCAAGAGTAGGTTTTTTAAGAATGGGGGAGACAAGGGCATGTTTGAATGCAGAAGGGACAGTGCCAGATGAGAGGGAGAGATTGAGGAGGTGGGCAAGATGGGAACAGGCACAGGGAGAGAGGTAGCGGAGGAGACGTGAAGGGATAGGGTCAAAGGGGGAGGTGGAAGGGGGGTAGGACTGGATAAGGGCCATGACTTCCTCTCCAGATACAGGGGAGAAGGATGTTAGTGTAGGTAAAATGGAAGGGGAGGGATGACCCGGGAAAGGAGGAGGTGTAGTGATGGGGGTCTGGTGGGATATGATATCCTGACGTATGGAGTAAATTTTAGATGTGAAGTAGGAATCAAAGTCAAGGGCAGAGAGCAGGGAGGGAAGGCGAGGAGGGGGTGGGCAGAGGAGGGAGTTCAGGGTGGTGAAGAGACGCTGCGGATTTGAGGACTGGGAGGAGATGAGGTGCTTGAAGTATGACTGTTTAGAGAGGGAAAGGGCAGCACTGTAGGATGAGAGCATAAATTTGAAATGGAGAAAATCTGCCTTAGAGCGTGATCTTCTCCACTGTCACTCGGCGTTTCGGGAACACTTTTGCAGATATCTGGTGCATTTGGAATGCCAGGGTTGAAGTGTGGATCTGCGAGGGTGAGTAGTGATCGCCGGAGCAACAGAGTCCAGAGCAGAAGTAAGGGAGGTATTGTATAGGGAAGCAGCTTGTTCAGGGCATGAGAGAGAGAGCAAAGGAGACAGAAGCGAGTCAAGTAGGGAAGAAAAGGATACGGTGTCGATAGTCTCAATGTTACGCCTAGTGATAGTGGCCTTGGGAGGTAGAAGGGGGGGAAGGGGAGAGGGATAAGTTAAAAGAGAGAAGGTGATGGTCAGAGAGGGGGAATGGGGAATTGGAATAATCAGAAATATCACAACGGTGAGTAAAGACCAGATCAAGTGAATGCCCACTCACATGGGAGGGTGAGGAGGTCCATTGGGAGAGACCAGATGAGGATGTGAGGGTAAGGAGTTTGGAAGCAGAGAGTTCAGTGGGGACATCAATTGGAATATTGAAGTCACCTAAGATAATGGAGGGAAGGTCTGAGGGGAGAAAGTGAGGGAGCCAGGAAGCAAAGTTGTCAAGGAATTTGGATGGAGGGCCAGGGGGACGGTAAATGACAGTATATACAGTGTGTGTTTGTGTGTGTGTGTACAATACATGTCTTTACAATGATACCAATTAAAGATTGGCTACATTATTTATTAAAATCAATAAATCCTTTTACGTTCCTGTACATTTTGTAGTAAATCTCTATTCACAATTTCAACTTGGAGTAACCTCTACAAGGAGAGTTGGTGATATATTGTGTTCTCTCTACTCTGAGTTCCTGTGACCTGATCAGAGATCTGTAATTGAGATGAAAGGTCATCCTGCTGTGTGATAACAGAATACGGGCTACACTCTGTCAGGAGTTGTAAATGCTCAAATCATACTTCAATATCAATGATACCAAATCAGACCAATCAAATTTCTTCTGTGTCAAGGATATCTTAGGAAATCCAAGGAGCAACAGTTAGGCTACAGCTGAAAAAACAACCAACCAAGACACAGGAAGATGACCTATTTTCTCAAATACTATATTTACCAGTCATATTTGGTCTATAAAAAAACAACAACATAAGGGCCAATGACCTGCTATGTGCATGTAATATTTTATCCGTATGGCAATCTGAGGAAAATATATACCCTCATTAAAGCTGGGTACACACTCACAGAGATATTGGCCGATCAATTGATTGACCAATATATCTGCTTCATGTCGGCCAGTGTGTACCAGTGATATGTCTGTGAACGTCATCGTTCACATACATATCTCGTCAGCTGTGCAGCACAGCCGATGGACAGATATATCTGCAGATATATCTGCCCATCGGCAAGTGTGTATGGGTGATCAGCCCGTACACTTGCAGCGGCAGCCGCAGGGAGGAGGGTGGACCCGCCCCCTGGCCAGTGGGACCTGTGGCTGCCTGGAAGATGATGGTCATTCAGTGTATATGAACGATCATTATATATCTGCAGATCACTCGATCTGCAGATATATCTGCTAGGTGTAAACCCACCTTTAGATTTAGGAGGTGATTTGAAATGGTATGCAGTTGGGATGCCGACGGTCTAAATGCCGACCGTCGGCATCCCAACTGTCTAATCCTGGCAAGGGTCTAATGACAGGCATTGAAATCCCAACGCCTATCATTTTATCTGCGCCGGGAGCCCGAGGCCCGGCAACCTGATCGAAGGTAAGCCGGGTGCCGGGCACAGACAGCTGTGGGGGGGAGATTAGGGTTAGGATAGGGGAAGGGGGGTTAGGTTTAGGTACCCCCGGGGAGAGGTTAGGGTTAGGCACACCCCTGGGAGGCTGCGGGGAAGGGGGAGGTTAGGGTTAGGCACTTGGGGGAGGTTCGGGTTAGGCACACCTAAGGGAGGATTAGGGTTAGGGTAGGGAATTAGGTTAGCGGTACTTACCTAAATTAGCAGTCGGGATCTTCACCCCTACCGGGCCCATGCGGTCGGCTGTAAATCATACTGATTCCATTTGAAAGAAGGTCAGAAAACCTTCAATTGCATTTACACAGCCCTGTATGAAGTGACATAGAGCCTGATTCAAAGTTGTACACAAACCTGATGGTTACATAGAATCTCCAATGTTTGCCAATCTGCACATGTGAAGTGATCTGTATTGCGCATGTGCAGATCTGTGTCTGCAGCAATGGTCAAAGTACCCCCGAAGCCGCAGCATGCCCATTTGGGGGCACGGCAGCTACGGCCAGTGTTAAAGAAAATGGGTGCGTCGGCTCAGTTTTCTGGGTGTGCTGAAACCAGTAGCTGCATCCATTGATGCAGCGTCACTGGCCCCTGGAAGCGAGAAATACACTTTTTACTATAGACAGTTAGACACCTTCTATTGCTTTTACAGATTTTCGCACAGCAGCTGCTTCCAAAGACGCAGCTTCTGTGTGAACTGCGTCCATCTCTGAATCAGGCCCATAGCTAGTAAGAGGAGTTTAGACAGGACGACTGCTGCAGCATATGAAGAATACTTTTGGTGTCACGACACAACTATAAGCAATTATGTAAGTTGTTCTTTTCTTTTTTTTTTCATTCGATAGAAACTAAGTTTGCATAATATTGCTATGTCATATTGTTATCTTATTTTGTATATCTATTAAGCATTGTCTTTTCTAATATTATACACCAGGTAAATAAGGCTCTGTCTCTATGTTCTTATCAAATTTATGTGCCAGGCAATCCGACTAGTATAAGCCCTAGCTCCGAGGACAGTGTCAGTTGGGGAGTTTGACTGGGGGCGGTACACCTCTCAAACCGTAACGCAGGTGTCATAAGGCGAGCTCAGGGAGGACAGAAACCTCATGTGGAGCAGGAGTTATTACATAACTGTAATATGGGTTTATATTTGGCTAGTGGCAACGGGGCTTGACCTAAAGTTTACATGTAGCTATGTCAGGCAGAGATTAACTAAAGCTCCCTGTTAGAATTCATCCTAAACTGGTAGCATCATAAATTGGGAATAGTGAGGAAAATAACGGGATTAATTATTTTTAGATAGACAAGGTGGTTGTTTTTGTTTAACCATTTGTCACGTTACAAGGACCGTAGAGAGGGGGTCCGGTTAAAGTAGGGTATGCGGCCTAATCCAGGAGGCGTGGCCATGCCCCCTATATAAAATATGACAAAATAGTATGTGCTGCAGAGCTGGGCAGAGATGCTGCTGCCACTGACAGGTAAGAAGTGTGTGGTGGAGTAAACACAAGCCCAGGGCCCGGTTAATTAGTAACTGCTCCCTCCCCTTAGTGCATGTTACACAGGGTTCATATGTGACAATCCCCAAACTGTATTTTATACTTTCAGTATACTGTTATTTGATAACCTCTTAGTTGTAGTATAACACCTTCTTTAAAAAAAACAATTGATCCAAGTTATGTGCAAATATTAACAGGAAAAGCAGCCTATGAGAACCAGGAGAGCTTACACCAATCTCCCCAGAGTTATACAGACAAATAAATAAATGGTTTCAAAAATGACGCTAATCCAGTTTTACATATATAAAAATCACCAGTGTTCAAAATGTACGAAATGTGGAACCCAGCAGAAAAGTCACTCGCCTGGTAATGTTTGCTTACCCTGTAGTTTTCATACAGCACAGTTTTTCATCTTGTTCATCAAATAAAAATAGTGGCAACTACTCCATTTTGCTTCCAAACTGATTTTTGGTCACTCTATAAGGTCAATCCAATTATCCACGATGATCTCGCGGGTGCGAGTCATCGAGGCAACAGCCTCACTTTATGGCAGCCCGAAGTCGCAAACACAAAAGTGTTTGCAGCCCCATAGAGCTGCGAGCAAAATTGTGGAAATACGGGCTCAGAGTGGGCCATGAGGGCTGCAAGTTTAGGTGCCTTTGCCGACGCACCCTTCGCGGACAATTGGATTAATTTCTATGTGTCTCGACTTCTAAGTTATATACTGTAGTGCAACTTTGGTTCATTTTTGGGGCGTAGGTCCCCCTGGATTGCTTTGGTTGATCTTTTTCAGGGCACCGGATTATAACACAGTTTTCTTTTATAACACATTTTAACCCTTCACTGAGTGTTTAACATACATGTACTTCACTTTTTTATTGTCATTCTTTATATGCAGCTGTGGCTGCTCTTAACTATCTCTTTACACTGCACTTTTCTTACTATGGTGGTGCCCTGGGTTGGCTTGGCTGGGCCAGTTTTTGGGGGGTCCTGCGTTCTGGATTTGAACCGTAGTATTTTAGAGACCTACCCGAAAGAGGTTACCTGGATATGGTGGGTAGGCCCATAACCTTGGCCATGATTATGCTAAAAACCTCTATTGATTGCAAAATTGTATTGCATTTATATATATTATTAATAATTTGGAGTTGTGCACCTGAGATTTGTCTGTTTCTGTGCCTGCAATTAATCTCATCAGGTAGCACCTCCCATTATATATATAGTCAGGTTGTGCAGTCCAGAAATCTTTCCCATATACTCCATTTAATGTGCTTTATTGCACTTTTGAGGGAAAGGAGATGCCCCCATTCTGGACTAGCACCCTTCCTTATTGGTTTCAAAGCATGGAGTATGGTAATGTATATGCACACTGTATTAGGCACAATTCTAGGTAAGTCCTACAAGTTATATACTGTAGTGCAACTTTGGTTCATTTTTGGGGCGTGGGTCCCCCTGGATTGCATTGGTTAGTCTGTCTCAGGGCACTGCATTATAACACATTTTCCTTTATAACACATTTTAACCCTTCACTGTGTGTGTTTAATATATATGTACTTCACTTTTTTATTTTCATTCTTTATATGCAGCTGCAGCTGCTCCTAACTATCTCTTTACACTGCACTTTTCTTACTATGGTGGTGCCCTGGGGCGGCTTGGCTGGGCCAGTTTTTGGGGGGGTCCTGCGCTCTGGATTTGAACCCTAGTATGTTAGGGACCTACCCGAAAGAGGTTACCTGGATATGGTGGGTAGGCCCATAACCTTGGCCATGATTATGCTAAAAACCTCTATTGATTGCAAAATTTTATTGCATTTATATATATTATTAATAATTTGGAGTTGTGCACCTGAGATTTGTCTGTTTCTATGTGTTTACCATTGTAATATGAATTTTGCCTCTAGTTGTTATTTTTATAACAAATGATTTCATTCAGAGAGACTGCAAACCATTAAAGTAATGATGATAAGTAAAGTGACCCTGATGATAGATTTCATCATCATCCCTGTTTTGTTTGCATGCTTGTATATGCATTCATAAGGACAGTGATGCATGGGTTTCAACTGCTATGCTCTTTATTCAGCCATTTGCAAACTATATACATACTGTACACAAGACTACATCCACTTCCCAGCATTCCCCATGGTCCTAGGGACCATCACTGAAGATCCAGGCTTTCACATACAGTTAGGGAGTGTCTACAAACATTAGGCATAGCTAATGCAATAACATCAGATCCTCTTCTTTAAAGATAAGCCCTGTATCCTTCAGTGCAACAATTCAATAATGTAATATGTTAAGAATATCATCTAACATGTTTCAATAAGTCTCTCAGGGCTGCAAATTTCTCTTTTGGATCTTTCATACATAGTCTGTGTTTCATCAACCATGTTGGACCTTTCTTGAATCATGGTTTGTTCACCGTTATCCAGATTATCATACATGTCAGATGAAGGTTATTCTTCACTCATGTTGTCTTCATGTTGGTTAGGTTGAGATCTTAAATCCACCCGATTTCTTCTTACTTCTGTTCCATGCTCTGTGCGTATAGTATAAGATCTTGGTGCTACTTGTGCTTGCACAGTACCTTTCTGCATCCAAATGCCTTTCTCCTAGTCTCTGAGACGGATTTGGTCACCTGACCTAAGATCAGAAAGGCTTTTTGCTCGTCTATCATGGAACAGTTTTTGTTTCGCCTGTTGTCGTTCCTTACTCAGTCTGACTAATGTTGAACTATGCGTATTAAGCAGTTCATCATGTATTGGAAGATTTGCTCTAATTCTCCTTCCCATCAACATTTGTGCTGGAGAGAATCCATTCTGCAGAGGTGTACTGCGGTAGATTAAGAGACTTTTGTAGAAATCTTCTTTACCTTCCTGTGCTTTTTTCATGACTCTTTACAGTTTTTACTGAACTTTCCACCAATCCATTTGACCGTGGGTAGTGGGGACTTGACATAGTATGGACAAATTCCCAATCATCAGCAAATTGTTTAAATTCAGCACAGGAAAACTGAGGACCATTGTCAGTGAACACCTCCATAGGAACACCATGCCTTGCAAAGATTGACTTCATGCAATTGATTACAGCTTTACTAGTAGTTGTATGTAGTGTCTTCATCTCAGGATAATTAGAATAATAATCAGTCACGACAATGTACGTCTTCCGACTACAATCAAAAAAATCTGCACCTACCTTCTGGTATGGTCTCTCTGGCACTGCATTAGGACTCAGCAGGTCGACTTGTTGCTTTGGTCTATACATAAGACATAACTCACATGTAGCTGTTGTCTGTGCTATGTCTTGGTTCATTCTTAGCCAATACATCACTTCACGTGCCCTCCGCTTACATTTTTCTTCTCCTAAGTGGCCTTCATGTATCTTGCACAGCATAGTTTTCTTAGTCGTGCAGGTATGACAATAAATAAATGATGTCATTGACAACAGTAAGGTCACTGCGGTACATCCAATAATCATGAATTGACAGCGGAAAAGCATTTTTTTCTGCTGGCCATCCTTTCAGAATGATGTCTTTTAACACTTTCATTGTGTCATCTGTCTCTGTTTCTTTTCTAATCTGTTCTTGTCTTGCAAGAGACACTGGGAGAGAAGCTTCAATCAAATCCACATATGCTTCTATCTCTTTGTCCATCAGACTTCCAGAACCTTCACTTTTGTCCACAGCACGAGAAAGTTTGTCAGCAATGTACATGTATTTACTGGGACAGTACAGCAATTGTACATCATACTTCTGTAGTCTTATAAGCATTCATTGAATTCTCATGGGACAGTCATGCAACGATTTAGTCATGATAGCTACCAATGGCTTGTGGTCAGATTCTACTGTAAACGCTTGACCATACACAAATTGATGAAATCTCTCACATTCATAAGTGATTGCTAGAAGTTATTTTTCTATCTGAGCATACCTTTTTTCAGCACTTGTCAACGCCCTAGATGCATAGATTACAGGTTGCCATGTATCTTCATGTTCTTGCAACAATACAGATCCTAGGCCAAATTGAGAAGCATCTGCTGAAATTCTTATTCTTTTTGCAGGATCAAAGAATCTTAGTACCGGTTGCTCTGTAATGGTCTGTTTCAGTTTTTGCCAACTTTCTTCTTGTTCATGTGACCACATCCACTCATTATCTTTGTCCAATAACCATCTAAGAGGAGCTGATTGTTCTGAAAGTTGAGAAATACATTTTCCTAAGTAAGTAATCATTCCTAGGAATCTCCTGACATCATCTTTGTTGTTAGGACGTTCCATATTCACTATGGCTGACATTTTCCTTGGGTCAGGCTTCACACCTTGATCTGAGACTACGTCACCCATAAAGGTAAGTGTTTTCATGCCAAATTCACATTTGTCCTTGTTTAGCTTTAGATTCACTTTTCTGGTAAGTTCCATCACTTGTCTCAATCTAGAATCATGTTCTTCCTTTGTAGAACCCCAGATAATAATGTCATCCATCAATTGTTTCAACACCTAGAATATGTAAAAAAATCATGTGTATTCTTTTTAGGGGTGTGCATCGGCCACTTTTCGTGTTTTGGTTTTGGATCTGGATCTTTTTTCGTATTTTGGATCTGGATTGCTTTTGCCAAAACCACCCCCCTTCCGTGTTTTGGGTTCTTGGTTTTGTGTTTTGGATCTGTATTTTTGTGAAGAAAAAGCATAAAAACAGCTAAAATCACAGAATTTGTGTTTTTTTCTGCTCCTATGCTATTATTAACCTCAATAACCTTAATTTCCACTCATTTCCAGTCTATTCTGAACACCTCACAATAGTGTTTTTATTTCCAAAAGGTTGCACCGAGGTAGCTGGATGACTATGCTAAGAGATACGAGTGGGCGGCACAAACACGTGGCCCATCTAGGAGTAACTCTGCAGTGGCAGACAGGATGGCAGTTTGAAAAACTAGGCCCCAAACAGTACATAATGCAAAGAAAAAAAAGAGGTGCTAGATAGAATTGTCCTTGGGCCCTCCCACCCACCCTTATTTTGTATAAACAGGACATGCAGACTTTAGCAAACCAACCATTTTAGCGCCAGGGTCTGCCACACGACTGTGGCTGAAATGATTGGTTCGTTTGGGCCCCCACAAAACAAGCTGGCAATTAATCTGTCCCTGCACAAACTGGCTCTACGGAGGCAAGATGTCGTCCTCATCCTCCTCATCCACCGATTCCTCACCCTCTTCAGTGTTGTGTACATCCTCATCCTCACAGAGTATTAACTCGTCCCCGCTGAAATCCACCACAGGTCCCTCTGTACGTTCTGGAGGCTGGTCTCCCTGGAAGAGTTGATAATTAATTTTTATGAACATCATCTTCTCCACATTTTGTGGAAGCAACCTCCTACGCCTTTCGCTGACAAGGTTCCCGGCTGCACTAAACACTCTTTCGGAGTACACACTGGAGAGGGGGCAACTCAGGTAAAATAGAGCCAGTTTGTACAGGGGCCTCCAAATTGCCTCTTTTTCCTGCCAGTACAGGTACGGACTGTCTGACATGCCTACTTGGATGCTGTCACCGATGTAATCCTCCACCATTCTGTCAATGGTGACAGTATCATATGCAGTGACAGTAGACATATCAGAAATTGTTGCCAGGTCCTTCAGTCCGGACCAGATGTCCAAACTTGGTCCTGTCTGCCCTGCATCACCGCCAGTGGGTTGCTTAGGATACCTAAGTTTTTTCCTGGCAGCCCCAGTTGCGGGAGAAAATGAAGAAGGAGCTGTTGACGTGTCATGTTCCGCTTCAGCTGACAGTGTTTTCACCAGCAGGTCTTTGCACCTCTGCAGGCTTGTGTCGGCCGGAAAGAGAGACACCACATAGGCTTTAAACCTAGGATCGAGCACGGTGGCCAAAATGTAGTGGTCTGATTTCAACAGATTGACCACCCTGGAATCCTAGCAAAGCGAATGAAGGGCTTCATCCACAAGTCCCACATGCCAAGCAGAATCGCTCCGTCTTAGCTCCTCCTTCACTTTCTCCAGCTGCTTCTGCAAAAGCCTGATGAGGGGAATGACCTGACTCAAGCTGGCAGTGTCGGAACTGACTTCACGTGTGGCAAGTTCGAAGGGCTGGAGAACCTTGCACAACACGGAAATCATTCTCCACTGCTCTTGAGTCAGGTGCATACCCCCTCCTTTGCCTATGTCATAGGTTAATGTATAGGCTTGAATGGCCTTTTGCTGCTCCTCCATCCTCTGAAGCATATAGACGGTTGAGTTCCACCGCGTCACAACCTCTTGCTTCAGGTGATGGCAGGGCAGGTTCAAGAGTGTTTGCTGGCGCTCCAGTCTTCGGCACGCAGTCGCTGAATGGCAAAAGTGGGCAGAAATTTTTGGGCCACCCAAAGCGTCTCCTGCACGCCCCTGTTGCTTTTCAGAAAATTCTGCACCACCAAGTTTATTGTGTGAGCAAAACATGGAACATGCTGGAATTTGCCCAGATGTAATGCCCGCACAATATTGGTGGCGTTGTCAGATATCACAAATCCCCAGGAGAGTCTAATTGGGGTAAGCCACTGGGCGATGATTTCCCTCAGTTTCTCTAAGAGGTTGTCGGTGGTGTGCCTCTTACTGAAACCGGTGATACACAGCGTAGCCTGCCTTGGAACGAGCTGGCGTTTCTGAGATGCTGCTACTGGTGACGCTGCTGTTGTTGCTGCGTAAGGTGATACATCTACCCAGTGGGCTGTCACAGTCATATAGTCCTTAGTCTGCCCTGTTCCACTTGTCCACATGTCCGTGTTTAAGTGGACATTGGGTACAACCGCATTTTTCATCACACTGAGGACACTTTTTCTCTGACGTTTCTGTACAGTCTCGGTATCGCCTGCCTAGTGAAGTGGAATCTAGACGGGATTTGGAACCGGGGACACACTACCTCCATCAATTGTCTAAATCCCACTGCACTAATGGCGGATACCAGATGCACGTCTAACACCAACATAGCAGTCAAGGCCTCAGTTATACGTTTTGCTTCAGGATGACTGCTGTCGTACTTCATCCTCCTCGCTAAGGACAATTGGAGAGTCAATTGTTTACTAAAAGTAGTGGTGTTCCTACTTCCTCTCTGGGATGATGAACGACTCCCAGCAGCAGCAACAGCAGCAGCGGCAGCATGAGGCGTAGCAAATCAGGATCCTCCGGAGGAATCCCGGATAGGAGAGTCAGTCATGCCAGTGACATGGCCTGCAGGACTACTTCCAATCCTGACTAAGGAGGAAATTGACGAGGGAGTTGATGGTGTGGTTTGCAGGCGCTTGGATACAACAGGATTAAGGTGTCCCTGGACTGCTTACGGTCTTAGCCAAAGTTTCTGAACTTGACAGTAACTTTTTATGAATGCGCTGCAGGTGCTGTATAAGGGAGGATGTTCCTAGGTGGTTAACCTCCCTACCCCTACTTATTTCACCTTTACGTATGGTACATATGGCAAGACAGTTGTTGTCCGGATTTGGATAGAAATATTGCCAGACCAAAGAGGTGGAATGTTTGGTCTTCTGCCCAGGCATGACCGTGATGGGCTTTTTCATCCCACGGACAACAACTGTCTCCCTGGAGCCTGATTTAAACAAACCACATCATCATCAGAATCCTCCTCGCCAACTTCCTCCTCAGCACCAGCTACACCAGTATCCTCATCCTGTTGTACTTCAACAGTGACATCTTCAATTTGCATATCAGCAAGTGGACTGTGGGTGCTCCTTTCAGCACTTACAGGGGGCGTGCAAATGGTGGAAAGAGCCACCTCTTCCCGTCCAGTGCTGGGAAGGTCAGGCATCGCAACCACCACCACACTTGGACTCTCCTTGGGGATTTGTGATATCTTCTTAGAATGCACAGTTCTTCGCTGTGCTTTTGCCAGCTTAACTCGTTTCATTTTTTTAGCGGGAGGAGGGCTTCCATCGTCATGTGAAGCTGAACCACTAGTCATGAACATAGGGAAAGACCTTAGCCGTTCCTTGCCACTTCGTGTCGTAAATGGCATATTAGGAAGTTTACGTTTCTTTTCAGATGATTTAAATGTTTTTTTCAAGGTCATTTTCCTGAACTTTGTCATTTGGGATTGTATGTGCCCTCTACTGTGACATTGGGCATCGGCCTTGGCAGACGACGTTGATGGCATGTTATCGTCTATGTCATGACTAGTGGCAGCAGCTTCAGCACTAGGAGGAAGTGGTTCTTGATCTTTCCCTATTTTATTTTTATCGGAGAAAGTTTGGTCCTCCATTTACGTTATATTGATATATACATGCGGCTAAGGCGCACACAAACACAGAAAATAATTTTTTATTTTTGTTGGAGACTAGTGCACTTTGTGGGTTACACCACCCTTTAAGAAATGATCCAGCCGGCTCTTTACTTATGGGACACAGGCGCACGCTTGGCACTGCTCCTTTGTTGATGCACGTGCAGCTACAGCCCACACAATTCACAAAGACAGAAAAAAAAGAAGAATTTTTATTCTTTGTGGAGCGCACTTTGGGGGTTACACCACCTTTTAACAGACAGACGCACGCTTGGCACTGCTGCTTTGAGGATGTACGTACAGTGCAGACAATTCACAAACACAGAAGAAAATGTTTTATTTTTGGTGGAGTTGTGAGGGGCGGGTGCGGTGCAATGCCTGCTGCCGTGCAGGTGTACGTCTGTTACTTACCTTGCGTCGCACCCTCTCACCTTCAGGCCGTGTGTTGAGCAGACGGTCCTGGAACCTTCGAATAGAACAAGGACACGATGACCTAGGGGGAAGGAGACGAGGTGAGTACCGTCCTTCCTCACGTCGACCGACGCGCCCTACTGAACCGGGGGATAAATTCAGGTTTTAAGTGAAGATCATCATTGGCACTTTTGGCCTCAGATCCTGAATTTTCACGTATCGGTACTCACGCACCAGGTGAAGATCCGTCCTTGCACCGGGTTGCAAGGTTCACCGTCCGCCCAGAAGGAAGGAGATAGATAGTGACAAACAGGGAGAGACAGTACACACAGATATTCCTCACCGTGTCCACTCTTGCTCTTCGTCCGCTCACTCGCCTACAGGTCCCTGTAAGGAGATACACAACACAGCCGTGCAGGGCCTAAACCTATGTCAAGCAACTACACATACTAAAACGGCATCACCCTCAACCTACAGTGTGTGTAGTGCGACAGATATAAACAACAACTAAACTTTTGCCCTGCACGGAACACCAATCACAGACCAAATATACAGGAGCAAAACACGGTACTGTCTCTTTAAATGTCTGCTACCTACCCAGAGCTGGCCAGCTCCTCTTCTCGGTGACTGGGGAAACCACTACCTCATGGGTGGAAGCCGTACAGCTCTCCACCACTGCTCACACCTCTAATCATCTATGCGGGGGCTACCTAATGGGCTCAGGGCCCTGGACCTAACGCCCAGGATCTTACCAGCGGCTCAGGGCTTATGCCTGCCTACTGCGGGGTACTCAAGGGACTTGGGCCTACTGCCCAGAGTCCCGCTCTATTTTGCAGCTCAGGCCTAGTGGCCTGCCTAACAGTGGGCTCTGGTAGTGGCCTGGGCCTAATGTCCAGACCACTTTTATTGGGGCTCAGATATAGGGCATAGTGCCCTCCTGTATGGGTACAGGCCTACGCCTGATTTATGGCCACGGGCCTAGTGCCCGCCTACTCGATCATTTAGTGGCCTGGGCCTAGTACCCAGGCCACTCACACCTTATTACGGGCCAATCCTTTTATAGGGCCTAATGCCCACTACTGTCCCCCGGGCCTTGTGCCCGACTAATTGCCCACGGGCCTAGTGCCCGACAATACTCCACGGGCCTAGCGCCCGACAATCCTGGCGGTCTAGGGAGGGGGGTATATGGTGGGCCTCACGGAGGGCCTATCTGCTACGTTGGAAGAGGCTGCGGGGGGGAACTTCGTGACGCTCTTTTACTTTCCTCCCCCGCAGTCCTCTCCGGTCCTCAGCCGCATTCTTCGGCCGCTGGCCCGTCCTGGCCAGCGGCGCCGCCTCTTCTTCCTTTCTTCCAGCCGGCGCCGCCTGTCTTCTTCTTCTTTCTTGACAGCGGCGTCTTCTGGCCTCTTCCGCGGCCACCGCCCCTGTTGACGCGCCGAACTGCTGCTCTTCGGGAGGTCTTCTCTCCTCCCTCTCCGCCGCCGAACTGCCCTTTCCCGCTCGGCGCCGTCTAATACAAGATGGCGCGAATGGGCGGGGCTATGACGCGGCGAGCCGCGATTGGCTCGTCGCGTCCGCCTCTGATTGGCTGCTGGCCCGCGAGCCAGGTTTGGCTCGCGGCCGGAGCCAAACGCCCGCCGTGCCCAACGCCTGACCGGCGCTGGGAGCAAGTACTCTCTCCCAGCGCCGGCTACCCGCCGCTTCTTGGCTGCCGGGCACCAAGCTCCGCTGAGCTTGCGCCCGGAGCCAAGCTTCTCCCGGCGCCACAGTACCGCCGGCACTGGTGAAAGGGACCAGGCGGTCCCTTCACCAGGTGCCCGCGGTATCTGCACCGACGCTAGGGACATTACTGTCCCAGCGCCGGCAACGGATGTGTCCCGCAGAGGACACATCCCTTCTGCCTGCCCCTGCACGTCGGCTGATGCTGGGATCAAACTCGTGATCCCAGCACAGCCTTCCACATTTCCCCCCCCTTTTTCCTTTGTAGTCCCTACAAAGTCTTCCTCCATCTCCAACGTCCGCGGGTCAGGGTATTCTATGGTCCCTCCAGCGAGGATCTGTTCAAGGGCCCAGCCGGGACCGACTATGACCCCACATTCCTTCTCCACTGGCTCCGGGCTCTCCATCTTCGTACCTCCTGACTTCACGATCCTCTGTGGGAGTGGCAACTCGGAAGTGTCACTCACGATGGGCCACCATGGGGAATTTTCTTCTAAGGGTGCCGCAGCCACCCACTCTTCTTCCAACTTGTCTGGGGCATCTTCACTGAATTCAGGGTGT
Organism: Taudactylus pleione; assembly: GCA_031769625.1. Classification (NCBI taxonomy): domain Eukaryota; kingdom Metazoa; phylum Chordata; class Amphibia; order Anura; family Myobatrachidae; genus Taudactylus; species Taudactylus pleione. The sequence goes on from JAUIMM010000135.1 coordinate 268,265, forward strand.
GGCACTAACCACCACCCAATAGTCGATTCCTCCGGGGCATCCTCTTCCTCCCGGGTCTCCGCCGACATTTTCCATGAGTCTGGACTCTTCTCCACAGACTCCTGCAGCAAGCGACACTTTCCTCCTTCAGCGTACTCCACCTCTTCCGCTGACATCTCCGGGTATCCAGGTCTCGGACTCTTCCAGCATGGGGAGATCCTAGACTTCTTTGCCACTGGGTCTTCACGCTCTTCCTTATAGCGTGGCATCTTCACCTCCCAGTCATCCACATCCGTCCTCTGCGGGCAAGGATCCTTCTTCACTGGGACCTCTTCGGGGCATAACAGTGCCACTGCATCTTCCCAGGGACACTCATGGGCCAAGTGTCCCTGCCGCCGACACTTCCAGCACGGGGGTGCTGTTGCCATCTTCATCACAAAGGGGTCTCTACCCTTCGGCTCCTGCTCAGGAACAATGGGCACCTGCGAACGTACTTCCAGCAGGATCTTCTGCTCCACTTCCCTGGCTTCTTTTATCCACTTCTGGGCTCGGCCATCCAAGATCATCCGGTTTTCGTCCCACGGACAATCTCAAAGCTCATGCTCTGGATCTCCACATCCTTCACACCGGAATTCTTCATCCTCCTGGTGCCACTCTTCATCACGTGGACAGCTATTATGCTCATGCCCGTAGGTTCCGCAGAGCATACACCAGAGTCTCTTCTTCACAGAGTTCTTCTGACCACATCTCTGGACCGCTTGCTGGGCCATCTGTGTGATCTCCAATGGGGACATTTCTTCCTCTTCTGTCGCCCTAAATTCACGCCAGGGACATTCGCTGGCATCATGTCCCAGCCGCTGACACGTCTTGCAGGGGGTCACAGCTGATTTCTTGCGCCCCTTCTCCCGGCGCTCTTCCTTGCCGCGCTGTACCGACCGCTGCACCATCTTCATGATGTCTTCTCCCGACACCGTAATCCAGTCACTCTTGTCCTCATACGCCCGGGGATGGTTCCACTCCGGAGCCACTCCGTAGGGGGGTCCTCTTGCCGGTGGTCCACATCGTGTCCGTGATCCTGCCGACTACGCCAATGTGAGGGGCGGGTGCGGTGCAATGCCTGCTGCCGTGCAGGTGTACGTCTGTTACTTACCTTGCGTCGTACCCTCTCACCTTCAGGCCGTGTGTTGAGCAGACGGTCCTGGAACCTCCGCATAGAACACGGACACGATGACCTAAGGGGAAGGAGACGAGGTGAGTACCGTCCTTCCTCACGTCGACCGACGCGCCCTACTGAACCGGTGGATAAATTCAGGTTTTAAGTGAAGATCATCATTGGCACTTTTGGCCTCAGATCCCGAATTTTCACGTATCGGTACTCACGCACCAGGTGAAGATCCGTCCTTGCACCGGGTTGCAAGGTTCACCGTCCGCCCAGAAGGAAGGAGATAGATAGTGACAAACAGGGAGAGACAGTACACACAGATATTCCTCACTGTGTCCACTCTTGCTCTTCGTCCGCTCACTCGCCTACAGGTCCCTGTAAGGAGATACACAACACAGCCGTGCAGGGCCTAAACCTATGTCAAGCAACTACACATACTAAAACGGCATCACCCTCAACCTACAGTGTGTGTAGTGCGACAGATATAAACAACAACTAAACTTTTGCCCTGCACGGAACACCAATCACAGACCAAATATACAGGAGCAAAACACGGTACTGTCTCTTTAAATGTCTGCTACCTACCCAGAGCTGGCCAGCTCCTCTTCTCGTTGACTGGGGAAACCACTATCTCATGGGTGGAAGCCGTACAGCTCTCCACCACTGCTCACACCTCTAATCATCTATGCGGGAGCTACCTAATGGGCTCAGGGCCCTGGACCTAACGCCCAGGATCTTACCAGCGGCTCAGGGCTTATGCCTGCCTACTGCGGGGTACTCAAGGGACTTGGGCCTACTGCCCAGAGTCCCGCTCTATTTTGCAGCTCAGGCCTAGTGGCCTGCCTAACGGTGGGCTCTGGTAGTGGCCTGGGCCTAATGTCCAGACCACTTTTATTGGGGCTCAGATATAGGGCCTAGTGCCCTCCTGTATGGGTACAGGCCTACGCCTGATTTATGGCCACGGGCCTAGTGCCCGCCTACTCGATCATTTAGTGGCCTGGGCCTAGTAGCCAGGCCACTCACACCTTATTACGGGCCAATCCTTTTATAGGGCCTAATGCCCACTACAGTCCCCCGGGCCTTGTGCCCGACTAATTGCCCACGGGCCTAGTGTCCGACAATACTCCACGGGCCTAGCGCCCGACAATCCTGGCGGTCTAGGGAGGGGGGTATATGGTGGGCCTCACGGAGGGCCTACCTGCTACGTTGGAAGAGGCTGCGGGGGGGAACTTCGTGACGCTTTTACTTTCCTCCCCCGCAGTCCTCTCCGGTCCTCAGCCGCATTCTACGGCCGCTGGCCCGTCCTGGCCAGCGGCGCCGCCTCTTCTTCCTTTCTTCCAGCCGGCGCCGCCTGTCTTCTTCTTCTTTCTTGACAGCGGCGTCTTCTGGCCTCTTCCGCGGCCGCCGCCCCTGTTGACGCGCTGAACTGCTGCTCTTCGGGAGGTCTTCTCTCCTCCCTCTCCGCCGCCGAACTGCCCTTTCCCGCTCGGCGCCGTCTAATACAAGACGGTGCGAGTGGGCGGGGCTATGATGCGGCAAGTCGCGATTGGCTCGTCGCATCCGCCTCTGATTGGCTGCTGGCCCGCGACCCAGGTTTGGCTCGCGGCCAGAGCCAAACGCCCGCCGCGCCCAACCGGCGCTGGGAGCAAGTACTCTCTCCCAGCGCCGGCTACCCGCCGCTTCTTGACTGTCGGGCGCCAAGCTCCGCTGAGCTTGCGCCCGGAGCCAAGCTTCTCCCGGCGCCACAGTACCGCCGGCACTGGTGAAAGGGACCAGGCGGTCCCTTCACCAGGTGCCCGCGGTATCTGCACCGACGCTAGGGACATTACTGTCCCAGCGCCGGCAACGGATGTGTCCCGCAGAGGACACATCCCTTCTGCCTGCCCCTGCACGTCGGCTGATGCTGGGATCAAACTCGTGATCCCAGCACAGCCTTCCACAGAGTGCACTTTGGGGGTTACACCACCCTTTAACAGACAGACGCACGCTTGGCGCTGCTCCTTTGTTGATGCACGTGCAGCCACAGTGCACACAATTCACAAACACAGAAAATATTTTTTTATTTTGTTTGGAGTGCACTTTGGGGGTTACAGCACCCTTTAACGGTCAAGCCAGCCAGCCCTTTACTTATGACACAGGCGCACGCTTGGCACTACTTTGTTGATGCACATGCGGCTACTGCACACACAATTCACAAACACAAAAAAATATTTTTTTTTATTTTGTTTGGAGTGCACTTTGGGGGTTACAGCACCCTTTAACGGTCAAGCCAGCCGTCATTATGGGTCTCGCACCAAAGGGGGCGTGCTGTCGATGGTGATTGACAGCATGCCCCCTTTGGTGGGCATGCTGGGGGCGTGGCTGGCCAGACGGAGGCGTTCCCATGGGAATGCCTACCATCTGGGGTCGACCCCACTGACATCACAAGTGATGTCAGTGGGAGTGCTTTCGGCTCTGATAGAGCCAAAAGCACTCCAGGGCTTGCGGCAATGAGACCCTACCACAAGGGTCTCGTCGCAAGCCCGATGGTCGCGATGGTCTTGACCATCACGACCATCTTCCTGGCCGCTCGCTATAGCTGTGGGTGGTCACCCACAGCTATATGAGCAGCCAGGAGGCCGCTCTAAAATTACAATAGGCGGCACTGATTCAGAGCGAGCGCTCTGAAAGAGCGTCCGGCTCTGAATCAGGCCCAGTGTGCACTGTGTTTGCTTCACTTTTGGTTTTACAGCATATGGCAAAGTGGTTCAGTCTACCACATTTCATGCAGGTTTTACCATATGCTGGGCACATTTTAGGATTTTGATTATTTCCACGTCTATTACACATTTCTCTGTTAGTCTGTGACTTATACTGCTTCATTTTAGACAATGGTGTTCTGTTTGGCTCTGTTTTCTTCACAACATGTACAGCACCATCAGTTACCTTGTGTAGGATTTTAGCTTGAAGCTTTGTCATTTCTGCAGATCTACCCATAGTCACTGCCTTATCTAGTGTTAAATCTTGCTCTCTCAGCAATCTCTCTCTGAGTCCATTATCAGGTATTCCACATACAATACGATCTCTATTCAGTGAATCCTTTAAATCACCAAACTCACAGGTTTTGCTGAGTAATTGCAGCTCTGTATTATTACTGATCAAATTTAGTGTTCACTCTAGCACCGGCGGCAGGCAGGGCGCCGGAGCTAGAGAGGGCAACTTTGTGCGCGCGCCCGAAAAGGGGGCATGCCCATGAAAAGGGGGCATGTCTACAAGACACGTCCCCTTTTCGTCATACTTGGGGGCGTGCCCGGCACTTACGGACACGCCGGGCAGCCCCCAAGCGCTGCAGACAGTGAGAATAGATGCCGGACGCGTGCGCCCGGCGTCTATTCTCCGGCGGTGACCGGGTCACCACACATTTCTCCACCCGCGGGACACTGCGACCCACGGGTAAAGATGGCCCCCCCAGGCTGTGAGGGCAGGGCGCTTTTTGCCCTCCTTCTGGAGGGCAGGGTGCTTTTTGCCCTCCAGAAGGAGGGCAGGGTGCCGCGCCCCGCTAAAACAGCCTAGCGGGAACGCTAAAATTTATCTCCATTCTTCTGATCACAAGTGAAAAACATATCTTTCATATATCACATTTTTTCTTGGTACAAAATAGTCTTCAAACTTTGCATTATAGAGTTTAAAACCATATTCTGCCCTTCAGCAAACTCAAAACTACTATAAAAATACTCGAATGCTTGTATAAGGTTGAGAAGATATAAGCACCCTGTTTTTTATTGAAGCAAAACTGGTTAAGGCTGGTTTGATGTTGATAGTTTGGAATTGGTGTTTATTGGCTGTCAATCAAAATGGCTATCCTATTAGGCCTTCTTTTTAGGCGGGGTTTAGTATTTCTATATAAAGGCTGGAGGAGGAGTCTAGCTTCCTCTTTCCAGATTCTTATCCAGTCGGATAAGTAAACTGTATCTGCTGATACTGTAGTTGCAGCCATTTTGTGTGGTTTTTCTGTCCCTATTTTCTTTCTTAAATTCTTTTTCTGTACTACTTATATCTTTCCCTTCATTATTTACTCTATTTTCTCTTTTGCTTGTATCCCTTTTACCCATTTTCAATCCTCCCTAACCCCCTCACCTTCTTTACCTCACTCTCTTTAACACCCCCCACCCTTTATTTTATTTGCGTTTGTCTCCGTTTTTTGGTTTGACATTCATAATGCCCCGTCCACGTCGCTTAGTTGAGGCAGCGAGACCATTAACGGTCGCGGCTGCCTCTTCAGCCACCCGCGGCGCGCGCCTGTCTGTAGCGCGCGCCGGATCCCGCCCTCTGCCAGCCGCCGCGTGGCTGGCGAGGGGAGTGGCGGGTGTTACAGGCACTCCCCGGTCGCAGGCAAGCATTGCCAGCGACGGGGGAGACTCACTCGGCTCCGCCGATAAGCTCCGCCCACCAGGGCGCGGGCGCCATTTTGATGAGTGGGGAGGTTTTAACCTCTTCATGTCCCCCCCCACGGCTCTAAGGGCTGGGGGGCTGAGTGCACTTTCTAGTAGTAGTGGGCATTCCTCTCCCAGGGGCCAGTTAGGGGATCAGATAGGTAGTGGTCAGGCTTCACCGGCTGCAGGCTCACTCCGCAGGCTGGTTAACCCTTTTGGTGGGACACAGATCCCTAACATTGTCTCACCTATAATGCCTTCTCCACTAGCTTCAGTGGGTAATCAAGGTGGGATGCAGGCATTAACTTCAGCCCAAGGGGGGATGCCTGTGCAGGGTTTCTACTGGCCCCCTTATTTTTATCCAGGTTTGGGGCATCAGACAATACAGCCTCAATTTACAGGGCCCATGCAACAGTTGTGCCCCCCTCAATTTGTTCAAGGAGTCGGTCAATTTCATCAAAATTATGTTGCGGCTCCTTTGCAATTTAATTCATATGCACAGCAGGTGCATTACATGCATGGGCAACAGGGTAGTCAGCAGCAGAGGTTGCAACCTCCCCTTCTGCTTGCTCCCCCGCCAGCTTTACCCCCCCATTCCTAGGCAGGCACCACCAGCGCAGCCCCCCGTTTCTGCATCACCTCGGATTATGTCAGTACCATTAGTTGATACAAATGTTTTAGATGTTATAGACTCTAATACTGCTGTCTTGAGTTCGCAGGCTGCTTCTGTTCATTCAGCACTATCGGTTTCGGCATCGACCTCTACGGGCGCTGAGGATCAGTTATCGGCATGTCAAAGTGCGGTGGGCGAGTCGTGCAACAAGGATCAGGCCTCTTCATCTGCGGTCGAGTCGCTGGCCCCTTCCACATCGGGAGCAGGTGAGAAAAATATTATGCCCAATGTTAGCGCTTTGTTGTCGCGATCGGAGGAATCTTCTGATTCATCCAGCTCCGCAGAAAAACCACGCAAGCTGATGAAGTATTTCGTGCAGCAGTTGAAGGGAAAAGGCAAGACCCCTAAAAGGGCAGGTAGCGTAGCCAGTTCTGCTCCGGATGCGTCGGGTGATGCGGTCCATTGCTCAAATACAGCGATATTAAGGGGGGTTAGGTCTAAAGTTAGAGAGAGGATTAGAAAGGGTCGTTATGTGGATATGTTTTCAATAACCCACGATGCTAAAAAAGCTTTAGACTTAGCTAAGGCTGGGGGTCCAGCAGCGGAGGAGGCTAGAAGGAGTTACCAGAATTGGCTTTCTGGTGTTTATGTTTTTGCGGCCTGTTACATAGAAACTCGACCAGCGGAGTGCTTAAATATATTAAAATATCTGCATTTAGTACAGGGCATGTATGTTTCCGCCAGGGTCAATGTATGGAGGCAGTATGACGAGCTCTTTAGGAAGAAGATGGCCAGAAAATTTGTAATTTTGGTTTTAAGGATGTTGAAGTGTGGTTAGAGGTCACGCAGCATACGCGACCTACTAACGAGGCTCCAGTGGGGCGTAAACAGCCCTTTGTGTCACGACCAGGTTTGAACACTGCGGGTAGAGGGAAGTGCTATGCATTTAACAACTCGCAGTGCACTAGGGGGACAAGCTGTCGTTACAGGCATGTCTGCATCCTCTGCGGGGGTAATCACCCGTCAAAGGAATGCAGTCGCCCAGGTGCAGGGGGGAAGGGAGAACAGCGTCCTAACCCTAAGTAAAGCTGTGTCGCCAATTAATGTCAGAGTTTTAGAGCGTTGGGCGAATCGTTATCCTCTTAAGGAGGAAGCAAAATTTGTAATCCAAGGTTTTAAGGAGGGTTTTAGGCTGCCGTTAGTTCGTCCAGTTTTAGTAGTGGCTAAAAGGAACTTGAAATCAGCTAGGGACTTTCCAGACGTGTTAGCAGAAAAGATTAACTTAGATGTTAGTTTGGGTAGGATGTGTGGCCCTTTCACCCTACCTCCAATAGATAATCTTTGTATCTCACCTCTTGGAATCGTGCCAAAAAAGGAACCTGGGAAATTCAGGTTAATTCAACACCTGTCTTACCCGGAAGGTGGTTCGGTGAATGACGCTTTAGATCCAGCGGATTGCAGCGTCACTTACCAGTCATTTGAGGATGCCCTTAGTATAGTGCAGGGTTTTGGGAAGGGGGCTTTGTTAGCCAAAATAGATATTGAGTCTGCATTTAGGTTGCTTCCCCTTCATCCTGATTCCTTTCGTTATATGGGTTTTAAAGTGTGCGGTTTATTCTATGTAGACAAATGTTTACCTATGGGCTGCTCGATTTATGTTCCTTTTTTGAATGTTTTAGTTCCTTTTTACAGTGGTGTATTCAGGCTGGTACAAATCGGGCAGGTGTCACGCATTACTTGGATGATTTTTTGTTAGTAGGTCCGGGTTATAGTGATGTGTGCGCTGAACTTCTCTTTTCGGTGCAAGCTTTTTTCTCGGTCTTGGGAGTACCCATAGCTGAGAAAAAGACGGAAGGGCCGATTACCAGATTGTCTTATCTGAGTATTGAGGTCGATACTGATTTGGGCCTCTGCAGATTACCAGCTGATTAGGTGAAAAAACTTAATGATTTGTTGTTCGGTTTAGTTTCAGTTAAAAAAGTTTCTTTGAAGCAATTGCAATCTTTGCTAGGTTTACTTAACTTCGCGTGTAGAGTCATCCCAATGGGCAAGGTTTTTTGCAGGAGATTAGAGCGGGCTTCAGCAGGTGTTAAAAAGGCCCATTACATGATTCGCTTGTCTGAAGAAATGAAAGATGACTTTAAGGTTTGGTTAAAATTTTTACGCAAATTTAATGGGATAACAATTTGGTTGCTGCCGCCAGTATCTAATAATGATTTGCAGCTTTATACGGATGCGTCAGGTTCTATAGGTTTTGGAGCTTTCCTTGAGGCAGAATGGTGCACGGAAGCTTGGCCAGAATCGTGGCACGCTGAGGGCTTGACAGGTAATTTACTCCTGCTGGAACTTTTTCCCATTGTAGTGGCGGTGGAGATTTGGGCTTTAAAGCTTAGTAATCGTAGAATCATATTTTGGTGTGATAACCTAGAAGTAGTGCAGGCCATCAATAATCAGAGGTCAGTTTGCCAGCAAGTAATAAGGCTTCTTAGGCATTTGATTTTTGTTTGTCTGTCTATGAATATTGAATTTACAGCTAAGCATGTTCCTGGAGTTGAAAATGAGATTGCGGATGCATTATCTCATTTTCAATCGGAGAGATTTAGAGCGCTTGCGCCTTCTGCAGCGGTTCATGGTTTATCTTGTCCTGATTGTGTTTGGCAGATCATAAAGCCGGCATTATAGGACTTGCTTTAAAAGCACTGGCTCCTGGTACTTTGAGATCCTATTCGGCGGCCTGGAGCGAGTGGCAGGTGTTCATTTCTGGCGCAGAAGAGTGTAAGAGTGTACAGGATTTGATGTTAGAGTTTGTCTGGCGCTGGCATGAGAGTGGCCGTTCAAAGTCATCCATGTCGAGCGCATTAGCAGGAATTTCATATTTTGCTCGCTTAAATGGTTTGGTGGACCCCACCAAGTCTTTTGTAATCTCTAAAGCATTAAAGGGATGGGCAAAGGAAAAATTGAAGACGAGTGATTCTCGTAGGCCTATTGACATGGGGATGCTAAAGGACTTGGTGGTGGCTGTATCGGGTATAGCAAAAGATGATTTTGAGGCTTGTTTGTTTAGTTTAGCTTTTGCATTAGCATTTTTTGGGGCGTTAAGGGTTGGGGAGTTAACAGCTGTTAATAAGAAATCCGTTACTTCAGGTATTATGTTAGTTAATGTGATAATTAAACCAGAATTGCTTCTTATTAAAATACAGAGGTCAAAGACAGATCAATTAGGAAGGGGGCGATGGATCTCTGTCCCGTCGCATCCGGAGCCGAGCATATGCCCGGTAGTGTTGGCTAATAGTTACAACCAGCGCAGGCCTAAGGGAGGGGTACAATGGTTAGCGCATGCGGATCTTTCCCCGCTTTCAAAGTTTCAGTTTACGAGTGTTTTTAGTGATTGCCTTGTGGCTCTGGGTTTGCCAGTTGAGCTGTATACTCATTCATTCAGAATAGGGGCAGCAACCTGCGCGGCAGAGTCAGGCTGCTCTGCTGAGTCGATAAAGCGCTTGGGAAGGTGGAAGTCTTCTGCATTTAAAAGCTATATAAGCGATAAGCTGCAAAAGTAATTGCGCTCACTGCGAGTTTGTTATTTGGGAAACCCAGGACCTTATGTCACCCGCCGCTAGGGGGGATTTGGAGTTCTTTTCACCTTTGCCCTCAAAAGTAAAAAGAGGTTTGGTGTTGTTCACCTCCATCTGGGTCACCCAATTTAACTCAGTTGTCCCCTGCCTTGGTTTATCATATTAATGAATTTCAGTTACTAATGCTTTGTTATATACTTCACACTTACAGGTTTTTTGGGAAGAGATTGTCGGGTGTGGATTGTAGGACACTCTTTTGTTTTCTGGGCAAGTAGACACCCTTGTGCCAGGTCAGGTCCTTGCGGAATCCGCTGGATCGGCTTGAGAGGTTTTAAGTGGAATGGTCTGTTGGACCTTCTTTGGCAATCAGAGAATAAGTGGGGTGTTCCAGGTTTGTTTAGTGGTGCACCTAGGCGGTAATGATCTTGGTACAGGTAAAGGAGTGGAATTGATCATTGCCATTAAGAGGGATATGAAGGTGATTGCAGAACGTTGGCCTCAAGTTAAGCTCTGTTGGTCAGAGGTCATTCCGCGGAGGTTTTGGCGTGGTACGCACACTGGGCCTGCTATAGACCGGATTAGGAGGAAGTTGAATGCTGCAGTATCCAGGTATATAGTTGGTTTAAATGGGATTGTAGTGAGGCATCCACGCATACGTTACGAGGAGGAGCATTTGTATAGCCCAGATGGGGTTCACCTGACAGATGAGGGTTTAGAGTTATTTGTCGTAGCCATTTTGTCATGTTTGGCATAGTTTAGAGGCGTCCTATAGGTTAGTGGTGGCGTGACGTGGTCAGGGTCCACGTTGTGTGGCGGAAAGCAGTGCTCATCGGCGGCTCAATTTAGCGCAACAGATCTTGGCTAGCATTTCCCCTTTGAGAAAGGCGAGTCGGTCATTACTTTATGAGAGGACCAGGTCATCATCCTAAGGAGGGACCAGCACTGTGCTAGTTAAGGGGAGGTGGTACTACCCAGGATGGTTTGCGCATGGGGTGGAAACTCCACCCCAATTTTGGTAAATAATACTTATATGGGCTGTAGACCGATTGAGCACTGCTTTTTTCGCCACCAGGCTTAATTCTGATTCTAATTCGTATTAATAAATTTGGCTGTGCCCTCTTTTTTGCAATTTATACAGTTGTCGCGTCTTTATTTATTATTTAGTTATAGTTTAAGAGTGGTGTGAAAATAATAAAACTATGGGTGACTTAATGTCCAGCACATCCTCTCCTATTACATGAAGAATAATGGATGCCTTGGTGTTATCTTCCTCATTATCTGCTCCACATGCAGTAAGGTAAATATTAAACCTTTGTTTAAATCTTTTCCAGTTTTCAGACAAGGTACCAGACATTTGCATGCCTGTTGGAGGAGACAGCTTATCCATTGCTACTCAGAGTCTGATGTGACAAGAGCACAAGGCAGAGTTTTCTCACACTGGGTATCACAGCTTTGCAGACTGTTGCAGGATCATCTCACACTCTAAGCACCAGCAGAGTCCATTTTACACTTCTTCTGACACCATGTTTTGTTTGCATGCTTGTATATGCATTCATATGGACACTGATGCATGGGTTTCAACTGCTATGCTCTTTATTCAGCCATTTGCAAACTTTATACATACTGTACACCAGACTACACCCACTTCCCAGCATTCCCCATGGTCCTATGGGCCGTCACTGAAGATCCAGGCTTTCACATACAGTTAGGGAGTGTCTACAAACATTAGGCATATCTAATGCAATAACATCACAATCCCCATCTTCTTTTAGTAAACTCAGATGGCCTCTCATCTTATATATAACATTCATTGGTCTGTTTGTTTTGTTTGTGCGTTTGTCTGTCTGTATGTACAGTTATGCATCCGGACACCCCTGCACCAATTTTGATGAAATCAATGCGAGGTAGTCCAATTGGATCCTGGCCAGTTTTTAGGGGGATTAGGGTCCCGGACAGACCTCCTGTTGGTGTATACTGGACAGAACTTTGATCCGTGGAGTCTACTCTGAGCCTTCCACTGGATAGATTTGGACGAAAACTTGTATTTTGTAATATTTGATATTGGATCCCAGAACACATACTAGGGGGTTTAGGTCCCAGTTGGAACTCCCGTTAGTGTACGCTAGGCAGAACTTTGACCCAGGGACACTGGGCAGTACTTTGACCCGGGGAGCCTATTATGGGCCTTCCATTGGATGGATTTGGACGACATCACATAATTTGAATGAAAACTTCAAAGAGTGGTACCATTGAATCCCAGAAGACATACTATGGGATTGAGGATCCGGTCGGACCTCCCGTTGGTGTATGCTGGGCAGAACTTTGACCTGGGGAGCCTGTTCTGAGCCTTCCACTGAATGGATTTTGACAAAAACATCACAGAGTGGTAACATTGGATCCCAGAATATATATTAGGGAGTTGAGGTCCTGGTCGGTCCATCTGTTGGTGTATGCCGGGCAGAACTTTGACACAGGGATCCTGTTCTGGGCCTTTCACTGAATGGATTTGGATGATATCACATAATAAATCTTAATAACTCAAAGATTTAAACCCAGGCAACGCCAGGTACTTCAGCTAGTTTCCACTAAATTGAAAGGGGAAAAAAATCAAATTACTAAAACAATAAAATCCCAATATTAATAAAAGGCTTTATAATATATATATTTTAATCAGAATAGGTATTGTGGCAGTGCAAGTACCAGCATAATACTTGTGCAGTTTCCATGGGGAAGCCTTCACTGATGAAAGCCAATGAATATTACTGCCATTGGTAACACTTGACGGCTCTATAGGGCAAAAATAATTAAAATTAGAACATTGCACTTATCTGCTGTCCTCAGTTTCATCCATGTCGCTCCTGATCGGCAGCTGACTGGAATCCGGAGACTGCAGCAAAAGGGAAGACAGTTAAAGGTGAAGAGATGAGGAGTGGCAGAAGGGGGTGGCAGGAGAAGCGTAGGGCAAGAAGATTGGGTGATGGTGGGGAAAATGGGTTTTGGGGTGCATATGAAAAAAAGTATGTGGGGTAGATAAGAGGAGAAAAGAAGACAGGCAAATAAAGCGGAGTCATGCAAAAGGAGAAGTCATACTCATGTCTGACTCGATCATTGGTGATAATTGTGGTGAAAATCCGAAAATAAGTGTCCGAACCATAGAGAAAGAAAATGACCCTCTGGAGGAAGTAACCTTTTACCCTGGAGCTGTGTGTTTTATATTCTGAATAATTGAAAGACTGTATAATATACTGAAGATATATTATATTATCAGTACACCTTGGTAATTATATTACTGTACAGTTCTGCCCATCTCTTCCCTTTAGAATGTAAGCTCTTGCAGGCAGGGCCCTCTTCCCTTTGTTTTATATATCACAGATTGTAATTATATGTAGTCTATATGTCACATATTGAACTTGTGTATAATAGGTTGTACATTTTAATGTTGTGTGCTCTTGTCCTGTGTATGGCGCTACAGGACCCTTGCGGCCCCATATAAATAAAAGATAATAATGAATGTGAGGCTGATTGGACCCAGAGGTCAGCATGGCCCCATACTGTATGTTGAGCTCCCATTGATAGTGCTTTTTATTATGTACATAGCTATTTAGTATCTTCACAACCTATATAAAAACAGATTTTGTAACTGAATTTGGGTCTGATTCAGCAAGGATCGCTATTCTGCTTATACGCACACAGCGCAGTTGCTAATATCAGCGGTGATATGTAAATGTATGCATTGGCATTGCGATCGCAGCCTAACATAAAGACGCCCACTTCCCCTTACTCACATCCGTATACTTGGCCAACATAGCGAAACAATCAGTAACATCGAGTAAAATCGGAACCATACGCACAGTTAAGGCAGGTCAGACTCACAAATTGCTTACTTCTGAACATGCTATGAGTCCTCAGGCAGCGTCTGGTATCGCAGTGGTTAATTTATGTACGCCCCTGCAATGCCGTCCCAATGCACTGGCGCACCTGCATTCGCCCGAGCACCCCTTCGTCACCACCCACAAACGGCCCTACCTGTCAAACACTCTGCTTTGGGTCTGCGAATCCCGATAGCACCAATGCACAGCCCGCACTACCCCCCCCTTCCCATGGGCCGATTCCCCTGACCCCCTCTTCAGCTCCGGAATGCAATGGGGCGGAGCCAATGCAGCAAGCTCCACCCCCATACACCCGCTAATCGTGTCTTTGCAGTGGGGAGGGGCCTAATTATACGAGGTGCCCATCCTCATTAGTCATAAGTATGTATGTATGCATGTGTTAGTGTGTATGTATGTGTCTGTATGTGTTAGTGTGTATGTATATGCCTGTATGTGTTAGTGCAGGGGTCAGAGAAATTTTTTACCTTTTACCCCAAAATACATTTAGATACGCCGACGTTACCTCCTTGATTTGAAGGGAAGAAAATCATATAGTAGTGCCCCCATATAATGCCCCTGTAGTAGTGCCCCCATATAATGCCCCCGTAGTTATGCCCCTGTAGTAGTGCCCCCATAGTTATGCCCCTGTAGTAGTGCCCCCATATAAGGCCCCTGTAGTAGTGTCCCCATATAGGGCCCCTGTAGTAGTGCCCCCATGTAGGGCCCCTGTAGTAGTGCCCTCATGTAGGGCCCCTGTAGTAGAGCCCCCATATAATGCCCCTTTAGCAGTGCCCCCATATAATGCCCCTGTAGTGCTGCTTGTACAAAGAAAAAAAAAACACTTACCTTAATCCCCGCTCCTGCATCCGCCGCCATCCTGTCCGCCCGGCTGCTCCTCGAAACTATGGGAGAAACATCATGACGTCTCTCCCATAGTGCGCATGGGGAGAGCCGGAAGCTGGAGTTCAGAAGAGAACTCCAGCCTCCGGCTAACGCGACGCTGCATGGAAGGCGCCGGGTGCCAGCTGGTAATAACATCTTAGTGGGCATCCAGCTTAGAGTCTCCCTGCGGTGCCGGGCTGGAGGACACTGGCGCTGCACCCGATGCCAGTGACCTCCATTCCTGGGGTTAATGGACGGACAGCCAGGCGTGCAATGATTAATATGCATGCCTGGCTGTCCGTCCATTACCCCCAAGAATTTAATTTTTACCCCATTTGGGGTAATTTACCCGTTCCCCGACCAGTGTGTTAGTGTGTATGTATGTGTCTGTATGTTTTAGTGTGTATGTACGTGCATGTATGTTAGTGTGTATATATGTGTTAGTGTGTGCATACTGTATATGTGTTAATGTGTATATATGTGTTATATATAATATATACATGTTTGCTATATACTGTATATATTATATATGTGTATTATATATATATATATGTGTGTGTGTGTGTGTGTGTGTGTGTGTGTGTGTGTGTGTGTGTTTTTATCCTGCATTTGCCCCTGCCCTTGTTCAATTAAAAAAAAAATACCCTTTGGAGTTGGCGCGTGTGATGTCATGACACGCCACTGGAAGGAAGAGGAAGCCAGAAGGAAGGAGCATTCTTCAAGATGATAAGGTAAGTCATGACTCATGAGTCTTAGCGAGGGAAGGGGGAGGGGGGTCCCAAGGGCCCTGCCTACTTCTCACTCCCGGGTCCCACAATTTCTAATGGTAGCCCTGCACATACGCAGAATGCAACAATCGCCTGATTGCGTCTATATAAGCAGTTGACCAGTGTACTTTATATAGATAGTAGACATTTCCATTTGTGCTCCCAAATCTGTTTTCAGATACTCAGACAGAAAATCAGATTTCCCACTGGCTGACTTGGTTGTTATCACATGACAGTAACTGTGAATACATGGCTGGGAATGGCATTATGACCAAAGGTTCCAGCCCTGTTGTTGCTGGCTTGGCACCAAGGCTGGCAACATGTACCAGGAAACAGTGTTTAATGTAGATTTGTGTTATCAGCCAGAAGAGCGGGCTTATATTACTTGGTCGGTGAGGCATAATACTTGAAATTGAAAAGTGACGTTCCCTGTATTTCTTCCTGATAAAATACTTTATAAGTAGATAATGTTAATCGGTGGTCTTGTGTATCACCTGCTTATAGCCGTAGGCTGGCTCCCTTACACAATAGACAAATTAAATGTTATTGCTGCTAGGCTTCATCTTCTCTACTGTCTTCTCTGGTCTGTGGTGTCAGACAATGGCACTAGTGTTATACTCACCATGAGAATTGTGGGATTTCACAGGCTTTTATGTAGTGTAACTCTTATGTCTAATAGTCATATGAATATATAAGTCATATGTGATTACATTTGTGTTAATTATGGACAATTTGTGTGGTTCAGTCTTTAAAGGATCACAGAAAGTAAAATACAAGTTGCGAGTGCGACACGTAACGGGTGCAAATACATTGTAAGTTACATGAAAAGATGTTCCACCTTGTGATCCATGAAATACTATTTGCTTCATATGGTATATCAAACGAGTTTGAGGAAAGATTAAAGTAGTTAATTAAGTGTGAGACTATATAAGCGCACAGATTTTCTATGTAAGGGGTTTTAGTTCTGGTTCTAGAAGTGGGTAGAGGGTAGTTTTAAAGGATTGTGTTATTGACAGTGCAGCCAGTCTAAAGGGTTAAGGGGTGTGTTTAACTGTCATGATATAGAATGGGAGGAAGAGCAGCCATCTTTCTCTTGGCCAGTTGAGATACCCATCTACCCACCCAAATTATTATATCCTAGCTGGAGTACCCTGCGTTGCCTGGGTTGAAGACTGACCCTGAAGTACACCTGCAGCCTTCATTTTATTACATTGTCCTCACCTATAACCTGGATAACTATGCAAATCAGGAGTAAATGACAGTGCAGGCAGCAGTATGGGCCAGATGCCAGTGCAAATTCCCAATAATCGGGAATCTGTGTGATCCCTATTACTGCATCCGCAGCTGAATCACCCCCGGAAATCACTCTACAGACCAACATAAAAGACCAAGTCTAGCAAGGCTGCCATCAGGGGGGAAATGCTGGGACTGGAGTCCCATTCCCAGACAGAATGGGGTGCGCCCGCAGTGGCACTGTGTGGCTGCGCTCAATCTCTCCTGCTGTTTGTAATCTCCGTATGCTAAGTTTTATCAGGATGAAAGATTGTGGATTGAATATACTGTCTGCCATAGTCTAAATGTATCAAGTTCTGAGCTGCTCATGAGCCTGAAAACATATCTTTAGAGCCCGCACAGGAAAGAACAGAAGGGAAATAATATTGCGAACATCCTGGGTGTATATAGAATACAAACGTAGGATGGGGTGGTATATACCTCTTCAAACCAACTTATATGTAAATCATAGTATCCAATGATGGAAAGAGATTTAATTTTTGAGTTGGCGGTGCTCCCCTGAGTCAGAGAGATACAAAGTATGTAAATATGTAGAAAAAAGAAAAGAAGACTCTTGGTTGGGGGCACTAATTAATCGAGTGCCCCCAACCAAGAGTCTTCTTTTCTTTTTTCTACATATTTACATACTGCTCATGAGCCTGCCAGGCACTCTGCTAAGACCCCCGAGACTGTTGCTGTAAGATGAGACAAATTCTAATAATACACACGGTTTAATGTCAAAGTTTATCATACAAATATGAGGGTTGACTAACTTTGTATTTCATCTGTGCAGCTGTTGGAAAAGTGATATTACATAGCACTTTAGAAGAGATGAGAGTGTGACTCTGTATGAAGCCAGCCCCTCAGCCACAGAACCTGTGTAATTTAAGAGTGTCCTAGTTTTATAGGATTGTGTGACAGCGTGTGGCCCTGACAACGTTCAAACCTAATCCTGGTCAAAATACACCACCATGCCAAATTTGGTGGAGCTAGGCACAAAACTCTGGCCATGCATAAATCAGTGCTCTTCAGTAGCCTTTAATAGAGCAATAGTGGTTGGGTGGCATTTTCCCTTTGAGAACGGTGAGATTGCCTCTACCTCAGGGTAGGACATGGTCTCCATTACAAGGAAGGGCCAGTGCTAGGACAATCAAGGGGGAGTGGTACTGCTAAATTTTGTTTGCATCAGGGTGGGTTTTCCCACCCAATTTATTTAATATCAATATCGGGCTGTTGCTGAGGTTAGAGCTGCTTTTTTCGCCACCCTTATTTACCAGTTCTAACTTGATCAGTAAATTTGGCTGTGATCTCTTTAAATACAGTAAAGTTGTCTGTGTCTTTATTTATAGTTAGTTATATTGAAGTCATAAAACCACTGGGTGACTTAAACCACACTGAAAGATGCACGTTCCGTAACCATGAACTTAGGATTGTATTAAACAAGATCTTCTGACATTTTCTTCTTTGTCATATTTAAGTATGGCCCGTCATCAATAACAGTAGCCCGACTCCGATTCATCCAGCTATAATGATGTTTGCTGTTTATTGTACTTGGCCAATGTGACCTGCTTTATCCTGCCATGGGCAATACTTTATATCTAATACCTTACATAGATGGAGGAGGTGGGTGGTTCCAGGTTGTTCTGATGGAATTCTGAAATAAGACCTCCACCTTTGTGACTGGGATGGGAGAGATGAACAGGAGGTACTTTCCGTTCCTAAATGGAGAAACCGGAGAAGGGTGAGAAACCTTTTCTTTTTCCGGATACTAACCCTTTGGAGACACTCCAGTGTCCACACTGTGGGTCCTGCAGGTAAATAAGCCATGGATGTTCCTTTGTCATAGGAGGAGCAGCACTTTACTGCTAAATCATAGAGGCAGGAAAGACCCTGGGGCAGTGCGCTGTATGTAGCTCTGTTAGAACTGCTTGCCCCGAACCTGCTAGAACTGTATGATGAGATGGTTGCGGAGGGTAGAATGGCTGGGGGAAGGGATTATAACAAACTTATTCAGACCCACTGATTCAGACCCACTCGCGAGCGGCTGTCCGCTCGCAAGTGGGTCGATGGTCTGCACTGAGCATGCGCACGACGGAGGGAGCTCCGTCGTGCGCATGCGCCAGACACGACGAGCGAAGGGCTTTCCTTCGCTCGTTGTGTCCGATCAAAGGGGGCGTGCTGTCAATGTTGATTGACAGCACGCCCCCTTTGGTGGGCGTGCCGGGGGCGTGCCTCCCTGACGGGGGCGTTCCCACGGGAACGCCTCCCGTCAGAAGCCGGCCCACTGACATCACTAGTGATGTCAGTGGGAGTGATTTTGGCTCTGATAGAGCCAAAATCACTCCAGAGCTTGCGGTTGAAAACCTCAACCGCAGGCTCCGGCTCGCAATTTCGATGGTCGCGATGGTCACGACCATCGCGGCCATCAAAATGCACGCTCGTATAGCCTGTGGGTGGTGACCCACAGCTATACGAGCGTCCAGGAGGACGCTCCATGAAAATGGAGCCCGGCCCTCATTCAGAGCGTGCGCTCTGCTCAGAGCGTACGGCTCTGAATGAGGGCCTTAATCAGTTATGAATCAATATATCTCGTATTAAAATAATCACACCCCAACTGCCACAAAAATGAAAAAAAAGAGTGATTGCATGCCCTGATTGGGAAATGATTGTATAAAGTGAATCCAGTGGTTAGGGTGATGAGTAAATAAATAATTGTATATTTGTTACATCCTTCATATAATATAAACAGTTACACTTACAAAAATATAAATACAAAAAAAATCAATAATACGAAAGTATAGAAGTAAAATAAAATGAAAATAATAGTAAAATTAAGAAGAAAATATGAAATATAAAATAGAAATGACTAAGAAATGTATATATTACTAAGGTGCTCTGGAAGACCAAAACATTGTTCTTTTAAAATCATATAAATATGAATGTCCACAATGAGGGATATTAAATCCCATTGGCATTGTCTGATATGATCCTATATTTCCATATTGGTGTTGAGTCCCAGTTGGAATTTGAACAAAAGACGTATCCACCCGTATTTGAATCGGCACAATAATAAATCCTGTGTATCAATCGTCCTATATCAGGTCTACAGTAGCAGCCATAATCTTGCAACCAACTGTCACATGTATTTAATCAACAATGGTATAACACAACACATGCTCCAATAATTTCAGTGGGTGGGATGCATTAAGCATCGCATTTTGGATGCGATACTTCCTGCCAATAATCGTATGCATGCTGGCGTTTAGTAACGCCGTATGCATGGTTATTTAAGCAAAGGACAGCTCTTCCAATAAGATGTGAGGTGATTGGCCAGTCCATAAGCGAGCCGTAGGGATTAGATCCTTTTGGAGGTTTAGATAATTTAAATGGCGAAACCAGCTTGAAACCTCAGACTCTATTATATATCTTGTGTGCTAAAGGGGAGGGGGCTTGCATTGCACATCCTAATTTTAAACATAAAAAGAGGTGCTACCATGCTGAGGCTTGTAGTACAATACAGGGAACAAAGAATACAGGTGCACACTCAGGGCCTGATTCAGACCCGTTCACAAGCGCTATGCACTCGCAAGCGGGTCGATGGTGGCCCAGTGACGCGCATGCGCGAGCCCCGGAGCGAGCGCAAAAAGCACCCTCTCCGGGACTCACTACAAAAGGGGCGGCTGTCGATGTTGATCGATAGCTCGCCCCATTTTGTAGGCGTGGCAGGGGGGGGGGCTGAGCATAAGGAGATGTTCCTGCAGGAACGCCTGCCGTTTGTGGGCGGCCCTACTGACATCACTAGTGATGTCAGTATGTGGACTTCCTGCTCTAATAGTGCAGGAAGTCCACTGGGGCTTGCGGCAACGAGACCCTACCACAAGGGTCTCGTCGCAAGCCCGATGGTCGCGATGGTCTTGACTATCGCGACCATCATCATGGCCGCTCGCATAAGCTGTGGGTGGTAAGTAACCCACAGCTATGTGAGCGGCCAAGAGGCTGCAACAAAAAAAAAGCACACTCCCTGATTCAGAGCGAGCGCACGCTTTTTGCGAGCGGCTCTGAATCAGGCCCTCAGTACTAAGAACAATGATTGTCAAAATAATCCTGATACACTCTACAATTGACATGGAGTATATGTGAGGTTCTTAGTACATGTTTGGGCAAAGATGTTTGCCCTTTCACTGCGTCAAGGTGAACCCCTTCAGATGGGTCCCTAACATACCTAATACTAACACATTATGTCAATTTATCTTGTGTATTATAGCTTAAACAACCATTCAACAGATATCTATGGTAATCAAACATCAGCATAGGAGTTAGTATTTTCTTGTTAACATTCTTTGAGAGTTAAAACTCTCTATCCTGGCACTGCACTTCACTATTTAGCTGTGACATGCAGACAAAGAAATCACAAATAGCTTATTGGACTTTATCGTGGAGAGTGTATAGCAGCAGATAAGCAATGAAGGTTCCATTCTTATCAGATAGCAGTGGGAACTTTACGACCAAGGAAGGACAATTGCTTGTCATGAGCTGGGTACGCAGTGTACAATTTTTACTTAAAATGGAACAAACTCACAATTTGATCTTCCATGTAAAACCTTTGATAATCGCGCATACACACTATGCAATAGTTTCTTCCTATCCTCCTATTTATCTGTTCTACTGGCTGGATGGAAAGATCTTGTCCCTGTATACATTGCACAGATATCGGTCTTCAAGGAGTACTCACTGTACAATGTTTACAATACTGTGACCAGATTTATTGCATCTAAAGAGGCCTATCCATTAGGCGACCTGAAAAACTGAACGTCTAGCGTTCAGTCCTTCAGGCTGCCGGGTGCGGTGCCCGCACTGAACGGCGTTCCCTGAACGTCATTCACTGCAGGAGATCGACCTATCTGATAACATGCCGAACCTGACGATCGTCGTCAGGTTGATGGGCATGTTCCACAGAAAGTCGGCAAGGACCCAGGGTGCACGCGCATCACTGGTCCTTGCCAGCTATCCATTAGACGACTTTCTGAACGTTCTGACCAAAACCTCGTTCAGAAAGTCGTCTAATGTATAGGCCCCTTTATGAGCATCCTAGAAGATGCAATCATGAGATCAGACCAATTTATCTGAGATAAATAGATTGTACATGCATACACTAGCGCCGTAACTGGGTGTTACGGCACCCTGTGCTGGCCACACCCCCAAGCACATGATAACATGCAGATTGGGCAGAGCTCCCAGTGCCCCGAAGAACAGCAGTGCCCAGAGCATCCTCAGGATGCTCCAGGGGCTGTATTCAGTATGCTGCGGTGTCCATGTTTAGAGCGTCCAGAGGACGCTCCGGGCTGAACGGCAGCAGCAATTATAGATGCAGGGTACCGTTCCAGGCACCCTGGTAACCAGATGCAGGGACCCTGGGGCAGTGATGGTGCTGCTCACAGGGCTCTGCGCTCTGTGCAGCGGCACCACTCCCCCACCCCTAGTTACAGCCCTGGCGCACACATTATATGATCCTCTGTCAGATTATAAAATCTCAGATGATCTGACAGATAACTGTAAAGTGTGCACCCAGCTATTGGCTGGTAGTTCTGTAAGTGGGGCGCTCGAAGGCAAACATGGTTGGAGTTTCAGTGAGCTCAAACTATTCTGTTGGTTAAGGCGGAAATAAAAAATTTGTGTCAGTAATGTTTCTTTAAGGTCACTTTCAAAAACCATAAATAATAAGTCAGTAAAATAAACAATTTAAAGCTATAAAAATGGTAAATATGCAATTGAACATATTTTTTTGTATATGTGCTGTTAAATTTAACTCTGTTGTTTTATAGAATTAAACATCATTGCCCCAAACATCCCACAGAATCTAAGTATAGTTCTGCTAAGCTCTCCGTCTATGACATGTGCAGTAAGAGCCGACAAATGACGGATAAAAAATACAAGTTCAAAATTATAGTTACTTTTCTTTACACTCTTTTACTGCAACTTTTTTTTTTGAATAAAAATTGCTCAACAACTAATGTTCGGCCACAATTGCACACCAAATCACAGATGTAAGAGTTAAAAAGCTGCAATTCCGGGCATTTGTACAGAGGCAGCTATTGCAAAATGTGTGCAGGTTGGCACCAGTAGCATGTTTTTTTGCTTACAAAATATGCATTCACTATTAGGTTTCAATAAAACATAAAAAAAACTCTAATACATCGGCTACCAAAAAAATTGTTAAAACACACAAAATGGATAATATAAGCAAAAACAAAGGAGAAAGCTCAAGAGGGGAATTGCAACAGGTTGGCCGTTAGCCAATGCTAGTGACCAACATAGTCAGTGTGAATTTGGACCTGTCCAAGCACCAGTAAGTAATATGTCTTGGCTGTTTGCAGTTATGTGGACACGTTGTGACAGCCTATGTTAGTGCACCTATCCTTGGTGCAAAAGATAGGTCTGAAAACAGAACTATTTAGGCTTCCAGACAATTCTGCATATCCTGCTTTTCTGTTGACATGTTCTCACTGAACTGTGCCACATGAGAACCCCCAGTTACAAACCAATTACACCTCATCATCCGCAATAATGCAATCATACGCCTACATATTATACTGACTCTTTCATTACAGGATTCATGTAAAACAATAGCAGTACATGTAATAAGGTTTATCCAAAGTTTCCCGAACCCCACCATTACAGTCCATGTTTTAAGCATATCCATGCTTGAGCACAGGTGGCTTAGTTAGTACCTCAGTCAATTTGATTTGGACTCAAGCATGGATATCCTTAAAACTTGGACTGCAAAGGCATATTCATAATGGGTGCAGTGTGTGAGGTGCACACGGGCCCCTGAGTCCAGGGGGGCCCGCACCACAAACCCTGCAATTATATATATTTATATTTACCTCTCCGCAGTCTCTAGAGTGCTGCTCTGCAACACCGGGCTAGCGCTGCAGAGCAGCAAAAATCACAGGGAAAATGGCGGCGGACATTTTCCTGGTGACTTGCACAGTAGAGATGTCCCCGGGAATAAGACGCGGGTGCCATTTTCCCAGAGACTCGGCATGCGCAGTAGATTCTGGCACCAAGCCAGTATCTACTGCGCTGCCACAGAGAAGGGGGCCCGCACTGAGGGCCTGATTCAGGTTGATTCGTTCGCAAGGCCGCATTCGCACGCACCCGCCTGGTGCGAAAACATGCTAATGAATGCAATCCCACGACAACTGTAGCTCTATACCAAGACGCCCACCACTGTATAAAGCCGCCCACTTCCCATGACATGCATCTGCATGTCAGCAAAACATCGGTAACATCGAGTAACCTCGGAACCATTCGCACAGTTGAGATTGACCTGACAATTCTGCACAAACTGCTAAACTTCTGGTCGCCATCTAGACCTCTGCCAGCGTATACAATCACAGGGGCTTAATTATGCACGCCTCTGTAACAGTATTTAAACACCCAGGCACACGTGTTTCTCTGACCACCCCCCGTCACCACCCTCAAACGGTCACTTCCTATTAATCACTGTGTGAAGACTCTGCATGCTCACTGTGATCGCTTCCTGATCGCAGTGCCCGTTTTGCTAACGCACACTGCATCTTATACGCACGCGCGGAATGCAAACATCGGCTGACTGCGTGAGAACTCAGCCTTGCGATCCAACCTGAATCAGGCCCTGAGTCTGCACAAGGCCCCTCTCCACATGACGGAGTTTGGGAAATTCTAGGTTAATCCATATCCCATATTGTTTACTCTACCATCTATATCAGTTTGTAGTCTATAATAAAATATATAAAATATAATATAAGGAGGGGTGTTTGTATTTTTTTGTATGACCTGTATTTATGGATTTTTTATATCAATTTTATTTCACTACAGAAGCAACATTTTTATATTTCTATAAATAACTGTTAATAATAATACATAAATGTACTAAAAGGTCAACATACACGACAGCTATGAAACATTATAACAAACCTATATGGCCATACATTTTCAGGGTCCCAATTGGCACAAAATATGTTTAAGAAGACAACAAAATATGGTGTTTGGATTTGAAACCTTGGGGATGGGGAGGGAATAATGAAAAGACAAGGGAGGAAAATAAAGTACAATATGACTTTCATACTGTATTAACATCAGGAAAGGGAGGTAAACTCTCACCAAGGATATTCATAAAATAGACTTGATGCCAGATTGGCACAGCAGGGGGCAGGGTGTGACTGCGCAAACTCGTCATCATGCCGCGCCCCTGTTACACAATGTCAAGATTACCAGCATTGTGCAGCTGGGGGTGGGGCCACGAAGACGCAATTCAGAGTGAACCGTGTCATCGATTCCCCCTGGACTGCCCACTTACAAGGAGGAACAGACGTCAGCGCATGTGGGGGGGGGACGAGGGGGGCGGAAACCGGTGGGAGGGGGTCTGCCAACTCTTCCGGGGGGCAGGGAGCGCCACCTGATTTTCGGTAAGTATGTCCTGTGGTATACTATGATTTAAGACCAGGTCAATACCTTTTAATGAATTGCAGAACAGTGAACATGGCTCCAATAGTTCAATTAGACTAGAGGCACTTTGGTTGGTTATCGGTTTCTATGGAGGGTCCATAACTGCTGTGTTCTCTATGTGAAGGTGAAGTGAAGGTACAGTAGAATGTAACTTTGGGCCCAATTTAAATATTTATGTAAACCGATGGTTTACATACATATCCGATGGTTCAGTGTCTGCGTATGTGCAGAACGTGTCCCGCGTGCTCGCTTGCAGTACCTCCTAAGCCACATTACAATTAACATACATGCTGTGGCGTTTGGGGGGCTGGAGCGGGAGTGGTGGCCAGAACCGTTTTGCAGGCGTGCCAAGTCCAGGGTCTGCGTCATCAAACG
This sequence comes from Taudactylus pleione, assembly GCA_031769625.1. Classification (NCBI taxonomy): domain Eukaryota; kingdom Metazoa; phylum Chordata; class Amphibia; order Anura; family Myobatrachidae; genus Taudactylus; species Taudactylus pleione. Next base: position 293,658 of record JAUIMM010000135.1, read on the forward strand.
CAGACTTCCTGGACCTGACAGAGGGGTTAGGATAGCCAGGCTGATGGTTGCGATGGTGATCCGAAGCAGCATCTAAGGATATTGTGCTCGGATCGCAGATACATTCAGGCATGTCTATTTCGTACAGACACCTCCTGCTGCATTTGCATTTTAGTTGGTTGGTCTCTGTCCATCTCTGAATCAGGCTCTTTGTCCATGGAATTAATATTCCAAAATAAGGTACTGAAGGATTACATAGAGGTAGTGGGAGGTAGTTTATTTTCTCCTTATATTTAGGAATGAGGCATTTAACAGCTGCTGGAACATGTGGCATGAGTTTCTAGTAATATATTAAGCTGCACCATTTGAAGCATCATCAGAGATTGCACCCACATTATAGCAGATGCAATTTCTCTGTCTGAACATGGCTGCCGGGGTCAGTACTTCTGTCTATTTGAACGCAGTCGCTGGCTGAGACACGTTCATTTCCAGCTAATTACCCCGTTACCTCCCAGAAACAACCACCAAAATTGTATGGATCTGCGTGCAATTTTGGTCTAAGGGCCTGATTCAGCAGCATTTGGAAATGCAGCTACATACGTAAATTGAGCGGCCGTTAGCCATTCTGCATGTGTATATGCCGCACTGCACACGCGCTGCGATCGCACTGCAATTACGTATGCACGGAGGATCCATTGCAGAGTGAGTGACAGGCTGTGAGTGTTTGGGGATGGTGACGGGGGAGTGGTAGGAAAAACGCTGGTGCGCCTGTCTGTTTTGAACGCCGTTGCTTGGGCGTGCATAAATTAGGCACTGTGATTGCATACGCAGCTTGAGAGCCCACTGTGTGCACAAAGACTTGCAGTGTCTGCGGCAGGTCAGATCTGGTGTAAATGCAGCGTGAGTGGTCAATATGGGTCGATGATACCGATGTTTACAGAAGAGCAACATTGGACGGATGTGAGAAAGCAGCAGTGGGCGTCTTTATGTCGGCATTGCTTTTGCAAGCATTAGCATATTTTTGCAGCTATGTTCCATGCGAATTCGCAGCTGCAAACGTAATAGTTACCCTTACTGAATCAGGCCCTGAGTCTTGTTCGGTAACTATCAGGGATGCATGCGCAGACTGAAAATATCGGCTGCTTGCGTGTAGCATGGACATTACGTGCACCTATGAATCAGGCCCAATGTCTGCCGGTTTGGAAAGTCTCAAACCAGAAGCCTTTTTTTTTTTTTTTTAAGACGTGGATCTGACATTCAAACAGCATGCAGTCTGAGCCTGGGGTTTCTAATTGTGTACATATTTTTTATTTATAGTTGCTATGTATGTAAACATACACACACCAAGCAAACACATGATTTATAAGCATACTTACACATAGCATACACACAGACACACCCACACACATACTTACATACACACAAGCATGCTTGCACACGGCATGCATTCTGTACATATATACATACAAACACAAGAAAACTTACACACAGCTACTGTACATACTTTAGTTTACATACACACAGCAAGGAGACCGCTGTACAGCTATACCCTTTCCATAACATGATTTTGCTGTGTAAAAATGAAAAACAAAGTACATTTTGTAAACCATCCATGTGTCCCAGTTTTGTTACATAACTTTTTTGTTTTCCTATGCAGTCACAACAGCACTCTGCTGCCCCTTTTCAGCCCATTACCAAACCCCTTGCTCTCAGCTCACACTGCAGACATCAAAGTATCCTACTCAACCCCAGGCCAGTGACTAGCTTCCACAGCTCTCTGATGTTCTGCCCGTCCTATACTGCAGCCTCCACACTGTCAGTGTCCCCTGCAAAACACTTACCACAGCTCCCCACTGCTGAGGCAGTGATTCTGCGTCTCCGAGCTCGAGCACTACCACTGCCGGCGGTCACCAATGAGTGCAGGTGGTGGGGAAGAAGGGTGTCAGCTTCGCAAAAATGAAAGCACTGCCGCTGGCGGGCCTGCAGGCAGCCTGAGCCGGCCTGGCAGAGGAGACGATGGGGCTGACCCAGCTGGAACTTTTCCCGGTGGCCCAACCCCCCGTATCGTATGCAGAGAGCTCTGCCAATCAGAGCTCTCTGTCTGTGGTGCTCCATTGCACCCGCGGCTAGTGCAGAGATGGAGACAAGACTGTCTCCATCTCTGAAAAATAAATTTGGCTATCAGGGGCTTTCTGGGTACTCGGAAACCCCCCCTGCGTGCGCTACTGGCTTGTAAGGACAGGCAGAAAATGTAGCCAAGCGGGCAATAGGAATTTATTGTTGACGGATGCAACCAAATTATTTCATGATGGGGGTACCATTTACAGGTTGTCTACTCACTCCCGAAAGCTTATACAATATGGCGTGAGCTTGTGTCGCCGCAGAAATTCATGCGAGTGTTCCTCATATTTTTAAAACGGCATTCATTTTAAAGGAAAAACCAGCTTGGTTTTTCCTTTAAAATGATTGCCATTTTAAAAAAACGGGAACACTCGCATGAATTTCTTCAGCGGCACAAGCTTGTACCCTATTAGCCCCTCAGTGTCCTCTCACTCCATGGGCCAAATGTAATAGGCCGCAATCTTGTTTTTTTTGCGAGTTTGACAGTAAATTCGCATGTTTTGGCTAATCGCAAATGTCAAGTTACTATTACTTTACACTACATTTGGATTTGCTGTACACATAGTATGTGTATGTGGTAGCATGGGTTTTTGATTCCAAAAAAGGTGGTAATGAAATTAGTACTGTGTTTACCTTTACATGTATTCAAAGTGTTTGTCTTGTTTCAATGTTATTTTTTAATGTTGAAATTAAGTAATTTTACTCCCTCTTTCATCATTTAGGTGACTCAGGATATGGGTCATGACACCTCTGTTGCGACCACGATGCCCTTCACAGCACTGGTACAACAACGCACACATTGCTACAAGGTCAGTAATAGAGCGTACCTTTTGTGGAGGGGCCGGACCCTTTCCCATGAGAGGACATAAGATCTGCATTGGTTTACTGCTTCACCATACCTTAACACCTGATTAGCTTACTTAACTTAAGTTACAAATAAATAAAGACACGGACACCAGAGCTTGGCTAAAAAAGGTCACAGCTTTTTATTTATAAATTAAATTCAATCAACCTAACCAGGGTGGCCAAGAGACGCTGCAACTCAGTTCTAGCTTTCACCTTGATCAATACTCGGAGGACGACTAAACGACCCCCCTTCAAGACGTACTAACGATGCGAGAGTCTCACTTCCCTCCTGGGCCAATCCGAGGTGCTTTCGCACTAAAACAGCACCTGGGTCCCCCCGCAAAGAGAAGGACAAATTCGCCAGGGGCAATGAGGGACAGTGCCCCCACAAAGTTGTCTTACGCCACCTAAAGCCACTGAGTTGCAGCGAACTCCCGCCAAAGCCAGGCCCTAAGGAAAGACTGGCCCGCCACCCAAAAAACTACACCAAAATTGAGAATAAATCCTTCACAAACAAACTGGTCCCCAAAGCATTCAAATGCACACCATCATGACGAAGGAACTTCCCAATATCACCAACCAAAAAGCCATGACTCACCAAAATTCCTCCAATTTTTTCCACATGCTTGGCAATCGCAACATTGGCTTTCTTACGCGCTCTCTCCAAAGCACCATACTTGCGCACTCCCCTCCATGTCAAACGAGGCATCATTTCAGACCATACAATCCGAATAGTGGGCCACTGCAAACGTATCTCGTCCATCACTTCACGAATCCTGACAATCAACTCCACACCTTTCAACTGGCCCACATCATTGCCACCAACATGTAAAACCAATATTTTTGGAACTCCCCACTTAGCCACCGATGAAACTATCAGTGCCAAAACAGATGCCACACGCAAGCCCCTTACACCAATCCAACGCACTCTAAACCTGCGAGGCCACAAAACCTGTTTTTGGGACAACACATATTTTTCCGCCCAAAAAATATATGAGTGACCAAGAAGCCACACCTGCCCCTCTTCTTCCGCCAATGCTGTGGAAAAAGAGAGAACCTAATCGTGAGAACCGCACCAAACCCAATTCCAACGAACACAACTTTAGTAACACATAGCAACTGACTAGCAGGGATGCAGAACTGGGGAAAACAGGAACCCGAGTGAAGAAGAAAAACCAAAAAACCTGCCCGTGAACCAAATGGGTCAAATCATGGCTAACGGGAGGAAAAATTAAAAATCCCTTCACACCCCCAATTGCTCAACGCTAACCGTTGACCAATTGGCGGGTAAGCAACGTTTTCGGGTTAACGCAGGGTGCGTCCCTATACCTTATCGCAACGCACGTACTTTTTATATGCAGCTGACTTCCAACGCCCCACCTTCTGAATGTCCTGCACAGATGCCCCTGAGAGGGCCGCACAAGTAGCAGCGCCAATACGAAAAGAATGCGTGCCATACTCTGAAGGATTCAAACCCAACTCTAACAAACCTTTCTTAAAAACCGCTGCAAATTGAAACTTGGTCAGAGGAGTGCCATCCGCATGAATTAGCCACTTCGCACCCCCACTAGGATGTAACTCCATAAACCCTGCAGCTAACTGAACTGGACAGATGTCTAAATCCCTATTCTTATGCAGAGTAACCCATTTCCCCCTGCCTGTTTGATCTGTTTTGGAGAAACGCAGCTTGCAAAGTATCGCTGAGTCACGAAAAACAATGTCTTTTAACAAAAGACCAGAAACTGTGGAAGTTTTATTGCTAGACACTACCTCGCTAACACGAAACGCCCCAAAAAATGCTACCGCAAAAGCAAGCCTAAAAAGAAAAGTTTCATAAGAATCAACCGCTATCTTTCCCATTGAAGTCAACAAGCCAGACAAAAGCTGCAAATCAATTGGCCGGCGAGAGTCTGAACGTGCTGGCGACCCCTTAGCCCAACCCCTCAAAGCCTTCACTAACACGAAAGCCTTGGTGGGATCATGTAAACCTTTTAATTTGCAGAAAAAGGAGATACCAGCAAGCGCGGAACCTATAAACGCTCTAGATCTGCCCTGTTGATATCTAAACCAAACAAACGATGAAATCAACTGTTCCGGAGACTTACCCTCCACGTCTGGGAGAGCACAATGCGTGCACCAATCCCGCCAAGCGGCTGAGTAAGCCCGGAAAGTCGATGGAGCAAGCGACTTTAACGCCAAACCTTCTAAGCCGGCCTGATAATCTGCCACACAAACGAGGGGCATACCAAACCAACGTTAGAAGCCGACGGCACAAGCGCCCGGAAGCGATCAAATTGTAAACGGGACAGCGCGTCTGCAATGTCATTACACACCCCTGGCACATGCTTTGCCCTGAATCTAATATTAAACTCCAAGCAGCGCAAAACTAAATGCCGGAGCAAACGCAAAACAAAATGTGAAGACGAACGCTGGTTGTTGATGGCATGAACCACACCCAAATTGTCGCACCAAAATACTACATGACAGTTGCTCAGTCGCACGGACCAAAGTTCAACTGATACGACAATTGGAAAAAGTTCCAGCAGCAACAAGTTCTCCGTTAAACCCTCCTCGCGCCAAGCTATCGGCCACGGAGCCGCGCACCATTCCCCATTGAAAAAGGCCCCAAAACCGGACGATCCGGCCGCATCCGTAAAAAGTTGCAACGAACTGTTCGCTAACGGAGGCGAAGGCCAAATGCGTTCGCCATTAAAGTGTATCAAAAACCTATTCCACATACGAAGATCCTCCTGTATCTCCGCAGATAGGCGAATGTAGTGATGCGGCCGAACCACGCCAGCTGTTGCCCTCTCCAATATTCTACAAAAAACCCTACCCACTGGAATAATACGGCAAGCAAAATTGAAGGATCCAAGGAGAGACTGAACTCTACGTAACCTAACCGAATCCTCTGCTAAGCAGACCTCAATAAGACCCCTCAGTTTCTCAACCTTATCCATGGGAAGTCTACAACAGCCCTCCAACGTATCTATCTCAATTCCCAAATAAGATAAACAAACAGACGGACCCTCTGTCTTCTCATTAGCAACGGGCATACCTAAAACTTTAAATAAGGACTGCGCAGAAAAAAGGAGGTCAGAACAAACGTCACTTCTTCCTGGACCAATAAAGAGAAAATCATCTAAATAGTGTGCTATGCCCGTTTGTCCGGTCCCGGCATGTAGACACCACTGAAGAAAGGAGCTGAATTTCTCAAAATAGGCACAGGAAACCGCGCAGCCCATAGGTAAACACTTATCTACAAAATAACCCGAATCTAACCTAAAACCCAGAAATCTCATTGCCTCAGGATGCATTGGTAATAAACGAAACGCTGATTCTATATCTAATTTTGCCAACAAAGCGCCATGTCCAAAACTACGAACTATCTCCAAGGTATCGTCAAATGATTGGTAAACGACCCTACGACAATTCTCTGGAATGGCATCATTAACAGAACCTCCCTGCGGATATGAGAGATGTTGAATCAAACGAAACTTGCCCGGCACTTTTTTCGGAACTACGCCCACTGGAGAAATACAGAGATTATGCAAGGGAGGACAAGGAAAAGGACCCTCCATCCTCCCCAGCAAAACCTCCGCATGCACCTTAAACCTCAATTCCCCGGGAAAATCCCTGGCGGAGCGCAAATTCTGCGACACCTTAACTATCAACTGCTTGTCTATGGGCAAACGAAAACCTACTGAAAAACCCTCGTAAAGAAAAAGTGCATCCTCCCTACATGGGTATAAATGTAACCATCTCATAAGAGAATCTAAACGAACTGGAGAACAAGCCTTAACTAGCACTCCTGGGTCCCTCGGCACGGTCCTGGGAAATACCTCCTGCCCCACGTCGACAATCCTTGGCCGGATGCTCACCTCCGCAGAGACGACAGGAGTGCCGAAAGCGACACCCCGACCCCCTAGTACATTTGGAGTCGTTATAGGCGAAGCATTTCCCTCTCCCCACTCCTGTCGACCCCTGCCTGTTGGCAGCATAGCTTTTCCGAGGAGGCGCACCGTCCAAGGGAGGCCGACGCTGTTGAGAGACCTCTAACCATACTTCAACATCCTTAACCCCGAAAGGAATAACTGAAGAACCGTCATGTTTTTTTCTAAATTGTGAATCATATTCACGCCATGCCAAGTTACGAGACCTGACGAACATGTCGAGCACTAAAAATAGATACCTGAGAATGTTAACGTGCTCCTGTGCCCTGGTCTCCAAATAGAATGTCGCAAATATGAGCATGCCTTTCAACCAAGTATTAAAGCTACAGAAAGCATCTTCCCCTATGCCTCCCGCTTTTTTAGTCTGCGCCAAGCCTTTCTTCATGTCATCTGTGAGCGTAAAAAGGTCTACAAATTTCCCTTTACGAATTTTGCCTTTTACACTTTTCCGTAAGCCTCGTAGCACCGCAGTATTCGCACAATGCACTGTATCTGCCCCTGTCTCCTGCGCTTTTGCCCCTGACTCATCAGACTTCCTAGTCTCGCTACCTGACTTTTTCGCCAGCTGACGCGCAACCAGTCTAGCAATTTTACGGGGGCGAGCGGGGGAACCAGAAGAGTGATTTGAAGAAGAAGAAGAGTCAGAAGAAGATAAAGGAGTTTCATACTCACCGGAACCAGAAGGAAGCGGACCCGCTTCAGCAGACTTCTCCCCTGACGAAGCCACAGCTTCGGATACCGGTGCTGAATCTTCCTGTCCCGAAGCAGGCAATGAAAGAACCACGGACACCTCACCACCTGGACCATCAGATACTTCTAGGCCTGGAACTAAGGAAGACGTGTGAGCCACCGCAGAAACAGACCTGGAAACCTCCGACTTGGGGAGAGACATGGTGACCGGCTTAGGAGGAGGAATGGCTGGCGACCGTGGAAGAGGCGACAAACTGGACGGGGGCAAAGAAGAAGCGTTTTGGCCAGGGTGCGTGCTGGAAGATGAAACTGAATGCAAAGGCGGGGGCGCGGCCGAGGCAGGTGGGTAAACTTGCCAAGCTGGCATGTAAGGGTACTGAAATTGCGCATGCTGAAAAGCAGGAGGATATGCCGAAGGAGGGGCTGCGAAATGGGGAGAATAAAATGGGGCAGGAGGAACAGCAGCAGAAGATGTAAAGATCGGCGGAGCTCCGCCCGAGCTCCAAGAAGTCTGACCCCAAGAAGGGCCAGCCACAGAAAGAGGAGGTGGCACATTAAAGGATGGTGCCTGGTTGCCAGCTGGGGTGTACCATGGGGGTTGAATCGAAACCGGCACCATGTGCCCAAATGATACTCCAGCGAATGGAGTTGCGGGCAAAGTTGGGGAGCTTAACCGCTGCACTGAACCCCCCGAAAAATGTGAAAAGGTGCCGGGGAAATAGGGAGACCCCGCACCTAAAATGGCCGCCTGAGGCAAGATGGCCGCCGGGCCCGCCGCATGGGCCAGGCCGGCTGGGCCACTGGGAAGCAGAGCGGCGGAGGTCGCAGCCGCGGTGTATATACCCCCACCGGACCCCGCATAAGGCCAGGACGGGGCTGAGGTCAGGTGACCCCTGCTGACTGCATGGGGCAGACCCGCTGAGAACGCCGCGTGCACTTCCGCGACGCTGCCGAGAGCCCCCGCAGAAGCCGCGGACAAAGCCGGTATGGTAGGGGACCCCAGCGGCGCCAGAGGAGACGCGCTGCCGACCGGAGTGAGGGTGCATGGAAGGGGACGTCCGTGCGCGTCACACGCCGGAGAAGCAGGGGCCGTGATGCTGCAAGAAGAGCTGGCGCCGGGGCGTGGTGGGGATGCAGCCGGGCCAGATACTGACGCGCCTGGGCAAAGCGTGCAGGCAGATGAGGGAGCTGACCCAGCAGCCGCTGGGGAGCCGACGGTAAGCGGGGCAGAGCCGCTCGGGGAAGACATAAATATCTGGGAAGGGGAGGATGGGGGAGATATTCGGGCTGGCACAGCGCGCAGGGGACAAGCAAATTCAGCAAGCCTGCGGGGAGGGGGGGCATCGCGACGAGGACGGGACATGGTGATAGAGACAGTTGGTATAAATGGATAGGAATAAATATGCAAGTGATACTCAGCCTTTCCGAAATTCCACTGCAAAAGAGGCTGAGCTGCCCTCTAACCCTGCCTTATATATCCTCCCTTTAACTCCTCCTATCCCTCTGCCTATAGGATGAACTGACCACCTGACACAAACCCTTCACTCAGCAAACAGGCTGTCATATACAAAACACCTTGCAGAAACCATCAATCTTTCCTCAATCCTATACAGATTTCGTCTACCATTGTCAATACAGAGGGCGGGAATGAGGTTCGACAGAGGATCATACAGCGGTATTTTTCAAGTAAGTTTTTCAGGACACAATGTAAGAGAATATGTATGTATATTGGGCCTGATTCAGAGCCGGTCGCTATTTGCGGTCGTTCGTTCAACAAAAAGGGGTGGCTATTCAAATGAACCGTTCGCTCTTTGCAGTCTGTTGACGCCTCTATGTCTGAACGAGCGAACAAAACTTGCGGTTGTAATTTTGAAAAAGACGCCCCCTGGCCGCTCGCACCATACGTCATGTCCGCTATTTATTAGATTAATCGAGTACATCGAACAGCGTATGAACTGCTCGCTATTCTTGTGGCTGGTGTTTGCTACCACAAATTTGCGAGCAGTTCTGGCTATAAAATAACCCAGTGACGTGGTCAATGACGCTGCTGTATTAATTATGCACACCCATAAAACGCCCGTTTTGACCTTTAAGCACGCCTGCGTTCTGATTTCCACTCCCCGTTTTCAAGCACCTTCCCCTGTTACCACCCACATACGCCTCCTCCTGTCACTCATATTAGCAGGCATTCGCTATTTAGCGAACAAACGATTTTCGGCCGCACTGCCTGGTTCGCGCATGCGTATTACGATCCGTACGCATGCGCAGTTGGGCAAACATCGCTCGGAGCGAACGAGCGGCCGCTTACAAGCGGCTCTGAATCAGGCCCATAGTTGTGTAAAAGTTGTATGCCTACAAACACATTAATTCAAATGTATGTACATGACACAGGGGTCTGAGCTGGAACCAGTGGAAAAGCTGCATGACATATCTTATTTTTTTTCCCATGAGTATCTGGTAAGTGTTTTTGTTTTAAAGTTTCAAACAACATTACTATATTGTTTTGTTTTTTTTGGCTTGGGATTAAATGAACAGGGAATCCAAAAATGTAGCCTTTGTCACAGTTAATGCACTGTAACATGTCTTTACTTGCAGGTACAACAATATTGCAACACTGCAATAATATTTTTCAACTCGGATCACTGTGAACATTGACATTTTCAATCAAATCTTCAAATATATATATATATATATTTTAATATATATATATAAACAAATTACCAATTACTGTCAAAAGTGCAAAACCTGATTTGTAAACATGCTGTAACATAAGAAAAATTAACTTTTTGTCCACTGAACCAACTGCACCTCTAACTTTGCATTTAACTACACCACCGCGTGTGCGTAGACTGTGCCTGGGTGGAGTGGTAGGTGATGGACTTAGTGAAGTCGTACACACACTACTAATACTGGAGCCTGATGTTGGCTTTATTAGGGCCCTCTGTGCTACTAATTCTGTATGTATGTTTATAAGTGCCTCAGTCTGTGACCAAATTGTCTGAGTAAGGTCAAGCAGCCTTACATCAATATTGTTAGCCATTCTAATTAGAGATGAGCGGGTTCGGATCTCAGAGATCTGAACCCACCCGAATGTAGAAATCCGGGGCGAGAACCGAACATGCATTCGGTTCCCCCACCGGCCCTGGATCTCAAACCGAGGCAAAACCTCAGAGACGAAATCGTACGGCTCGCGAGTCCAAATTATGTGGTTTTACCTGTTTTTATCATTTTTTTTAATCATTTTTAGAAAAAAGATCCAGATCCAAAACCAAAACCTAAACCAAAACATGCAAGGGTTTTTTTCAAAACCAGATCCAAATCCAAAACACAAAGGAGATACAGATCCAAAACTGAAAACAAAAACAAACACGGGGGTCGGCGCACATCCCTAATTCTAATGCGTGTGCCCTCTGCCACTCTGTCAGCATTTGACATGTTTTTAAGCACATATTTAATGGTTTCCATTTGTTCTGTTTGTCTCTCCATAAAAAATCCCCTGATATGTTCTAAAACTGTCAAGGGACAAAGCTATCTCATCTACAGAAGGGGTTTTTGGAGGTGGAGGTGTAGGCTCTGTTGTTGTACGGGTCATTTGCTGTTATTAACCACTTCTGAATTTTCATCCACAACCATGACAGGATCTACTGTGACTAATACAATTTCGTGATCATCATTCTTCCAGACGATGTTGTTGAGAAGTTGGTGGATGTGGAGTCGTGACGTGATGGACCTAAAAGGATTATTATTTTACTGTTTGAAATGTTGGTTGAGGGCTACACAGCTTTTTCGCTCCAGAATTAAGTTCTGATTGTGGTGACATGAGATACATGTGTAAAGTTTATATGATCTACATCTTATTCTAGTTGCCTATTGAAAGCTGTTTGCTTTGGGGCTAATTCCTCAATACGTGCTAAGGTACATACTAATGTGTTGTGTTTCCTGCATTTCTATTTCTATACTGCAGCACGGTCTTCAACACGTGCACAAGGTCTTTTTGAAGACCTCCCTGGAGCAGCTGCGGAACAATTCAAGACACTATTCTTTGGACAATTACTTGTACATCTTACATTTTGACAACAGTTAACCCAAAAAAATTGAAGGACATTTAAAAAAAACAAACAAACAAAAAAAAACACTAGAAAACTTTTGAGCTAACTAATCTCACAAACCTAATAATACTAAGTTAGAAACTATTTACACTTCCTAACAATATTGTTGCAAATCTTAAAATTTTAAACTTTATTTTAAAAATAAAAAAAAATGTAGCACAACACATCCCAGCATTGCCAAATATTCCAACATTTGTACTCAGGGCCTGATTCAGAGCCGCTCGTAAGCGGCCGCTCGTTCGCTCTGAGCGATGTTCGCACATCTGCGCATGCATATGGGTCGTAATGCGCATGCGCAAACCAGTCATTGCGGTCGGAAATCGGAGCGCTCGCAAAACAGCGAGGGCCTGCTAATTTGATTGACAGAATGTACCGTTTGTGGGTGGTAACAGGGGAAGGTGCTTGAAAACGGGGGAGTGGAGATCCGAACGCAGGCGTGCCAAACGGTCAAAAGGGCGTTTAATGGGAGTGCATAATTAGTAAAGGAGCGTCATCGGCCACGTCACTTGGTTGTCTTTTAGCCCGAACTGCTCGCAGTGATTGCGGTAGGAAAAACCTACCACAACCACTGCGAGCAGTTCTCATGCCTTTCGATGTACTCGATTAATCAAATAAATACCTGAGATGACATGTGATGCGAACGGCAAAGGGGCGTCTTTACAAAATAGCGCATTTTTTGTTCGCTCGCTCAGACATAGAGGCGTCAACAAACCGCAATGAGCGAGCGCACAATTTAAATAGCCGGCCCCTTTTTTTGAACGACCGTCCGCATATAGCGTCCGGGTCTGAATCAGGCCCTCAGTGCAATCTATGTCACAGCATACTGGTATGTGCTGTTCTACAGCAGCAGATGATTGTACAGGAATAGAGCATTACAAAGAAAAATATGAATGTACAAGTATGTAATATGAGTATTGTTATGTTACTCACCAATAGGGGCCGGGTTTGGAGGTCTGTCTGTATCCTCAATATGAGTCCCAGTCTTGGGGAAGGTAGTATCTCTTGGGGAATGATTTGTTTTAGCTCTTGTTCATAAGATGTGTAGTGTATGGGGATGTGACGCCCACCACCGGTCTTGTGGGACTGCTTCACTTCATCCACCATTTTGTCCTTTAACACACATTTTATATCGTTGAAACGCTTCTTCACGTTGTAAATGTCACGTTTGCAGCTACTGGCAGCATTAACAGCATCTGTAATGCCAGTCACACTTTTTTCTAGTGCAGAATTTTCTTCATAGGTGAAGTAAATATTGCCCCCACAGCACGTCTTCCCAGGCAAAGGACCAGCAGACTCAGCCTCCTCCAGCTCCTCTTCATATTCCCCTCATCTTCATTTTCCCCCTCCACCTCTGTGTCATCATCCTCCTCCTGTGCTTCCTGGTCAAACAAAGCTGCCTCCTCCTGACTGTGACTCTGCCTGACAATCACCTCATGATCCTCCTCCTCCTCCAGCCTCTGCTGAGCTCCCCCAGCTCTCCTGCCTGCCATGCTGCATATAATTTATCACAATTCCTCCTGTCTCCTGGCATGCATCCAGCTCCTTACTCCCTATCAAACCACAAAATGGTGCCTATGGGGTTTATATAGTGTGTGATGCTTAAGTCATGGGACTTTGCCCTGCCAATGGGTGAATCTGTTTGTGTCAGTATGCTTGGAGAAATGCAAATCACATTCCGTTTGGTCTAAAATTTGCATCTTTTCCTGTGAGTTTCATCGCGAGACGTCACATGTGAACTGTGTAGGTAGCTGAAATATCGCAACCTATTCATACGTGAATTTAGAGCCATGCTCGCAACTATTAAAGGCGCGAGGAGGTGCGATTCCATATGTGCGAATAAACTCACACCCTATTACATTTGGCCCCATGTCACTAAGGGCAGGATCTGCTCAATAAGTCGGTGGCATGGATATAACATTGACTGGTATAGGGAGTGATTAGAAAATCTGGTTGTCCTAGGTTCAGTCCTAGGAGGTGAAGGTGAAGCATTAAGAGGGAGATATTCATAAATATATATCACAAGCTCTTGATGAAGATGTTTAGGTAATACTGAAATGGCTGCTGTCGGGCGTTATGCATTGAAAGGGACTCGGGACATTTTTTGATGAGTATATTCTGGATGATATTTTGAGATGCATGCTACCACATTTACCCAATCTCTTTATGTCCTGACATACGATCATGCACTTTGTTATATGGATGTACTGTCTCTTTTGCACTTTATATGGATAATCTAATTATTGCTATTTATATGGATTAGTTGCATATATATATATATATATATATATATATATATATATAAAAATATATATACACCAAAAAAAGAGAAAAAGGGCGCTCGTTTTGACAGTGTAAATTTGTATATATTGTAGAACAATCAATAATAGCAACAAACTGCGTGCTTTAGATAAAGTATAAACAATACTATCAACAATCTTGGTACTCCAATAGTCAGTCCTAGATGCACAGACAGTGGGTTTTCTCTCCTTTTCCAAGATGTTTTAGAATTTGCAATCTTGTCGATCTTTGAATGTTACGGAATGATGAAAACACTGTTTTTCAGGATACATGTTCCTTCAATCGTGGCTGAAAGATACCCTCACACCAAAAATACACCCAAAAAAGAGCCAAAAGGCCACTATCAGTGATGGATAAAACACTTCCACAACTGTATTGAAATTAAGTAATATTTATTTTATAAAAATGATGAATTCCATATGGAGTAGCTTACATCAATTGCCAAATCACAGAAACAGATGAAGCTCAATGCGTTTCGTCCTTGAGTCAGGACTTCATCAGGGGCATATCTTAAAAATGAATGGGTGTACATAAGTGAGGGATAACTAACATCAAAACAGCTGAAATACATTTGGCTTTTATGTTTGCAAAGCTTATAAAGACATTTTGCATACATACCATCATATGACTGAGTCTACAGTCCTAATGCTAACCAGAAGGGCCGCAGCACAGTACTCGGTTAGTAGGGTACGTAATGAGTATGCAAAATTAGCTTGCAGGTCCACTGATCAGGTGTGTCTAAAACCAATTTGGCCTAAAAAAAGACATAATATGTATAAATATTCCCTCCATCAGCTAGTGAAATTAATTTGAACATAGCAGCCATCCTCCTCTATTGGCATAATTTCCTAACTGATCTCAGTTACCCAGCAATGTTTATATACAGCTGATATTTTAATTAACATAACAATATGGTTTAATCACATATAGAAGATCAGTAAAAGAAGACAGATACTTGTCATAGCTACATGTCCATTAATTAACATAATCCCTATAGAAATCCACCTAGCACAGATGGCTACACTATATTTATATATTAATTAACACTTAATTGGTACCAAATCTCATAAAAAACCTTATAGTACATAACAAATGATGTGGGGGAATGATCCATAGACACAGTCTAACAGAGTAAGTCTAATCAACCTTAATGGTACAGATGGGACAATATATTAAACTAAATAGTACTATATTCACTTATACATTCAATCTACAGTGTCTATTAACAGCAAATAATCATATTGAACCTAACTGAATCCAGGTTTGTCATTCATATTCATATATATATATATATATATATGTATATATATATATATATATAGAAGAAAGGCTTAAGAAGACATGCGCCTGATAGTGTAGTATTATAATAAAATAGTAACCGGTGCTCGTAAAAATAAATGTGCATACCAAAAGGAAAATCTTTTAAGCTTATCTGAGGTCCAGAAATAAGTGGTCCACATGGATGGGTTAAATGGGATGTCGTCCGCTGGATCACCTTTTAAAGGCTTATACATGCTCAGGAAGAGAGAGTATATACAGTGTAGTATTTCCTTAAAATCAGTAAAGTGATTATCTATAGAGGCTGCGTGCCAGATAATGCTAATTTAATAGCCTGTAGTTTGTCATCCTCCACGTATCTCCTAGTACCCTTTTTCAGTTCCTCTCTGGAACGTATATGTTCAGTGTATGCGAGCTAGATACATATGATCCCTCGTCAGTACATTTAAACATGGGTTTTTATTGGGTTACAAGGTAGGGGGAGACAATGTACAAAACATATAAAGAATAAAAATAAGAATTATACTTATCTTTTAAAAAGGTACCCAGTCCTCTTAGGTATGTATCCAGTGCCAGATTAATGTCCACATGGGCCTGGAGCTGAAATTTATCAAAGGCCTAATGTGTGTCGCCAGGGCGGTGTGACCAGTGTTGTGTGGGTGTAGTCTACACAGGTGGTGTTGCCTGTGCTCCTGAGTGCCGCCTTCGTTTGCCTCATGTATGTATGTGTGTGTATATATATATATATATATATATACACACACACACAGTATATACGCACACATGGTGGAAGCTAGGCTTTCTGTCACCTGAGGCAAAGACTCAGCTTGGCATCCCCACCCATTGGATAGTAGTCACTTCACTACTTGAATACAGACGTCAGCATTGTAATTGTAATCTAATACCTCTTTTCTACTGCCCAAAATACCCGGGTATTGCCGTATCAACCCGGGCAGCGGCTCAGAGGAAAAGGGTCCTAGGAGGCTGTAATCTCTCTCTGCCGGGTGACAGCTGTCACAGACAGCCTCCCGAATGACAGCCCCCACCAGGAACGACCCCCTCCCCTGGTCCCCGGTTCGCTCCGGTCCGGCATTCAGGGTGGAGTTTCCGGGACTTAGTGATGACATCATCGCCAAGCGCCAGGACAGCACCCGGGTGCAGTGTGAACGGCATCGACCGGGTCAACGCCGTAATGGAGAAGGGGTAAATCCCGCGTCTGACCCGGCTTGGAACCGTGTTCCAAGGATTTTTGTTGGAAAAGGGGTGTAAGTTCCTAGTGCATAACCAGAACTACTTCTGCTAACAGAGTATGAATTTAGAGGGATATGCTTTAAAAATAAGCTAATATAACACTAAGGGGTGTATTTACTAAGCAGTGTTAGGAGAAGTGAAAATTGAAGAGTGAAAAGTGATAAGGTGCCAGCCAATCAGCTCCTAACTGCCATCTCACAGGCTGTGTTTGAACAATGACAGTTGGGAGCTGATTGGCTGGCACCTTATCACTTTTCACTCTTCAATTTTCACTTCTCCTAACACTGCTTAGTAAATAGACCTCTAAGGGGTCTATTTACTAAGCTGTGTTAGGAGATAAAGTGAACTGTGATAAGGTACCAGCCTATCAGCTCCTAACTGCCATGTAACAGGCTGTGTTTCACCATTCACTTTATCTCTTAATACAGCTTAGTAAATAGACCCCTAAATAGGTAAATTATGAGTAGTTTATTAAATGATGTAGGGGCTTACTTTTCAAATAATATTTGGAGGATATTCCCCGAATACACTAGTTTTTGGGAGATACCCCAAAATATTAAGGATCCCTTGAATGTATGAAGGTTCTTCCATTTCCGACAGCAGCTGCAGCCCCCATATGTTTCTATGGGGCTGTGAAGCTGTCAGATGAACCTTTCACATTTCGGAGCTTGGCCCGATAGGATAACGACATCTCCAGATGGCGTTATCCTATAGTAGCCTATGGCCAAAAATTACAGGGAGAGGCCACCTCAGAAATGGCCTCCGCACATGCGTGGTCTGCTGACAGTGCATGTGCAGGACGGCCCCAGAGATAGAAGGGAAATGATTAATTTTGAGATCAATTCCCTTCTTTACACATCGCAGGGACGAGCTCCTTTTGGAGCCCCTGTCCCTGCATGTGATTTTTTTTTTGTACATTTGGGGGAAAGTTAATTTCTTATTGCCGCAAATAGTGGCGATAAGAAATTCTAATTATTGGGTCTGAAACCTGATAATTAGTAAATATGCCCCATAGAAATAATTGTAGATCTTATAGTTAAATAAAAATTAGAAATGTATGTTGTGATGGCCTAAGACTGGTATACAAATTAACAAATTACACACTTACGACACAACATATAAGATTCATACAAAATAGTCAAATAAAAAAATTAAAAATATAGTTAAAAAATGGAAAAGTCCACACACTCAGCCACTCAATAGGGTTAGACAGTGCTTAGAAGCTCCTGTAGAATCCTGTTAGTGAATTATACCCTTCTCACAGGTCCCTAATGTATATGTAAAGTGCTCTGTAACTCTAGGCCTGATTCAGAGGCGCTCGCAAAAAGCGAGCGCTCGCTCTGAATCAGGGCGGGCGCTGTTTTTTTTAGGTGCGGCCTCCTGGCCGCTCGCATAGCTGAGGGTGTCCACCCACAGCTATAGCGAGCGGCCATGATGATGGTTGCGATGGTCAAGACCATCGTGACCATCGGGCTTGCGACGAGACCCTTGTGGTAGAATCTCGTGACCGCAAGCCCCAGAGAGCTTCTGGCTCATATAGAGCCGGAAGCTCTCCCACTGACATCACTGGTGATATGTCAGTGGGTCCACCCACAAACGGCAGGCGTTCGCATGGAAACGCCTCCGTTTGTGAAGCCACCCCCCTGCTACGCCTACAAAATGGGGCGAGCTGTCGATCAACATCGACAGCCGCCCCTTTTGTAGTGAGTCCCGGAGCGAGTGCTTTTTGTGCTCGCTCCCGGGCTTGCGCATGCACAGTGCGCACGCCGCGCATGCAGACTGGGCCACCATCGACCCGGTTGCGAGCGCTCAGTGCTTGCAACCGGGTCTGAATCAGGCCCTCTATTCCATAGCGAACAGAGGTCCAGATTCAGAGATGTAAGCAGTGGGACACAATGCACTGGAAAAAGTTAAGGATGCACGATAGATCGCATAGTGTGTAGGCACCTTTAGTGTTGCATCCGAAGTCGCAGCATTGCATCACCATTGCCACCATTGGTTGCATACATCGGCCATCTGAATAAGCCAAAGCTTACTTAGACTGGCCACTGGAACTCCTCTGCCGGAGTCAAGAAATCTGTGTCCAAGGATGCAGAGCATGGCATCGACACACCTACAAAATGGGGCGACATGTCCCTATTTTGTAGAGCGGTTCAGGCAGGGGCGTATCTATAATGGGTGCAGGGTGTGCAGGGAACACATTCCCCTGGGTCCAGGGGGGCTCTGCACCGCACACCCTGCACCCATAGAATTACTTACCTCTCCAGAGACCCACATCGGCGCGGGGGTCCGGCGCTGTAAAAACGACTGGAAAATGGCCGCTGCGGCCATTTTCCCGTCGTTTGCGCATGCGCAGTACAGGGAAAATGGGCGCCGCTCAGTGCGCTGCCGGCTGCCGGACAGAGAGTAGGGGGCCCGTGTCGGAGACTGCACACGGGCCCCCTCCTCTTTAGAAACGCCCCTGGGTCCAGGTCACCACCCCCACTCGGTCTCCCAAACGCCACAGTATGGGACTGTGAGTGACCACGCAGGACTTGTTCTGCGCATGCACACACCCACAAACATCCTAGATGTATATAAACCAATGGGACTCTGTATATCTCTGAATGTTCTTAAATCACAAGGAATACAATGAAGTACAGTAAGTAAAAATCGGTTGTACCACTGACTCACCCCTCCTGTGTTGCAGAGTTACTGTACAATGCTGTACTTGGTCCAGGCTCCAGGAACTGCTGCTCCCAGATGGCAGGGTTAGGAGGGTTTTGCCAGAAAACAACCAGGGGACCAGGGGGCTCCCACACTAGTAGCACATTTTCCAGGTGACCAGGGGAAGAGCTGAGCGAGACCAAGGGCTAGCAGCACACTGACGACACAGCGTCGTATGCCAGGGGCGGAGCTTACCTCGATAAGTGGGCGGAGCTTAGAGTGACAAGGTGGCTCCCACACTGTGGGAAACGACTTCGGAAAGGCCAGGGATGGAGCTTAGGGCAACCAGGAGGCATCGTTTACCTCGACCAGGGGGCTCCTACACTAATGACACAAGTTTGGGGACGGGGCTTAGCGCGAGTAGGGGGCGGGACTTCGGTGGTCAATGCGGGGGGCAGGGGGTGTATGGAGTGGACGATGCCTTTGCCGGTCTGGAGGATAATGTGCTGGGCTGCTGATGGTGACAGGAAAAACTGTTTCTGTCACCACTGTTACTGTGCACTGCAGGGGATCCTGTGGGCCTATTTTCATGGGAGGCCTGGAGCTGAAGCTCCACCCGCCCCATTGTTAATCCGGCCCTGTATGTATCCAAACAACAGATAGCCTGGGTCAGCTGGCTAATATATTGTGACAGGGACAGCATGCTGTTTGATTCCTACTCTATGCCCCGAGTTGACAAGCTGGTGGAGAGTCTAGTGAAAAGCCAGTATCTCACCACTCTTGATTTGACAAAAAAGGGTATTGGCAGATTCCTTTGACTGAAGCTGCTAAAGCAAAAACAGCCTTCTCTACCATAGAGGGTTGTTCCAGTACAAAATGCTGCCTTTTGGTTTGCATGGAACCCCGGCAACTGTCCAGAGGGCTATGAGTTAGTTGCTTCAGCCCCACAGGGAGTATGCAGCTGCATATTTAAATGACATCATCATCTTTAGCTCTGACTGGGAGTCACACCTTCCAAGGGTAAAAGCAGTGTTGCAGTCTTTACGAGCACATGGGTTTACCGCTAACCCTGAGAAATGTGCTATTGGAATGGTAGAGGCAAAATACTTGGGATATGTCGTAGGCAGAGGGCAGGTTAAACCTCAGCCCAGTAAAGTGGAAGCAGTCCTCACCTGGCATAAACCCAAATGTAAATCACAACTCAGAACATTCCTTGGTCTGGTCAGTTACTACCGTAGATTCATACGTGATATTACCACTAGGGTGGCTCCACTGACTGAGTGCCTTAAGAATAAAATCCCCAGATCAGATAATGTGATCTAGGCCAGCAGAGACTGCTTGGCAGGATTTAAGATGAGCCTTGTGTGTAGAGCCCGTTTTGCAAGCTCCTGACTTTAAGCAGTTTGTGTTGCAGACTGATACCTCTGGGACAGGCTTAAGAGGGGAAGCAATCAGGAAGCCGACTGCCTAAATACCGGCAACCAGTTTCCCGACTGTCATATCCCGGCAAGGGTGAAATGCCGGGTGTCTAGATGTAGACGGCCGCATTTCCCCGACGCCGGGAGGCCGGCATCCCGATCGTAGCGATGCCGGGCGCCACGAGCGGACAGCCGTGGGGGGGAGGGTTAGGTTTAGGGCTCCCGGGGAGGACTTAGGGTTAGGCACCCCCCCGGGAGGGTTAGGCACCCCCGGGGGGCACTTAGGGTTAGGCACCCCCCGGGGGACTTAGGTTTAGGCAGCGGGGAAGGGGGTGATTAGGGTTAGGGACTTAGAGGGGGGATTAGGGTTAGGCACTTGGGGGGGAAGTTAGGGTTAGGCACCCCTAAGGAGGGTTAGGTTAGGAGATACTCACCTATCCACGATCGGGATTTCCAGCGCTGTCGGGCTTCCGCTGCTCGGAACTCTGCTGATGTCGGCCTGCCGCTGCCGGGAATTGAACTGCCGGCCATGCGGCCGGCGGTATTTCATACCGATTGCCTTAGGAGCAGTCCTTTCCCAGGAGGTAGATTGGGAGGAAAAACCTATACTCTATCTTAGCCGGAAATTGCTGCCGAGAGAACGCCAGTACTCAACTGTGGAACAGGAGTGCTTGGCGATTAAGTCTGCAGTAGAGTCGCTAAAATATTATCTGATGGAGTGACAATACCGGCTAGTCACAGATCATGCTCCCTTACAGTGGATACACACAAACAAAGAGGTGAATGACCGGGTCACCCATTGGTTTTTGGCTTTACAGCAATTCAAATTTGAGGTACTGCACTGACCAAGGACATAACACCTCAATGCTGATGCCCTTTCCAGAAGGTTTGTGGGTCCAGAACCTCCGAGAAACCGTATGGTGAAGCTAGGAGAGGAAGAGGGGGTGCAAGGCGAGCTCTGGAAAGTGATAGAGGATTGTGTTTCCAGATGGATTATATAAATAGAGGTGGGCGAGGCAGAGAGCTAACCTGAAAAAGTTTTAGCTTCACCAGGGTTGTTGAAGCTAAGGGGAACGGAGTACGACAGGGACAGCATGCTTTCACATGATGTTAATGTGAAGCAGCAGGTTTGTGCAGAGATGGAGCAATAAACAGCATGGTAATGAGATCCAGTCCAGTTTTTCCTGGGATCAGTTGTAAGCCACAAGCAGGGCTAATTAGCAGCACCTGTTATCTGTCTTTACAGTTGTGTCAGTGCAAATCCACAATGATCCTGATGGTGAATTAGTCACCCAGGTAATAGGCCTGGGGGTGCCTAGTGTTAGGGATACTGGACCTGAGGATCCACTAAAAGAACTGTGTTGCTGTATGGAAGATTCTGTGTACCTGCTGTAACATCTTGCCTGTGAACACTTCAATGACCGGCATATCTGTCTGTGGTGAGAAAATAAACTTCTGTTGGATTTTACTGCAGTCTATATGATTCTTGTCACATTTGGTGCCTGAATAGAGACCTTGCTGGATACTACTATGCAGCAAGAGCTTGGATACAGTGACCGGATCCACTCACAGCGGCAGTGTATTGTAGGACGTTACCCACTGCACAGCGGCTTGGTGAGTGGGGCAGGCCAGCCATAAAATGACAGTTGTTCACAGTGATAATCTGTCAATGTGTATATGCAAATTGTGCACAATATAAAACTGCTGAATTCCTGTAAGTGGGCTGGGAGCCAAGGGAATGTAGTGTAGTTTTAAGGGAAGCAGCTGATATAGATTGCTGGGAATATGGCTTGCAAGAGAGAGTTATTTAAGCCTGCTATATTTATCCACAAAGTGGAAAAGCAGGGTTATATGGAGGAGCTTTTGAAAAGTTTTGCTGAACTAGCAGCAGGGCAGCAAGCACAGGTGCAAGTAGAGCAAACTTTGATTCAGGGTCAACAGACTCAAGTTCAGTTATTAAATGCGGAATTAACTAAAATGAGGAAAGGTGGGCATGAGTGAAAGGTGTTACAGAAGTTTACCCCATCTGATGACATTGAAGCTTCTCTGTGCACCTTTAAGCGTACTGCTGCACATTTAAAATGGCTTGTGGAGGAGTGGGCTGCCAGACTTGCTCTCTTTCTCACAAGGGAACCTCACAGAGTATGTCGATTTGACCGTGACTGAGACAAACTCCTATCCTCTCCTTAAATGGGCCATACTCAGCGGAGTTTGAGTGACAGGCCCAGCAAAGCTTAGGAGTTTCAGGAATGGTGGCTGAACTCGTCTGAGCCTCCAATGGTCCAGCTGGCCAAATTAGCCCAGCTGAGTAAGGCATGGTTACAGCCGGATAAAAACTTGGCTCAGTGTATAGTAGAGATGGAGGCTTTGAACCATACTGTACAAGTATTAGACTGTGGTGCAACAGTGGGCTCTACAGGCTGATCCTGAAATGTTTGAGGAGTTAGCGGTGGTGATTAAGTGGTACCTGACTCTTGGGAAATTGAATAAAGCCCAGCAAGGGTTCCAGCTGGTACCTAAGTCTAAAACCCAGGTCTCAGATGTTAAAGCAAGCAACCCATCTCCAGCTGTGTGTTTTGATTGCGGTGAGCCTGGTCATGTGCACAGGGACTGCCCAAAGCAGGGTGAGCTGATGTACTGCAGTGATGGAAAACAATTCGACAAGTGGTCAGCATGGCTGCTGGAAGCATTTCCCCAACAGAAACCACCTTGTTTCATTTGAAGGTGCAAGTGGAAGGTTGGGAGATCTGGGCCTTAGTGGATACTGGCAGTGAATTAACTATCATCTCTGCCAACCTGATTCCATCCGGGGCTGATCAGGTGCTACCCCTGGTAAAGATTATATGTGTTCATGGGGATGTAGAAGAATGTCCCCGAGTGCACCTCCCAGTAGTGATAAAATGGCGATCTCTGAAGGTGGTAGCCACCAGACCACCCTACCCATTGAACCTGGGTCAGGATTTTCCATTACTACAAGAGGTGGTTACTTGGCATGATGATAGCAGATGGATCACATCAGAGATGTCCCAAGAGGCAATCTCTGCTGTATATCAAAGTTTGGTGACTGTAACACTCTCCTTGGCCAGTGAGCAGCAAGAGGGGAGTGAGAGCCAGGCACAGTGAATTCCCATTGGCATGGAAGTGTCTTTACAGGACTTTGACCAAGACCAACAGAATGATGGGAACTTGAAAATGTTGTAGAAGTAAATGGTAAAGTAATCATGGCTTTACCAGCAGAAGGTGTACCATACTGCATTGAAAAATGATTTTTTATATTGTGTAACATATTTGCAGGGTAAGAGAGTAGACCAATTGTTGGTTCCCCGGAAACACGAGCAGTTAGTGTTGAGGGCGGCTCATGCACACCTGTGGGGTGGCCATTTAGGGGAGGACAAAACTCTCCAGCATATTCAGTTATAGTTCTTTTTGGCCAGGCATTCATGCAGCACTAAAAAAATATTGTCAGGAATGTCTAGTGTGTCAGAAGACAGCACACTGGCCAGGGTTTCAGGCACCCTTTTTTTCCCTCCCTGTAATTTCTATACCTTTTTAGAGAATAGGTATGGATCTGATAGGACTGGTGGAAAATTATGCTCATGGGCATCAATACATATGTAGCCATAATGCTACATAATATGAAATCTAGCACTATTGCCCGGGAGTTATTGATGCTATTTACCCATCTGGGAGGTCCTGATGAATAAAAGTACCCCTTTTGTATCTGACTTAATGAAATATTATATTTGTGCTGACTGTTAAGGGTAGATAGGATTACCACCCCAGTTTATCACCCAAAAACAGATGGCCTTGTAGAACGCTTTAACCAGACCCTTAAATAGATTGTGAAGAGGGCGGTGTCACAAGAAAAGTGAGATTGGGATTTACTCCTGCCTTATTTGATGTTTGCAGTTTGAGAGGTGCCCCAATCCTCCATGGGGCTCAGTCTCTTTGAACTCCTCTATGGAGGGCAACCTAGAGGGATTTTAGATGTGTTAAAGGAAGTATGGGAGCAACAGTCATGCCAAGATCCTAATATCATTCAGTTTGTGTCCCAAAGGGGAATCGCTTCATTTCATCTCCTCCTTCAGTTTTTCAAGCTGCTTATTCAAAAAGTCTTACCTGACTCAAGCTGGCAGTGTCTGAACTCACTTCACAGGTGACTACTTCAAAGGGTTTTAGCACTCTGCACAACATGGAAAGTATTTTCCACTGAGCTTGAGCAAGTTACAGTCCCCCTCCTCTTCCTATGTCATACTTCGTTGTGTAACTTTGGATAGCTTTTTGCTGTTCCTCCATCTGCTCAAGCATATAAAGGGTGGAGTTCTACTTCATAACTTCCTCTTGCTTCAGCTTGTGACAGGGCAAATTCAACATTTCTTGCAGGTGTTGCAGTCTTCTACATGCACCTGCTGAATGGCAAAAATGGTCAGAAATTTTGCGGGCCATGGAGATCATCTCCTGCATGACCCTGCCATTTTAAAAACAAATTTGCACCACCAAATTAACAGTGTGAGCAAAACATGGGACATGTTGGAATTCACCCAGCTGTAATGCTCTCACAATATTGGTAGCATTGTCAGAAATCACAAATCCCGAGGAGAGTCCAAGCAGGGTAAGCCATTTTGCTATAACTTCCCTGAGTTTTTCTAAGAGGTTGTCAGCAGTATGCCTCTTAGTGAAACCAATTATACACAGAGTAGCCTGTCTCTGATTAAGCTGCTTTTTCTTAGATGCTGCTGCTGTTGGTGCCGCTGAAGGCAATACACCCACCCAGTGGCCTGTTACAGTCATGTAATCTTGCATTTACACTGTTACACTTGTCCACATATCTGTGGTTTAGTGGACAGTGGGTACAACGGCATATTGGAGGACACTATTTAAAAAAATTTAACGTCCCTGTATAGGCTAGGAATTGTTTTTCTAGTGAAGCAGAACCTAGATGGGATTTGGTAGCGGGAACAGAGAACCTCAATTAACTGTCTAAAACCCATTGCACTAATGGCAGATATTGGACGCACATCTAATACCAGCATAGATGTTATAGTGTCAGTGATCCGCTGTGCAACTGGGTGATTGCTGTCATACTTGCTCCCCCTTGCAAAGGATTGTTTAAAATGCAATTATTTTTTAGAACTACTACTAGTAGTCTTCCTGGTCCCCTTCTGGGATGAAGATCCACTTCCAGCAGCAGCAAGCGTAGCCCTCAATGATTCTTCTGAGGAATCCAGGATAGGGGAGGACTGAGTTAGCCTTATCAAATTGGATGTGGGACTACTTCTGATCATGATTGAGGATTTTGTTGATGAAGGTGTTGGTGGCGAAGATGTCAAGTGCTTGGATCTAGCAGTGAGAAGGAAGTTAGCTGACGCTGGACTGCTTGCTGTTACTTTTTTAGCCAAAGTTTCTGAATTTTGTAAATACTTTTGATGGATGCGCTGTACATGACATAACAGGGAGGTGGTTCCTAAATGGTTAGGTTCCCTACGTCTACTTACTCTGGAATAACAATGGGTACAGATGGCTTGACAATTATTGTCTGGATTTGGGTAGAAATTATTCCACACATAAGAAGTGGATTTTTTTGTTTTATGCCCAGGCATGACAATGGATTTTTTCTTATCATGGGCAATGACTGTTTCCACTGGGGCCTGATTTACACAAATAACATCCTCATCAACAACATCCTCATCATCAGCATCCTCATCATCAACATCCTTATTAGCGTCAGCTACACAAATATCCTCCTCATCCTGGTGCACTTCCACAGAAGCATCCTTAATTTCTATGTCAGCATGTTGACTTGCGCTGCTCATCCCCACATTTGCAGAGGATGCACAAGTTGTGGAAGGAGGCTCCTCTTTGAGTACAGTTTTGGAAAGGTCAGGCTCGCACATGCCACCCACCGACACACTTAGACTCTCCTCAGGGATTTGTGACATTTCTGAGCCTTCAGTTGGTTCCTGTGCCTTAACGATTTAAATTTGTTTAAAACATCTACAGGGAGAAGGGCTTACATCATCATAAGAGGCAGAACCACCAGTCATAAATAAAGGCCAAGGCCTTAGCCTTTCCTTGCCACTTCGTGTGGTGAAAGGAATATTGCCAATTTCATGTCTTTCTGCAGCTAACTTTCCCTTTGATGTTTTTTTTTTTTTTACCAATGTAAAAGATTGATTCTTTGATTTTAGATGCCTTGACTTAAGCCCCGTAAGCCTGTGGGCATCGGGTTTAGTAGATGACGTTGATAGACTAGTATCGTCATGACTGATGGGACTGGCAGGAGCTCCAGCCCTAGTATGTGGTTCCTCCTCTCCTTTCAACTGATCGTTCTCCATGTCAACAAACACGAATTTACTGGGGTACAGCACACACGTCAATTTTTACCAATTTTAAATAGTACACTGTGGTATCAATGACCTACAGTGTCACAAGATTTTTTATGAATAAGAAAGAATAACACACTGCACCACCACTTACAGTGTCACAAGATTTTTATGAGTAAAACACTGCGCTACCACTTACAGTGTCACAAGATTTTTTATAAGTAAATCACTGCGCTACCACGTACAGTGTCACAAGATTTTTTATGAGTAAATCACTGCGCTACCACTTACAGTGTCACAAGATTTTTTATGAGTAAATCACTGCGCTACCACTTACAGTGTCACAAGATTTTTTATGAATAAGAAAAGAACAACACACTGCGCTACCACTTACAGTGTCACAATTCGTAGTTTATAAACTGCGGTCTGGCCGGCAGTGTCACCGAACAATAATAGCATAGCTAGCACAAAAAACATGAAAAAATATATATTTATTTTTATTGTTTGTGGAAAGCTAATTTTATTTAACCTTTACTTTTTTGACACTGGGAAAGAGTCCCCCTGGACGAGGCAGCAGCCCCTTGATGAACAACACAGCACCCCTTTGTGGACAACAAAGCACAAATACGTGGATGTTAAACTGCAGTCTGGCTGTCAGTGTCACCGAGCAATAATAGCGTAGCTAGCACACACACACAAAAAAAATATATTTTTATTTTTTGTGGAATGATAATGTTGAATCGTAAATAAACCTTTAGTACATTCCTGCCTATAAACCTCTAAGATTCACCTGCCTAGAACCTCTAAGACAAAACCTGCCTATACCTTCTAAAACCACAAGATGTCGCTAATTAGCGCTGTGTTTAATTATACCATTAATAAAACTCTAAGACAGTTGAATAGCGGTCCAACACGCTAAAGATTATTATTCAGGTAAAAGTACAGATGTTACCACGCTATGATTTAACAATGAGCGCAAAATAAATTGTACAAACATTAGGTCATAAGGTACAGTCAATACATACGCGTGCGCTCTGGGACCAGTTACCGGCATCAATAATGAGACCTCCATCGAACAGCATAACAGGAACACTGCAGACTGGCATCTTGTTTCATAGCACTCAGATATATACCCGTACTGGGATAAGCAATACAATAGAATACGTTGGCAGGTTCTCATTGGTTCCTCTTCTTGCTTCTTCCGTTACGGTACAATTCATAGGTCAGTGCAAAGACACAACCCAGCCTCCAACAACCTGATTGTGTCCACTTTCCCGCTGCATAATAAATCTAGTCTAAACTATGGCATACAACATTTAAAGAAGTTATTCTCTCTAACATTCATATTTCATAGCCGCATGTTCTGATCTTCTCACCGATGCCACCGGAACGCTGTTGAAACAGAGTAGATCAGTACAGCACCAAACACAGTCCAATTGTCATTTACTAAGCCATAGTTACAGAAAACATTAATTTCTTTATATACTGACATTGTGTTTAAACCAAGTAATAATTATCCTTTTTGCGTTACGGGACCATTGCTTTTAAATGTATGTATGCGGGGAGAAACAGCACTGAATTGCGTTGTGCGTCTGAGGGTCGGTGGGGCACTCAGTGAGCACTAAGCTGGAAGGGCATCTATGTGTGTGTGTGGCCATGTCAGTATGATTTTGGGAAGGATCACTAAAAAGCTGACTGTGTTCTGTTTAACATTGTGTGTATGAGTTGCAGGGAATTTTGCTACTTTTCAAATATAAGTCTGTGTGTGATATTATACACGTAAGTCCATGCATGATGGGCCACATGTACACACATACATATATATATATACACACACACAAGCACACATGTATTTTTCTGATGTTTTTAAACTGCAATTGCAAAATGTGTTTATACAGTGAATTTAGGGCCTGATTCAGAGCCAGACGCTCTGACCAGAGCACTCGCTCTGAATCAGGGCCCTCCTCCATTAAAATGGAGCGTCCTCTTGGACGCTCGTATAGCTGTGGGTGACCACCCACAGCATATACGAGCGTCCAAAAAGATGGTCGCGATGGTCTTGTCCATCGCGACCATCGGACTTGCGACGGAAACCCTGCAGTAGGGTTTCCCAGCCACAAGTCCTGGAGTGATTTTGGCTCTATCAGAGCCAAAATCACTCCCACTGACATCACTAGTGATGTCAGTGGGGCCGGCTTCAGACGGTAGGCGTTCCCATGGGAACACCTCCATCTGGCAGGCACGCCCACCAAAGGGGGCGTGCTGTCAGTCACCATTGACAGCACGCCCCCTTTGGTGCGAAACCCGGAGCTACAGCTTGGCTGTCGCAGTCTGGGTCTCGTGCATGCGCACGACGGAGCTCCCTCCGTCGTGCGCATGCGCAGTGGGGAACATCGACCCACTTGTGAGCGTACTGCCGCTTGCGAGTGGGTCTGAATGACCCCCTTAGTTCTCATACAGGGTGGAGGCTCCCAGCAGTGTAGTCGGAGCCTCACTCTTTATTCTGCTTGTTTTGGTTGTGGGGATGGACTCAATTGTGTAGCTCCATAGCTAGGCTACATTACAGTTGCCACAGCTCATATATTCTTATGTAAAAATGCTCATAGCACCACGGTATATTGTGTCGTGTTATGGTATAGGGATTTTCTCCAGGATGGGCTTTGTATAGGATTCCAAATGCTAATAAGTTAGTGTTTGTGTAAAACACTGTCTGCCTGTGTTTGAGGAAGGCTGACTATGTACCTTTTTTTTCAAAACAGTGGTGTGAGATTTTATTTATAAGATGGAGTCTTGTCGCCCTTTACAAGATAGCATTGAGCAGATTCCAATTGCAAACAGATTCTGTCTTCGCCAATTATCCGGTTTCGACAATAATTATTAATTTTAACTTTTATTAAAATTAAGAGCACCCCTAGATTGACAGAGCACCCCTGGATGACACAGCACCCCTTTATGTACTGCAGCCCTAGCCCCTTGGTTGACAGGACAACAGTGACACAGCAGCACCCCCCACTTTATGTACTGCAGCCCCAGCCCGACAACCCTGCACCCTTGAACAACTGAGAAGAACAGAGCACGTCTGTCCTGTACACTCTCCACAGCCGGAGTGAAAATGGCGCCGACCACCGGGACCTTTATAGAATCCAAAACCCGCGAGAATCCGGCAGCGGGTTGATGACGTTTTGCCTCGTTTTGGTGTTGGATGGGAGAACCCAAGAAACACTCGGGCCCTACTCGGATCTCTATGTGCGTGTGGGACCGGTTCTCAGAGAACCGGACCCACTCATCTCTAAAAAATATATATACCGTGTGTGTATATATATATATATATATATATATACACATAGTGGATAATGAGCCCACTTTTATCAATCAGTCACATTATATAGCTCCACACATGGCGTATCTCTTATGTTTATTTATTTATTAGCAGTTGTTTATGTAGTGCACACACATTTTTTGCAGCAATTTAGATATTTTGTCAGTCGCATAGTCCCTGCCCCTAGTGAAGCTTACATTATACAGTATATGCTGTCTAATGGAAGCAGTAGTGCAAAGGTCCTTAGAGCAGTAAAATAATGTTGTAATCACTGTTATAGGGATGTAACTTATTGACTTATATATGACTTCCTCTACTACAATAAAAAATGTCAGTAAGGCAATATGGATTTTTTTATTACTGCACTGTTGCTTCACTTTCTTACTGTAGCTTAGCGCCGTGTGTGTCACATGATGTGATTATGTCACAACAATTCCTTAGTCTGGAGTCGCTGTTTTGTAAAGTTAGGAGATAACTGCTGGGGTAGTAGGGAAGGTAGAGATTAAGGGGTATATTTACAAAGTGTCTATTTTAATTGATTTTAATAAATTTACTGGGGTAAAATCATACATACGGTACATTCCCACTATGTCCCTAACTGTGCGGAGTTTTTATATTCTCCCTGTACTTTCGTGGGCTTCCTCCCACACTCCAAAAATATGCTAGTAGGTTAATTGGCTCCCAACAAAAAATAACCCAAGTGTGTATGTGTGTGAGCATGTGTGGCAGGGAATATAGGGCCTGATTCAGACCCACTCGCAAAGCCGCGTTCAATCACTATGCGTATCAATCTGCGCATGCGTATTTGTCACAGTGCGCGTGCGCAAGCCAGTCATAATTAGCATGGAAGCGTCATTCTACACGTCACTTGGTTGTATTTCAGCCTGCAGTGAACGCAGTGCTTGTGGCAGGGTAGGGTCTACCTCAAGCTCTGCGAGCAGCTCCGATGGCTCTCGATGTTGCTGATTAATAATACAAACACAGGCTATAGATATATGATGTATGCATGCAGGCTATAGATATATGATGTATGCACACAGGCTATAGATATATGATGTATGCACGCAGGCTATAGATATATAAATGTATGCATGCAGGCTATAGATATATGATGTATGCACGCAGGCTATAGATATATGATGTATGCACGCAGGTTATATATATATATATAATGTATGCATGCAGGCTATAGATATATGATATATGCACGCAGGCTATAGATATATGATGTATGCACGCAGGCTATAGATATATGATGTATGCACACAGGCTATAGATATATGATGTATGCACGCAGGCTATAGATATATAATGTATGCACTCAGGCAGCTTTGCAATTGCGATCCTTGCAGATATGGTAATGCAGCAGGAAGTAGCACGCCTCCTGTGCATTACTTATCCGAGCTGCGTTGTCTAATGCCGCATTGGATAAACTGCGTACCAGCAGCCGGCTGTGGTGATCCATGGGGTCCCGCAGTCGGCCGCCACAGTGTAGAGGAAGAGGCCAGGAAATCTCCATCAGCCGACGGAGATCCTGGTTTCTTCCCTCCCCTGCAATGGCGGCGACAAGCCTCCATTTCGGGAAACGGAGGGCATCGCTGCCCCATCTTCACCCATAAACGGCAGCAGATTGTCAATCACTGCCAGTCTGCGAGTGAGTTAGCAGGACCCATTGTGCACACTCGCATACCTTAAAGCTTATGGAACCTTGTATGTGGATATATAATGTGTGAGTATGCGGGGTTTGATATAAGGATGCTAGTTAACTTGGGACAGATGCGTGCACATTTAGCTAATAAACAGCGTTTTCATTCAGGGTCTTATGCATTCGCTAATATGCGACTAGTTAACAGCGCAATTGTGCGTATTAATGTGTATATGAGAAATGGTGAAAGATGCAATCGCATGGTGCTAATAGTAATATCGCCATATGTACTTAATTGTGAATTTATCTAAAATGGCGCTTGGGCGGCCATTCGCAAAATGGTGTCTTGCGATCTCATTTCCAAGATGGAGTCTTGCGGCCAGTCGCAAGATGGCTTCGCTGCGATCCAATTGCAAACTGATCTTGTCTCAGCCAATAATCCAGCTTCGACAATATATAGTGTGGTGTATAGATAATGTGTAATCACAATACACATTGTATCATTTCACTTCACATTTACCACAAATGTCTTTTCCTTCCATAGATTCCGCAGTAATGGATCTCCCACTGTAATCACTCCAGGTAAGTAAACATACAGATAGTTGACTTGTCATATATTACTTTTATGAAGAACTTAAATGAAAGTTGTTCCCATACATAGGCATTCACTTTACATTTGACATAACATTAATGACAACGCAGTAACAATATTATTACAATTTACAATGCTTATACTACTACCTTGAATATGGCACCTAATATCCTAAACTTCTAAGCAATAAAGTATTCAGAGCCGCTCGTAAGCGGCCACTCGTTCGCTCCGAGCGATGTTTGCCCAACTGCGCATGCGTACGGATCGTAATACGCATGCGCGAACCAGTCAGTGCGGCCGAAAATCGTTTGTTCGCTAGATAGCGAATTCCCACTAATATTAGTGACAGGAGGAGGCGTATGTGGGTGGTAACAGGGGAAGGTGCTTGAAAATGGGGAGTGGAGATCCGAACGCAGGCGTGCTTAAAGGTCAAAACGGGCGTTTTATGGGTGTGCATAATTAATACAGCAGCGTCATTGACCACGTCACTGGGTTATTTTATAGTTAGAACTGCTCGCAAGATTGTGGTAGGAAAAACCAACCACAAGAATAGCGAGCAGTTCATACGCTGGTCGATGTACTTGATTAATCTAATAAATAGCGGACATGACGTAGGATGCGAGCTGCCAGGGGGCGTAGTTATCCAAAAAACGACCGCAAGTTTTGTTCGCTCGTTCAGACATAGAGGCGTGAACAGACCGCTAAAGAGCGAACGGTTCATTTGAATAGCCACCCCCTTTTCCTGAACGACCGTCCGCAAATTGCGTCCGGCTCTGAATCAGGTAAAGTTCATGCAAGTATCTATACTGATGCCTGGCATAAAAATAAACTCTTACAATGTCAGTATATAATATCCTGTGGGATTATTCATGTAAAAGCCGGAGAACAAGGCTGTGTGCCTGCATAAGATTTGAACTCCTCTTGTGGCTGTAGAATTTACTTGGAAACTTTGTTATAGTCTGCTAAAGTAATGAGCAATTACTGTCCTAAATATCCACTTGTTACACTGTAGCTTTTGCTGTTCCCAATATACTGTAGTAATACTCAATACGTAGTTATAGTGCAACTGTCTCTGAGATTCCTCTGGCTCAAGTTTACACTGTATTTAGGTACTGTTTCAGACCCTGGATTAACTCTACAGAATGTAATTAGAGGTTTCCTCTGATATAGTCTAAAAGGTATATATCTATAGTTTCTCTGGTATGAAGTTTGTTAATTGCTTGTCTTAGACAAATGTCTATTTAATTATACAGCTGTGGTAGAACCACTGTAAAGAGCACCACTAGTAGATAAATCCTCTAGTGCTCCTTATGATCCTAGGATATAAGCCTCTGGGCCTGATTCAGAGCCGCTCGTAAGCGGCCGCTCGTTCGCCCCGAGCGGTGTTCGCACATCTGCGTATGCATATGGGTCGTAATGCGCATGCGCCAACCAGTCAGTGCGGTCGGAAATCGCGCACTCGCAAAATAGCGAGTGCCTGCTAATTTCAGTGTCAGGATGAGGCGTTTGTGGGTGGTAACAGGGGAAGGTGCTTGAATACGGGGAGTGGTGATCCGAACGCAGGCGTGCCAAACGGTCAAAACGGGCGTTTTAAGGGTGTGCATAATTAACAAAGCAGCGTCATCGGCCACGTCACTTGGTTGTCTCTTAGCCTGAACTGTTCGCATGATAGCGGTAGGAAATTCCAACCACAAGCACTGCGAGCAGTTCAGACGCCTCGATTAATCTTATAAATAGCGGACATGACGTAGGATGCGAGCGGCCAGGGGGCATCTTTACAAAATAGGGAGCGCATGTTTCGTTCGCTCGCTAAGACATAGAGTCGTCAACAGACCGCAAAGACGGAGCGCTCAATTTAAATAGCCGGCCCCTTTTTCTGAACGAGCGAGCGCAAATAGCGTCCGGCACTGAATCAGGTCCTCTGTCCCTATTGGCCTCTTTGCTGCCACTAGGAATATCTGTGTGAGTGCCAGATATTAATTACTCACAGCACGACCAGCACTGCTGAATGCCGTCCATTTGCCACTGGAGCTGCCTCGCCTCTCAGTCTCCATCTCTCATTGGCTGCACACCAGACCGGCTCCCAATCAACAGCATATAGCAGCGGTGATTGATGGCCCTGCAGCCGCTGAGCTCATAGCTGTGCGCCGGCTCACCTTGCAACAAGCGCCGCTGGTCAACAGCACTATCGAATCCTCCGGCAGGGAACACTCCCGTTGGCGCGGGTCCCTCCGCTCCTCTCTGCTGCCGGGACCACCTGCTGCGACGCAGTCACTCCTGCCAGACAGGGTGAGTACCACTGTCTCACCTTCTTCCCCAGCTCCGGCTGGGCTCCCTCTTCGGCTCTGCCCCCTGCACCCGGCAGCTCATCGCCCTCACTGGCTGCCGGGTCACAGGAGGACAGGCACTAGAGGGAGGGATCAGCAGACTGCCTGTCAGCTGCTGCTAACAGCTGTTATATATACTCCTTCTCACCGGATCCTCTTTTCCTGACAGGAACCAATTCACTCCCACCTATATTACTCCGCCCCTTTTCCTCCAGTGCATCCAACACACTGTAGCACATCCTCACCACAGAGATAAAAAAAAAAAAGTACCACATAAATTGATATGTTAATACATTAAATACATATATCATGAATTGTGACTATGCATATATATATATATATATATATATATATATTTATTTTACCTCATAAATTGTACATTTATAAATATTACATAGATTTATAAGTACGGTTCTTATTTTAACCCTTAACCAGGGTCAGAGGAGTAGCGAGGGTAGCTCCAGTGGAGCACCTGCTCCAGGTGTTTGCCCCGGCCAGGGAGCTGGAGATCAGCCAACCGACGAAGGACAGAGCACCTGCTGAGCAGAGCATGAAACACATAAAGAGATCAGTGCCTCCAGAGCATGGTGTGGACGCGGTGGTGCTTGTGGCTCCGCCCACACCACGCCCCCAGTATAGATGCACTGATCTCCCCCTGTCGAATGGCTGATCTCCGGTGCCCTGCAACAGTAAGGAGTGGGGAAGGAGATCTGATTAAGTAGGTATATCTGTGTGTGTGAAGGGAGGGGATCTTTGTTAAGTTGAAAAGCTGTGTGTGTATGAGTGTATGCGGGGGTTGGTCTGTGTGAGGAGAGGAGATCTTTGTGAGGGGGAGAACTGTGTGTGAAGGGGGAGATCTGAGTGATAAGGGAGCACTGTGTGTGTGAGGGGAAGCTGAGTGATGGGGGAGAGCAGTGAAAGGGGAGGTGAGCTGTGTAAGGGGGAGTGCTATGGCGGGGTCTGAATGAGGGGGGATCATTGTGTGTGTTTGAGGGGAGGAGATATGTGTGAGAAGGGGAAAGATCTGAGTGAGTGGGGAGAGCTATGTGAGAAATTTATATACTGTATGTATTTATATATACATTAATATGGAGTCCCAAAGCAGTACTGTGCATAGGGTCCTGTGGGATCTTAATCTGGCTCTGGGACTGAATGGAAGGGAGGAAGGGTGGAGCCATGGGCAATAGCAAAGAAGGAGTAGGAAGCAGTCCCCTCCCATCATCATCCCCGGCTTTTCCTCTTTTGAGGTGGGTCCTACCTACCACCCTGGCCCTGATGTCAGCTGCCCAGGTTTTCATGGAGGAAAGAACATGGTGGCTGTGTCCCTGGTGCTGAGGGGAGGCCTGAGCTGGATGCTGGTGTTGGGAGTCTGGATCGCAACACATGTGACTGGGAGAAGGTGAGTCTGCTGAGGTCACGCCTGACTGCTCTGACACCAAATGCCAATAAGGGGCACTACTATGGTATGTGTATAAGGGGCAATACTGTGGCATAATGTGTAAAAGGGACACTACTGTGGCATAACCTAAATAAGGGGCACTACTATGGTATGTGTATAAGGGGCAATACTGTGGCATAATGTGTAAAAGGGACACTACTGTGGCATAACCTAAATAAGGGGCACTACTATGGTGTGTGTATAAGGGGCAATACTGTGGCATAATGTGTAAAAGGGACACTACTGTGGCATAACCTAAATAAGGGGCACTACTATGGTATGTGTATAAGGGGCAAAACTGTGGCATAATGTGTAAAAGGGACACTACTGTGGCATAACCTAAATAAGGGGCACTATTGTTATGCATATTGTGAATAAGAGGCACTACTGTGGCATAATGTGAACTATGGACATTACTGTGGCATAATATGAACTGTGGGGACTACTGTGTAGCATAATGTGAAAAAATTGCCCAAACTATGGCATATTGTAAATTAATGGGCACTAATGTGTGGCATAATGTGCATTGTGGCCATTATTTTGTAACATAATGTGAATAAAGGGCACTACAGTGGTGTAACATGAATAAAAGACACTACTATGTGGTGCAATGTAAATAAGGGTATAACGTGAATTGTCAGCACTACTGTGTGGTTTATTTTTAATTGGTGGAATTACTTTAGTGGGTTGGAATATATCTAGCCCTCCATGTCCCAGTTTGATACTGCCCCATGTTTATTTTTATTTCCCTTTTTATTTGCCCCTA
The DNA here is from genome assembly GCA_031769625.1 of Taudactylus pleione. Lineage (NCBI taxonomy): Eukaryota > Metazoa > Chordata > Amphibia > Anura > Myobatrachidae > Taudactylus > Taudactylus pleione. Next base: position 330,657 of record JAUIMM010000135.1, read on the forward strand.
CATGCTAGACACGCCCCCTACCTGGAACACTTGCGGGGTGTGGGCGCGGTAGCATACACATGCTCAGGGCGCGATGGCTACATGCTACACCCCTGACCAGGGTTACAAGTGCATCAGTGTGCACTGCTGAATCAGGTCCTCTAAGTGCTGCCTTTACACCTACAGTACACACACACATACACGAGAAGAGGCAGCGTTGACTTTAGTTTGAAACGTTTATAGTTCACTTTTGTTAATATAGTACATGCATTTGTTTTATATAGTTCACACTTTGTTTTCTATAGTACATGCATTTTTTATGACTGTTAGTGGCAGTGCCTCCTCCCCACACAGATTGTTGCAGGTCCCCATCCCTTATATTTATTATTAAACCCATCAGTCAGTGACCTGTTAATTATATATCAGTGGCACACTGATATATAATCACCAGGACACTGGCTGATGGGTGCAATAATAAATATAAGTGATGGGGACCTGAAACAGTCAGTCAGGGGGGGCACTGCCACTGACTTTCCTCCCCCTTACTGATTGTAGCAGGTCCCCATCCCTTATATTCAATATTAACAGTGACCGCCCCTATAAATTATAAAGTACATACTGTATGCAGCCAGACTATAAACAAAGTCCAGCCTGTGTCAGTGCGGCTCCTCTCTCCAGACTCGGTCCTGTCTAATCTCCGCCTGTCTGACGTCATACGCACGTGTGTATGATGTCACGACGTCACATGCACGATTCAGGGGGGGGGGGGGGCAGAGTGTGGAAGCCTTCATGGCTTAGGCTGTCACTGACAGCTGCGAGCCGCGGGTGGCCGGGCTTAGGTGCCATACCAGAGTCAGGCTGCGGCGCACCCTCTAAACTTTTAGATGCCTGGAGCTTGCGCTCCACCAGAGCCGCCCTCCCTACGCCCCTGCATACAGAATATGTCCAGGGCAGTGCTAGGTTCTTCTGCTGCTCCCCAGACTCCTGTTTTGCTCCCATGCTCTGGAGTGGTGCCCATATGTGAAATACAAACATTCAGCTCAGACAGTGTGGCCCCACTGCTGCAACTAATGGCTTATTGTAGGCGAAAGCTGAATAAGCTTTAGAATAGGTAAGAATACTGCTTTTTGCTGATTGGCTGTATTGACAGCCTTGTTGCTGGACAGTTTATTTCGAATTTTGGGTCAGCTGGTTAGTGGAGCCAATTGTATGCTTGAAGGTGTGGCCAGGTGATTGGTATATATTGGTTCGTTTGCATGAGGGCAGCCTCTTTTTCTGGATCTTTGAAACCATCCTGCCCATTACTAGTTTTGTTTTGTCACACTAACTTTTTTTCCCAATTTAGAGGAGGCACAGCATGGCGGGAGTACGCTGCAGCCCAGTGGCTTTATGTGGCGCAAGAAAGTGTTCTGGGGACACTTGCCCTCGATGTCCATGGCAAATTTGTCCCTCTCTGTGCGGGGGGACCGGGGCGCTTTTGTACAGAAGCATTTCAGATTGGCCCAGGAGTGAGACCCTCGCACCGAAAGTGCGTCTAGAGGGGGGCTGTTTCAGTTGTCCCCCAAGTTTATTGGGTTATTCAAAAGCTAGAACTGAACTTGCAGCGTCTCTTAGCCACCCTAGTTAGGTTAATTAATTATAAATAAAAAGCTGTGACCTTTTAGCCAAGCTGTGGTTGTCTGTGTTGTTGTTTTATTAGTTTAAGTTAAATTAAGCTAGTCAAGGTTGTTTAGGCATTAATGAGCAATTAACCAGAGAAGCAAGGCACCCCAAAAAATTCCAGCCAAGGACCATCCCCAGGGCATCACACGAAAAGGGGAAAAAAGGTGATGCCCTGGGGATGGTCCTTGGCTGGAATTTTTTTGGGGTGCCTTGCTTCTCGGATGTGAACCCCTTAATGTTAGGGACGCCAGTATAGAGGAGCCTTGATGATTGGCCTGGCGCTTATTCATATATTTGCAAATGTATGTTACTAATACCTCTGAATCTCTATTATCATGTAGGATTTAAGTATTTTTGATTTTGCTACAGTGTGCATGGGGGCAAAACCCTTTTTTCTGTGCTCAGTGTAAACCCCGCCCTTTACAAGCACCTGTGCTATGTCATTAAGCTGATATGAGCAACCACCATATTTTTTGTTTTTAATATGCAAATGGTGTATGAATACCGTGTTAGACTATGCAGCGCTGTGTTTAAATGTTCAAATCCAATATGATATCAATATACCAGATCGTAATGTTCATGAACAACATCAGGAAAGAAAAAAGGAATTATATATCCATCAAATCAGTCACTCAAAAAAATATAAACAATAAAGGATGTTTCTTGTAGTAACAACACCATATGACGTCTTATAATGCTATATTGGTAATGCTTGAATATAATACAGCTCCCGTATATTACTTCATAGCTGTCCTGGGCGATTTAAAATCACAAAAAAAGGAAGGACTATATTCCTCAAACCAATTTTCCAATGTAGATCCTGAAGGGCGTATTAGATTATAGTAGTTCACCAAGGAATGAATATTAAAGTCTCGATAATCTCCCCAAAAAAATACTTTTAATTCAAAATTCCAAAACAATTACAATAAAAACAAAAAACTAAGGGCCTGATTCAGACCCACTCGCGAGCGGCTGTCCGCTCGCAAGTGGGTCGATGTTATGCACTGAGCATGCGCACGACGGAGGGAGCTCCGTCGTGCGCATGCGCCAGACGCGACGAGCGAAGGAAAGTCCTTCGCTCGTTGTGTCCGATCAAAGGGGGCGTGCTGTCAATGTTGATTGACAGCACGCCCCCTTCGGTGGGCGTGCCTCCCTGACGGGGGCGTTCCCACGGGAACGCCTCCCGTCAGAAGCCGGCCCACTGACATCACTAGTGATGTCAGTGGGAGTGATTTTGGCTCTGATAGAGCCAAAATCACTCCGGAGCTTGCGGTTGAAAACCTCAACCGCAGGCTCCGGCTCGCAATTTCGATGGTCTCGACCATCGCGGCCATCAAAAAGCACGCTCGTATAGCCTGTGGGTGGTGACCCACAGCTATACGAGCGTCCAGGAGGACGCTCCATGAAAATGGAGCCCGGCCCTCATTCAGAGCGTGCGCTCTGCTCAGAGCGTACGGCTCTGAATGAGGGCCTAAATTCCAGACAGATCTTCTTTAGAAAAGGGTGTGGTTCACTAAAGTTTAGAGTAGTTTTTAAATTATTCACTAATAAGGAAAGAAGAGTTTGACTTTTATATCCCTGTAAGATGTATTTTGTATAAGGTGCCGGGAATCTGCTTACCGGATCTGTGGGAATATAAAAGGAAGGGGATGTGTCCAAGTCAGCTATGCCTTGAAAAAGACCCATATAGGGTAGAAAAGCGTTGGTAGCTGACTTGGAGACGGAGATTCTGACAATATTAGTCATCGGAGTTGCGCGAGATAAGGAGAACTCAGCGGACAGGTGGCAGATGTTTGCTGGATGCCGGAGCAGCTGAGACCCATACAATCAGATGGTCCTACACAGCGCATGAGCCGCGGGTGAGAGCCGCGTGTAAATGCTCAGGAGCACGTCGGATGGTGTGGGGAGAGCAGACAGGTCCCGGGTGAGAGCCGAGCCCTTAGTATCATCTACTGCCCAGAGGATTTACCAACCTGGTATTATCAGGTGACATAGGATTTCTTCTGTGGATATACCCTTACCATCACAGACGGAGCTAATTACGCTGCTAATTGTTGGGTCCCTGCAGGTCCGGTAAGCTACTCCAATTTTGTCGTACACGGAGTTAACATCATTGAATGACATAAGTGTGATTTGAAGGAGATTTACCCTGTTCTAAAGAAAATCTGTCTGGAATTTTGTTTTTTGTTTTTATTGTGATTGTTTTGGAATTTTTAATTAAAAGTATTTTTTGGGGGAGATTATCGAGACTTTAATATTCATTCCTTGGTGAACTACTATAATCTAATACGCCCTTCCGGATCTACATTGGAAAATTGGTTTGAGGAATATAGGACCTCATTCAGAGTAGGTCGTAGCGGCCGCCACCGATGTTCGCTATACTGCGCCTGCGTAAAGTTCGCAATGCGCGTGCGCAAACTAGCCGCTACGATCAGAAATTTCTCTCTCCTTGAACACAGCCAGGTCGGTAGTTTGAGTGACAGATGGAGGCGTTTGTGGGTGGTAATAGGGGAAGGTGCTTGAAAACGGGGGAGTGGAGATCCGAACGCAGGCGTGCCTAATTATGCGAACGGCGTTTTATGGGAGTGCATAATTAACAAAGTAGCGTCATGGCACATGTGACATGGGAGGTTTTTACACTGACATGATCGTAGAGCTTAAGAGCGGATATGGCCAACCTTAAGCTCTACGACCAGTGCCGATGGTTCCCGATGGTCTCGATTAATCCTTATATGCCCGGAGATGACGTGCAATGCGTATGAGAAGGGGGCATATTTTTTATTCTTCTGACCGCTTCCTCCCCTTGGTCGGCCAACTACCGATCCGAACTTAGGGATGCAACTTGCGAGGGAATCATTTGAATATCCGGCCCCTTTTTCCGTACGACCGTGCGGCCGCTTCGACCGACTCTGAATGAGGTCCATAGTCCTTCCTTTTTTTGTGATTTTAAATCGCCCAGGACGGCTATGAAGTAATATACGGGAGCTGTATTATATTCAAGCATTACCAATATAGCATTATAAGACGTCATATGGTGTTGTTACTACAAGAAACATCCTTTATTGTTTATATTTTTTTGAGTGACTGATTTGATGGATATATAATTCCTTTTTTCTTTCCTGATGTTGTTCATGAACATTACGATCTGGTTTATTGATATCATATTGGATTTGAACATTTAAACACAGCGCTGCATAGTCTAACACGGTATTCATACACCATTTGCATATTAAAAACAAAAAATATGGTGGTTGCTCATATCAGCTTAATGACATAGTACAGGTGCTTGTAAAGGGCGGGGTTTACACTGAGCACAGAAAAAAGGGTTTTGCCCCCATGCACACTGTAGCAAAATCAAAAATACTTAAATCCTACATGATAATAGAGATTCAGAGGTATTAGTAACATACATTTGCAAATATATGAATAAGCGCCAGGCCAATCATCAAGGCTCCTCTATACTGGCATCCCTAACATTAAGGGGTTCACATCCGAGAAGCAAGGCACTCCAAAAAAATTCCAGCCAAGGACCATCCCCAGGGCATCACCTTTTTTCCCCTTTTCGTGTGATGCCCTGGGGATGGTCCTTGGCTGGAATTTTTTGGGGTGCCTTGCTTCTCTGGTTAATTGCTCATTAATGCCTAAACAACCTTGACTAGCTTAATTTAACTTAAACTAATAAAACAACAACACAGACAACCACAGCTTGGCTAAAAGGTCACAGCTTTTTATTTATAATTAATTAACCTAACTAGGGTGGCTAAGAGACGCTGCAAGTTCAGTTCTAGCTTTTGAATAACCCAATAAACTTGGGGGACAACTGAAACAGCCCCCCTCTAAACGCACTTTCGGTGCGAGGGTCTCACTCCTGGGCCAATCTGAAATGCTTCTGTACAAAAGTGCCCCGGTCCCCCCGCACAGAGAGGGACAAATTTGCCATGGACATCGAGGGCAAGTGTCCCCAGAACACTTTCTTGCGCCACATAAAGCCACTGGGCTGCAGCGTACTCCCGCCATACTGTGCCTCCTCTAAATTGGGAAAAAAAGTTAGTGTGACAAAACAAGCTGTCGGGTGCTAGTGCTAGATGCGGCAGCAGTGTGAAGCGCTCTATTGAAAATTCCTTGTATATTCTACATTATATTTTTTGTTTTTAGTTGCTATATTGTCTAAAAGAGTAAATAATAAGATACAATGCGGGATGCATGACGCATCGCACTCACGATGCATTCCGCCGGTCATCGCATGCATACCGGCGTTGGCAATGCTGGCATGCATGATGATTCCCGCAAAGGACCGCTCTGTCGGTAAGAGTGGCCCTTTACGGTAGAGGGACTTCCGGGTCTATGACCCAGAAGCCCCTCCAGCATCCTTCTACGCATGCGCAGAAAGACATGCGTGCTGCAGGGGGTGCTGGGAGGGATCTGATTGGATCCCTCTATCAGCACTCGGCATTCAGAAATGCCCATAGGCTTCTACGGGTAATGCCATCAGGAAGATGGCGTTACCCACCGCAGCTAAGTGAGTGCAACGCACTCTGGTGCTTGGTGCATATGAAAAATACGGTCAAACCCGCATTATCAAGGTTTGATCACATTTTTACCCTTGATGCATCTCACCCATAATCAGGTGATAGAAAGTATACCTACTGTATGAGAAGGATCATCTGTTTCAGACAGGAAATCAGCCAATCAACCATGAGAAAACAAATAAGCTTTATTGTATATCAATGCAAGTTAAACATGTCATATTTAAATAAACTTCCTACAATTATTAGAAAAGCACTTAAAAATAATTTCCAGGACATTGAAACATGTGCATAAATATGACTGGGTACATTAAAACTGCATGTCCCTGTAGTATGTTAAATGGCAATATAATTGAATTCAGTGCAATGTGTAAATAATATATTTGATTGGATGAGTCCTCAGACCCAGCAGCTGTCGAATTAGCTTTATTGCAGAGTACGGTCTTCCTTCATACATCTCCATAATACCATACCGCTGCTGGCATTACCAGACTGCTGAGATTCAGGAAACAGAAACCCTTAGTTCTGATAGTTGGGGTGAACCGAGGGGCAGCCGGTGGGATAGTGCCGCAGCCAGCTGCACCATGGACATTGTGTTCCCGGTGGACACACTGACCAGAGCTGATGGCAGCAAGATGGATCTAGCGGCCGCCCAGCAACAGGAGGGCGCTGCTAATCCGTAATTGAAGCGAGGAGCAACAGATGCTAGTTGTAAGAACCTATTCAATGGTTGTTTTCTATGTATATTTGTTATATCTATTTCATGACATGTTTTACGATTTTGTGTATAATAAATGTTATGTGTAATTGACTGAATATTTTCTGAGATGACTTTGTGCAGTCAACTTTTTTTTATTTTCTCTTATTTTAGTTTATCACTGTGACCACATTCTTACTCTGTGCAGAGTAGAAAATTATACCCTAGTAGATTTGAATTTGGCACCACTGAGTCACATGACTTAAACTACATTCTATAGAAGACACAAGCCTGCAGGGGCGGATTGGGATGGAAAACCAGCCCGGGAAATTTCTGGAAGCAGCCCTAATGGGGGAGGGGTCTGTTGAGGGGGCGGGGTTTGTGAAGAGGGAAGTGGCGGGATACTCTGAGTTGGATGCAGTGGTGGCTTTCTTTGCGTCTTTTGCTGCATAATGCTAATGTTGCTTGCTATCGAGTCCTTCCCTGGTGTACATCCGTGCGCCTGAATGTGCAAGGCTGAGACGACCACTTTTAATGACTACAGATGCTGCAATCATGCTTTGTGCGTTTTAGACCCCCATCAGTTGCACTGTTGACGTAAATTACAGCGTCATTCATGTCTCTGTACACAAAAACTATCAACAACATGCCTGTGTCACTCTAATAACACCCTCACTCACCTACATCTGCATCTGATTAGCCAACCCTCTGTAATCACCCAGGTACAGTACGCCAAACACATTTTCAATATACTTCTTCATGCATGTGCCAGAATCTGTACTGTGACTCTGGGCCTGATTCAGAGGTGCTCGCAAAAAGTGAGCGCTCGCTCTGAATCAGGGCGGGCGCTCGCAAAAAGTGAGCGCTCGCTCTGAATCAGGGCGGGCGCTTGTTTTTTTAGTTGCGGCCTCTTGGCCGCTCGCATAGTTGTGGGTTACCATCCACAGCTTATGCGAGCGGCCAGGTGATGGTCGCGATGGTCAAGACATCGCGACCATCGGGCATGTGACGAGACCCTTGTGGTAGGGTCTCGTGGCCGCAAACCCCAGTGGACATCCTGCTCTAATAGAGCAGGAAGTCCACCTACTGACATCACGAGTGATGTCAGTAGGATTGCCCACAAATGGCAGGCGTTCCTGTAGGAACGCCTCAGTTTGCCTAGCCACTCCCCCTCCCCGCCTTCCAAACGGGGCGAGCTGTCAATCAACATCGACAGCCTCCCCTTTTGATGCGAGCGCCAGAGCGAGTGCTTTTTGCGCTCACTCCGGGGCTCACGCAGGCCGTGCATGCGCACTTGCACACCATCGACCTGCTTGTGAACGCTATGCGCTTGTGAGCGGGTCTGAATCAGGTCCTCTGTACGAGCATTATCGGGATGCATGCAGGAAAAAATAAAAACACATTGGCCCCAATAAGAAAAGACAAACATTGGCCCCCGACAGGAAAAAACATAACACATTACCAATCACAGAAAAAGCAACACACACATGGGCTTCCACATGGGAAAAAAAGCACATTAGCCCCTCAAGAAAAAAAAACTAAACACATTGACCCTCACAAGAAAAAAAATAAAACACATTTGCCCCTTACAGGAAAAATAAAACACATTAATACATTTACCCCCAGCACCCATTAATACATTTACCCCCAGCAGCCAATAAGTTTCCCAGCACCCATTACTAAATTCACACATAGCACCTATTATTACATTACCCACAGCACCCATTAATTTTCACAGCACCTATTACAAAATTTGGATTGTGGGAAGAAATCGGAGTACCCGGAGGAAACCCACACAAGCACAGGGAGAGTATACCACACAGTTTAGGGCCATGGTGGGAATTGTACCCATGACCTCAGTGCTCCACACATTCCTGGCAGTGCCCATCTTCTACACTCGCAACACATTCCTCAACTCCTACACTCCCCCGACTGCACTCCTTCTAATGCCCATCTCCTGTAGTCCCCTAAAACTCCTGGTAATGCCTTTCTCTTACTGTATATCCACCTCACACTCCTTATAGTGTCCATTCCTGTAACCCTCACTTCACCCACATAACTGGTAGTGCCCATTTACTGCATACCCCTGTGCACACTCCTGGTGATGCTTATCTTCTACATACCCTCCAATACACACTCCTGGTGGTGCCAATCTTTTACATACCACTCCCCCCTCCCCCACACATATACCTGGTAGTACCCATATTCTGCATAACCCCCCTACACATACACTCCTGGTGTTGGCCATCTCCTGCATACACCACCCTGAACTTGGTAGTGCCCACATTTTGCATATCTCCCCCTACACACACACACACACTCTCTCTCCCTCTCCTGGTGGTGGCCATCTTCTGCATACACCCCCCACGGTTGTGCCCATATTCTGCATAACCTCCCTTACACACACACACTCGCGCTCTATGTCTCCTGGTGGTGGCCATCTTCTGCATTCACCCCCCCTCTTCACACACACACCTGGTAGTGTCCATACCCACCCCACACACACACTACCCCCTGGAGGAGGCCATCTTCTGCATATACTTCTGTGTGTGTGTGTGGGGGGGGGGGGGGGGGGGGGCGCGTGGCACTCACACACACACAGACAGACCTGGTAGTGCCCATATTCCACCTCCTGTACACACACAATCTCTCCCCTGGTGGTGGCCATCTTCAGCATACACCCTCCCCCACCCACACACGAACACCTGGTAGTGCCCATACCCCTATTTCCTACACAAACACACACACTCTTTCCCCTAGTGGTGGCCCTCTGCTGCAAACACCTCCCCCCACAGATACACACTCTTTCCTCTGGTGGCAGCCATCTTCTGCATGCACTCCCCCCACACACAACCTGGTAGTAGTGCCCTTACTCTGCATTTCCCTCCCCACACCCCTACCTACCTGGTGGTGCCATCTTCTGCAGGGTCTGGATCTTCATGATTCAGCTCCCACCGAGAGCCCGCCCCGCCTCCAATACTTGTGGCCACGCCCCCACCCATGCAGTCTGCTGTACTGGCTTCGGGCACAGGGGGAGAAAGTGTGATTTCCTGGTGTGTGTAACTGAAGCCAGGGGTTTGTCAGAGAGCGCAGAGGGCAGCTGTCAGTACATAATCATGTGCTTCATAGTATTGTTATACTATGAAGCTCATGGTTGTATACTGCCGGCTGCCCTGCCCCTGCCCTCTGTCTGACAAATCCCTAGCTTCTGTTACACATAATAATGGTATCTTAGTGCAGCAGTGTGACGGAACACGGTGCCCCTCCTCCCGGCTATGCTACTGACCTGCTGTCGTGCTCTTGCTGTGATGCTGCTGCCTCCTACTACCCGGAGCCTCAGCAGCAGTAACTAACATTCAAAGTCCGTCGGCGTCCACCCGCCTAGCTCCGCCCCCGCACCAGCGTGATCTGATAACGGCTTCCAAGTGCGGCTGCCCGCAGCCTGGACAGGGAAATTTATAAAGCGGCCTGGCTGACAGACAGTGTCAGCCGACCCGGAAGAGGAGGGGATGGGACCGGCCCAGCGGGAGCCTTCCCGCTGTCCCGGTGGCCCAATCCTCCCCTGCAAGCCTGCCTGGATCCTAGATTCTGCTCTGCTGGTAAAAACATTTAAAAAATAACCTACAAGAGTGAAGCTTTCCTGCACAGTATCCTTGAGCTGAGATAAAATGGCACCAACACATAACGAGGAGGCATCAACTTTACTGAAGAAGGGTTTGGAAGTATTGGGTAGAATAAGAAGTGAGACAGAGAGGAAAACTTTCCTCAGTTGGATAAAAACTTTAACTACTTCATCAGGCCAATGTTTAGGATGAGCAGACTTGCGGATTAGAACATTGATGGGACCACCAAAGATGAGTACCCTTAATAAATTAGTGTTAATAATTACTGAAGCCTAAAAAACAGTGAGTGGTTAATCTTGGAGTTAAATTAAAGCTTGACAATGATGTTGTTGATGAGCTGACAGACCGGGAAAAGATAAGAATATCATCCCAAAATATAATCACAAATGTATATAGAAGGTCTCTACAAATGTCATAATTGAAGGTTTGAAAAACTGCTGGTGCATTACACAGACCAGTGGTCTTTACTAAGCACTCATAATGCCCATCTTACAGTATGTGTTTAAGGCATGGTCCAACTTTATCTGAATCAAGTTCTAGGCCCCCTGAGGGCCTATTTCCATTTATAGCTGGGCTGAACCCCAAAAAGATGTAATAATTATATATAATAATTATAGTAACTTAACACTAGAATGATGACACAGAGACATAGGTTGGCATGAGAAAGGTCAGCTATTTTTTAATGAAAAAGAAAAATTTATAATTTTAAAGAATGAGAACAAAACAAATTAAACAAACAGGAAGGACTGAAGGGAAGGAGGTGAATGGAGGGGTAAGGAGAAAGCAAGGGAAACACATGATAACTCGACAAGAGGTAAAAAAATAAATAAAAACCTGCTGAGGGACGAATCATTATTATTATTTTTTCATTATAGCCAAATTATGTCCAAATAATGTCCGTCAAGTCAGGCAAAAAAAAAATCCCTCAATACCCCACTGTTGAAAGTGGTGAGTAGCAAAAGTCAGAGTAGGAAAAACAGGGAAAGACAAAACAAAGAGAGACCACGTAAAAACAACAACATTAAAACACCGCAAGACTCAACACTGATTAATGTCTCTGACATCTGTCAGTGGCAATTGAGCTGAAAGTACTACAACAGCTGGCAAGTGACTGGGCGCCTCAGAAGCACAGTGCCCACTGTCGTCCCTGCACTGCAGCTTTCCAGCTGACCTGAAAGAGACCTGGTGGTGGCAGGCAGACACCAGGCCCCCTAGTACCACTGCACCCTAGGCTCCCACCTGTACTGCCTTGCTGGTAATCTGGCTCTGTATGACAGCCTTCTGTTTGTATGACCTTCCGTCTTGTCCCTTGCAACTGGGACTCTAATCACGTGCTAGGGAGATAAACAGCATGAAGCCTATGATCTCTATAACATACTTGCCAACCCTCCCTCATTGTCAGAGAGACTCCCTGAAATTGTAGCAATCTCCCTGTCTCCCTGAAGAGTCTAGCAATCTCCCTCATTTCATCCTTACCCCCATTATAAAGCTGTTATATTAAAAAACAGAGATATATACATTCAAATGGGATCATTAGTGTCATTTCATTGCATTGGTTATTATAAGGCACAATGATCCCTATGAATTTCTGAAAAGTATTAGTGTGTTTTCATCAACAAACAGATCTTTTGGGCTGGTTTACATTTGGATGTAAGTCAGGTTTTGGACACGCCTCTCAGAATTATCAGTACACGCCCACTGTAACACGCGCTCATAGGTGCTGCTTTCACAATCTCCCTGAAATGCTTTTTCAAAAGTAGGTAAGTATGCTCTATAATTAGCAGCCAAATCAGGAACAGAAAGGGCGCACATGGCTGGCTAGCTACATTTTCTGCATCTAAAACAGTGTGTAAGAAGCAGGGGTGAATCTAGGGATCTGAGCGCCCCAGGCAAGGTAATGGACTGGCGCCCCCTCACAATTTCAGGAAGTGCCCCCAGTAGTAGTCCCCCCTATGCAGTTCTCACAGTAGTAGTCCCTTCTATGCAGTGCCCCCAGTAGTAGTCCCCCTTATGCATTTCCCCCAGTAGTAGTCCCCCTTATGCATTTCCACCAGTAGTAGTCCCCCCTTTACAGTTCCCCCAGTAGCGGCCATCCCCCCCATAACATGCCCCCAGTAGCAGGACTACCTGAACAGTGCACCCAGTAGCGGCCATCTCCCCCATAACGTGCCCCCAGTAGCGGCCCCTCCCTATACAGTGCCTCCGGTAGTGGCCACCCCCCCATAAAGTGCCCCCAGTAGCGGCCACCCCCTATACAGTGCCCCCTAGTAGCCACACCCCCCCTGTGCTCTGCCAGAAAAAAAACACAGAAAAAAAAAGCAACTTACCTGATCCCCGCTCCTGCCGACGTCCGCTGCTGTCCACTTCTCCGGGCCTGCTCTCGCTCTGCACTATGGGATGGGAGAGACATCATGACATCTCTCCCATCACCCGCTGAGGGGGGAGCCAGAAGGCGGAGGTAATGAGTGAGCTCCAGTCGGCTCCCTCCGTGGATGTTGCAGCAGCCAATGAGAGTCTGTTTGACTCTCATTGGCTGGCTGCTATAAACAAACACATGCCGCCGCTGGCAGCTGTGTATTTGTTACTGTGTAGGGCAGACCGCTCTCAATGCGGTCTTCCCTACACTTGTGGGGCCCGGGGGACTAGCAGGGCTAGTTCAAGCCCCTGGGGTAGTCCACCCGTTGGCTGCTGGTGGCACTGCCAAACGGTGCCCCCCTTTGGCCGGCGCCCCTGGCGAGTGCCATCCTGGCCAATGGGTAGATACGCTCCCCGATAAGAAGTCCCATGAAATGGCAGCTGAGGCCTCACCCCCTCATCTAATTGCTGTTGATACATGAAATGGCACTGGTCCAGGAGTCACCTTACCTATAAATGGGTCCAGACAGATATCCAGAGCCCACAATGCCTTTATTCCTGACAGGAAAAACCTTAAAACCATTTCCCATGAGCTCTGACACTGGGGAAAATCACGGCTCACGATAGCACATATGTGCACGCCACAGGACTGCTGTCTAGAAAGTCCCTACTGGTCCCAAGCACCTGCAGTGGCTCTGAGCTCTTCTGACTATGAAGCCATTTCTGTGCTACGCCCATAATAAAAACAGGCAAGAGGGCAGATAGCACAGCATGGACAGGGCATTATTGAAGAGGTAAGAAAGAAATAACAGAGATAGAAGCAAATAGATAAAAGGGAATGTAATGGGAGAGCAAAAGCCATGTTTATTCATTGTCTTTATGTGTGTAAAGGTTGAGTCTCCCATATCCAAAATGCTTGGGACCAGGGGCATTTTGGATAATGGAATATTCCGTATTTTGGAATATTTGCATATCATCATGAAATATCTTGAGAATGGGACCCCAATATACACACAGAATCCATTTATGTGTTATATACACCTTATACACACAGCCTGCAGGTAATTCTATACAGTATTTTCAATAATTTTGTGGCTCAAGCAAAGTTTGTGTACAGAAATGAAATTCATTTATGTTTCATATACACCTTATACACAAAGCCTGAAGGTAATTTTATACAATATTTTTAATAGTTTGTGCCTTAGACAAAGTTTGTGTACATTGAACCATCAAAAATCAAAGGTTTCATCAGTCATGCCAAATTTATTCCGTATTGTATCTCTATGTTTCCAATGTTTGTGTATGTTTTTTGTACAATTTTTCACCTTTGTATCTTAGCAACCGGACTCTGGTATCTGACGTCATGCAGGAGCGACGGGGAGCCGCGCACATGCTGACGAAGGCCATACAGAGACACGGAGCTGCACGTTCGGGTGTGATAGTTATGGGTCTATTTAGGTAAGTCATTTGATACCTGTATCTTGTCCTGATGAAAATTCCTATTGTGAATTGAAACGTTGACTAGACCAACGAGTCTTTGTCTCATTCTTTATTCCATTGTTCGAGTGCCGCTTACCCTGGATTATATATATATATATATATATATATATATATTATATTTCTGTGTATAAGCTAATCTTAAGGTGTTTTTCACAGAGAGAAGCTAAGAAAGGACAAAAATCACTGTTACCAGACATACTTAATCAAAAATCAACATTGTGTTACCTTCAGTTAATCTAAAATACACACCATAAAACAGATGTTATTGAGATTTCCAACATTCATAATTGATGCAACAGTGCCTCCTAGTGTCTATTAATATTTATGTGTGTTTCCAAAAATGACCTTTATACCTGTTAAAATCCTTATTCGGGAGTTTTTCACTATTTGCTGAAGCCAAAGCAGACTAAATAATTTAGTAATGCTAAAAACTTCTTTTCCCCAGCATTTTAGTTGGAGAAAGCAACAGTTTTAATTTCTCCATATCTAGTAAACTGAAAAGTGCAGTGAAATTACACATTTATCTGCTTGTATTTCCGGTCATTACATTCCTGCAGAAGCCATAGGTAGCAAATTGGCTGAGCGGGATCAATATTTATAAAGATAAGAAGCTTCGCTTCCTTCATCTTTTGTTTGAAACATAATAATGTCTGGATGGTGCTATGGGCCTGATTCAGACCTGCTCGCAAGCACTATGTGCTCGCAAGCGGGTCAATGGTGGGGCATTGTGCACGCGTGAGCCCCGGAGCGAGTGAGATATTCACTCGCTCCGGGGCTCGCTACAAACGGGGCGGCTGTTGATGTTGATCGACAGCTCGCCCCGTTTTGTAGGGGGGGACGGGGGGTGGCTGGACAGAGGCATTCCTGAAGGTAAGCCTGCCGTTTGTGGGCGGCCCTGCTGACATCACTCGTGATGTCAGTAGTGAGCTTTCTGCTCTATTAGAGCACGAAGCTCACTGGGGCTTGCGGGAATGAGACCCTACCGCAAGGGTCTTGTCGCAGGCCCGATGGTCGTGACCATCGAGACTATCACCTGGCCGCTCGCAAAAACTGCATAGCGTAGCGAGCGGCCAGGAGGCCGGGTCCCAAAAAAAAGCGGCCACCCTGATTCAAAGCGAGCGCCTCTGAATCAGGCCCTATGTGCGCATTAAGGTCCTGATTCAGGTCTGCATGCAAATGCTATCGCAGCTGCGATCTCTCACTGATCGCAATAGTGAAAATATGCAAATGTCTCTAAAGCTTACCTGAGCATAGGGGTGACCATGCTGCCTTCTCATATCCGTCCGATGACGTGCAATAGTGTAAATACCGAGAACATCAAAGCAGATCTAGCAGCTACGCAGCTTCGGAGTGTAATCCCCCTTTACCCTCCAAAGGGACACCAGGTTACTAACTCCCATTTCACTAGTCTAATGTACCCACCTATTTCCTCCCTATAAGTGGTACATATAATATTATCAGTGCCTCCACCCAAGTACTAGTATATAGTGTGGGCCTACTTGGGAAAACTCTATTATGAAAATATTAGAACAATGTAATAATAAATTGAGTAATCCAGTTAAGTAGACTTGTAGTTTAATATAGCATATACAAACTATAACCATTAATAATTGCCTGCATTACCATATACCTGGGTATTAGGTTTCTTTTGATAAACACATTTATAGTGGGAAGCTTAGACCCACAGAGTTACATTTTACCTTGCTACATTCTTAAATACATAGCATACAATAGAAATTACATAACAGGTACACAGGTCTGAGGATTATATGATACCCTAATCCCCCTTCTAAAAAGGTAATACACTAATGGTGGGTACACTCTACACGATATGCTCCCTGAGCGATATCGTGTAGTGTTGTCCCCGGCAGGCTGTGCTCAATGTTGTTCATGACATTGAGCACAGCCGCTGAACGATATCATTAACGATATCGTTCAGCGACGGGCTCTCTCCCCCATTCCCTGACATGGAGCAACCTGACGAGATCGTCAGGTTGGCGTGCATGTCAGCCCGATGAACGATGATGATGAACGACCCGCGGGAACGCGCGTCGTCGTCATCGTTCATCTTTTTGGTGTTAAAAATGGACGATAAAGTGGACGACTGAACGATAACGATATCGTTATCGTTCAGTCATCCACTTTATCGCCCAGTGTGTACGCACCTTAAGAGTCTGTCTTACTAGTCCCAAAGTTTACTGAAGCTGTGTAAGTTGAGTCTCGTTGTTTCTGCAATAAAACATTTAGTATCCAAGTCAATATACTGCTCCGGCATACCTACTATGAGCCCTGTCAGTGTATACATGTTTCCACTATCTCCCTTCCTCTATATAGTGCTATAGACTGTAAACTTGCAAGCAGGGCCCTCTTACCTCTATGTCTGTCTGTTATTACCCTGTTTTGTTCTATAAATGTTTCCAATTGTAAAGCGCAATGGAATATGCTGCGCTATATAAGCAACTGTTAATAAATAAAATAAATAAATAAATAGCGCTGACAAAGGGCTATACAAAACAAATCTAACATTAGATCATCAGTTTACAAATTAAATGAATGAGTCTTGTAGGAGTGGGAGCCAGTGCTATAGATACTATATGGAATTTCTTCCTAAGTAAGGCTAATGTTATATTCCAGCAATTTATGGTTTGTTTCTGTCTTAGATTTTTATCCAATAGAGCTGCAATTACTCTGACAGAAGTTGCAGTCTTTTCCGCTCTGTATATTTAGATACTGTTGTGATACCGTAGATAACTGATCTCAGTCCTTAAATATCAACAAACCGGATTAATGCTACTTGCTTCACTCCCCCAAAATCCTGCTAAAGCAGAGAATTTCTAGAAGTGGTTACCTTAGTTTTTTTTTAATGAGCCACGTGTCTTCTATATTCCTCTCTATTATTATGTAACTCCACATAACTGCGCAACTGTAGTAGTCTAAAAAATAATCTACTACTGGAAAGGGGTGGACATCCCTATACCCCTCAATACATCCTAACTGGTGCTGATATAGTTGAGACAGGTACAGTATACTGTACTGAGCTGTATTAATATGGAAACTGAGGGTGCATCTGTGGGAGTGGATTGTTTCAAGGTTACTCACCTGCCGCAGGACACACTTTTGCCAGACGGCACTACTGCTGCATGTGCCCCCTCCTTGTACAGACTAGTCCACCTATCTGCTTGTGTCTGGGGACTTAGATGAAGGCTTGGGCTTCCTACTGAGTGTAAGAGCAGCAGCTACTCACTCCAGCACAGCGCTGCTGCTGCCCTGTCCGATTTGGATCCCAGCCACCGCTCCGCCTCCTGAACATGACTGGCACCTCTCTACTGCTTTCGGCTATTGCAGGCTCCGCCTCCGGTCAGCCTGTAGCCACCTGCTCCATGATGCCGGCAGTCTCCCTTCCACCACTGGCCTCCAGTCTGAGCCAGCCGCCTCCTCCCACCAGGGAATGCCCCGACCAGTGCGGGTCCCACTGATCCTCTCCGCCGCCGGGGCCACCTCCCACGACGCCACCGGCACGGCAGGGTGAGTACCGCTGCTCCAGCTCAGCTCCCTTTCCGGCTCTGCCCCCCTGCGCCTGGCAGCTCATCGCCGCTCACTGGCTTCCCAGGTCACAGGAGGACAGGCACTAGAGGGAGGGATCAGCAGACTGCCTGTCAGCTGCTGCTAACAGCTGTTATATATCCTCCCTCTCACTGGATCCTCTTTTCCTGACAGGAACCAATTCACTCCCACCTATATTACTCCGCCCCTTTTACTCCAGTGCATCCAACACACTGTAGCACATCCTCACCACAGAGATAAAAAAGTACCACATAAATTGATATGACATTAAATACATATATCATGAATTGTGACTATACATATACAACATATATATATATTTTACCTCATAAATTGTACATTTATAAATATTACATATATTTATAAGTACAGTTCTTATTTTAACCCTTAACCAGGGTAACATGAGTAAGTCTGACCAGCCGCAAACAGATCATCTTTACTGACATGCTGAGAGCTCTCATGCTGCGAAGGAAATCGCAATGGCTAATTTATGCACGCCCATGAAATGGCATTTAAACAGTTCAGACATGCACTACACAGGGGGGAGAAACATGGGAAGGAAAGCTGGCTGGAGTAGGGGAGAGGCACAGGGCAGGGAAGGCTGGAGTAGGAAGAGGCAAAGGGCAGGGTAGGCTAGAGTAACGGAGAGCCACAGGAAAGGCTGGCTGGACTTGGGGAGGGTGCAGGGAAGGGGGGGTGCAGTGAAAGGCTAGCTGCACTAGGACTTATGTATTTACCAGGCTACCTTCAGCTGGTCCGGAGAGCAGGGCGTGCAGACATGCACCGGCAGCCAGCTAGAAACAATGCTAGCGGCATTTCATATATGTTTGGCTGCCGGTCTACAAGCTGTGATTGGCTCATGGCCGGTGCCATATTTGACGTGGCGGCGTCAGCGCTGTTTTTCCCTGGCTGCCGGTGCATATCTGCACCACTGCCACCCGGGCCCCCACTTTCTCCAGGCCCAGAACTACGGACTTGGTAGTCCCCCCTGATGGCGGCCCAGCTGGCGGGTGCTGTTTTAGTAAATAAAGCCTCCTATTGAGCATGCAAAAATCGTCTAAATGTGTCAGAACTTTACATACAAAAAATAATAGTATAAATAATTCCCTAAAGCATGAGCGTACAGAGGCGCAGTACAGATTTGGACACATGGTATCTGAAATGTATTGGGTGTTCCTGGACAGTGACTAGGAGGTATTAGGGGTTTTTATTACAAGATGCACGGAGATGATGCATCTGCTGGGAAAGCAGTTGCGTGCAACCACACACACAGGAGGCCATACTCAGACCGAGAAACTGCATCTGCCAAGGGGCCAGTACAAGTTTTGATGGTACAACCGATGCTGACGTCTAAAGACACACCCACCAGGTGGTATCTCATCATTTGGGACAGGGCCGGCTCCTGGGGTTGTGTCCCCATCGCCCCTCACTCGCGCGTGGCCAGAATTGGGGGCATGGCCTAATTACCACAGGTCACGCCCTCTAAGTGATGTTGTTTGGGGGCGTGTCTGCATGGCTGGAGGAGAGCCCAGCACTCTGTCACTAAACTGGGCTTCCCCCAGCCCTCTCCGGCACTGAATGATGCCGTGTTCATGCGCGCAGCATCCATTTAGCTACTCCAGGGTCCAGCACTGCCGCACAGCTGCGGCGTTGGGGGTGCCCAACCTCCCGATTTGACCACCCGCGGGACACTTCAGCCCACGGGTGGAACAGCGGGACAGTGCTATCCCGCTGAAATCGGGATGTTGGGAGGGGGTGCACCCTCTATGGGGTAGCGCCCCTGTTCGTCCGCACTGGTCAAACACCCCAATAGCCGGCCCTGATCTGGGATGCTGACAGTGGGCGTCTCACTCCTTGCACATTTGGACACCTGAATCTACACCAGGGAAGGAGTTTGTAGCAGCATTAGCATACGAGTAAAGACACAGATGTGACTGTGGCAAAGGACGCAGCTGCAGCCCCAATGTCTCATACAACCGATATATAAATTGCTTTTTCCTGAGGTCCATACTGCTTTTGGAGCGGCTTATTTGATGCTTTTCCCAGGAGCATTGCCTGTAAGTCTCCCTATCACTACTTCGGTCTAATAAGAGTGTATTTCTAACTCAATTATAGTCATGTGAATGTGGAATCCTCTTCAATAGTAGATTGAATTAAAAGACATAGCTGGCCAGAGAACAGCACATGATGGATGTAAGCACTGTGTGATCGCTACCCATCCAATCATGTGATCCCTTCTTCGGTGAGGAAAACACACTGCGTCAGTGTAAGTCAGTGCTGTGATCAGGGAACCTCATACAGGACCACTAAAGCTAAAGTATCAATGGTCGGGGCTGCCATTTTCCCTGTATTGCGCATGCGCAAACGATGGGAAAATGGGCGCAGCAGCAATTTTCCAGTCGTTTTACAGCGCCGGACCCTGCGCCAATGTGGGACTCCGGAGAGTTAAGTAATATTATGGCTGCAGGGTGTGCAGTTCGGGGCCCATGTTCCCCGCACACCCTGCACCCATTATAGATACACTGGTGGAAGTTGCCATCCCCTTGTTATAAATGAAGGGGGAATTCAGTTAGGTTCGAGTTTGGTCAAAATTCACACACTCTTGCTGGGAGTAGTACGAAGGGTTTACATTTCACGTTGTTGGCAGCTATGATGGTGGTCTTGAAAGAGAGCTGTTATGAGCCCGTAATGTCAACTTGACAAAAACCTTTATAGAAGGGTTGCTAGTATATTTGGCTGTGAGAACTATGGGCCTGATTCAGACCCACTCGCGAACGGCTGTCCGATCGCAAGTGGGTCGATGGTGTGCACTGAGCATGCGCACGACGGAGGGAGCTCCGTCGTGCGCATGCGCGAGACGCAACGTGCGAAGGACTTTCCTTCGCTCGTTGTGTCTGATCAAAGGGGGCGTGCTGTCGATTTTGATTGACAGCACGCCCCCTTTGGTGGGCGTGCCGGGGGTGTGCCACCCAGACGGGGGCGTTCCCAAGGGAACGCCTACCGTCAGAAGCCGGCCCACTGACATCACTCCGGGCCTTGCGGTTGAGAAACTCAACCGCAGGCTCCGGCTCGCAGTGGCGATGGTCGCGATGGTCAAGACCATCGCGACCATCAACCTGCACGCTCGTATAGCCTGTGGGTGGTGACCCACAGCTATACGAGCGTCCTGGAGGACGCTCCATTTTTATGGAGGACGGCCCTCATTCAGAGCGAGCGCTCTGAATGAAAGAGCATCCGGCTCTGAATGAGGGCCTATGTTTGTTGAAACAGCTTTGGAGATTGTTTGAAATATGATTAAAGAAAATACTAAACACTGATACTGGGAAGTGTTCTGGTGTTGTATAACATTGATGGGCTCTATCTAGAATGCAGTAACTGGAAATCTTTATTGCTGACATTATGAAGTGATGTTGAAGAAAAGTAAATATTTTGTTGCATATTAAGGGTCTTAGGGTCTCATTCAGACCCGCTCGCGAGAGCTGAGCACTCGCAAGTGGGTCGATGTTTCCCAAATGCGCATGCGCACGACAGAGGCGCCTCCGTCGTGCGCATGCGCGAGACTCTAATAACAACGGGATAGCCATCGTTATGGGTCTCGCACCAAAGGGGGCGTGCTGTCGATTGTGATTGACAGCACGCCCCCTTTGGTGGGCGTGCCGGGGGCGTGGCTGCCCAGACGGAGGCGTTCCCATGGGAACGCCTACTGTCTGGGTCCGGCCCCACTGACATCACTAGTGATGTCAGTGGGAGTGATTTTGGCTCTGATAGAGCCAAAATCACTCCAGGGCTTGCGGCAACGAGACCCTACCGCAAGGGTCTCGTCGCAAGCCCGATGGTTGCGATGGTCTTGACCATCGCGACCATCATCATGGACGCTCGCATAAGCTGTGGGTGGTGACCCACAGCTATGCGAGCGTCCAAGAGGCCGCCTCGCCAAAAAAGAAAAACGCCCTGATTCAGAGCGGACGCTCGTTCAGAGCGTCCGGCTCTGAATCAGGCCCTTAGTTATCAACGAGTTTTATCATTCACAATGGGTGATGACACTCGCTGCGTATGATAAATGGTGCTCCAGCCAATCAGCTCCCAACTGGCATTTTTCAAATAGATGACAGCTGGGAGCTGATTGGCTGGAGCACCGTTATCATACACAGCGAGTTTTATCCCTCGTTTTGAGCGTTACTTCTCGTTGATAAATGAGGCCCTAATAATGAAGTGTGCCCTGCATATTGATTGGCCTATTTTTGGTCATAGTAAAGTGCTATGACAATAGCAGGAATCAAGCACCTTCAAAGTTGGATCTTAAGTGGAATAGGAGTGTACATTCTTCTGAGTGATATTTATATAATAGATAATATATCCAAACTGCCCAGCACTCCCTTGGTTCAAATGATTTGAAAAGTAGACTGCAAACTAGGTAACCTCATTGCTGCAGATCGTCTAATTTTTAATTATTTGAAAAGTGAATAGGTTACTAGTCCTAGTTCTTCTTTGCTTTGTGGCATTCACTGTTTGTTTATGTTAGGACATTTATTGCTAGCCATATTAGTGGGAGGGTATTAGGGGATGATTGGATTCATTGCATACACATGCAAGCACTGACTATTTAAGTTCATAGCAAGGCTGAAGGCCCCTGGGCTGAGTAGGGCATAATTATTCGAAGTGCATAATTTGTAAAAGTGCATTTCTTACCGAATTCGGCATTATACCGGCATTAAACCGAAGTTAAACTGAAGGAGACCACTCTAACCTTAAACTATTCTTTAACACGAACATATCGACAAAGTATAATCAAGAAATGTAAGTTCACGATATCTACACTACAAGCACCTGCTGTCTTCATCACCTGGACAATCCTCACTGGCCTCTGTTTGCTCACTATAAGAACTTACACCTGCTATTATTTGTACTGACTCGCTCGTTTCACAAACAACTCATAGCTTACTGTATTCAGTGCCAATTTTAGTATATGTATTAGAAATAATATCTTCCCACCTCTCTTCTTGTCCTAGCCTGTCATCTGTCTTCTAATTCAGTTTACTTTAATATTCCATTTCTCCTCTTTTCCTCTGCTCAATAATAGTTTGAAAATTTTGCAGGCACTTTTTCCTCCATTGTACTATTACTTGCTTCTCTGCACTCATACATTTATTCCTACATCTAGTTTTCCTACCCCTACCCAACTCTTCCACACCATTATCATGTGTACCTCCCCCTCCACTCACTGTCTACCTAATACTCTGCTCTACCCCCTTTTTCCTCCTATATCATTTCCCCCTTGTCTCCTCCACCTCCTCCTTCCTTTATCTCCCCTCCTCTGTCTGCCGTCCTCCCTCTCCTCTCCCACTACTACACTTTCATTCTCTTCTATCCCTCCTTTGTCCTACTACCCCACTGATAATCCTTCCTCCAAACCTCCTCTCCATGTCACCCCATACCACCCCCATCATATTAAACTCCCTCCCTGCCAACCACCTACAGGTTCCCTTCCCAGCACTGGTCCCCACATAATCTCTCCACTACATTCATCTCGGCCACCCATATCAAAATCACCTTCTCGCTACAGCAACCCAAAAAACCTAATTAACATTTCTCCCACAAACACTTTCCCTCTATCCTGTGCCAGATCAGTATGTAACAAACTCGTACCCACCCATGACCTTTTCATCTCTAAAAACTTGCATCTCCTAGCCATTACTGAAACCTGGATTTCACCCTCTGACACCACTTCCCCTGCTGCGCTCTCCCCTGGGGGCCTCATCTTCTCTCATACCCCTCAGACTGGGGGTCGCCATGGTGGTGGGGTAGGGGTCCTTCTATCCCCCGGTTACTCCTACCAACTCCTACCCCCTGAACCATCTCTTACTTTCTCTACATTTGAGGTTCATGCTATACGCCTCTTCCAACCAGTTCACCTTAGAGTAGCTGTTATTTACCGTCCCCCTGGCCCTCCTTCCAAATTCATTGACAACTTCGCTTCCTGGCTTCCTCGCTTTCTCTCCTCTGACCTTCCCTCTATTATCCTAGGTGACTTCAATATTCCTATTGATATCCCCACAGAAGCCTCTGCCTCCAAACTCCTCACCCTCATGTCTTCATTTGGTCTCTCCCAATGGACCTCCTCACCCTCCCATGTGAGTGGGCATTCGCTTGACCTGGTCTTCACTCACCGTTGTGATATTTCTGATTACTCCAATTCCCCATTCCCCCTCTCAGACCATCACCTTCTCTCTTTTAACCTATCCCTCTCTCCTTCCCTTCCTCTACCTCCTATGGCCACTATCACTAAGCGTAACATTGATGCTATTGACACAGTTTCTTTTTCTTCCCAGCTTGACTCACTTCTCTCCCCTATCCTCTCTCTCTTGCCCTGAACAAGCCATTTCTCTATACAATACCTCCCTTACTTCTGCTCTGGACTCTGTTGCTCCGGCGATCACTATTCACCCCCGCAGATTTACACCTCAACCCTGGCATTCCAAATGCACCAGATACCTGCAAAAGTGTTCGCGAGCTGCCGAGCGACAGTGGAGAAGATCACGCTCTAAGGCTGATTTTCTCCATTTCAAATTTATGCTCTCATCTTACAGTGCTGCCCTTTCCCTTTCTAAACAGTCATATTTCAAGAACCTCATCTCCTCTCAGTCCTCAAATCCCCAACATCTCTTCACCACCTTTAACTCCCTCCTCCGCCCACCCCCTCCTCGCCTCCCCTCCTTGCTCTCTGCCCTTGATTTTGCTACCTACTTTACATCTAAAATTGACTCCATACATCAGGACATCATATCCCACCAGTCCCCCTGCTATCCACCTCCTCTCTTCCCAGATCAACCCTCTCCTTCAATTCTACCGACTCTAACTTTCTTCTCCCCTGTATCTGGAGAGGAAGTCATGTCCCTCATCCAGTCCTCCCCCCCTTCCACCTCCCCCCTTGACCCTATCCCTTCATGTCTCCTCTGCTACCTCTCTCCTTCTGCCTGCTCCCATCTTGCCCACCTCCTTAATCTCTCCCTATCATCAGGCACTGTCCCATCTGTATTTAAACATGCCCTTGTCTCCCCCATACTAAAAAAAACAACCCTTGATTCCAACACTCTCTCCAACTACCGTCCCATCTCTCTCCTCCCTTTTGCTTCCAAGCTCCTTAAGCGTGCTGTTTTCAAGCGCCTTACCACCTTTCTTTCCTCTCATTCCCTCCTTGACCCTTTTCAGTCTGGCTTCCGTTCTCTCCACTCCACTGAAACTGCCCTCACAAAAGTCAGCAATGGCCTCCTTGCTGCTAAATCAAGGGCCACTACTCTCTGCTCATTCTCCTTGACCTTTCTGCTGCTTTTGACACTGTGGATCACCCTCTCCTTCTGCAAATCCTTCACTCCCTTGGTCTGCGTGACACTGCCCTCTCCTGGCTATCCTCCTACCTCTCTGACCGATCCTTCTCTGTCTCCTCTCATGACTCATCTTCTCCCCCACAGCCTCTTACAGTGGGTGTTCCCCAAGGTTCTGTTCTTGGACCTCTCCTTTTCTCACTCTATACATCCTCACTAGGTGAACTCATCAGCTCTTTTGACCTCCAATATCATCTCTATGCTGATGATACTCAAATCTACCTTTTCTCCCCTGACCTCTCTCATCACTTGTCTCCAACTGTCTCTGCCATTTCTTCCTGGATGTCCCAGCGATTTCTTAAACTTAATATGTCTAAGACTGAGCTAATCATCTTCCCTCCCCCCTACATAACCACACTTCCCACCATTTCTTTATCAATTGATAGCACAACTATCTCCTCTAGCCCCAAAGTGCGCTGTCTTTTCCTGGACTCATCCCTCTCCTTCAAACCACATATCCAGAATCTCTCACAGTCCTGTCGCTTTCATCTTAAAAATATTTCCAAGATTAGACCCTTTCTCACCCAGGATGCCACTAAAACCCTCATACACTCATTGGTCATCTCCAGATTGGACTACTGTAACCTTCTCCTATCTGGCCTCCACAAATCCCATCTCTCTCCTCTCCAGTCTATCCTTAATGTTGCAGCTCAGCTCATCTTCCTTTCAAAACGCTCTGCATCTGCCTCCCCTCTCCTACAAATCCTCCACTGGCTCCCCTTCCCCTTTAGAACCCAATTTAAGGTTCTCACGCTCACTTACAAAGCCTTCAGCCATTCCTCTCCCACTTACATCTCTGCTCTCATCTCCCTTCACTCTCCTGTCCGCCCTCTTCGTTCAACAAATGCACGCCGCCTTTCATGCCAGCTGATTACTTCCTCCCACTGCCGCCTCCAAGATTTTGCCCGCACTGCTCCCCACCTTTGGAACTCTCTCCCGCTTCCCATCAGACTCTCCACCTCTCTACAATCCTTCAAACAGGCTCTCAAGACCCACTACTTCATCAAAGCCTTCCAGCTCTCATCTTAACTTGCTGCTACATCTTCCTTCCTCCCCGCCTACCCCATCTGTGTCATCCCTGTTTGTCTGTCCCTCCCCCTTAGAATGTAAGCTCCTATGAGCAGGGCCCTCTACCCTATTGTGCATCTCCTTACTATACCTTCATCTACTTCTTACTCTCTACCAGGGCACCTAACACTTGGTTGCTTTGCATTGTTGCTTATCTGGGTGTTATGGTCGTGAATGTAGCAATGTATATTATCCATGTCCTGTAATGTATTGTACTGTACTGTAAGTCACTGTAAATCAATCTATTTGTTTATATAAATAAACGATAATAATAATAATAATAATAATAATAATAATAATAAAATGATGCAGCATGTCCAGGTGCCTTTCCTATAAAAAAATGTACAGTAATGTGCAAAATTGGATGGCACTCCCAGGTAAAAGAGGTCACACTCTGAAACGTTTATCTAACTAGCTGTGTTAGTGTTCTTATTGCTGGGGGTTTCTGATTGCCGTCTGAATTTTCACATTATATATATAATAGATATATATATATATTTAATTATATATATATATATAAAATGTATTATATATATTAGGGATGTGCCGTCGACCCACGTGTTTTGGTTTTGGATCAGTATCTTCTTCAAGGTTTTGGATCTGGATTTGGTTTTGCAAAACCGCCCTTGTGTGTTTTGGTTTTGGATCTGTATTTTCTTCAAAAATGTATAAAAACAGCTAAAATCACATTATTTGAGCCCTTTTTTGTTCCTACAGTATTATTAACCTCAATAACAAAGGCTGGTGGGCTAAACTAAGCAACCAACAGAGCAGCGGCACAAGCACACGTCAGTTATTTCTGTTTACAAATGTTTAGCAAATTAGTAATGTATTAGCAATAACCAATGAAAATAGCTCGCAAGTACTTTCAATAGAAAACAATACAACACAAATTTACTAAAAATCGTGCGTGGAATATCCTTGCTCAAGTAGTCGTAGTTAACAAGCAGCAAACGAAGAAACCCCAAACCATGTGTAAATAGCAACAGCAGACATGAATGCCCCCTACACAAGTGCACATGCTTAGTCTCAGTGCCCAATCTGTATTCATTCCTGAGGCAGAGCCGGGCCTAAGCAAATGCCTAGGGGCAACTGTAATGCCTAGGGGCATTCTAGGACTCTGCCGATGCCCCCCAACCCTCCGCTGCACCTTCCCCCAGAGCTGGGGGAGCACTGTGGTTAAGTACCCCCAGGCCCCCCTGTGAGGGCCCCTCGCCAGAGATCGGATCTCTATAGTGATCCAATCACCAGCGCTGCACACACGTCGCGCAGCGCACCTGCCTGACAGTCACACCCGCCGGCGCCGCAGAGAGGTACTGGGCAGCTGAGAGACGGCTCAGCTGTCCAATGGCTTGTGCAGCCTGCGGCTCAGTGACTGGGAGGCTGCAGGAAGAAGGGGCGGGAGGAAAGAAGCCGTTTGTCCTCTGAAGAGAGGAACGTGGCTGTGCAGTCTGCCGGCTAGAAAAAGTAAGTCAGGCAGCTTTTATTTTTTTACAAATTAAATTTTAAGGCACTGGGACCTATATATGTATATATAATATATATATTTATGTAATTTATAGGATGTGTGTGTATGTGTACAATATATTTGTGTGTACATGTATATGTGTATATATACCGTACATATGTATATATGTATAAATATATATGTATATATACATTATATATGTATATAATTATACACACATTATATATACATGTGTACAATATATTTGTGTGTCTGTGTGTACATGTATATGTGTATAGAAATACATTATATATCTATACATATATACACACACTATATATCTATCTATATATATATATATATATATATATATACATATATGTGGGATCAGTATGATATGCCGGCGGCTGAACAGATGGAAGCTCGATCACTGAAGATCCCGATAGAGGAGATAAGTACCCTCCCCCTCTCCCCCCCTAACCCTCCCTTAGTGGTGCCTAACCTTGACCTCCCCTTTCCTGCACCCTAAACCAACCTAACCCTCCCAGGGGGTGCCTAACCCTAAACTCCCCCCAGTGGTGCCTAACCCTAATCCCCGTAGCCTAACCCTAATACACTCTGGGGGGTACCTATCCCTAATCTCCCCCCGGGAGTTCCTAAATCGAACCCCACCATTCTGGGGAAACAACATACTTACCCAGGTATGGACGTTAGGGATTCTTGCATCAGTATATGGACAGCTGGCATCCCATCCACCAGCAATATAACTACATATAAACACTTAGATTGCTGATGGGATTATCTGCTAGGGGGCACCAGTCAAAATTTTGCCTAGGGCACCAAATTACCTAGGGCCGGCTCTGCCTGGAGGTGCTACTCTGTGCACATGTAAAGCCCCGTTCAATCAGCCTTTTAGCAGTTCCCCAAAATCTCCCCAACCATAAAAACAGCATTCCATACCTGCGGGTCAGAAACAGTGCGGGTCAGATACAGTGCAGGGTACAGTGCGGGTCACATACAGTACGAGTTGCATACAGTGCGGGTCGGATACAGGGGCTGATTCAGACCCGCTCGCAAGCGGATCGATGTTTACCCCATGCGCATGAGCCGCCTCCGGCGTGCGCATGCGCAAGACCCGGCCAGCGACGGGCGCTCCGTCGCTACAGGTCTCGCACCAAAACGGGGCGGCTGTCGATTGTGATTGACAGCTCGCTCCGTTTTGGAGGCGGGCAGGGGGGATGGCTGGACAAACGGAACGCCTCCCATTTGTGGGCGGCCCTACTGACATCACTCAGTAGGTTGTCAGTAGGTGGACTTCCTGCTCTATTAGAGCAGGAAGTCCACTGGGGCTTGCAATAGACGAGATCCTACCACAAGGGTCTCGTCGCAAGCCCGATGGTCGCGACCATCACCTGACCGCTCGCAAATCCTGTGGGTGGCCACCCACAGCTTAGCGAGCAGCCAGGAGGCCGGCTCAAAAATAGAAAAAAGCTGCCCTGATTCAGAGCGAGCGCTTTGAAAGAGCGTCCGGCTCTGAATCTGGGCCACAGTGCCGTATACAGGGCCTGATTCATACCCGGATGCTAAGCTGCGTTCGCTTGCTATGGGCGATTGTCACCTGTCTGCGCATGTGTATGCATTTCAGTGCGCATGCGCGAGACAGTCACTGCGATCAGGAATCGTGCGCTCGTAGCACAAAGACTGAGCGCTACTTTGAGTGACAGATAGTGCCGTTTTTTGGGTGCTTGTGAACAGGGGAGTGATGCTGCGAACGCAGGTGTGTCAGGGTGTCAAAACGGAGTTTTATGGGTGTGCATAATTAGCATGAATGCGTCATTGTACACGTCACTTGGTTGTATTTCAGCCTGCAGTGATCGCAGTGCTTGCGGTGGGGTAGGGGCTACCTCAAGTACTGCGTGCAGCTCCGATGGCTCTCAATGCTACCGATTAATCATACACTTCCTGGAGATGACGTGTGTTAAGAAAGGAAAGTGGGCGTCAGGGGCATAACTAGAACTTTTTGGGCCCCATAGCAACATTTTTAAGGGGCCCCCCTAACTTAGGTCTTACACAATAACCATAGTGGTTCCCCTAAAACATTAAATGCCCACTGTAATGGTGCCCCTTACGCAGTGCGCCCCCTGTAGTTGCCCCAGTAATGAGCCCCCTGTAATGCCCCCAGTAGTGAGCCCCTTGTAGTTGCCCCCAGTAGTGAGCCCCCTGTAATGCCCCCAGTAGTGAGCCCCTTGTAGCTGCCCCCAGTAGTGAGCCCCCTGTAATGCCCCCAGTAGTGAGCCCCTGTAACTGCCCCCAGTAGTGAGCCCCTTGTAGCTGCCCCCAGTAGTGAGCCCCCAGTAGCGAGATCCCAGTAGTGAGCCCACTGTAGCTGCCCTCAGTAGTGAGCCCCCTGTAGCTGCCCTCAGTAGTGAGCCCCTTGTAGCTGCCCCCAGTAGTGAGCCCCCAGTAGTGAGCCCCTGTAGCTGCGCCCAGTAGTGAGCCCCCAGTAGCGAGATCCCAGTAGCGAGATCCCAGTAGTGAGCCCCCTGTAGCTGCCCTCAGTAGTGAGCCCCCTGTAGTTGCCCCCTGTAATGCCCCCAGTAGTGAGCCCCCTGTAGCTGCCCCCAGTAGTGAGATCCCAGTAGATGCCCCCCCCTGTCCCCGAGCGCGTGCACGCACACACAAAAAAAACCCCACTTACCTTTATCCCCGCTCCTGTGAAGCGAAGCTGCCGTCCGCCCCGGCGCCCGCTCCTCGGCACTATGGGAGTGACATCATGACGTCACTCCCATAGTGCACTGCGGGACCCGGAAGACGGAGTGGGCTCCGTTCTCCGGCTACCGCCGGAGGTTTGATTAGGAGCCGGGCATCCACTGGTAACAATCTCAGCGGGTGCCCGGCATATGGAGGGTGCAGGGGGTGCGATCGCTAGGCCGGCGGGCCCCTTAAGCCGCTGGGCCCCATAGCAACCGCACCCCCTGCACCCTCCATAGTTACGCCACTGGTGGGCGTCTTTAGACTAGGGGTGTGCACCTGCCACTTTTCGTGTTTTGTGTTTTGGTTTTGGATCTGGATGTTTCTTCGTGTTTTGGATCTGGATTGGTTTTGCCAAAATCACCCTTCCGTGTTTTGGGTTTTGTGTTTTGGATCTGTATTTTTTTTTTAAAAACAGCTTAAATCACAGAATTTGTGGGTTTTTCTGCTCCTATGCTATTATTAACCTCAATAACCTTAATTTCCACTCATTTCCAGTCTATTCTGAACACCTCACAATAGTGTTTTTATGTCCAAAAGGTTGCACCGAGGTAGCTGGATGACTATGCTAAGCGATACGAGTGGGCGGCACAAACACGTGGTCCATCTAGGAGTGGCACTGCAGTGGCAGACAGGATGGCAGTTTGAAAAACTAGGTCTCAAACTGTACATAATGCAAATGCAAAGAAAAAAAAGAGGTGCAAGATGTAATTGTCCTTGGGCCCTCCCACCCACCCTTATGTTGTATAAACAGGACATGCACACTTTAACAAACCAATCATTTCAGCGCCAGGGTCTGCCACACGACTGTGGCTGAAATGATTGGTTCGTTTGGGCCCCCACAAAACAAGCTGGCAATTAATCTGTCCCTGGACAAACTGGCTCTACGGAGACAAGATGTCGTCCTCATCCTCCTCATCCACCGATTCCTCACCCTCTTCAGTGTTGTGTACATCCTCATCCTCACAGAGTATTAACTCGTCCCCGCTGGAATCCACCACCACAGGTCTCTCTGTACGTTCTGGAGGCTGGTCTCCCTGGAAGAGTTGATAATTCATTTTTATGAACATCATCTTCTCCACATTTTGTGGAAGCAACCTCCTACGCCTTTCGCTGACAAGGTTCCCGGCTGCACTAAACACTCTTTCGGAGTACACACTGGAGGGGGGGGCAACTCAGGTAAAATAGAGCCAGTTTGTACAGGGGCCTCCAAATTGCCTCTTTTTCCTGCTAGTACAGGTACGGACTGTCTGACATGCCTACTTGGATGCTGTCACCGATGTAATCCTCCACCATTCTGTCAATGGTGACAGTATCATATGCAGTGACAGTAGACATGTCAGAAATTGTTGCCAGGTCCTTCAGTCCGGATCAGATGTCCAAACTTGGTCCTGCCTGCCCTGCATCACCGCCAGCAGGTTGCTTAGGATACCTAAGTTTTTTCCTGGCAGCCCCAGTTGCGGGAGAAAATAAAGAAGGAGCCGTTGACGTGTCACGTTCCGCTTCAGCTGACAGTGTTTTCACCAGCAGGTCTTTGCACCTCTGCAGGCTTGTGTCGGCTGGAAAGAGAGACACCACATAGGCTTTAAACCTAGGATCGAGCACGGTGGCCAAAATGTAGTGGTCTGATTTCAGCAGATTGACCACCCTGGAATCCTGGCAAAGCGAATGAAGGGCTTCATCCACAAGTCCCACATGCCGAGCGGAATCGCTCCGTCTTAGCTCCTCCTTCACTTTCTCCAGCTGCTTCTGCAAAAGCCTGATGAGGGGAATGACCTGACTCAAGCTGGCAGTGTCCACTGCACTTTCTGTGACAGCGGTGTCGGCAGTGCGGGGATGCCGGCGGTGTCATCAGTGCGAAAATGCCAGTGGCGTATAGTGCGCAGTTGCTGGAGGTATTGACAGTATGGGGGTGTTGGTGGTGTCCTCAATGTGGGAGTGCCAGCAGTGTTAGCAGTGCGAGGGGAGTGGGGGAAGATTGTGTCCTCAGTACGGGGGGGGGGTGGCAGTGCAGGAGGTGCTGGCAGTGTCCTCAGTGCAGGGTGCTGGCAGTGTCAGCAGAGCAGCCCGGGGGTGCCAGTGGTGTCCTCAGTGCAGGGATACTGGTGGTGTCAGCATTGCAAGGGTGCTGGTGGTGTCGGCATTGCTGGGGTGCCAGCGGTGTCCACAGTGAGGGGGTGCTGGGGGTGTCAGCGGTGTGGGGTTGACAGCAGTGTCCTCAGTGTGGGGGTGCTGGCAGTGTTGGCAGAGCGGGGGTGAGAGCGGTGTCCTCAGTGTGGGGTGATGGCAGTGCAGTAGGGATCCGGGGAGATCCAAGTTGTGTCTCGGATCCCCCCGGATCACCGAAGTTCGGGTGGGCTCAGTTCCTTGAGAACCAGGCCCGCTCATCTCATAATTTGAATTTTAGACTTTAGGGCCCCACTGTCTTAAGTACCCCGGGCCCCCCAAAAGCCTAAATCCAGCGCTGCTCACATGGCTGATACTTGGAGAACTTGCGTATGTGCTGAAAATGTGTACGCAGTTGTGGTGCTGTTTGCGGTCCGGTGAGCGTCTCTGTACTGGTAGTGGAAGGTGCTATTTTACAAAGATCTCACCTTCACAGCTTGCATAGTCGTAGCTGCGATTGCAACACCGCACATCTCTGGGGTGTTTTCTGGCGAAGCAACACCGTGCATCAGACACCTGTCTCCAATGTGAGAGTCTTGACCTCTGGGCCAAAAAGGGTGAAATATTTACCATCATAATAGATAAGGAGACAAATAATGCCATCAAAATAAAGAAATGACACTGGTGCCAAGTGTAACGTCATGTCACATGAGCTCCTCCAACACACAAACCCCAAACACCCATTGACTGTTCTCACACTGTGAATCTAATGGCTTATGGTGGCCAGGTTATCAAGACCGTAGCCATGCTGCAATCCACAAATTTCCCGCTGCAGTTTCATATAGTAGACAGTAATAGAAAACTGCTCTTCGGTATGCCAGACAGTCACCATAAAACTGTAGTTAATAAGTGCTGGTATGCATGACATTTAACAGGATGACCCAGAGTTTAAATATCACATGTTTACTGTAGATGATACTGTTTCTCCCACATTAAGTGCTCCCAGGCGTGTGCCTTTCGCCATGAATGACAAAGTAATAGCATGACAGCATTGGGCTTCATTGGTCCAGTCACCCCGTTGGTGTCAGCTATGTTTGCTGCAGTAATAACAGATTGTTCAGTACGCAACTGCATCGAGCCTGTGCATCTGAACAAAGCTTATGAGGCCGCATCACCCTCTCAGAACTGTGGAGTAAGTAACAGCTGATATGCCAATTGCAAAGATATTTACCACTCTGGTTGCCAAATGTGGATTCTGGCAGATCACATTAGACAAGGAATAATCCATGCTCACCATGTTCACAACACCTGTGGGCACGTGCGCCTTCCTCTGAATGCCCTATAGCATATGCACAGGCAGTGAAGTATTCCAGCATTGCATGGAACATTTCTTTTAGGGATATCCTTGTGAGCTCATTGTGGAGAGATCTTTGTGGATGACCCTCTCATTTGGGGTACCACCATGGAAGAACACAACTTGCACCTCCGCAAGGTCCTCCAAAGAATTTGTGAATTCAACATGCAGTTACACCCTGACAAGTGTCTTTTTTTGAGTCACTGAGATCCTGTATGTTTCATATCTTCATCTGGATCCTGCTAAGACACAGACTATCCAACATACAGTATGCCTACATCCACAGATGAGTCTGCAGCATTTTTTGGGTATGACCAACTACCTTCCAACATTTCTGTCACACTACAGAGAGGTCACAGCCCTGCTTCGCTAGCTTTTGCACAACAACGTTGAATGGTGTTGGTTGGGCTTCCATGCTGCTGCTATTTTTTGCCTTAAGGCTGTGCTCACTTCCAGCCTGGAACTTTCATATTTTGATGTGCATGTTCCAATGTTTCCCAGCATGGTCTTGGTGCCATCTGCCTACAGAGTAACAAACCCATTGGTTTTGCAGGGAATGGGATTGAAATGCTGGAGGCTGTTAAAATCCCAACAGCGTCTGCCAGAAGGGAGGAAATCCAGACAGTGGCAGGTAAGTAACCTAACCCTCCCCCTCCCTCTCCCCCCCTAACCCTCCCTTAGGGGTGCCTAACCCTAACCTCCCCCGTAGTGCCTAACCCTAATCTCCAACCAGGGGTGCCTAAACCTAATCACCCCCTCCCCGCACCCTAAACCTAACTCTCCCGGGTGGTGCCTAACCCTAACCTCCCACCTGGTGGCACCTAACCCTAACCACCCCTTCCCCTAGCCTAACCCTAACCCAACCTGGGGGATGCCTAGCCCTAAGTCCCCTCAGGGTGCCCTAAACCTAACCCTCCCCCCCATCGCTAAGAGGACGGGTGCCTTGGACTTACCTCGTTTGGGCCCGCGTCATCCTGGATTCCGGTGTCGGGATTATGTAAGGAGTTGGTATCTCCACACCTATCATGAATCCCTAGAACTACTGGGCCCTTACTGAGTCATGTAACGCTAAGCTAGAAAAATAACTGTTGGCTCTAGTCTTTGTTAAATGTTTCACAAGTTAGTCTGTGAGCATCCAGTACTGGTTGAGACAGACTACCAACTCCTGATTACTATTCTCCACAAACCCCTCCATACAGCCTCAACACAACATCAATGTTTCTTTCTCAGGTGACATCCACCTGCATGGTCAGCATTTTGTGATACCTTATGCCCTTCAATGTTTCTATGCTCAGCAGGCCCAAAGGGTGTGAGGCCACCATATGGCAGGTGAGGATGTCCTGTTTTGGTCATCTATGGTTGCTGACATTGAGTCTCTGTCTGTGCCCTCTGCAATGCTTTAAGGGCCCATCAGGCTAAACCACTCACTCTCCAAGAGGGGTACCAGAGCAAGTCCCACTGATTTTACCTAAAATTAATGATTTTGTAGTAGGGGGTGCTGCCTAGACAACCATTACGAGAAATGTAAAGAAAGAGAGGAAAGGCGGTTGTATCTGACAGGCGCACTAATGCACAACTAAAATGTAACTTTTATTAATTTATAACATTAATAAACCAGAACCATATCACTAGGTTCAGGTTGGAGATCAGTGAAATATATAGCTAAAAAGGGGATTTCTAATGATGTGAAAAAAATGTGTGTTGGAGCTCAAACATAAAAAAAAATAATAAATAAAAATAAATTAAAAAACTATCTGGTTTTATGGTGTCTAATGTA
This sequence comes from Taudactylus pleione, assembly GCA_031769625.1. Classification (NCBI taxonomy): domain Eukaryota; kingdom Metazoa; phylum Chordata; class Amphibia; order Anura; family Myobatrachidae; genus Taudactylus; species Taudactylus pleione. The sequence continues at coordinate 366,448 of JAUIMM010000135.1, forward strand.
TTTATGAATTCTGAAATGCACTGTCCATAAATTAGACTGTATAAATAATTCACCACAGTTAGTTCTCCCAATTGGTCATAATTCAGAAAATATCACATATAATATGAGTGGTATATATTGGATCATGCACTACCAATATTAGGTTATTATATGTTCTGTGGGATTAATATTTCAGTATCATAGTACCATATGTATTTCAACCTCTGTCAGTATACCAAGTATCCCATACAATCTCATAGGTCACGTATTGAATATTGATAAGCAAATCATGCTGCATGCACTAATTATCGACTGACAGATGATATAAAAAATTATTGATTATTTTCAAGAAGGATTTTATGTTGATACACATATGAGATCAAACAACAGAGGGACTCACTTGTTTACTCTGTATATGCTATATCCCTAATAATTCGGGTTTTTAGTAATGCATGAGTACTCAATATAAACTCTTCATCTAAACACAGCAAGTCTCAAGATTACTGGATTGATATTCTGACAGTGTCAGTCAGTACTAGTACTGGATACATAATGGTAACAGTATGATTCACAGTGCAGACTATGGGCTTCATTCAGAGCCGCTCGTAAGCGGCCGCTCGTTCGTTCTGAGCGATGGTCGCACATCTGTGCATGCATATGGGTTGTAATACGCATGCGCAAACCAGTCAGTGCGGCCGAAAATCGTGTGCTAGCAAAATAGCGAATGCCTGCTAATTTGAGTGACAGAATGAGGCGTTTGTGGGTGGTAACAGGGGAAGGTGCTTGAAAACGGGGAGTGGAAATCAGAACGCAGGCGTGCCTAAAGGTCAAAACGGGCGTTTTAAGGGTGAGCATAATTAACAAAGCAGCGTCATCAACCACGTCACTTGGGTGTCTTTTAGCCTGAACTGCTCGCATGATTGCGGTAGGAAAAACCAACCACAAGAATAGCGAGCAGTTTATACGCTGTTCGATGTACTCGATTAATCTAATAAATAGCGGACATGACGTATGATGCGAGCGGCCAGGGGGCGTATTTTTCAAAATAACGACCGCATGTTTTGTTCGCTCGTTCAGACATAGAGGCGTCAACAGACCGCAAAGAGCGAACGGTTAATTTAAATAGCCACCCCCTTTTTCTGAAAGAGCGAGCGCAAATAGCGTCCGGCTCTGAATCAGACCCTATGTTGCAGATTAGTAACAAATAAACATGACACATTGTAGCCAGATAGCTGCCGCCGACGCGCACGTTTCACTGGTATGCTTTTTCAACCAATTTTCCTCTCTTTCTTTAAACACCTCTACCTCACCTGACACCGACTGAATGTGTCAGTGCACCCATCATTATGGACAATGAGTCTAAAGCGTCTATAACTGGGTACACACTGAGTGATGTGCACCCAGCCGATATGTCAGCCTGATGGGACTACATATTGAATCCTGGGTACATACTGAATACTGGGTATCAGAATGAGGTACTAAATGACGGAACGATACCTCGTTCCGTCCTTCATTACCTGCAACTTGCTTGCGATATTGTCCGTTTAGACGTGCAGCATGGCCGAAACGGACAAAGTTGCAAGCTGCCACGGGAGCACGCATATTGGCCGTACACACTGACTGATGCGGCAGACATATCGTTCTGATTCGTCTGGAAATTACATATCGTGCCAACATCATCTCAGTGTGTACCCAGTTTAAGGGGTCTATGAACTAAGCCTTGGAGATTGGTAAAGTGGATGGAGATAAGTACCAACCAATCAGGTCCTAACTGTCACTTTACAGGCTGTGTTTGAAGAATGACAGTTAAGATTGGTTGGTACTTTAACTCCATCCACTTTATCTCTCTTCCTGGCTTAGTACATACACACCTAAGTTCGCAACCAGTTCTGCAGCACACCTGCTACATTCCCATAACACACCCATTAGACAGTGGGCAGGATGTATTAACACAGTGCAGTACTTACCGCCAGTCACCACATTTGTACTGATCGCATATGCACTAACATATGCGATCAGTACAGCAAAGGACAGCTCTTAATGATCTCAGCTGCACCCTGGACTTCCGGATTTATGACCCAGGAGTCTATCTGCGCATGCGCAGAGTGATGCAGCGGCTGCGGGGCATGCTGGGAGGGATCCGATCGGATCACTCATAGCAGCGCAATGCAGTAGAAGCCTATAGGCTTCTATAGGTTAATGCCAGCAACCCACCGCATCGGAGTCTGGCGGCCAGAACAATAGTGCATACAGAAAATATGGTAAAACCCCGGAAACGGGGTTTTTACCGCATTTTCCGTTTAGTGCATCTCGTAGTCACACCAAGGATTGCCCAATACATTTAATATACATTTCTGAGACTATGCATCCCAATCAGTCCTGTGACTTTGGACCTGATTCAGACCCGCTCACAAGTGCATAGCGCTCGCAAGTGGGTCGATGGTGACCCAGTGCACACGCGCACGTGCGCGAGCCCCAGAGTGAGCGCAAAAAGCACTTGCTCCGTGGCTCACTACAAAAGGGGCAGCTATCGACAGCTCACCCCATTTTGTAGGTGTGGCAGGGGGTGGCTTCACAAACGGAGGCGTTCCCATGCGTTCCCGTGCCGTTTGTGGGCGGCCCCACTGACATCACCAGTGATGTCAGTGGGAGAGCTTCCGGCTCTATTAGAGCCAGAAGCTCTCTGGGGCTTGCGGTCACGAGACCTCACCACAAGGGTCTCGTCGCAAGCCCGATGGTCGCAATAGTCTTTGGTCTTGACCATCACGACCATTATCCTGGCCGCTCGCAATAGCTGTGGGTAGTCACCCACAGCTATGCGAGCGGCCAGGTGGCCGCTCCCAAAAAAGAAAAATGCCCTGATTCAGAGCGAGCGCTCTTTCAAAGCGTCCGGCTCTGAATCAGGGCCTCTGTACGCTCACACCTTAGGACACATGTGCTGTGTGATTTTTTAGCATCTTATACGCATGCACAATTGAAAAACATTGACCATTTGTGAGAATATTGAGATTGTGTCCTATTCAGAATCATGTCCCTTTCTGTTAGTAATCTAATGAAGGACACAGACAGCCACATTTTGCAAAAAAAATACTGATAACTGGGAACAATAGCTTTTATTTAACTAATCCTATTACACACATTGCTGCATATAATGTCCAAAAGATACTGGAGAGGAGTTGGTGGTGGGAGGTGGGGGCAAGAGGGGATCTGGAGCCACAAATTATGTCACCACAACCTCGCCATCCACTGTAGAAACCTTCAATTGGTTGCATTCAGCAGTGAGAGGGAGGGGAGTCACTATGATGCGATTCAGCGCAAATTGTGTCTTGAAGTCCATGAATTTTGGAGGCTGGCCCATGGGCGTATTAATGTCGGGTGGGTGGTCTTGTGCAGCAGACCCCGTCATCTGAGTAGCGGCCCCTGCCAACCAGGAATCCAACCTCGCTCCAGCAGGCGAGTCCATCCTCCTCCCCCTGGCACCATTTTCCGAGGGACATTTGCTAAGATGGCGCATGTACACTAGAGACCAATGGCTCTGGCACGGTGCCAGAGTCTTTGCTGTCACTGCGCAGCGTCATCTTCCTGAAGATGTCACTGGGAAGATGGCGCCGCGGAGGACCAGGGGCGTATTTATAATGGGTGCAGGGAGTGCGGCGCACACGTGTCCCATACTTTTTTTTTTCAAACTTACCTCTCCGATGTCCCACGGAGTAGCGCTGCTGAAAACGCCTGGAAAATGGCTGCCACGGCCATTTTCTCTGCGTTTTGCACATGCGCAGTAGGAAATCACCAGGAAAATAGCTGCCATGACATTTTCTCGGTGAACTGAGCATGCGCAGTAGACTCCGGGCACACTCTAGTACCCAGAGTCTACTGCTGCTGTCAGTTCGCTGACAGCAGCCAGGGAGAGAGGAGGGGGCCTTGGACGGGGAGTGAACACGGGCCCCTTCCTGTCTTAAGATGACCTTGAGGAGGACCTGCTTACCGATGCGAAGTAAATATACTTTGGGAGCAGGGTGTGTGGTGCTGCCCATTTTACCGATGCCGGGAGACCGGCGCCCGGCATCCCAATCGATGGGATGCCGGGCGCCGCTGCGGACAGCCGCGCGGGTGGGGGGAGGGTTAGGTTTAGCGCTCCCGGGGGGAGGTTAGGGTTAGGCTAGGGGGAGGGAGGGTTAGGCACCCCGGGGGGGACTTAGGGTTAAGCACCCCCCCCACTTAGGTTTAGGCGGCGGGGAAGGGGGGGTTAGGTCTAGGCACTGGGGAGGAAGGTTAGGCACCCTAAAGGAGGGTTAGGGGGGTTGGTTAGGTTAGTTAATACCTTGGGACGATCAGGATTTTCAGCCATGTCAGCTGTAATTCATACCGATTCCGTATAAAAGAGCTGCTAACAGCATTCACACTTATTAATATGTTCCAACTTCCTATACAGAATTTACAGTGTATGACATTGTATTTACATTTGCTATCCAGCTGACTGGAAGCTATGGCACTGAGGGGCCCATTTATCAAAGTGCATTTGAGGTAAATTCCCCGAAAACACCTGTTTTCGGGGGTTTACCTCAAATACTAAGTATCCCCCGAATGTATGAAGGAGGGGACCGCAGCGGGTATCTCCGATACCTGCTGCAATCCCTCCATTGCCGCCGGCAGCCGCCTCCCCCATAGGTTTCTATGGGGGATGCGATGCTGCTAAATGGATCAATATCGGGAATGCGAAGCATTCCCGATATTGGCCCCAGCAGCTAACGCTATCTGAAGATAGCGTTAGCCGCTGTGTCCTATGGGCACTCACTGCATTTCAGCCGGAGGAGGGATCTTCCAGATCCCTCCGCCGGCAATGGGCGCCGCTCATGTGCAGTCCTCGGGACTGCGCATGCGCAGCAGACCGGGATGCGCTCTGGCCACATGGGCCGGGCTCTTTTCGGAGCCCGTCTCCCTGCATGTGCCGGGTCATACATTCGACCGGTATGATCGCATTTTGCAATGCGATCATGGACGGTACTGCATGCCCTGATCGCATTGCAAAATGTGATCCTTAATAAATGGGCCCCTCAGTGAACAGGCGCATACGGTATATATTGTATATTTTAATTACTGTTAGCTCTTTTATATGAATCATATATAAATAGCATTTGATACTTTAGTTTTAAGGGTCATTTAATAAATCCAGTAGAGTATATAGTCAGGCAAACTGGATAAATAACATATTTTTCAAGGCACATTATTTTCCAAAAGAAACGAGAACCACAGCTCTCCTAGTTAGGAGACACAGGCAGTCTTAATACTCATCCTTCAGTTCTGCTTCCTGCTTTGGGAAAAAAATTGTCAAATTGTACTGCAACACTTTTTTTTGGTTCTGTCTGGGGCACTGCCTTTTTTGTCTATATCTCTGCTTTCCGCATTGCAAGGATCAACAATTATTATGCAACAGGCAGTCTGAATATTCATGACTTGGATATGAATATGCAGCAACAGGGGGGCGGGGTTATCTCTGCGTAACTGGAGAGGAATGTCACTCCTGAGTCCTGACTTTCTCTCTCTTGTGCTGTTTTACTTGTGAAAACATTTGCAGGCTAACAAGTCAGAAGGACAGACACAGATGCAGGTACCACTCTGTTCTCAACAACTTATGCCAGACTGTATGTGGTTGCTAATATATAGTATACATATGTATAGAAGTCCTTTCAATCTTGCATGAGACTTTCACGTGTTTTATGAGTGTGTGTTGGTTAGTGCTTTGCACACAGTATGTTTTATTGCTTGCAGCTTGTGTCAGTAAATGTGATTTTTATTATGTTCCTTTGTTCCAGTGATTTCACCCTGCTGATTCCCTCTAAATGTTAGGTTCCAATAGGGCATTCCAACGCTTGGCATTGGAAGATATACTGTATATATCTTTGTATTATTATACTGCATATAAAGTACTAAATGTCATATATGCTTATGTCCCCACAATGTTGTATTAAGGGAATGGGATTGAAATGCTGGCAGCCTAATCCTAACTCCCCCCCCCCAGGGGTGCCTATCCCTAACCCCCCCTAGGGTGCCTAACCCTAACCCCCACCCCTCACAAAACCTAATGCTAGCCCCGCTAACTGCCCTAAACCTAACCCTCCCCCTCGCGACTAACGGGACGGGCGCCCCGGATTTACCTCATTCGGACACGCGTCGTTCTGGATTCCGGCATCGGGATAATGATAGGCGTCGGTATTTCGGTGCCTATCATAAATCCCTAGCTGGCATTCTGCTGTCGGGATTGTGACCGGCGGCCTACATCCCGTATATAGAACAGGGTGGCCGGGGCTGTTGCCTAAGGGCCCCCATACATAGCTACATCACCAGTGTGTTGGCATTGTGGCATAATGTGAACTTGGGGCACTACCGTGTGTTTACACATTATACCTTGCAATATCACCAGTATATCATTTTACTATATCATTGGTAGGGGCCGCCACACACCTTAATCCAGCCCTTCATCCTCACTACTTTTTAGCTTTCACACCATTGGTGTACAATAATGAGTGTGTGGTGTGCGGTGCACATGGGTCCATGGGGTCCCGCCTTCACCCATATAAATATGATAACCTCTCCGGATTGCTGCATCAATGCTGCAGCAGCAGAAATCACCGGCCGCTATTTTCCCAGAGATTTGCATAAGCGCAGCAGACTGAGCCTACTGCGCCGCAGAGAGGAGGGGCCCACGCAGAGGGCCTGATTCAGAGCCGCTCGCAAAAAGTGAGCGTTTGCTCTGAATCAGGGCAACCGCTTTGTTTTAAATATCCCGGCCTCCTGGCCACTCACTAAGCTGTGGGTGACCACCCACAGCTTTAGCGAGCGGCCAGGTGATGGTCGCGATGGCCGCGACCATCGGGCTTGTGACAAGACCCTTGTGTTAGGGTCTCGTCTGCCGCAAGCCCCAGTGAGCTTCCGACTCTAATAGAGCAGGAAGCTCACTACTGACATCACTCGTGATGTCAGTTCGGCCGCCCACAAACGGCAGGCGTTCCTTCAGGAATGCCTCCGTTTGACCAGCCACCCCCCCTCCCCGCCTACAAAACGGTGTGAGCTGTTGATCAACATCGACAGCTGCCCCTTTTGTAGTGGCCGCACGTGCGCAATGCCCCACCATCGACCCGCTTGCGAGCGGCTCTGAATCAGGCCCAGTGTCTGCACACGGTGTGAAATGCTTCTTGTTAGAAAACAATTTCTATATGTTTGTTTTTTTATTGTATTTATGTCTTTAGGTGCTTGTTCTGCTAAGTTGCAGAGAATGGATAATGTTGGGTTTGTGTGGGTGCAAATCCGGGCGTGACTCTGTTCTTGTCACAGTTTCTGTTTGGCATCTAATAGTTATTGCTCAATTCTTGGCTTCTCCTCTTATTTCCCTTGAGGATTGCATTGTACTTTGGAGCATTGTATGGAGCACAGATCATGACACAGATAGACAACGCTCCTCCTGTACACACACAGAGATGGTGCCGTGCCAGGCTCGCTGCAACAAAGTCACATCTAAAACATTTACACAGCTAAAATCACAGCTCGTGAATCACAAGTCCCTTGTACAGCCGCACATTCCAGGACAATGAATGCAACTGCACGGGGTGTAGGTGATAATGCCTTCACTACCAGCTATGAGAATACATAGTCTTATCTTTTACTGCTGTATTAAAAGGAATACTTGCATTCAAGATGGATCGTAAAGTATAAGTGCTATATGTTAATGTCATTTCGCCATTAGCTTAGTAGAAATTCTTCTGTGTTAATTGCAGACTGATGGCTGCTGGGAAACAGATTTTTTCCAGATGTTATTATTTGCTTGTGATGTCATGTAATGATTTAGTAAGTTATGTTCTTGCTGAAGCCCGTTTAAAGGAACATCATACTGAAAGTTTCTGAAACACAAGTTATTCTAAAACTTTACTATAGTTGTTATGATGCCGCCACCGAAGACATTGGGGCCAGGGCGGTTCCCGAGGTGGGGCTAAAGCGCAGTCCAAAATTCAGATAGGGGAGCCACACCAGCTGCAGATACTGTCACATTGCGGTTTGGGAAATAAATGTGGATCTTCGTCTGTATTCAGCGCTGATCATGTCTATGTGGCATCATCGCTCCTATCCAACCTGTGATAATACCCAATATCACTATCAGCACGCATTTGCACCAGCCCTATACCTGATGTTAGAGATCCATCTTAAATCGAATGGGGCTTTTGTAGGATCAACTCTTAATAGCCCGCAAACCCACAGAGCATTTATCCTACGTGCAAGCGCCTAGATGTTGCCCTGTTGCAATCACTCAGCCACAAGTGCCATGCCGCTATGAGTCGCTCATAGTTGCTGACATTTGTGTATGCTCGGGTACAGAGCATACGCAGTGCCAATAATTGCAGGATCCGTCTTCAGCACAGACTTGTATGTGGCTCCCAATCAGCCCTTTAATGAATAACACAGGGAAAGATTTACCATGCAGTGATTTTGTACACGGCGTGCAAACCTCCGCACATCATATATGGTTTTCAGAACCAAACTGATGAATGTACTGTCCTGTGATGTGTAGGCTGAGGTTTATTAGCAAATTTAAAATGTGTTGACAAATTTACAGTCGGCAGGAGGGTGCGTCTTACTTAGCACAACTCTAAATTGCAGTGTTACATTAAAGCCGTCTGGTGTTTATCTGCTGCATGCAAAAGCAGCTAGTATTTTCCCTGCATGTGATGGATGGTTGCTGGTGCTGATTTATCCCCATTAGCTGGATTTGCTCCAACCCTTAATCAAACCTTTCATTGTGAAATGTATGTTTCCTTTTCTTACCGGATCACCTTGCAGCTAATTCCAGTAAACCTCTCACTCCAACTTAAACAAGAGTAAATAGCCTAAGATTTAGAATGGGACGATTACATAACAGGTTTAGTTGGGCTGGTATTGATACAAGGGCCTGGGTGGAGGAGACAGCAAATCCAGCCTTGCAATATGTACTGGATATTTTAGCATGGGGATAATATGTTTAATTATTTGTATATGTTTGCGAAACTTTCTTTATGCAATAGAATCCAACCCATATCTTGATGCAACCGGATAATCAAGTTATGGTTTTCTCTGAGGAAGCAAATGAAGATGTACTGACTTGCAGCACCTTAGGGATACCATGGCAGTGCATTTGTTTCACATATAGTCTGTATGAGGCAGAGAGAACATGTATTGTCAGTCAAAGTAATTTGCACTTTTGGGTGTAAATTATTGTTTCACAGTGTTCTGTATTCAGTCATACTTGTCTACTCTTCCAGAATGTCTGGGAGACTTACATTTCGGGGAGTAGACAACCCTCCCGCAACCCATCCACTTCTGCATTGGTTTGGGCCAGAGGTGACGACACGATTTGCATTATTGTAGCCCTGACCCCACTGCAAACTATTGTTAATCATTCCATTTTGCACTGTGGACAGTGCCGTTATGACGTGAATCTTGGGACCTTCCTCCCCATAATTGTCTCTGGGACCTCTTCTATAGGACCTCCCACAGAAGAGCTGCCAACTATGATTTCAATGGAGTAAGATATTATGGGCTATTTTATTAAAGGGCGAAAACGGGTATTTTCTCACTTTGGCATATACAGCAAAGGGTAACTGGCGGCATAATCTCAGGCTGGTGTTAGCAGGTTAAAATAATTGAAAACTGTTTCAATGGTTTTCTAAAACTGATAATTGTTCTCAGTTTTTCAAGTTATTTAAAAAATAAAAATGTATCTAATTTTTTTTATTTTATTTTTGTATTCATGAACCTGAAAGCCCAATCCTGGTCTATCAGTGTTACTGTGGGGCACTAGCGGGCTCGTTGGCCACGCAAGTGCATATCTGCAGAGACTGGCCTGGCAAAGTGGTACGTTAACCCTTACCGCTCCAGTATTGCCTTGGCAGCTGAGTATTGTTTTAATACATTGCAGCAATAAGCGATCTTTCACTTTATCACTGCAGATTGATAAACAGGCCCTTAAGGGTACACCCCCCAGTGGCATTTGAATTTTGCCTTTTACGTTAATTCTTCATGCATGTAACAAATAAAAATCATTGCAATTTGTGTTTTTTTCTGGTGTTGTGTTCTCATTTTTGTGAACACTACTTGTCTACTTATAAAGGACCTGGGCCCTCATTCAGAGCCGTACGCTCTGAGCAGAGCGCACGCTCTGAATGAGGGCCGGGCTCCATTTTCATGGAGCGTCCTCCTGGACGCTCGTATAGCTGTGGGTCACCACCCACAGGCTATACGAGCGTGCTTTGTGATGGCCGCGATGGTCGAGACCATCGCGACCATCGAAATTGCGAGCCGGAGCCTGCGGTTGAGGTTTTCAACCGCAAGCTCCGGAGTGATTTTGGCTCTATCAGAGCCAAAATCACTCCCACTGACATCACTAGTGATGTCAGTGGGCCGGCTTCTGACGGGAGGCGTTCCCATGGGAACGCCCCCGTCAGGGAGGCACGCCCCCGGCACGCCCACCAAAGGGGGCGTGCTGTCAATCAACATCGACAGCACGCCCCCTTTGATCGGACACAACGAGCGAAGGACTTTCCTTCGCTCGTCGCGTCTGGCGCATGCGCACGACGGAGCTCCCTCCGTCGTGCGCATGCTCAGTGCATAACATCGACCCACTTGCGAGCGGACAGCCGCTCGCGAGTGGGTCTGAATCAGGCCCCTGATTCCCTACGGATAGCAACTGCGATCATGGCAGTGATTATGCTCGCAGTCTGAAGATATGCTAATCCATTGTGTTCGGTATGCCGTCGCAGGCTACATAGGGACGCCCTCCTTACCTTACACACATCCGTAATATTTAGCAAGACTGCGAAACCATCGGTAACATCGAGTACAATCGGAGCCTCACGCACACTTGCACAAGGTCAGACCTTACTGAGAAATTGCTAACCTTACGGTACGCAGTGAGAGCTCAGGCTGCGTATGGCATCGCAGTGAATAATTTATGCACGTCCCTGTAACGGCGCTGAAACGCACTAACACGCCTGTGTTCCGCCGACCACCACCCGTCGCCACCCACAAACGTCTGTTCCTGTCAATCACTCTGCGTAGTCTCTGCGATCACACATACTGCGATGCATATGCATGTGGAGAACACAACTATAGGCCGATTGTGCGTAATCACAGTTGCGATTCCTCATGAATCAGGCCCAAAGTGTTTCAATGCATTGGAAACCATTATTTCGAAAACGCTGGTAAAATAAAAACACACATCAAACGCAAAGTTTGTTTGCAAGTACAGTTTATTTTAACTTTGGTTAAAAAAAAAAATCACAAAACACTAGTCCCAGTTTCGTATTCATTTGTTAATTTTATTAATTGTTATTTTGTTAACTCATAGAACCTTGGCTCTTTTGTTAAGAATTGGTACATATACACTCCGATGTAACATGTTCATAAGAAGAATGTGTAGAATTTACTGTAGCATTTTGTTATACTTCAGTTGTTATTTTACTTGGTGGAATGTGGTTGTTAGCGTTCACTAAAGCCATGTTCTTTTCTCTTGATGACAGGGACACTTCCCAGCTCTACCATGTCAGCTTCCAGCACACATCAGGCCCTGGACAAGACGGAACCGTTCAGGGGTATGGCGGCCACATGAGAAATTGCAGAATGTGCATGTTAAAAAACAAGAACAGAAAAAGGACGTGTTAGAATGAAAACACCCAATAGTTACTGCAAACATATGTGAAACAAGGCTCGGGCAGCTGCTTTTTGGGTTACGCAAGTCATTTATATTGATCCAAATATGAAATCATCAGCAGCTTTTACATTTCCTCTGTATATTAAAAGAGTACAGAAATGTACCATTATAGTGCATTATAAAATTGGACAGATCTTTTGCTATTAATATAAGGGAGACACTAAAATCAGTTAAGAGGAAGTTATACCAATGTTATAAGTTGAGTTTACTTTCATTTATTTTTGTTTTATAAAAGAATTCTCTCTCTATAAGTAGTAAATGCGCACATCAGGGCAATGACATCAGAGGCAGAGAATGCCAGACAGCAGAAGCTAAACACGTAGGTAGACAGTGCTCTGCTCTGAAAACCTTCTCACGTTTATTTTGATATGGTGTAAAGCAGTGGTTCTCAAACTCGGTCCTCAGGACCCCACACAGGTCACGTTTTCCAGGTCGCCCAGCAAGTGCACAGGTGTATTCATTACTCACTGACACATTTTAAAAGACCCACATGTGGAGCTAATTATTTCACATGTGATTCTGTGAGGAGACCTGGAAAACATGCACTGTTTGGGGTCCTGAGGACCAAGTTTGAGAACCTGTGGTGTAAAGAGTAGAGAGAAAAACATAATCTATGCAGGCATAAAAAAGAAATGCAACTTATTTTACATGACCTGACCACTGGAGGTAATCATAACAGAAATGTGCAGAACACTACATCCTGCAGAATGGGCATCAAGCTTGGATGAATCCAGTTTTGCCATACCTGTGTATGGCCAGCCTTAGATCTGCAGGACAATCGTAGTTACTGCAGTTGTCTAGCTTGTGCACAAATATTCAACATTTTAGAGATTTAGGCCCCCATTTATTAATGATCACTATTGCAATGAGATCTGGACATGACATTACCATGAGCCATGATCACATAGCAATATGCCATCATAGCGGGCGGATGTATCATCCGGGACATGCAGGTGTGCCCGGAGAGCTGCTGGCCAGTGCCAGGGCTGCTGTGCATGCCCAGTCATGCTGATTCCACATACACGGCTGCCATTGCCTGAGAGGGTTCTGGAGGAACCCTACGCCAGCTAATTATTATCTTCAGATGGTATTGGCTGCGGGGTCAGTAATCGGAATGCATCGCATTCCTGATGTTACTAAATTTGGCAGCATCGCATCCCCCATATAAACCTATGGGGGATGCGGCTGCCTGCAGGAATGGAGGGATCACAGCAGGGAGTGGTGCGGTCCCACCTTAACACATCCGGGGGATATCAAATATTTGTGGTTAATCCCCGAAAATGGGCGTTTTCGGCATTATTCCGCAAATATTCAATGATAAATGGGCCCTATTAGAGCCAGATGCCGAGTAGGAAGTAAATTGAGCGTAAAATGGCATGCACAGGAAAATGCGTATATATGTCCATATGCTGAATTCTATACATCTTATGATGTGACCAGCACTTATTGTAAGCTTGGAAATCATTAGTGCCCACTTGCACCTGCCCTACTGTATACTTAGTATACTATACTAGGTGCTAAAGATATTCCTCTAAACAGGTGGATGCACATGTGTAGGTACAGCAGAAGATACAGCAGTAGGTATGGGAGAAGATACAGTAGTAGGTATGGGAGAAGATACAGCAGTAGGTATGGGAGAAGATGCAGCAGTAAATACGGGAGAAGATACAACAGTAGGTACAGGAAAAGGTACATTAGTAAGTGTTGGAGAAGGTACAGCAGTAGTTACAGGAGAAGATACAGCATTAGGTATAGGAGAAGATACAGCAGTAGGTACAGGAGAAGATACAGCAGTAGCTACAGGAGAAGATACAGCCGTAGATACTGGAGAAGATGCAGCAGTAGCTACAGGAGAAGATACAGCCGTATATACTGGAGAAGATGGAGAAGATGCAGCAGTAGCTACAGGAGAAGATACAGCTGTAGATACTGGAGAAGATGCAGCCGTAGATACTGGAGAAGATGCAGCAGTAGCTACAGGAGAAGATACAGCCGTAGATACTGGAGAAGATGCAGCAGTAGCTACAGGAGAAGATACAGCCGTAGATACTGGAGAAGATACAGCAGTAGCTACAGGAGAAGATACAGCCGTAGATACTGGAGAAGATACAGCGGTAGGTACGGGAGAAGATACAGCAGTAGGTACAGGAGAATATACAGCAGTAGGCATGGGAGAAGATACAGCAGTAGGTACAGGAGTAAACAGGGGTAACTACAGTAGTTGATGACCAAATAGGTACAAGAGTAGGGTATTGGAGTAGGAACAGGAGTAGGTACAGGATTAGGTACAGAAGTAGATATGGGAGATAAAGGAGAATGTAGGTTGTTAATACACCTTTAGTTGCTGTGCAGTGTCAACCTTGCATAGTGCTTCTGTGTTGTAAAGTTTTCTATAACTGATAAACAAACCAAATAAATGCATACAGGACAGCTCTAATAGAATTTTGAGGGCCACATTGCAAAATTTTAAAGGGGTCCCTAAATTTTCTAGCACCCCTCCCGTCACTTTCTTTACTCAGCTGACCAGCCACTGTCTCTTCTTCCTCCACAACCTCTGCACTTCACTTCCTGCGATCACGCACGCAGTAGTGAGCTCAAAAAGCTCCCTGCTGGATGCAGACACTGTGGAGGGGAGCAAGACCTGAAGTACAGTAGCTTGAGTGGCAGTTACATGCGACCCATCTGCTGCAGTTTCAACCCATGGATAATGGACTTGGTTCCAGTTTATATCAGATACATTTGTCTATCATTTGTGACAATAGGAGCCCTTTTTGCAGTTGAAGAAAATCTTCTGTTGCTGAATAATTTACCAATAGAATATCAAGTGTTGCTCAGCTTCCCACTGATACTGGCTGTCAGAAGAAAGTAGACTCTTAGCACTTCACCTGCCAATCCTGGTCCCCTTTGTACAGACATGAGACGGCTTTCCTACGTTAGCCAAGACGAGCGTACTATACAGATCGGGAGTCTGCGCAGGCGCATGACCTGTCTGCAGGTCTGCAATCCCGCACAGAGACTGTCAGTGATTGACAGTCTGCTGCCGTTTGTGGGCGGGGAGGGGGCGGCAATGCCATTCGTTCCCCAAAACGCACTACTGCTGTTAAATAGGAAGCTACTGTATCACCGGCCATACGCTCATTGCCATCGTCAGCCAGATGGCTTCTTAAATAGAGAAAAACCTTATCTCCATAAAGAAAACACCACTTTCAATGGATTTTTTTTTTCTATATAATAAATACATCCCAAAGTCTCAGAATGTTTATTTTCATAGTATTCAGCAAATGTTGATTTTGTAAATCTGATAGAAGCTTTTAATGTAATTTATGTACTGTATCACTTATCGTTTGAGGTTTAATTTAGATAGACGAGACACAATGATTATTATTAGTGTGCAAGCTGCATCCCACAGAAAGACTGACCTTCCTGGCTGTTCCCTTAACCTCCGGAGGGTCTTGTCTCAGATTCCAGGAGAAAACTGGATGCATATCTTTCCCATGACCCAACAGACACCCCTGGTGGACATTTCCACTTCTCAAGATAACATATAAATCGATCCAGTGTAAAAATGACACTGCCATATACAGTACATGAGTGACTGTGCCCAGTTAATGCAGTCAGCCAGTGTCTGTCAGGTCTGTTTGTCATTGAAGAAAAGTAATCTGCAACGTGCACGGTTCCCATATGTCCCTGAAACAGTTACTTACTCACAAATAAGGTCATGTAAGGACACTTTGTTGTTTTGTTAGTTTGTGTTTTCTTTGATGGCTCAGAAGGGTGGAATTCGGAGAGCACGAAAAGAGATTTGAAAATGTCTTCAGTTCGCAGCAATTATAATCATACAAGCGAAAGACATCTTCTTACCCAGATTACGTTCTTTTTCCTGAATTTTGTATCTTAATGCTGTAATAGTGTACTAAGTTGCATCATAGGGCCGTATTCAATTAGTTGCGAAAGTGCCGTTTGGAGAAAAGTTTTCTCCGATTTGCACTTTTCGCTTGTTTTCAAAGTATCTCCGTATTCAATTCCCGGGAGTTTTTGTCTAAGCGATATAAAACCAAGAGAAAAGTTTACTCCATGTATAGGCGGGTGAATTGGAAGTGCTAAATCTATATTTTGGGATGCAAAGGTGGAGATTTGGTCTAGAACCCTTTGGACAGCCCCCCTAATGACTAATCTGTAAAAAAAAAAAAAAAAGTTGAGAAGACCCCAAAAATGACATGTAATTTTTGGGGTAAAAAGTGTTGGAAAATGGGTATAAAGTGGGGGGCCTGGTACTTTGGGGGGCTATATGGATGGGACAGGTGTTTTTAGGATTGCACGAGGCTGCAGCAGGAGTATTTTTGAGATTTTTTAACTCTTCACTTTAGAGACAGTATGCTAGTACCCATTTTCATGTACCTCACATTTAATCTACTTACTTTTTCCGAAAGAAATTGCTTTCTATCATTTTTCAGCACTACTGCATATATGCATATAACAGTCAATTCTGGCACTTAAAGAATACAAAACACCTTTATTAGTGCTATTAGAACACTACTATATTGATTTGTAGGGTTAGTGCAGCTTTTTCTGAGGTACAGACTGATTTCCCCCAAATCTTAGGTACTTTTCGCCAGTTTCGCTTTCCGCTGATTTCGACTGTTTAACTTTCCGCATCTTTTGGAATTGAATACGGAGATAAGCGAGAGCGCACAAGGAAAAAGTGTCGCCTAAAAACAGGAGTAGGCGGCAAAAACATTGCGGCTTGACTTTTCGCAGCTAATTGAATACGGGCCATAGTGTGCTAAATACTTAGGATTAGTAGTTTTTTGTTGTTGTAAAGATATTGTTGTAAAGTAGCAGATTAAGGGCTCAATCCAGTTTTCTGCGATAATCTCACGGGCGCGAGTCATGGCAACAACAGCCGCACTTGACCTCGCACAGAAGTTTTTGCGGCCCCATAGGACTACGGGCAAAATTGTGCGAATTCAGGCTCGGAGGGGGCCGCGAGGGGTCTAAGATGAGGTGCCGTTGTCGTCACTTTAATGCGGTGGCAACGGCAACTCGCACCCTTCGCAGCTAATTGGATTGACCCCTAAGACGCATATTTTAAGAAAAAGTTGCTTGGCATAGCTAAGTCACAAAGTCTGTGGTGCCAAATGTGGCTATTCATGCCTTTGTTTATTGTTCAGCTCCTATTCTCTAGCTTCCTGCTGCTCCTTCAGATACATGTAGCCTTCAAAGCTTATACACATAGATCATTTTTTGTGTACGAGGTACATATCACCCCTTCCATTCACAAATAGTATATAACAGAATGAGGCTGGCTTTCATCATTGATCTGTGTAGCAGGCAAAGATAAACAAGTACACTCAATCCTTTTCTGTATGTCTTTAGCATGTGCTCTGGGATTTTCTCATAGTGAACTCATAATATGAATGAATGCAGTAGTTGGAATCTAGATTCCGCTAGTATATGCTTAAATTCATGTAAACAAAATGCACTATAATATCAATGACCTTTGACCTTTTTCAAATATTGTTTTAACATTTTTGTGTGTTTAGTTGCTGCAACATTCAATGGCCACTACATTGCTCTATTTTGTGTCTCTTTTCATCCAGGTGTTCAACATGCAAAACCTCCCATAAAACCCAAACCGATTGTGCCTCCACGTCCCAAGGATATTTTGTGTCCAAGTCCAAACTCTGAAATTAAAAATCCTTTATTGTCCCCGACGTATGCTCCCTGCTCTCCAACGTCTGATATCCCTTCGGCACTTAAGATCTCTCAGCTCACAGGACCTCAACCCTATGGAACCAGACGGACCTCCTTGAGGAGATGGTCATCCTCTGTGGGAGAGGATGCGAATCAGGAGAGTAGTCTATCGCCAGTGGAAAATACAGCTTCAGATTTAGCAATCAAAGTTGTAACCCAGCCACTATCATCTTCTTTGAAGCCATTGCAGACTGGGACAGTTTGGAAAGGCAAAAGTCCTTTTATGCTGACAACTCGAGGGTGGGGGGAACAAAGATGGAATCAAAGCAAAGATGCCAACGAGAGGTGAGATAAGTATTTTCTACTCTCTCTTTGAACACTTTAATAGCATTTTCCTTATTTTGAAACTCTTGGCCCTTTGGCTACTGGCTTTTGTCTTATGTCTGCATCCATAGCTTTAATAAAAAAAATAACTTAAGGGCCCAATACAATAGATCCTTTTGACTAGTAGGATGGTAGGGTCACACAGGATCAGGTAACCTTCCATCCCCTAGTTTGAACTCAGCAGTGTGGGCCATCTCTCTTTGGAGTGACGTGACATGTGCACCCATTATTGACTTATGATGCCTGACTAAACATCGTGTGGGCTGTAGGTAGTCAAGAGATGTGATAGCAAGGGTTACCACCTCCATTCTAGACTACAGCAATTGCCTACTTATCTGTACTTTCCTCTTGTTTTATCTCCCTCTAGTTTTCTATCTGTGCCTCTCTATATTTAACACCTCTGTTTATTTTGGCTTTTCTCAGTGAGTCAGCATCCCAGAAACCCAGCTTCAGTCTAGCAAGTAAACATAGAGATCTGAAAACAAGAGAATCAACTTCTTTGGAAGAAACCCCAGAGTCAGCCAGCAATGGCAGAATTACCTCAGACTTAGGACACGGAAATATTGCTGTAGAGGCACAAAACCTAAAATCAAGTCCCACAGAAACCACAAGTCACTCTGAAGATGTGGTTTCTCCAGGATTAGGTTCTTCTGGGATACATAAAAGTTTGGAGAAACCAGCAGAATATAATGAAATTAAAAAATCCCATGATACTTCCTCCTTGAAAGTAGTTTCCCCACAATCTGATTTTGATGTTGGAGTTTGTAAACAGCCCTCAGAATATGATTATAAGCAAGACATCAGCGGGCAATCCTTTGGGAGTAAGAGTGATGAAGAAGTTACTCAGGTCACTATTGTGAAATCCCAAAATAAACCAAATGTTCTAATTGAATCTGAAGAATTTAAAAACGTACAGATTCCTAATTCCACCAAAAATGGAGTGTCTACAACATCATATACAGGTCCAACGCCAGGACTAAAACCATATCCTGGTGAAACCAGTCCAAATCAAGTGGAGAACGAGAATGCTGGCCATCATCAACAAGTCGCACATATTGCTCTTGACCATCCCCCGCGATTTACAGAAATGACTGGTGAACTTCACCCGAAATACATTGATACAGATTATACAGAACACTCACAAAATCATGGTGCTGCCAGTGTGCAACAGTCGGAGATCAAGTCTGTGGAGCCCACTGCTCAACAGGAAGAGTATTTGACCCCGAAGACCAAAGACCTTCTGAAACCATCTGTGCGGTTTGCAGTGCCTAAAGGGAATGAGCTGGCTAGTGAAAGCTTAAGAGAAACACAGCAAACATTGGACTCTTCACTTAGTGATTCAGTAGAACCAGCGATTCAGGAAATATATAGATACCATGAGCATGGGAAAACAGAAACAAGAACATCGACTAAGGAGGAGCAGGGTGATTTGTCAGCTCATCTGCAGGTAAGAGTCCTGAAAGATTGTAATTGTCCATTATTTATAAAGCAGCAACATAATAACCAGCTTGTAACAACCACTCACCAAACACACAGAGAAGAGTGCACTGTCAGTAGACTTAGTGAAGAGTAGACTAATTTGGAGGGCTATTTATCATTGAGAGCCCCATTGCATATATTAGTAACACTTGACTCATTGGGGTATATTTACTAAAGTACGGGTTTTTAGAAGTAGTGATGTTGCCCATAGCAACCAATCAGATTCTAGCTATTATCTTCTATAAGGTGCTAAAAAAGTGGTAAATATAATCTGATTGGTTGCTATGGGCAACAACTCCACTTCTAAAGACCCACACTTTAGTAAATATGCCCCATTGACTCAATGGTCCAGGCTTTGCAGTTGGGCTCATATAGATAAAGAACAGGAATTGTGGTGTACTCTTTGTAAAATTAAAGTAGATGAAAAACTCATAGTGATACTGATGTAAGTGATACAAATAACTTATGTTGGAAGTAACGGAGATCGGGCAGAATGAAAAACAAGAAAAAAACTATGCAGAGGATGACAGCATTTATTTATTCTGTCATTTAGAATATTAAAGAGTGTGTTTTGGTGTTTCTGTCACTAATAGTTCCTGGTTGTTTTCTTTTAAAATAATCTGTGTGAGCAGATGTTCAGGCTGTACGATCACTCATATCACTACAGAGCTTAAGCTTATAGAGCCAGAATAGGCACAGGATTGGGGGATATTGTGCCAGTAGCATGGTTGTTTAGGCACAGTGTGATGGTATTACAGACCTCCTCCATGTCTCCTCTGCTATCTCGGCTCTATTGCTCCACCATCGGGGAAAGTCCTTCGCCGCCTGTTGACCCCGGAATGGAGATGGTCCCTCCCACTACCGGCCCCGCCTTTAACTGATTGTTGTTCGGGAGGTAGCGGGTCTCTAGACACAAACCGGTCTCTGTTAGCAGCATCATACTGCCAACCGCTTCCGTTCCGCCGAGTCACCTCTAGCAGCACTCTCCTCCAGCAACCCTCCTCCAGTCCACCCAACGGCCGGATGTTGGCCGTTAGTATTGTTAGACGGTTTTCCTGCTGCAGCGTGTGGTGACCTATCACCCTCACCAAACAGGCCCCTAGTGTACACTGTTGCTAATGACATCCACGATATACAGTACACCTCAGATAGGGGCTGTGTCCATCACAGTAGTATGTCCCAACATTAAGGGGTCTATGTACTAAGCAGTGATAAGTGACAGAGTGAAAAGTGATAAGTCTGTGATAAGTGCCAGCCAATCAGCTCCCAACTGGCATCGCACAGGCTGTGTTTGAAAAATTACAGTTGGGAGCTGATTGGCTGGCACTTATCACTTTTCACTCTGTCACTTATCACTGCTTAGTACATAGACCCCTAACAATGAAACAGAGGGCACACATATATGGGGCATCACAACAGGACTGGGGGATATTGTACCAATAGCATTGTTGTTTAGTAAGAGCACAGCTGTATTGGGACCAACTATTTTTTACTGTTTATTCTGCTCTTCACTGAATGTATTAATTAACTTTTATGCGGCGTCTACAAACATATTATGCAGTGCTTCACAGGGATTAGTTCATTATGCACACTGGTCCCTTTTCATGCATCAAAAACAGCAAATGTGCAACACTGTAACAGGGCTAAGATTTACCCTGTGCCGGCCCGACCCCTGAGCTCCCGACATAATGATGTCACGTTCATGATGTCATTACATCACAGAGGGGGCAGGGCCGAAAGCATTGGGGAAGTGCAGCACTGAACTAGCGTCCTCAGGGTGCCCGTCTGGAGCATCTAAAGGGCACCCAGGCAGCATTGCAGTAGTGATCCTGGCTTCAGGGTGCTGTTCCAGGCACTCTGCTAGCCAGAAGCAAGGGCCATGAGTCGGCGACGGTACTGCCCACAGAGTCCTGTGCTCGGGGGGCCGCACCGGTTGCACACCCCTAGTTATTGCCTTTTGGTCTGCGCATGTGTTGCAAGTTTTCCTGGAGTCCATAGAACAGCAGAACCCCTTCAGATTTCATAAGGGTAGGAAAGTATTTTTTAGGGCCCCGGATGCGTAGTGCCACCTGTTTTGGGGATCCCAGAAATATACCATACTGACATCGGCGGCTTTAACCAACAGTCTTAAAATGGCAATAGGAATTAATGCTAAGCCAGGCTTGTTCAGCATGAATTCCTATTTCCGTTTTAAAATCATCCAATGGTGCCGGCTTTGATAAACTGACACTTCGTAAATTTACCCCTTGTAGGAAACTAAAAAAAAAGGTTGAGCACCACTTTTTAATCATTATTAACTAGGAGAAAAACATGATATTGTAAATGAACCAATTTGGTTTCATTTTAAGATAGCAGGAACTGTTTAAAATATTGAAAATATTGAATGTATGTAATTAGTTGTGTCTACTAAAGCTGGGTATACACGTGCAGATAAAATGCCTGTCAGACCGACAGACATTTTATCTGGCAGCCTGCCAACCGCAGATGTCCGCGGCACACACTGAGATTTCTCTCACAGTGTATTCGGCAGACATCTGCGCTCCACCCCCGGGGGAGGAGACATTTCCCTGTTCCTTCCATGGAAAGGAACACAGGAAATGTCTGTCTGTCGGCTGCGGCTGGGCATACACAGCCCGATGCGGCCAACAGTTTACCTGTTAAATATTGCATCAGACTGGCATGCTGGACAATCCGGCATGTCAGACCAAGCAATATTTAACCCTCGGTCGCCCGCACACACGCTACAATTATCGGGGCGATCCGTGGATATCGGGCGGATCCAGGGGCGGTTTGGGCTGCCGGGAAAGCAGGAAAGTTCCCGCTGGGCCTGTCCCTTGAACCCCTCTGGTGGGCTGGTTGACACTGCCTGCAGGGTGCCTCGCTTCCAGGAACGCAAACCGGAGGCTCCCGGCTACATCACTGTGCTGTGCAGTGTCCTCCTCTCCCTCAAGGTAAATCCCTTTTGATCAGCCCTAGCCGCCCGCCGTCAGCCCCCTCAGCCTCAGCCCTAGCCGCCCGCCGTCAGCCCCCTCAGCCTCAGCCCTAGACGCCCGCCATCAGCCCCCTCAGCCTCAGCCCTAGCAGTGTGTTTTATTGTTTGCTGTAGGGAGTCAGTGTGTTTTATTGTTTGCTGTAGGGAGTCAGTGTGTTTTATTGTTTGCCGTAGGGAGTCAGTGGGCCTGATTCAGAGCCGGACGCTATTTGCAGACGCTCGTTCTAAAAAAGGGGCCGGATATTTAAATTGAGCGCTCGCTCTTTGTGGTGTGTGGACGCCTCTATGTCTGAGCAAGCGTCTGAAAAATGCGCTCACTATTTTGTAAAGACGCCCCTTTGCCGTTCGCATCACACGTCATGTCCGGTATTTATTAGATTAATCGGGAACATCTGAACTACTCGCAGTGCTTGTGGTAGGATTTTCTTCCCGCTATCACTGCGAGCAGTTCAGGCTAAAAGACAACCAAGTGACGTGGTCGATGACGCTCCTTTACTAATTATGCACTCCCATTAAACGCCCTTTTGACCGTTAGGCACGCCTGTGTTCGGATCTCTCCTCCCCGTTTTCAAGCCCTGTTATCACCCACAAACGGTACATTCTGTCACTCAAATTAGCAGCCCCTCGCTGTTTTACGAGCGCACGATTTCAAGGGGTTGGCTATAGAGACGCTGTATTGCTCACATTGGAGGCCGTACACAGACGGATGATCTGCATATAGCATAGGGCTGGTGAAAGTTTAAATGGCGTGTCGTCTAAAGATGGCGGTGGCGTCTAAAGATGCACAGAGCATAATTGCAGTGTCTGTAGACACTGACAATGGGCGTCTTAGTCCTTTCTTATTCAAAAGCACATATATACACCAGGGAAGGCATTGTAGCGTAATTAGCATAAAGTCGCAGACCCAACTGCAAAAGACACAAGAAAGTCTGCAACTGCGTCCAACGCAACAAATCAGGCCATATGAGGAGGGGTTCTGCCCCCCTCTACAGACGCCACAGCCTCAAAAGACCCTGCCCCCATTAGGGCTGCTTCCATACATTTCCCGGGCTGGTTTTTCAGCCAAATCCGCCCCTGGGCGGATCGCCCCGATAATTGTAGCTTGTATGGCCAGCTTTAGATATGTGAGAACATATTAATTATACAGATGATATCTATGGTTGTATAAAGTTATATGTAAACTATAAAATCCCTCTGAACTCTGAGCTTTAGTTGCAGCATGAGTTTGAATTCATTCTTTAATAATACACATAAAAGTAAAATCTTAGCAGCCAATATTCCAGCACAAATTATGTTGTGGGAAAGAAATGACAGAAATAATGGGAAACGTATGAAAGAGGGTGTGAGACAAGTATGATACAGTATAAGCTAAAATGAAGTATAAGACTATAATACAATAAGAATTATCTTAATTCGCCCATGCACCCTCTTGTGGTTGACAGAGAAACTAAACACATTGTTCCATTGCAGGCTAATGCCTGCAGACAGAATTAGCATAATAGATTACCATACAATCGGATCAAACGCTACTGGGTGTGACACGCCACTACCCAGCTCACCTCTCAGGTATATTTGTACTCAGGCTGTGCCTAAGATATTTTTTACGTACACACTGTATATGTGCTGCTCTATTCTAGGATTCGGACCAATGGGTATATTTACTAAAGTGTGGAATTTTAGAAGTGGAGATGTTGCCCATAGCAACCAATCAGATTCTAGAAGGTACTAGATAAATGTTAAGTAGAATCTGATTGGCTCCTATGGGCAACATCTCCACTTCTAAAAACCTGCACTTTAGTAAATATACCCCCAAACCTTAGAAATGTATCTAGCTGAATTGCATCCTCAATCAAAATCCTATAGAAAACTTTCTTGCCTGTTGTCACACCTACATGTATGAGACAAGCACACACCTCCCAAGTGACCTGATTTCGGTAGGACAGACACATTTTGAAAAGAAAAGTATCAGGGCTACTGCATACTCTGTACCGGAACCCGGCACACCTGTTATGATGACATACGCAATCACTGGTGGAGTTATGGGGTGCAGGAACGTGGTTGCCGGGCTCCTTCTTTGCAGTAGGCACCATTCAAGGTAGAATAGGGTGGCGGAGTGCTTTCCCGGCTTTGAGACCTAGGTGGTGGCACTGGTCGCACATCCCTCTTTATAGCAGTGCTGTCTTGCCGTCCTATCTTGCAAGAGTTGTGAACGTATGTAACTGCACACAGTGATTCAAGCGCTTGAAGCAGATGTGTGCACCAATACACGGGTGTTTTTATGTAGTGGAGGGGTGTTGGGGCAGCTTAGCACTTTAGAAGCTCAAATAACTGTTATGCTACAAAATGGATATATCAACAGCCATATACAGAATATAGACTCCCAATTAGCCAGTCATATCTTGCACAGATTACTACCCCCAACTGCCATCCAAATGCTGCATGGAAACCCTGCAACTGCCACACATTTTGTGATGAGCATATTTTAGATTACATACATGTTTATTTGACATAGTTTTTCACCTTACCTAGATTTATGCCAAACAGCAATGGTTTACAGTGCAAAATAGCAACATTTGCAGAATTGCAGAAGTTTATACTAGCCATACTTTCCTCCCTGAGAGACTCCCAAAGTTCAGGGAGTTCCACAGACTCTCAGAGAATGTGCCACCCTTACGGATCTGGCCCACTTCCCCATAGAGATGCAATTTGCAGTTGATCATGTCATTATAGCCCCAGCCCTACTGCATGATGCAGCAAATGTCAAATCGTCATCGCAACCCACACACCAGTACTTTGGACCTCCCCTCCGGAATCATCCAGTGTGGAACAACAAGAAGTACTGTAGGCAAGCATAGTATTGTCAAGGTGAATACAGCTCAGCACCTGAAGTGATGTAATCTCAGGGTTGGATCCCTGTTGCTGGTAGCTGAAGGATTAAACTGAGCCATAGGGGCATATGTATGAAAGCTTGATGTGAGATAAAATCGTGAGATATATATCACCAACCAATCAGCTTCTAACTTACATTTTGCAGGCTGTGTTTAAGAAATGATAGTTTGGAGCTGATTGGTTGGTGATATATATCTCATGATTTTATCTTACATAAAGCTTTGATACATATGCCCCATAATGAAAGACAACCCAAAGTTTGACACAAAGATAAGCAGTCAGGAAACTGATGTGGGTGGCCAGGAACAACGCCAGGGCAATAAGAGCTGAGTCGGTCCTGTGAATGCCAAGATTCAAAGTCCAAAAGATCAAACATCAGAGTCAGGAAACCAAGAACAGCTACACTAGATTGCAAGCATAATAAACAGGCACAAGTGCTGTAGTTTTCCATGCTTCATATACCCCCACTGGGTTGCAGGGGATTGGCTGCAGCCAGGAAGTGGGCGGAGAGCAGTCCAATACACGATGGTCAAGTGTTTTCAGAACAGGAGCCTAGGGAAACAGCTCATGCTGAGGCTTATATATATATATATGTAAGTCTAGTATAGTCTGCACTCACTGCAGCCAATGTCAGCCCAAAGGGGTGCACCTCAATGTAACCACATGGAGCATCCAGGGTCCATGCATGTGTAGCGAGGGCACTCACCATAATTAAGCAAAATTAAGTCCAGTTTATTCACATACCACCAGTGTCATATAGCTGTAAAGTCGGAAATCATCAGAGGACGGCGGTGGTGTGGAGGTCACCTCGAGTAACTATCTGGATCCAGCGTGGTACGGGGGTATGCTTGTCCTAATGAGGGGACTGCCCCATTCAAGGACTCCGTCAGTTGCCCTTAGCCGCCATGAGGTACCTGCAGGACTCCAACTTCCGGCAGCGGCGGAAAGCGGTCACTCACCTGACCGCTGACCTGAGTGACCGCTTGCTGCCGCTGCCGGAAGTTGAGGAGTCCTGCAGGTACCTCATGGCGGCTAGGGGCAAAATGGCGGCTAGGGGCAACTGACGGAGTCCTTGAATGGGGCAGTCCCCTTATTAGGACAAGCACACCCCTGTACCACGCTGGATCCAGATAGTTACTCGAGGTGACCTCCACACCACCGCCGTCCTCTGATGATTTCCGACTTTACAGCTATATGACACTGGTGGTATGTGAATAAACTGGACTTAATTTTGCTTAATTATGGTGAGTGCCCTCGCTACTTTATTTTTCTTTATACATATATATATATATATATATATATATATATATATATAAAATCCAAAAAATCCAACGATAAGAACAGCACTCTCAAAATCTCCAATGATTCCAGCTGGGGTGCAACGTCTCAAGGCCAACTTGCCAGAAGTTGCCTAAATATAGGTTTGTGGGTAACAAGAGGGCACTCACCAGTCTTCTTCAAAGTCACGCAAACATTTATTTCATAGTGGTCACATACTGTGTAAACAAGATGTCGACGTTTCGGTCCAGGCACGAAAGACAGATCCTAGGATAGAAAGAGCACTTTTTATTCTAGGATCTGTCTTGTCTTGACAAAGGTCCGTGCCTGGACCGATACTTGTAGTGGGAGGCAATCTGCACCTACAAGTTGTGTATGTGTAAAACAAATCTTCAAGCACACAAACGTTTCACATGCTGTCTAGATGTCTCATGATTTATTGAGTCACAGTTTAGGTTAAATTGAAGAGTATTTTAATAGAAATGTGAAAATTAAATGTGATTAATGCATATTTTTACACATACCTTCTTACTGTATCAGAATCTCCGGGAGACTTCCGAATTTTGTAGGGTACTTCCCATGAGAGTAGACCAGCTACCGGGTTTATGAAGATGCGATTATCTGCGATTTGCGCCATCGTGGTCCTGTCACTGCTTCACAGTGCCATAAATCATTGCGTTGTGCTGCAGGGGGATGGTCCAGCAATAGTGCCATATACTGCACCACGCCCATTACACTTCATTGCTGGATCTTCCCTTCTGCGATCTCCCGTATCATTAAAAAGTCTACAGGTATGGTTTTCACTTTTTTTATAGTGAACCTCTACAGCGTTTTCTCTCTGCACACCTAAGCACACTTACAGTATATAGGTGCCCCTGTGAAAAGTATACAGTACGGTTCATAAAGGTGGGGCAACAATGTGCTTAGCAGCTCCAGGGTCAGATAATCACAAAAAATACCCTGAGAGTGGTTCCGTGCTGCCGGCTCCCCCTCTTTTCCTCCTTACACTTATCTCCTTCAGATGATGGGTGACCTGGTGAGCGCCTCGGTGACCCAGTCATCTGATCGCTGTGCCTCGATCATCTTATGCAGTAAACTGAGGATGCAGCACAGCATCTCAATATACAGATCAGAAGACCGGGTCACAGCGATGAGATGACCGGGTCACCAAGTCACTCACCAGGTAACCGATCACTGGTCTGGGTGCAGGTAAGTTATTTTAATTCTAATTTATTTATATAGCAGACTAGTATCGTAGCTGCCCACATTTTCGCACCCTAATCCATACCGGACGACTTTTTACCTGAGCCTGCCGAGAAATGCCAGAAGGGATGTCCCAGGTGATGGGTGTGGGGGGTATACTTATGTGAATCATGTCATTGCATCCCAGGACTGGCCATTTCTCTGGGAATCCAGGAGGCTGATATACACTTTAAGGAGTTCGGGAGAGTCCCCCGAAATTGAAATGTCTCCTAGACATTACAAGAGCATAGACAAGTGTGTCCTAATCCAGGAGAGTTGGAAATTAAGCATTACCTTATTCTTAGGTGACCTTCTTGGCTAGATTTGGGCACAATTCTAAAAAAAAACCCACCTTGAGTGAAAATACATTTTGAATCCATGGCGGAACCATGAGGCACTGCAGGTGGGGCAGAGTTAAATGCCCAGTATTTGTGGGCTACATGCAATGCAGCCAGTATTTATTCTGCATGAAACAAAAATCATATATGTACCCCACAGGGGCGTATTAATGCCCAAGGGGCCTTGTGTGCAGTGGGCCCCCTCTTCTGAGCAGCGAAGGCCCCCCTCTAAGCCCGCATCAAACCTTGTGCCGGCAATTGGGTCCTTCCTCCTTCCTGGCACCATTTTCTCAGTGATATTCGGGAGAGTGGCAGAGCCTTTGCTTTCACTGCGCTGCGCCATCTTCCAATAGATGTCACTGGGATGGCACCATGGAGGAGGAGGTACCCGCTTGCCGGCACAATGTAAGTATACTAAGGATGCAGGGTGTGTGGTGCGGGGCCCCCATGGACCCAGGGGCCCATGTAGACCGCACATCCTGCACCCATTATAAATACACCTATGGCACCCAACATGGTTTGTCCAGGTGCAAAGTTACTTTTTATTTATTACTCTGCTCCCAAATCAGAATCAGCCCGTCTGTGTAGTTATCCTGTATGTGTTTTAAGGTGTTTTAACCATGTTATTCTGTAATTGTACTATATGCTAAAGCTGAATACTGTCAATAATAATATGTGATACTTTGCTGTAGGGAAGCTGCAGGCCAAAGTATAACTTTAAAAACTGGTTTCTCTTGAGTTAAATCACAGGAGGCTCCTGATTATTTTACTGGATACTGACAAAGCTGCATACTCAGAATTCTGCCACCACATGTGAGTTCAGATAATGATCGCTCTACATAAGAGACTCCTAGTTCTCACACATCACTCAGAAGAACTGGTTTTGACCCTGGGCTGTCTAGCGTCAGTAATTGTGTTCTAGTCTGCTTAGTCAGCTCTTTTGATACACTCACTAACGTAACTAGCGTAGGTGCAGGGGGTGCGACTGCTATGGGGTCCAGGCTGTCTCCGGGACCCGGCCGCCCCCCTGCACCTACGCTGCCAGGAAAACCGTGGTTGCGTCCTCCTTCAGCAGTGTGCTGCGCAGGGCAGGTACATCTGCCATCCCGGTCGGCTCTGTCTCTGTCTCTCTTTACTGACTGATACTGGGAGGAGGCGTGGCCGTGAACCGGAGATGTACCTGCCCCACCTCCTCCTAGCATGAGGCTTTTTCATACCTGCCAGTTTTTCCCGTCCGGCAAAAAAACGTCCGTTTTTTTTGCTGGGGGTTAATTTTAGTGATGCATGGAAGCGGGTGGGTCCTTTCAGACGCCACAGGCACTGCACGGTCGCCGTGTTACAGCCGGGAATACCCACTGAGAAGGACGTGCCCGTGCCGTCACTGCGAGTCAGTGGAGTATAGAAAACAATGGGGTAGATGCATTATAGCGGCACTTAACGTGCCGCTATATCGTTTCCTGATTCGCCTCCTTACCGAGGCGAAGCAGGAAGCACTCCTGATGAGATGTATAAACATCTCATTGGCTGGAACGGGGAAGCGATAACTCCCCCCTCTGGTGCTCCCCACTAGAGACCGCAGCGCATCAGCCTAGCGCTGATGCGCTGTGTCTCAGTCCTGGCCGGCTCCACTGAGCATGCGCGGGATCTCGCAAGTATCACGAGATCCCACGTGCAGCCTGGAGCCGGCAGCCGCTGCAGCAGGGACAACGCTGTCCCTGCTGTGGAGATAGGGCAGCACCAGGCTGTAGCTGTCGATAGTGACAGCTACAGCGGGCCGAACGGTCAGGCGATCGGACCGTTCATACACGGCCCAGGCTATCGTCAAACCCCAGATCATACATCGGGTAGAAGCGGTATCAGCGCACATAACGTGCACTGATACTGCTTCGGAGCTTCTTACATCTCCCCCAATGTTTCCTTACACACACACCGGCCGGCTTGTACTGCAGCTACTGCTGCTGTGTATGCTCACTAGATGAAGGGAAAAAAAACAAAACATTAAAACGTCTCAAAGCCGTTCCATGTGAAAGGCACAAGTGCCTGAAACAAACCGACCGGCTTCTGCCTGTTTTTTGGCCAGCCTGTGTGAAATAGCCCTTAGTCAGTGAAGAGAAACGGAGCTGACCGGGAGAGGAGATGTACCTGCCCTGGCCAGCCTACGCTGAAGAAGGACAACCACGGTGCAGAGGTAAGTCGAGGAGGGGGGTGGAGTCACGGTGGACGTAGGGCGGCCCCGTGAAAATGTTGCTAGGTCTAGTTACGCCCCTGGATACACTGTTCTTCATGACAGACAGGGACATTTGATTTAGCCGCAAAAATGAAGTCTTATGTTGCAATGCCTAATAACAGCTTAAACAGTTCCATGTAAAGCTATACATTATTTGTGGAAAATGTAAATCCTGTCTCAGCACTGAGCCTGGAATTTCTGAATCTGAATGTTGGAAATGAAACAGCAGAGGACACAGAAACACCCAGAAGAAGTATAGGGTGCAGCTTTGACACTTCCTATATATATCCCTCTAATTGTTTTGCGTCTCCTTCTTTGCCTACAGTATCTATTCTATTCAGTGCTAGCCGTGAAGTGAAATTGCAGAACTGTCTCAGGGGCCTATTCATCAACACTAAAATAAAGTTTTTAAGGACATTTTCCATAATTAACGTTATTTTAGTATTCATGAAGACATTTAGCACAGGTGATATCATTGATATCTCCTGGTTAAGTCCGCCTGCGTTAATTTCCACACTCCCCATACATTAGTACATTAGTATGGGGATATGGAAATTATGCTATTCATAAAATGCAGAAAATTATGTATTTTCGGAACTTGACAGTGTTACTATATGCCACTCTGAGGTGGCGTACAG
This sequence comes from Taudactylus pleione, assembly GCA_031769625.1. Taxonomy (NCBI): domain Eukaryota; kingdom Metazoa; phylum Chordata; class Amphibia; order Anura; family Myobatrachidae; genus Taudactylus; species Taudactylus pleione. The sequence continues at coordinate 397,322 of JAUIMM010000135.1, forward strand.
CGGGTTACACTAACCTGCTGTCAGCTGGGCAGGTCCTCCTCGGCTCCTTTCGGCGCTCCCTGGTCCCTCCTCTGGCTCCGGTGACTGCTCTGACACCGTGTTCTCCCGGCAGAACACAGTAAAGTTTAGAAAAAAAATATATATAGTATTTTTTTTTTCTAAACTTTACTGTGTTCTGCCGGGAGAACACAGTGTCAGAGCATCAGCCAGTGCCACAGGTGGCTGCAGCGGCCAGGTGAGTAGGGGACAGGGAGGTGAGTGGAGGGGGTGGGGGGTTGGGGGGGATACACAATTACCGCAGCTGTAGGCAGTGCTGCGCATGCGCTGCTTTTACAGATGTAACGCAGCTTTAATCACTGCTGCGCCTGGCAGCACTGATTCCAGCTGCGGTAAGGTAGTGTAGAGAGGGAAAAGTATCTATTTCCCGAAAAGCTGTCATCGCAAAAATTACAGCTTTTCGGAATAGATAGTTATGGGGAGGAGGAATGATGAATTCCCCGGTAATTAGGTAGAACTCCCTGCGAGTTCTAAATCTAATTACCTCCAGAGAATTTTTAGTAATGATGAATAGGCCAGTCAGTATGACAATGCCTGAAATCATTAGAGGCAGTGAAAGCTTGTCCATTTGTGTAGCAAATGTTTCGTATTTGCTCACTGCACATAACTGGGATGTAACAGGGCGCTCGCATGAAGGCTAAGTTCATCTGCTTTAAGGTGTGGATGGTATTGCTGCAAGGAAGCGGCTGTGCAATACCGTCCAGCAAATATTGAAATGCTGCAGGATGCGTCTATAGAAGCAGACGCCTTCTGTCAGTAATTGTGATCTGAGGGCCAGAATCAGAGACGGACGCTCTGAAAGAGCGCTCGCTCTGAATCCGGGCGTTTTTATTTTTTGGAGCGGCATCCTGGCCGCTCGCATAGCTGTGGGTGACCACCCACAGCTATAGTGAGCGGCCAGATTGATGGTCGCGATGGTCAAGACCATCGCGACCATCGGGCTTGCGACAACACCCTTGTGGTAGGGTCTTGTGGCCGCAAGCCCCAGAGAGCTTTCGGCTCTAACAGAGCCGGAAGCTCTCCCACTGACATCACTGGTGGGGCCGCCCCCAAACAGCAAGCGTTCCGTTGGAACGCCTCCATTTGGCCGGCCACCCCCCCCCGGCCCGCCCACCAAACGGGACGAGCTGTCACTCACCATCGTCAGCTCGCCCCCTTTGGTGCGAGACCCGGAGCGACGGAGCACCCGTCACTAGCCGGGTCTCACGCATGCGCATGATGGAGCCGGCTCCGTCGTGCGCATGCCCAGTGGGCAAACATCGACCCGGTTGCGAGCGCTCAACGCTTGCGACCGGGTCTGAATCAGGAACTGAGTGCATCGTTCATAGTCGCTGCATCAGTTCACCATCACGACCATCGGCGAAAGGACCGGCCAGTCTGGATAAGCTTGTGAGGCCAGGAAATCTGCATTCACCGACACAGACTCTGGCATTGGGACTCCCGGAAAATGATGGTGACGCAGCCCGTTTCTGAGGCCCAGCAAGATCGAAGGACCCTTTCTGCACATGCGCTGACCCCAAACAATCGTATTAGTACATAATAACCCATTGGGTTTACCTACTAATCTGAAACAGGACCTAAACCCTATATGTGCATAAAGTATATGTAAAATATATACAAATATATAAACATTGTGGCCATAATTAAACTTTCCCAATTCAGAACTGTCTGTAGATCTAACTAATAGGTGGAATGCCACCAAATTAAGGGGCCTATGTATCAAAGCTGGGAGAGAGATAAAATTGTAACAAATAAATTGCTAACCAATCAGCTCCTAACTATCGTTTTTTAAACACAGCTTGCAAAATGTAAATTGGAAGCTGATTGGTTAGTACTTTATCTCTCACAATTTTATCTGTCTCCCAGCTTTGATACATAGGCCCCTTAGTGAGTATATTATTCAAGGCACGGGGAAAAGAATTTTGTGAAAAAAAATATTTAAGACCATGTAATAGGGTGAGAGCTTACAAAAATTTTTTCACACTATTTAAACTCTGCCAATATAATACAGTCCGAAAACATACAAACTCCCATGTTTTTCAGACTCGAAAATCTCTCCCAATTTAAACTCTCAACCAGATATTTTCCCATTTTGAAGATACAACTCGACCAATGTATTAGTGTGAGCGTTTACTGCTAAATTCTCACATGTTCTAAACTCACCCTATTACATTTGGCCCTTAGTTCCAAAATCTGCCAGTAGGGGAAATATGGCGCTGTAAAAATAAAATGCATGGAAAATTACATTTCTAATTTTTTTTTTCCTCTTTGCAAAAATTTGCACCATGCCATTATAGCTCTCTGATGATGGGGAAAAAAAATGCAAACCTTTAGTTTTATGCACATTTTCTGCTCTCTTAGTGCAGCATGCACTTTTTGCTTTTTGGAATAAAAATTTCAGGTCAGTTAAGTTTCTTTTCTCAGGTATTTTTACAAAGGAATGTTGGCCGATTATCGTCAATCTGTGCAGGCGTCAAAGTACTGTAGTCGCTCGCAGCGATTATTTATTTGCAGTGAGATTGACAGCGCCGGTCGTAGCGGGTCTCTTTCCAAAGGGGGCGAGCTGTCGATGTTGAGTGACAGCTCGCCCCGTTTGGAAGGCGGGCCGGGGGGTGGCAGCCCAAACGGAGGCGTTCCCATGGGAACGCCTACCGTTTGGGGGAGGCCCCACTGACATCACTAGTGATGTCAGTGGAGAGCTTCCGGCTCTGACAGAGCCAGAAGCTCTCCGGGGCTTACGACAAGTGAGACCCTACCCTAGGGTCTCGTCGTAAGCCCCGATGGTCGCGATGGTCTCTGACCATCGCGACCATCACCCGAGCGGTCGTTAGAGCTGTGGGTGTAAACCCACAGCCTAACAACCGAAACAGAGGCGGGCGGTCAGGATGCAAGCGGCCGCCCAGTTTCTGAGCGACCGCTTGCATCCTCCGACCGCCTCTGAATGAGGGCCTTAGTTCCTTCGGCCATTCTGCATGACCATCGAGTTACTCAGGACTTCTAACGTCGAGACAGTCCTTCAGAGTGAATCGGTATGAACAGGGCCATAGCTAGGGTAGTGCGGCCGGTGCCATCGCACAGGGCACCACAGGTCAGGGGGCGTTGTTTGGGTCTGTCAAATTTCTGTTTATTATCATTCTTGCTTGTAGCTTCCTCTTATTTCATCCCCAGCATCTCCTGGCCTCTCCTATCTCTTCGCTGGCCCTTCCCCATGAGGCCATGGCCCTTTTTTGGGTGCATTATGTCCCTTTGAAAAATGAGGGGGGTGCCAATGCTCTTTCTGGCAGAGGGCACCAAAAAGTCTAGTTACGGCTCTGGGTATGAAATAATGCTGGCCGCATGGCCGGCGGTTCGATTCCCGGCAGCGCCTGGCCGACAGATGAGCAGAGCCCGACAGCGGAAGCCCGACAGCGCTGGAAATCACGATCGTCGCTAAGGTAAGTCTAAACTAACCTAACCCCCTAACCCTAACCCTCCTTAGGGGGTTCCCCTAACCTCCCCACAAAGTGCCTAACCCTAATCCCCACTCTAAGTTGCTTAACCCTAACTCCCCCCCCCCTTCCCCGCTGCCTAAACCTGTCCCCCGGGGGGTGCCTAACCCTAAGTGCTCCCCGGGGGTGCCTAACCCTAACCCTCCCTCGCCCTAGCCTAACCCTCCCGGGGGGGTGCCTAACCCTAAGTCCCCCCCGGGTGCCCTAAACCTAATCCCCCGCTCGCCGCCCCCAGCATCCCTTCGATCGGCCCCCAGCATCCCTTTCACCATCGCCGGGATCGTCTGGAAGCTGGCTGTCGGTATTAAGGCAGCCGGTTTCCCGATTGTATGCCCTTCAGAGGCCTTTCTGGATAATGCATGGCCTGACGGTCACACATGGGCATTAGCTTAGCTGGGTCTGAAATCCAGAAGTAAAATGATTGCATAAGCAATCACTTTATTTTATTATTGTTTGCCATATGACCCTTATGTCCAGAATTTGTCTGGCTCAATGCATTCCGCTTCCAGTCTGTGTTTAACGGAACAGTGTTTAGAGCACCGAGCTCTAACCACATGTGCCTACAATTGGTGCCACTGACATCACAAATAGTACTGGGTACCTTCTGAACATTGTCCCCGCATATCCGGACTGGCAGCGGATCTTGGCAATACCCTGGTGAGAAAATCCACCTCTGCCCATGTCCCTACAATACAATGGTGATATATACCACCAATAATTTCTTATTGACACAATATAATAGTAATCACATGGACTGTTATACGTATATAGTTGTGACTGAGATTTACTGAGACAAATTTTGCTGTGGAACGGGCTGCTTCAGAGATGCAATGTTCCAGTGATAAAATATTCCAGTTCCACTTATTCTTTGCCATTTTAATAAATGCTATATTGCTACCTATTCATGAATTCATATTTGCCGGGATTCATTGTCTATGACCGCAGCTGGTACAATGATGTGACATGCTACAATACATGCAGGTCTGGGAAACTCTTAATATTTTGTTATGTAAAATGTCCCAAATTTTGTAGTAGTACCGATTTAAAGGCTTTGTCCGACTCTCATGATTGGGACTGCACTGTCCCAATAGCTGGTCATTTAAAGAGATGTTCAGTCACTGCCATAGGTGTGCACAGGCTCTGGCTAAGGTGTCTATGACATCCCCATCCCTCCACACGCACACTCCCAATGCCATAGACCACCCTCTGAGCTGACCTAGAGGGCTGCCAGTGTCTGCCAATCCTACAATCTGTTTAAGGGTTGTGTGCACACCTATATTCACTGCTGTCCTGCATATTAGAGCAGCAGTGAATGGGCTCCCACCACTACTATGTGTGACAGGTAATGGGTATTAGAAGAGTGACTGAACGTAGATAAGAGACAGCCTACGCCTGTCCGCACCCCGCCATTACACTGGTGCCCTCTGCAGGATTTTAGTAAGTACTATTTGTTGCATTAACAAGTGTCTAGTAACATGGAAAAACAACTACTGTACATGACCATAGTCAAGCTTGTCCATATGTTTATGTAATTAATTGTTTTCAAATGTTATTATTCCTTTACCTGTATCATACAGACCTCACAGGGACCTGCAACAAATGTACAGAAAGAGACAGTGAAAGAGAATGCTCCATGTCCTGCAGGCACACAAGTGACAGAAAGTCAGCCTGAAGATAACACAAGCACAGCTCCTACAGACCTGACTGGCAGCGCTGGACGCTATGTACTGCCTGGAGAGAAGAAGATTGAAAGACAGGCTGACGATGATAGATCAGACTCCGAGTGTGAGGAAATCAAAGCTGTTAGTCCAGCAGACAGAGATCCCCTTTGTCACACAGAGAGCTCATATGGGTATTTTGCAGATGACCACCAAGACATCAACACAAAAATACCTGATGATATTGTAGAGGAAGAGCATGAAAGCTTAAATGAGAGAGAAGCTGATGCTAGAATGCCAACTGGGGATTATGTGACCCATGGAACAGAATTAACTCACAAACAAATTGATTCCACTGCAGAATCCAGGTAATAACTTACAGTATCTCTAATTGGTTTCACTCAACCAATATTTTAACAGTGCACATTGTGATACAGCACGATGTACAGTACTTATTGCGTCGTGCAAAGCACAATGCAGACATACATGGTATCACAACAAAAATGCTTATTGCAGCATAAAAACGAGTATGTCACATGCACACAGTACTATATTTAGTATACATAGTGGTAAATTGTAAGGTGAAATTGAAATATTTAAAGTATGATTTGTGACATAAAAGTAAATACTGTAAACACCATGCGAGTTTGTTTAAAAGCATGTGTAATAGACATACTGTATAGTGGTTATGGGTAGCAGAACTCCTCACAGTGCTGAAGTTGGGTAGCAGCACTCCTCACAGTGCTGAAGTTGGGTAGCAGAACTCCTCACAGTGCTGAAGTTGGGTAGCAGCACTCCTCACAGTGCTGAAGTTGGGTAGCAGCACTCCTCACAGTGCTGAAGTTGGGTAGCAGCACTCCTCACAGTGCTGAAGTTGGGTAGCAGCACACCTCACAGTGCTGAAGTTGGGTAGCAGAACTCCTCACAGTGCTGAAGTTGGGTAGCAGCACTCCTCACAGTGCTGACGTTGGGTAGCAGCACTCCTCACAGTGCTGAAGTTGGGTAGCAGCACTCCTCACAGTGCTGAAGTTGGGTAGCAGCACTCCTCACAGTGCTGAAGTTGGGTAGCAGCACTCCTCAAAGTGCTGAAGTTGGGTAGCAGAACTCCTCACAGTGCTGAAGTTGGGTAGCAGAACTCCTCACAGTGCTGAAGTTGGGTAGCAGAACTCCTCACAGTGCTGAAGTTGGGTAGCAGCACTCCTCACAGTGCTGAAGTTGGGTAGCAGCACTCCTCACAGTGCTGTAGTTGGGTAGCAGCACTCCTCACAGTGCTGAAGTTGGGTAGCAGCACTCCTCACAGTGCTGAAGTTGGGTAGCAGCACTCCTCACAGTGCTGAAGTTGGGTAGCAGCACACCTCACAGTGCTGAAGTTGGGTAGCAGCACACCTCACAGTGTTGAAGTTGGGTAGCAGCACTCCTCACAGTGCTGAAGTTGGGTAGCAGCACACCTCACAGTGCTGAAGTTGGGTAGCAGCACTCCTCACAGTGCTGAAGTTGGGTAGCAGCACTCCTCACAGTGCTGAAGTTGGGTAGCAGCACTCCTCACAGTGCTGAAGTTGGGTAGCAGCACTCCTCACAGTGCTGAAGTTGGGTAGCAGCACTCCTCACAGTGCTGAAGTTGGGTAGCAGCACACCTCACAGTGCTGAAGTTGGGTAGCAGCACTCCTCACAGTGCTGAAGTTGGGTAGCAGCACTCCTCACAGTGCTGAAGATGGGTAGCAGCACTCCTCACAGTGCTGAAGATGGGTAGCAGCACTCCTCACATTCACAAAATACATGCTAATGTTAATGGCGAGTGACAGCCACTTCTGAGTAAGTGATGGACAACAGGCATATTGAAAGCAAGGGTTTCCACAAGTTTCCTACAAGCCTTAATGAAGTAATGATATCCCAGCATGTTCTGGGACAGGCATGGCATGCAAAGACTAGAACAGTGATTTCTGCCATAGTCAACCAGATGCTAATTGGGTGACTTTCTTGTAGAAGAATGGTGCTCTTCCTACCTGCACTCGTAGACGCGATGCAATGGCACAGTAAGGTGATACAGGCCTAATAAGAAACTTCATGTTGTTTTTTTTTTTTTTTTATAGTTTTATGTTCTCCACTTGTAGGTGCTGTGTACAGTAAAGAATGTGTGTAATAATTTATGACATGAAGTTATTGATTGGCCTGTTCTGTTATTCTAGTAAAAAGAATCTATATGCATAGAGATAACGGCACATATCTTATTTTGCATATATAGCTGATATTCTAAATAAGAAGAAAATGACTGTGTGAGTAACCTTTCACAATAAAATCTAATTTATTTAATTATTGTAGTACCTAAAAAACTGGTGCATGCGTAGATAAATCACATGATAATTATAATAATCAACATACGATCAAATATCATCTAATGATTGGCATAAATATGCATATATAAAAATGAGATAAATTATCCACCATCAAATAGGACGTGTTCCCCAATAAATTGCTTGATATAGCAGGTAGGATACAGTTACCGGTGCCACCTGCTATGTAAAGAGAGAATGTCCAAAGATCCAGCAGGGTAATAATATTGTGCAGCCTGTGCAATCCCTTGGCTGTAGTCAAGTCGCTTTAATAGATATCCCAAATGTGGCTTGTACTTGTAGTCCTCCGGTTTTGGTCACATAAGTCTCTACCTTGTGTAGTCACTTGCAGATTGAGCACTCCAAAAGCAATGGAACGGGGATAAGTCCTTAGGTGGGAGGCCTGACGCGTTTCCCTGTCAGACAGGTTTTTCAAAGGCAGTATTTGTTTTTATAGTTTTATGTCCTCCACCTGTAGGTGTTGTGTACAGTAAAGTATGTGTGTAATGATTTATGACATGAAGTTATTGATAGGCCTGTTCTATTATTCTGCTTTATTGCGCAGTTTCTTCTCCATCTTGAATTTACAACACATAGGGGTAAATGTAATAGCCTGCGTGATACAGGCATTGGTGAGTTTCCGGCAAGACTCCCCAATGTTTTAAAAAGGCAACCATTCAAAGGTAAAAGAAGGTTAGGTTTGCATCTTAAATGACCGCCCCTTTAAACATTGGGCAAACTGGCCGGAAACTCACCGATGCCTCCATTGATCCGGCTGTTACATTTACCCCATAGGCTGATTTAGTTAGCATTATACAGTTAGACTCGCAGGGGTATATTTACTAAAGTGCGTTTTTTTAGAAGTGGAGATGTTGCCCATAGCAACCAATCATATACTAGCTATTATCTTCTAGAAGGTGCTAAATAAATGTTAAGTAGAATTTGATTGGTTTCTATGGGCAACATCTCCACTTCTAAAAATCAACACTTTAGTAAATGTACCCCATACAGTACATAAGCAGCATTTAATTAAAAACGATCTAGTATTTACTGGCCGAGATCCATAAATTGTAGCGCCTTAAGTAATTTTATTGCTTTATTTGTCAAACCTGACATTCCACTTATTTCCATTTCATTATTAAATTGTAAAGATTATTTTACAGGGTTACTAATTGGTGGGAACAGCTGTCTGCTTAATCCTCTTCATACTGTTTTCCGTCCAAGTAAATGTACAGATTTCCCCAGCAAGCTATTTTACATACAACACATTTTTATATAGCACAATATCCAGAGTAGACGGCACACTAAACAAAAGTATTACATTTCATATTCTTCACAATTTTATAATCCCTGGTAGGATCACATGCTTTTTAATACTGTTGTCATTATAAACAAACAGATTGCTTCAATTTATTGTTAATATTTTGGTCCACTGAGATAAAATAACACATCCTTCATAGGGGTCAATTGAATTAGGTGCGAGTTGCGAATTGCCGTTTTCTCAGCAAATTCATAGTGCAATCCAATTAGAAACTCGCATTGAACCAGTCAGAGTAAACTCGCATTTTTCCGTTCGCACCTCCCTGAGGGTGAGAGATGGTAGGGTAAATCTTTAGTTTAAGGTTAAAATGTTTAGACACTATGCAGAACCTCTTGGTCCTGTCAGAATTGGGGAAATCAGACTGACACCCCCAAAAGATACTCTGACATGGGGATTAGCTATGGTTACCCCCAATTTGGCTTGCTGAAGGTATTTGGTGTTTTTAAACGGGCTCAATAGCTGCTAAATAGCGTTTTTGTATAAGTGGTGCAGAATAGTATTCGGGATTTTTTTTTGCAGAAAATAACTTATCCCAGCAAATTTGGGGTACTTGAAAATGGGGGCCAGCATATTTTAAAGTTGCAAAAGTGAAGTTTAAAAATCATGAAAAATCCACCTACCGCAAGCACCTGCAATGAAAAAAACACATGGGGCATACTTGGGGACCCAAATAGAGTGTAGTTCGCTAGTTTTTAACTTTGTCCCCCAACTTTTTTTTTTTCCGCCCGCAAAATGCAAGTGAGTTTTGGGGTGTTCTTAAGTGTTTTTTTATTTTGACGCAGTTCACCTTTGGGGGACTGTCTGAAGGCTGCACGGGGGTTCCCGCAACGTTGCACCCCAAAACCCCAATTCTGTACTTTTTTCCGCCTGCATTCATAGGCGAAACTTTTTCGCCTATTACATTGCATTGACTTTCCGCCTAGGCGGAAAATCTTTCAAATTGAATACGGTGATACTTTTCCGCCTGGCTAAATGATGTCATTGGCGAAACTTTTTCGCCGATTGCGGCTTTTCGGTCCAAATTGAATACAGGCCTTAACCTGCAACTTAACCTGCTGCTTTCTCCGACTAAAGTGCTGGCCGCTTTCTCCGACTGTCTGAAGGCTGCACGGGGGTTCCCGCAACGTTGCACCCCAAAACCCCAATTCTTCACTTTTCCGCCTGCTATTCATAGGCAAAACTTTTTTGCCTATTACATTGCATTGACTTTCAGCCTAGGCGGAAAGTCTTTCAAATTGAATACGGCGATACTTTTCCGCCTGGCGAAATGACGTCATTGGCGAAACTTTTTTGCTGATTCCGGCTTTTTGCTCCAAATTGAATACACCTGCAACTTAACCTGGCGCTTTCTCCGACTAAAGTGCCGGCCATGCGGCAGTCATCGCCGTGCTAAGTAGTAAAACAGCGCTGGCACTTTAGTCGGATTTCTCCTCACATCTCCAAAGGGGTGCGAGAAGAAGTCCAACCAAACAGCGCAGTGAATTAAATAGCCCCGGGAGTCTCCCCCGTGGGCTATTCAGCATCGTGCTGAATTGAATCACCCTTGATTGGTCCAATAACTGCATGTCATTTTTTGGGGTTTAAAAAATGGCCTCAAATTACCTACAAATCAACTTTTTGGTTGCTTTATTGCACCCCAAATTTAATTAGGGTTTTTGTTTATTATTATTTTTTTTTACATTTTATTAATCACCTCAAAGTACCCCAAAACAATCTTTTTCTACCTTTTTATTTTTACATTTTTTCCTCTTTTTTATTTTTTTTATGAAAGTAAATGAAAACAGTTTGCTTTCTTTTTACTTTTAAAAAAAAACAAAAAAACAAATCAGCCATTTAACACCCTTTAAAAAGCTCCAGTACTTTCCTTATGTCCACTAACAACCAACTGTATGATTCTGCAAATGAAATTGTCAGGACGGTCACCCCACTTTTTCATGCACTTCTCTCACATCTCATTTGGCAGACAATTCGCAAACCCCTTATTTTTAATTTAATTGGAGAATTCTCAGGTGCGCGTATACATGCGAAGTCTGTGAGTGTCATGAAACAAACTTGGAAATCACAACTCGCACCTAATTGGATTGACGCCATAGATGGCAATGTGACAATAGCCCATGTGGCCTATTTACTGATTGAAAGCTTTTGACCAAAGGCCCTCATTCAGAGCCACTCGCTAGCGGCAGTACGCTCGTTCCGAGCGATGTTCGCACATCTGCGCATGCGTACGGTTTTTAGTACGCATGCGCGAACCAGTCAGAGCGGCCGAAAATCGTTGGTACGCAATATAGCGAGGGCCTGCTATTTTGAGTGACAGAATGAGGCATATGTGGGTGGTAACAGGGGAAGGTGCTTGAAAACGGGGAGTGGAGATCCGAACGCAGGCGTGCTTAAAGGTCAAAACGGGCGTTTTAAGGGAGTGCATAATTAATACAGCAGCGTCATTGACCACGTCACTTGGTTTTTTTTAACTCAGAACTGCTCGCAAAATAGCGGTTGAAAACACCAACCACAGAATAGCGAGCAGTTCATACGCTGTACGATGTACTCGATTAATCTAATAAATAGCGGACATGACGTATGGTGCGTGCGGCCAGGGGGCGTTTTTATCAAATAAACGAGCGTATGTTTTGCTCGCTTGTTCAGACTTAGAGGTGGGAACAGACTGCAATTTGCGAACGGATCATTTGAATAGCCACCCCTTGTTTTTGAACGAACGACCACAAATAGCGAACGGCTCTGAATCAGGCCCAAAGTACGGATTCGCCCAGTTACATTTTGGCTGATCGTGCCACAAACGTGTGCATGCATCATGCCATGTGATTCCCCGCGCTTGCATACGTTACACTATGGCGCACACGGCTATCGCACCATGCATTCCTATGGAGGTGCGGACCCGTACACAGTGCGCATATCCGCTTGTGGGTGCGCACCTCACGCTATGCGTCTCGCAATTCGCAGCAGCAACAATATAGCTGGGCATATCTGTCTGGTTGGACCAGTTTTATTCAATAGTAGCAGTTGTGTATAATGTGACCTGGCCACACTGCTTCTCGTGTTATCACGTCCCTAACTTCTCCACCTGGAGGGTTCCTAATATGATAGGCACCATTTTCAACACTATTTCAGCAGGGGGTGCAATTGCTCCCCCCTGGCTACATCACTGCACATGTTGTCTCACTTCTGAAATACTCAATTCCTCCTAGACTTTTTTTGTTTTGTATCCTAATTCTACATACTTTTACCTCTGCCTTATCTATAATATAAATATTTCTGAATGGCTGTTGCCTGCAGATTCGTCCACGATGAAATCACTTCTGCCAACTATTTTTTTATTTGAGGTGCTTTAGTTGTATTGCTTTGTATAGGGACTCTGTAGTGGGAGTGGCTAAGTGACCAGCAGCACCTTCACCCACCACTCACACCAATGTAACTGTGTGCTCTGTGCACAGACTGCTATGTAACCTATCCTATTCAAGTGACCGTGGGCCCAAAGCACCTCTCCTCCCAACCCTTACCAGCTGCGCGCATGGTGCCACACCTATCTCTTACATTGATGATGTCAATACATTTTGTTTTTGTGATTGCTTTTGTAATTGCTTAGCGTTAACTTGACAGACAGAGGAAACAAAGTGCAGGTTATTTCTAGGAGTTTCAACTATACAATAATGTGGTTTTCATGAAAATCAGGGCCTGATTCAGCATTGGGAATAGAGTAAGATATAGGCCTTGATTCAGAGCCGCTCGCTGCTGGCGGCCGCTCCCAGGGTTTGTGGGCGTGTTTTTCTTTTGGTCTCCGGCCGCTCGCAAAGCTGTGGGTGAGCGAGCTGGAGACCATCGCGATAATCGCGACCATCAGCCTTGCGACGAGACCCTGGGGTAGGGTCTAGCTGCCGCAAGGCCGAGTGGACTGCCTGCTCTAATAGAGCAGGAAGTCCACTACTGACATCAATAGTGATGTCAGATGGATCGCCCAACAAACGTCAGGCGTTCCTAAGGGAACTGAAATATAAGAGCACAAAAATGGGGCACCACATCGTGCATCAAATATAGACAAAAGTTTTATTACATAAAAAACAAAGACTCCAGGTCAGTTTGCATACCAAAGTAGGCAGTCTAAAACCACCGCAAGCATAAACAGTGAAATTACAATAAGGCTGGTGTTTCACCCGAACGTCTCCAGGTTCTAATCCAGCCAGTCAAGCAGTAACAGAGAGTCACGCCAGGCCACGCCCCAACATGTTTCGTCCTTTGACTTCGTCAGGAGGCTGGCTGGCATTATTCTGAAGAGGGTTTAAATAGCAGTTCTTGCTCCCATTAAGCAGGTGTATCTTCTTATACAAATTAATTAACTGCTTGTCACAGATTGCAACAGTGTTCATTTAAAAAGTAACAAACTTCTACAGCACATATATGAACATATTTACATCATTACAAAATATAAATATATGATTAAAAATATAATGAATTAAAAATATGCTATCTAATTATAACAGGATACTACAATCAATGTATCTGAAAGATAAAAAAATAAAAACGTGTTAAAACAGCATACACCGATATATAAACCAAAGAAACTACATCAAATAAGGAATAATCAGTCCCATTATAAACAAGTGGACAGAGGTAAAACAATTAATTCCCTTAAAAACAGGGTAATATCATACCCCTCATTTAACCCATTGGGGTGTAGAGTATTTAAGGTGATAATCCAAAAGGATTCTCTTTTGGCTACTATGTTTTCCCTATTACCATCCTTCATATCTGGTCGAATATGTTCCAGTCCCATAAATTTCTACGCTTTTGGATTATTACTTTGGCATTTTTTAAAATGCCTGGGTACACTATGGTTCTCTATACCATTTTTTATATTCCTAAGATATTCTAATATCCTAATTTTTAAAACTCTCTTTGCTTTACCCACATACAATTTTCCACACCCACATATTAGTAAATAGATTACAAATGTGGTGTTACAAGTAATTAAATGTTTGACCTTAAATTCTTTTCCTGCATTGAAAGTTTTTTGTCTATTCTAACCATGAGGACATACTTTGCAGTTACCACAGGTGAAACACCCCTCAGTTTTCATGAAGGATCCAGATGCATTTGTTCCCCTATCAACAATCCTAGGAAGCAAACTAGAGGATAAAAAAGATTTCAGAGTACGAGCTCTCGTAAAAAAAACGTCAGGTTTTTTTGGCATAATAGTAGATAAAATTGAATCCATTCTTATAATGTGCCAGTATTTATTCAAAATTTTATACACCTCCTGACTAGAAGAACTAAGGCCCTCATTCAGAGCCACTCGCTAGCGGCAGTACGCTCGTTCCGAGCGATGTTCGCACATCTGCGCATGTGTACGGTTTTTAGTACGCATGCGCGAACCAGTCAGTGCGGCTGAAAATCGTTTGTACGCAATATAGCGAGTGCCTGCTATTTTGAGTGACAGAATGAGGCGTATGTGGGTGGTAACAGGGGAAGGTGCTTGAAAACGGGGAGTGGAGATCAGAACGCAGGCGTGCTTAAAGGTCAAAACGGGCGTTTTATGGGTGTGCATAATTTATACAGCAGAGTCATTGATCACGTCACTTGTTTTTTTTTAACTCAGAACTGCTCGCAAAATAGCGGTTGAAAAAACCAACCACAAGAATAGCGAGCAGTTCATATCTTGTTCGATGTACTCGATTAATCTAATAAATAGCGGACATGATGGTGCGAGCGGCCAGGGGGCGTTTTTAACAAATAAACGAGCGTATGTTTTGCTCGCTCGTTCAGACTTAGAGGTGTGAACAGACTGCAATGTGCGAACGGATCATTTGAATAGCCACCCCTTGTTTTTGAACGAACGAACGCAAATAGCGAACGGCTCTGAATGAGGGCCTAAATTCAGTAATGAACGAACATTTAGTATTCTCTGTATCCTTTTTCACTACACTCGTATTATTTTATAACTAATTAGATTTTTTCTTTCTAAAGTCCTGGCTCTTTCAATGGCAGCATTAATTATAGCAGCAGGATAGCCCTTTTCTAAAAATCTCTGCCTGTAAACTTCAGCAAGTTCATTAAATTTAACAAGGGAACTACAATTACATCTCAACCTTACTAGCTGTGAAAAAGGTCAATTTTTCATCCATCTATTATGATGGCAGCTATGATAGTCTAAATAACTATTGCAGTCTAATAAATATAATGCGTGTGAGGCGCAAATAGGAATAAATGTATTTATTAATTAATGAAGATAAAAATAAAATTATAAATAATAATAAAAGTACAAAGTTATATATGTACAAAATTATATGTACAGCATTGAGTTGTGCAACACTGAGTAAACTAATTGGAATAAAAAGGACTGCTGTCTTACCAGCTGCCTTAATACATGACAATAATATTCAATTACATAAATGCGTTAAAATCATATAGACAAACATTAAAAAAACAATAGTTATGCAGGCTGTGAACTCATGTTGTTAAAATTGCAGTAAAAAAATTGCTGCAAAAAAATCCTACAGCATAACAGGTGGTCAAGTCTTGGTATGAGTGAAAGTTAGAAGGATGAATTATAAATAGAGGAGAATGGGGTAATGTGTGACTTAAGGTCCTGATTCAGAGCCGACGCTCTGACCAGAGCGCTCGCTCTGAATCAGAGCCCACCTCCATTAAAATGGAGCGTCCTCCTGGACGCTCGTATAGCTGTGGGTCACCACCCACAGCATATACGAGCGTCCAACAAGATGGTCGTGATGGTCTTGACCATCGCGACCATCGGACTTGCGAGTGAAACCCTGTGGTCGGGTTTCTCAACCGCAAGGCCAGGAGTGATTTTGGCTCTATCAGAGCCAAAATCACTCCCACTGACATCACTAGTGATGTCAGTGGGGCCGGCTTCAGACGGTAGGCGTTCCCATAGGAACGCCTCCGTCTGGCAGGCACGCCCCCGGAACGCCCACCAAAGGGGCCGTGCTGTCAATCAACATCGACAGCACGCCCCCTTTGGTGCGAGACCTGGAGCGATGGAAAGTCCTTTGCTCGCCGGGTCTCGCACATGCGCACGACGGAGCTCCCTTCGTCGTGCGCATGCGCAGTGGGGAACATCGACCCACTTGCGAGCGTACTGCCGCTCGCGAGTGGGTCTGAATGACCCCCTAAGTCTTTTCCTCATTCTCCCTCTGGGTGGATAGGGTGTAAACTTGCAGAAAAGTCTGTAGAAAGGATGAGTCGGTGCGCGCACCTGCTACCTCCGATACCAGTGTTGCCGTCTGCTGAATGTGATGTTGCCTCCGTCAGTCTTTGATGGTAAAGTTGGAGACCCGTCCTTGGTGGGTCCCGTGATGGCAGCCGGATCGTCGCTCTCTTCGGCTGCTAGGAGTAGGGTGTAGCTGGCGGTGAGCGTGCACGCCTGTGTCACCGCCAGATACCTTCTTCCGGGTAGCATTCCTTACAGGGGGCGTGGCCAACGCGTTTTGTCCGTCCAATCGAATGCGGGCTTCGTCAGGGCTATTTAAGAGCGCACTGGACCTGAATTTTTATACTATAACTATTGCAGTCTACCTTCTTAAAAAATGTGTTCGTCTGTAACTCATTATTACCCTGAGCACATGTTTCAATGGTTAAAACCAAGTCTAAAAATTAAATTTCTTTCTTATTAAAATTTGATGTAAAACCAAGATTAAAATCATTAATATGCAAACACCTCACAAAATCATCAAAGCTATCTTTATCACCCCTCCAAATCACTAAGATATCATCGATATAGCGTTTAAATTAAATAATATTATCATGATAGGGGTTAGATGTCAATATATGTTGTTTTTCCCACTCTCCCATGTATAAATTCGCCAGACTAGGTGCGCAGATCGTCCCCATCGCACAACCGCAAGTCTGGAGATAAAACGCATCTAGAAAGGTAAAATAATTGTGTTTGAGTACAAATTCAAGACACTCTTCTAAAAGTAATTTTTGCTAAAGTCATCATGGGATCCAGTTTTAACGCATTAAAAATACTGGTCAAGCATTTCTCATGGGGGATAGAAGTTTTTCCAATTAAATGTATCTAATATTTGCAGGACATGTGTTGAATCTTTAATTTTGGGCAACCACCCCCCTCTTCCCGCCCACAAAACGGGGCGAGCTGTCACTCACCATCGACAGCCGCCCCGTTTTGTTGCGAGCCCCGTTTTGTTGCGAGACCCTAGCGACTGGAACTCCAGTCAATTAGCGGGGCTCGCGTACGCGCAAGCGAGACGCGGCACATGCGCAGTGCACAATCATCGAGCAGCTTGCGAGCGGCTCTGAATGAGTTCCATAGCACGTTACTGATCATCTTGGTAAAACCATGTTGCACTGCAGGTGGGGCAGACTTAAAATGTGTAGAAAGTTAGATTTGGGAGGGGGGTGTCCAAACTGACATCTAAAGTGCAGTGTAAAAATAAAGCTGTGCAGCATTTGTGGACTACATGCAAAAGCAGACAGTATTTATCCTGCATGCAAAATAAAATGTATGTATTTGCACCTCTTGCCATGGTTTGTTCTGGTTCACAGTTACATGCTATATCTTACTCTATTTTGAAAGCTGAATTAGGCTCTCAGTTCAGTAGTTTTTGCGCCATTTTGGAACAAACTGACAGATACAACGTTCTTACTATATTAGTATAGATTAAAAAAATACATCCCCAATTTATAATAAGATATTTCACTCATTGGTGATGATTTTTTTTACTTGTTACTCTATAAAATGGAATTAATGTAACAACTTGGCTGCAGTATTAAGTGTCAGCTCTTTTGTAGAGTGCTGGCTGCATAGCTCTATTGCAGCAGCTAAACTAGCAATTTATTCATATGCTGGTGATGCATGCCAGCTGAACTCTCCAGCTCACAAGTAGATATGTTACAAACCAGTAAACATACAACATGTGGCACAACAAAACATAAAGCTTCAAATAAACACACGCCCAGTAAGCCTAAACTCAATAATGGCTAGGAACAGAACAGCAAATGAATACAGCCAAATTATGAATCGTACTAAAGTAGTGTGTTTAGCAGAGCAAATCATTAAGAGAAAGAAACAACTTTTTTGGTAACAAATTCTTGCTAAGTAAACCACTTTATGATAGGGGAGGAAGGGGAGAAGGGGAGACAGAGTAAGGGCAGTCTATGGACAAGGGGCCACAGAGTTTTCCAGAGCTGATCGTTATCTACTTATGCCGATATGAGGATATTGCTAAAAACTTGTCTATGATATAAAGTTATAACAGTCAGGTAACTCTGCAATAGTGCCACAGTGGGGGTCAGATCAAGGGAAATAGATCAATCCTAAAATAGAAGATTAGATGCCTCCTTCCAAAAGTGGAGGAGAGCTGGACAGTTTCAGGATGTGTGAATGATATCACCTACTTGCCAGCAAAATATAAATTATGAAGGCCAGATATTATGTAAGCTGCCCAGAGTCATATTAACCCTATCAGTATGACGTACAAGCATGATTGATACATTTAGACATTTTGAAGCAATTAATAAGCCTCCTCCACTCACCGTCCTCTAACTGCACTCCCAGGTACTGCCTGCCACGTGTAGGAGAGGTGAGGTGACTCAAAAGGCAGCAAAAAAGTTATATACAGTGTAACAAAAGTTACAGTAACATATAAGAATAACCTAACAATATCTGTATAAACAGCCACTGCTTCATTAGGAATATTAGTATATAATAAGGAATGACACATGCGCTGCTATAATCAGGAATATTAGAAATTATTATTATCAGTTATTTATATAGCTCACACATATTCCGCAGTGCTTTACAGAGAATATTTGGCCATTCACATCAGTCCATGCCCCAGAAGAGCTTACAATATATATTCCCTATCACATGCGCACACACATACACACTAGGGTTAATTTTTCTTTTTGTTGGGAGCTAATTGACCTACCAGTATATTTTTGGAGTCTGGGAGAAAACCGGAGTACCAGGAGGAAACCCACACAAGCACTGGGAGAATATACAAACTCCACACAGTTAGCCGTGGTGGGAATTGAACCCACGACCGCAGTGCTGTGAGGCAGTAATGCTAACCATTACACCATCTGTGCTGCCCACCTCTTGTCTTACTGACCTCAACTTGCTGCTTACAGTAGGTAAAACCCATATATGCATATAACAACTTCTCAAAAATTTTTTGATTTGTTTTATTTGTTCATATTTATTATATATATATATATACAGACAGGTGCATAAATATTGGGACATTGACAGAATTTTCATATTTTGTCCTCTATTCACCACCACAATGGATTTGAAATGAAATAAAACAAGATGTGGTTTAACTGCAGACTTTCAGATTTAATTTGAGGGTAATTACATCCAAATCAGGTGAACGGTGTAGGAAATATAACGGTTTCTATATGTGCCTCCCACTTTTTAAGGGGCCAAAAGTAATGGGACTATCAACTCAAAAGCTATTTCATAGACAGGTGTGGACTATTCTCTCGTAATTTCATTATCAATTAAGCAGGTAAAAGGTCTGGAGTTGATTCGAGGTGTGACATTTGCATTTGGAATCAGTTGCTGTCGACTCTCAATATGAGATCCAAAGAGCTGTCACTATCAGTGAAGCAAGCCATCATTAGGCTGAAAAATCAAAACAAACCCATCAGAGAGATAGCAAAAACATTAGGTGTGGCCAAATCAACTGTTTGGAACATTCTTAAAAAGAAAGAACGCACCGGAGAGCTCAGCAACACCAAAAGACCCGGAAGACCACGGAAAACAACTGTGGTGGATGACAGAAGAATTATTAGTATATAATAAGGAATGACACATGCGCCATACCCCTTCACAACAGTTGGCCAAATCAAGAACACTCTCCAGCAGGTAGGTGTATATGTGTCAAAGTCAGCAATCAAGAGAAGACTTCACAAGAATGAATATAGAGGGTTCACCACAAGATGTAAACCATTGGTGAGCCACAAAAACAGGAAGACCAGTTTAGAGTTTGCCAAACAACATCTAAAAAAGCCATTAAAGTTCTGGTACAACATCCTATGGACAGATGAGACAAAGATCAACTTGTACCAGAGTGATGGGAAGAGAAGAGTATGGAGAAGGAAAGGAACTGGTCATGATCCAAAACATACCACCTCATCAGTGAAGCATGGTGGTGGTAGTGTCATGGCGTGGGCATGTATGGCTGCCAATGGAACTGGTTCCCTTGTATTTATTGATGATGTGACTGCTGACAAAAGCCGCAGAATGAATTCTGAAGTGTTTAAGGCAATATTATATGCTCATATTCAGTCAAATGCTTCAGAACTCATTGGACGGTGCTTCACAGTGCAGATGGACAATGACCCGAAGCATACTGCAAAAGCAACCAAAGAGTTTTTAAGGCTAAAAAGTGGAATGTTATGCAATGGCCAAGTCAATCCCCTGACCTGAATCCGATTGAACATGCATTTCACTTGATGAAGACAAAGCTGAAGGGAGAATGCCCCAAGAACAAGCAGGAACTGAAGACATTTGCAGTAGAGGCCTGGCAGAGCATCACCATGGATGAAACCCAGCGTCTGGTGATGTCTATGCGTTCGAGACTTCAGGCTGTAATTGCCTGCAAAGGATTTGCAACAAAGTATTAAAAAGTGAAAGTTAGATTTAGGATTGTTTAGTTTGTCCTATTACTTTTGACCCCTTAAAAAGTGGGAGGCACATATAGAAACCGTTGTAATTCCTACACCGTTCACCTGATTTGGATGTAATGGCCCTCAAATTAAATCATCTGAAAGTCTGCAGTTAAAGCACATCTTGTTTGTTTCATTTCAAAGCCATTGTGGTGGTGAATAGAGGCCAAAATATGAAAATTCTGTCAATGTCCCAATATTTATGCACCTGACTGTATATATATATATATATATATATATATATATGTATGTGGTACCCCAGAACCTGGGAGTACCTCATGTTGTGTACCCTTATATATGTGTTGCTGGACATTTGAGTGTATTCATTGGTGACAGTGGATAATGTAGCCAGCTTCAGGAGGTGGCATGCGGCTGGAGAGACTGGACCTCCAATGCAATAGACAAACAGTGCCCCGTGACCAGAGGGGCTTGTACTGACAGTTGGGCGGCAGTTGGTAGGTGAGCTGTGAAGGGGAAGCTGCGCTGCGGAGGGCCGCTGATGGAGCTGCTGGAGAGTGCCGGGAGCTCAGTGAACTGAGTACTGGCAGCCATTAGAGCCTTCTGACCTGCCTCTCTTAGTGAGGAACAGCAGCTGGAGGTGTTCCTGGGTGGAGCCACAGTTTGATGACAGTGACTGGAGACTGTACCTAGGAACCTAACTCTTATAATAGGTGTAACTAGACTTAGGGTGTTACATATATATATATATATATATATTTGTATTATACATTGCATACATATGCAAAAATGTTCTTTAAAAAGTAATATTTGTAGAACATGCTTTCTTATATCTTTTGTTTGTTTCCTACAACCCTATTAGATCAACATTTGGAAAGGATATCCTTTCATCTTCTGTGCATCTTTATGATCCAAGTAGAATGGTTCTGTCGGGTTTGTCCAAACATGCAGACACAAAGAAGGCACCACACCTGTATAAGGAATCACACGTAGAAGAAGATGATAGCCTGCTTCCAGAAGATGTATATATTCATTCAAAGGAATCTCATGCAACAAGTGCTGAATCAGAACACCTACAACACAGCTCTACAGAAACAGACGTGTTACACGTCATACACAGCCATTCAGAGAAGCCACAGGATGACCTGACCGAATCAGAAAAGTATGAGTCAAACAGGGTGCAGGATAGTAATATTGCATTAGAAAAAATAGATCTTGCAGCTAACGAGTCAGAGGAACAACAGCACCCACATAGCCAATTAGAAAAGACATTTCATAGGCATTCAGAGGAAACAGCTTATAGATACGAACAATCGGAAGAGTCAGATCACAGGGACGCACAATCAAAGGAGCCATATGACCAGTATGTAGAATCAGAGGAGCCAATTCATAGACTTGAACAATCAGTTGAGTCAGTTCACCAATATGCACAATCAGAGGGGCCAATTCATAGACATGAGGAGATGGAGAACAGTTATGAAAAACCAGAAGAGCCAATTTATAGATATGGACAATCAGAGGAACCATTTCACAGATATGACCAATCAGAGGAGTCAGTTCACAGATATAACCAATCAGAAGAGCAATCTCATTATTATGTGCACTCACATGAGCCAGTTCATCATTATGTACAATCAGAGGAGCCAAATTACAGTTATGACCAAACAGAGGAGCCAGTTCATCATTATGTACAATCAGAGGAGCCAAATCACAATTATGACCTATCAGAGGAGTCAGTTCATCATTATGTACAATCAGAGGAGCCACATCACAGTTATGACCAATCAAAAAAGCCAGCTCATCATTTTGTACAATCAGAGGAGCCAATTCACAGTTATGACCAATCAGAAGAGCAATCTCATCATGATGTGCAATCAGAGGAGCCAATTCACAGTTATGACCAATCAGAAGAGCCAACTTATCATTATGTACAATCAGAGGAGTCAGTTCACAGATATGTGCAATCAGAAGAGCCAGTTCACCATTATGTACAATCAAATGAGCCAAATCAAAGATTTAAAGAGCAGGAAAGCATTTATAAACAAGCTGACGCACCACTTCTCAAGTATGTAGAATCAGAGGAGACAGTTAGAGTATGTCAGCCATCAGAAGAACCAATTTGCAAGCGAGCACATTTAGAGGAGCCAGATCTCCTACAATCAGCAAATTTACGGCACACAGAGGAGTCACAGCTTTATTCAGAGGAGTCACAGCATAAGACTACTCAGCCTAAGGAGGCAGAGCAGATACATGACATGCCAGAGGAGAAGAAACATACAATTGCAGTATGCCCTGGGCATGAATACATTCTAATGCCCACAGAGGAGATGGACAGTGCTCCTAACATTTCAGTGGAGCAATATGACAGACCCATTCACTCAGCTGAAGCAGAGCACACATATAAATACCTGCAGCAAGAACACAGTTATTCAGAGGAGCAAACCTATAAAGATGCTGCAATGGCTGAGCCCGGTCATAAAGAAAATCTGCCTGAGGAGCCAAACCATAGACAATCACAGTTGGAAGAGCCGCATCATGGCCACTCTTATCCAGAAGGACCTCAACCTGTAGAAGATCTATCAGAGCTGCCAAGGCATATAGATACTAAACTGGATGAAATCAAAAGCCATACTGAGTCAGATATACCGGAGTCCGAGGAGACGCAAGGGGAGGAGCAAGAAGACAAAGATACTTATTTAGAAAGGAACATAAATGGATTTACTGAGTTAGAAGAGTCAAAGGACAGTGATATTACATCAGATGAGCATAAATTACAATTACATACAGTAGATGGAGGCCAAACTGAAGATGCTGAGGAGACAGCCTCACAACCAGAGGAGCCCACAGTTGAAGAAAATTTTGATTTTCTGGAGGTATGTTTTACCTTATTAGACCCCTTTTACATGTTTAGTTGTAAATATAAAGATTAACAAACTTGTGTATAATTTCTATTAATGTTTCATCACAGTTATATAAGAGCATAGTTGTTAAAGAACTCCTGCAAAAGAGTCTTATGCGGAGTTGTATGCAAGTTGGCCAGATTTGTGCGCATCCTTGTGGGTCATACCGGCCCTGTCCATAGGCTTGGTTGATAGCCATCATGATTAGGGCACACGTGCACAGCCCTATACCAGGTGCAAATTATACACATGGAAACAGACGTATTCACTCTTCTGTCCATCTCTTCATAGCCTGCAATTTTGTTGACATGCCCTGTCTGAGAATGACCCTTTACAGCCCAATTAAACCCCTTCAGTCGCAATTGGAGTTGCGACTGAAATACGTAGAGCACTGTATCATTTTTAATTGCATACTCTTGGTTCTGGGGCACGCACAGTGCGAAACCATGCAAGATGGGCTGTGCAAATTACTGTACGGTCCCCTCTCCAGTGGGTACAAATTATTTCAGTAATCATCTCCCCCCTCCTTTCTCCAATTGGCAAAGTTGTAGCTATCACATGTCTGGGACTCCCACAATTCCTCTGCCATCAACGGTAATGGTCACCAGACCTGCCATATAAGAGCTTGGTGGAAAATACCCATAGTGCAAATCTTATGGTAAAGCTGAATGAACAGCTGCTGGAGAACACAGAGTTCTGCCACAAGTGGGAGAATATTAATCTATTATTTAACTATTTTTTAACACATTACATTTGGCACAAGTTTATACTGTATGTTTAACTTGGTTATTGCTGAAATAATATATCGTACACGGCAGAGCTGCAGTTGTTCGGTGAAAGAAAAATGAGTTGACACTGTGCATAGCAGATTGCATTGTTTTACAGAGATGACTGGTTACTAATAACTAACTTGAGTGTCAAAAAAACTTTTCAATAGGTTTGTCATTTACAGCTGCATGATGGGATTGCTGGTGCTAAAATATGCAAATTAGTATAAAGCCGCCCACTGCCAACTTCTGTGACCCGCTGCTGCATCTGAAGACAGGGTCGATGTCCGTTTCTGTAACGCTGCCTGCCGCTGCCCCTGAACGCCAGCACCGCGTCAATCATACTGCGGCTTTTGGGGCACTGCGAGTGACATCGCAGGCACAGATCTGCACAAGAGCAGTGTGTGGCTCCTGCGCTTGCACAGATCTATAAATATCAGAGATGTACAGAAATATTGAATTATGGAATTCTCTGAATTAGGCCCAGAGTCTCTATAAAGTTAATACCTTATGTAGAAAATGTCACAGGTACTTTACCAGCTAAGAGCAATACATCATCGCCGGACACTGAGTGCTGATCATATATAAGCAGCAGTGTTTCTAATAAGGCTTGTTAGGATCTCCTAGTTTCCATCACTCTATGGCCCTCATTCAGAGCAGCTCGCTATTTGCGGTCGTTCGTTTTCTAAAAAGGGGGTGGCTATTCAAATGAACCGTTCGCACTTTGCGGTCTGTTCACGCCTCTAAGTCTGAACGAGCGAGCAAAACATGCGAACGTAATTTTGAAAAATACGCCCCCTGGCCGTTCGCACCATACGTCATGTCCGCTATTTATTAGATTAATCGAGTACATCGAACAGCGTATGAACTGCTCGCTATTCTTGTGGTTGGTTTTTTCAACCACTATTTTGCGAGCAGTTCTGAGTTAAAAAAAACCAAATGACATGGTCAATGACGCTGCTGGATTAATTATGCACACCCTTAAAACGCCAGTTTTGACCTTTAAGCACGCCTGCGTTCTGAATTACACTCCCCGTTTTCAAGCACCTTCCCCTGTTACCACCCACATACGCCTCATCCTGTCACTCAAAGTAGCAGGCATTCGCTATTTTGCGAACAAACGATTTTCGGCCGTACTGACTGGTTCGCGCATGCGTATTAAAAATCCGTACGCATGCGCATATGAGCGAACATCGCTCATAACGAACGAGCGGCCGCTTACGAGCGGCTCTGAATGAGGGCCAATGGTCGGTATCCAATTAGCCGTGAAAAGTTTTCGCAGATATAAACTTATCGCACAATTTGCCCGAATATGTAACTTTTATGTATGCATGCTCCGCTTACCGGGCCATTGCAAAAACGGGGAAGACGCATTCGTGCGATAATTTTTGCAGGGGTGACAGGCGTAAAGTACAGGAGAAAATGGGGAAAACAGCCTGTACCCCCAAAAAAGGTAAACTAATATAAGCTAATATTTTAAATGACTGCTAGTGGCCATAATGTATGTACAGGTTGAGTCTCCCATATCCAAAATGCTTGGGACCAGGGGTATATTGGATAATGGAATATTCCGTATTTTGGAATATTTTGCATATCATAATGAAATATATTGGGAATTTGGACCCAAATGTACACACAGAATGCACTTGTGTGTTATATACACCTTATACGCACAGCCTGCAGGTCATTTTATACAATAGTTTCAATAATTTTGTGGCTAAAGCAAAGTTTGTGTACAGAAATGAAATTAATTATGTGTTATATACACCTTATACACACAGCCTGAAGGTAATTTTATACAATATTTTTAATAATTTGTGCCTTAGACAAAGTTTGTGTACATTGAACCAAAAATCAAAGGTTTCATTATCTCAGTCATGCCAAAAAAAATTCTGTATTTCGGAATATTTGGATATGGGAGACTCAACCTGTAGTAGTTAAATTAGGGGTAAATAAAAATGGGTGTATGTTTTTTTTTTTTAAGTCATTTTAGGGCACTTTTAAAAAAATTTCAAAATACACCTGTCACTTGCACCTGCAATGTTTAAAACACCTGGCACATCCATAAAACCCCACAAAATACCTGTCCCACTACTGTAAAGCCAATTTCCAACACTTTTTAGTTTTTCACCCCAAAAATAACATGGCATTAATGGCCCAATTAAGCTAAGTAAATTTTTGTTTTTGCCTAATTAGTCATTAAGGGGGGTGCCCAAGGGGTTCTGGATAGGCTTACCATACTATCCCTTTAAACCGGGACACTCATGAATTACACAGGTTCTGGGCATGGCTGACTTCAAGGCTCCATTTCACCTGGTTTTAATCAGCCACAGGAACATGATGGGCCCGGTTTAAAGGGATAGTATGGTAAGCCTAGTTCTGGATAAAGGGCCTGATTCAGAGCCGCTCGTAAGCGGCCGCTCGTTTGCTCCGAGCGATGTTCGCACAACTGCGCATGCGTATGGGTCGTAATGCGCATGCGCTAACCAGTCATTGCGGTCGTAAATCGAGCGCTCGCAAAATAGCGAGTGCCTGCTAATTTGAGTGACAGGATGAGGCGTTTGTGGGTGGTAACAGGGGAAGGTGCTTGAAAACGGGGAGTGAAGATCCGAACGCAGGCGTGCCAAACGGTCAAAACAGGCGTTTTAAGGGTGTGCATAATTAACAAAGCAGCGTCATCGACCACATCACTTGGTTGTCTCTTAGCCTGAACTGTTCGCATGATTGCGGTAGGAAAATCCTACCACAAGCACTGCGAGCAGTTCAGACGCCTTTCGATGTACTCGATTAATCAAATAAATAGCGGAGATGACGTAGGATGCGAGCGGCCAGGGGGCGTCTTTACAAAATAGCGAGCGCATGTTTCGTTCGCTCGCACAGACATAGAGGCGTCAACAGACCGCAAAGAGCGAGCGCTCAATTTAAATAGCCGGCCCCTTTTTCTGAACGAGCGAGCGCAAATAGCGTCCGGCTCTGAATCAGGCCCAAAGTCCCGATATTTTTACCTTACTTCACTTTAGGGGTTTTGCACAACTTTTCACATGCTCAGAGATGGTGAAAACTTATTGCGACTTTTATGCAGTTCTCCAGTTATTTGACAGTGACATACTGTATATATATTTCTTGTACACGTTAGGAGCTCCCACTAACATGAATTCTCTGCTAATCTTCAGCACGAGTGTAGAAAACACCATAAGGCTACTCTAGCTGGGTATGCATTACTGAATGCCACAATTAGACAATTCAGAACTCAGGTTGTTTTTTTATTTTTACTTTTCTCATTTCTTGAAACTTTTCACTGAGCTACAAACAATATGTTGTAACGGGTCCGATGTCATTCATAATGCTGACATTCGTTATTTCGGCATGGTCCTTATATTGACATACAGCATATCGGCGTTGACCAAGTCGACAATGATGACATATTGACATGGTCAGAATGTCGGCTAAACAGTGGGTTCTGGTGGTGTGGCAATCACTTATCTCAGTTAAGCTCTGGCGGTGCAGCTGTGTCTTCCGGCGATGTCAGTTGATGCGGAGTTACAGCATGCTGAACCCTAACCTTAATCCGAACCCTAACCCTTACAATTCCCCTGCAGCCTAATGTCAAAATTCTGCAGATTGCTGACATTGGGAACATATCAACATTTTACTGTCTGTCGTAATTTTTAATGTCGACATGGTGAATGCATCCCATTGAGACAATTTAGCCAACAGTATTTTCTGCAGCTCAGATTGCTTCAGCACAAAGCGATATCCTCCAGTGAGACCCAGATGCCATATTAGTCACATGTACAGAACCAACCAGCATGCTATATTACTTACATTTATTACGCCACCTACTTAGAGTATTTTTTGTTATAATTCTTTCTCTCCTGTTTTCCTTCAGTACTTATTGAAGCGCAAAACCATTGGAACATTCACAACAGTACAGAGTATTTCAGAAGTTGACTGTGTTCTTGTTTTGGGAGGCAGTGACGTGCCACTCATGTATTTGTGTATGTGGTGACAGGGCTGCTTATGTCAGTGGTAGCGCCATGAGGTTAGGACGGGAATGGATGCGAGCTGGAAGCCACAGGCTGAGAGTCTCATAGTGGAAGGAGTATAATCTCTCTGTAGAACACAATAATTAAGTGGGTGATTATCCTGTCAAACTGGTGTGGGAAGATTGCGGTGTGAACTCTTCTCTGCATGGAACAACCTTCATAAATCAAACTTGTTTTTCACATTATTGGAACAGGGCCAGGACCAGAGTTAGGCAGGAGATATTAGGGCATTGACTGCAAGTCCAACACTGAATACATGTAATTCTTTAATGATGTAGTCTTAGCCAATTAATTTAATGGGATGTAGCCGCCATCATGCTCATCATAAGTTTCTCTAGTTATACTCCACCTGCTGCTCTTTCATCTCTATGACATTATCAGATTCCTACAAGAACCAAGAATAATAAGATTTGAACTGAGTAGGTTTTATGCTTGTATTTTTCAATTGACCTCTACAGAAGCAAGGAAAGAGATATTGTTCCTGCTACAAAATGGTTATTGTTGGGTTTAAATCCTCTGTAATTTCTAAGTTTATACTTGTTCTCAGGACATCTACTCTGACTGATCTTGTTTGTTGTTTTCTGCCCAGGGTACTGTTGTTTTAGATTCTTCTTGCATGAGGAGCAGAGCGTCTCTAGGTAAAAAGAGATGTCGTAAGATCCCCGTACCAGGAGCTGGCACTTCTCAGGAAGAAGACCCTGAATACTGGATGTTTCGGGATTCCACAGGTATGGAAAAATGTGGAAAATTAGAACAAAACTTTAGCAACCCCCAACCTACGATTATAGAACTGGTGTTAAGTCAGTACACTGAGAAATTCTTTCAAATAGTAAAATGTCCATAAAGAAATAATTTGCAGAAAAAAAGCTTTTACTGTAATTATGTCTCAGGAAAGTTTTATGTAGACTCAACTCACTCCCTCAGTGCTCTTGACTTTGACACCCACTTTGCCTTTAAAATTGTGTCCTTCAGGCTCCCTCTCCCCCACTCTCCTCACCAGGACTGCCAACATTGATCTCTTCTCTCCTGTCTCTAGTGTTAAGTTTGTGCCCTACTCTCCACCATCCATCCTGACCTCTTTACCTCCATCCTCATATTTTCTCTCCATCCTAATGCCTGCTTCCTACAATCCCTCTTCCCTTTATCCTTCAAACATACCCTTGTCTTCCATCCTTAATAAACCCACCCTTGATCCCTCCTTCCCCTCTAATTATTCCTCTAAGCCCCTTCAGCTTGTAGTGAACAACCGCTGAGTCCATCATTCGGACAATCGAAACTGCCCTCACCAAAGTCACTGACTAGCTCCTCACGTCCAAAACAAAAAACGCTTCTCTTTTGTCATACTTCTGGAACCCACAGTAACATTCAGCACAGCTGACATCCCCTCTTCCTACGAGCCCTCCATTTCTTTGAGCTCCATGACTCAGCACTCTCTTAGTTTGCCTCTTACATGTCCAACCGCTCCTTCTCAGTTTCTACACCCATCACTCCTCCACTTCCTCTTCACGTCGGGGTCCCTCAATGTTCTGTCCTTGTCTCCTTTGTCTTCCTACTCTACACCGCTTCCCTTAGTTAACATATCAGTTACTTTCTCCTCTATTACCACCTCTGTGCCGATGATTCCAAATTCACCCCTCTTCCCCAGATCTCTTCCTCCCAGCCCTCTTTCTTGTCACCTCTTGTCTATCAGCTGTGTCTTCCTAGATTTCGCAATGCTTCCTGAAACTCAATATTTCCAAAACTGTAGCTGTTGTCTTTCAGTCTGCTAAGGTTCCCGCTCCTTCCTCTCTGTTAAGAAAATCTCCCTCTCCTCTGTTTCCAAGTCTATTGTCTGGGTTGACTCTGCTCTTCCCCCTCCCCCACATGCAGTTCATCTACCAATCCTTCCATTTCCACCTCAGTAATATTTTAAAGACTACGCTCTTTCTCACCCTTGAAACTACTAAAACTCTTATTCAGGCTCTCATCATCTATCACCTAGACTTCTGTATTCTACTCCTCTGTGGCCTGCCCCTCTCTTCAGTCTATCCATACCTCTGCTGTCTGCCTCATTTTTTTTTCTCGTTGCTCTATCTCTGCTGCCCCCCTACCAGCCATTTCACTGGCTCTGTGTCCCACTCAGTGTAATTCATACTTACTCTCCTAGAAACCCCTCAGTCACTCTGCTCCTCCCTACATCTCCAGCCTCATTTACACCCACACTCCTTCCCGCTCTGTTTGCTCTGTCAATGACCTCCTTCCACCCTCCTCCCTGATTACATATTCCCACTGTTGCCTTCACAACTTCTTCTGTGCCACTCCCAACCTCTGGAATGGTCTCCTACACCCATTCAGATTTGCCTCCAGCCTTTAATCGTGCCCTCATCTCTACATTGAAGCCTACGAACCTTTATCCTAGTCTCCAGTCTCTTCATTCCCTAACTCGTCTCTTCTAACCTTCTTGGTATCCATCCCTCTAGCCTCTCTAGATTGTACACTCTCACAAGCACCACCCTCTGCATTCTCCATGTCATTAAGTAATCTGGGCAATGTATTTTAGTATGTGTGTGAAGTTGTGTTCTTGCCTGTACCATTTTTTACTAATGCACTATAGTATGTTTTAGCCCTATGCCCCATGTACAGTGCTGCAGAGCCTTTATGGCGCCATATAAAAAAAGATATAGAGATGTGTCCTCACTCGTCTTTGCTGCAGTCTCGCCAAACAGCCACTCTTGGTGCGTCTTGTCCCTAAAACTCTGCTGAAAATTACAATGTGATGTGACTAGTATGCACCAGCAGACTGCGCTGATTAATTTGATATGTAACACTTGTATATCTATGTGTCTCTCTATCAGCATGTGAAATGTTACAATGCACTTTTTTCCACACTAAATTGATATAGAAGCATGAACAGCACTAATAAGCCTGGTTGCTATAACCCATAAATAAATAATAATCTGGACTGATTAAGCCGTAATATAATACATGTGAAAAGAGATATGAACTTCTAGCAAACAGTAAACATATACATAAAATATATGACTCGATACGGCTTGGTTGAAAAAAGTAGTAGCTATTTATTGCTGCAAATTCATAGGATAGGGTTAAAAACATGATTCAGTTGGATACTTAAACAATATAAGTCCAAACATTAACAATAGTAATAAAACGTCAATGAATGTTGAATTGATGAAATTATGTAATCAAGATCTGTTCAAATGGCAAAACACATATAGGGCCGTATTCAATTAGAAGCGAAAAACCGAGATCCACGAAAAAGTATCGCCGATTGCGACTTTTCGCCAGGCGGAAACTTATCTCCATATTCAATTACATCCCCTTTTTGCGTACACGGAAAGTCAATGCAATGTAATAGGCGAGAAAGATTTGCCTATGAATAGCAGGAGAAAAGAAGGGCAAAATGTTTGTTTTGGGGTGCAATGCACTCAGGACCTTTGGGACAGCCCCCAAAAGGACAACTGCGTCAAAAAATTCCATAGAAAAACTTAAGAAAACCCCAAAAAAGTACAAGCACAAAGTGGGGAGACAAGTTCGCACACTAGCGAAATAAGGTTCTGGGGGTGCACTAAGAAGGGGGTCAAGTGTTTTTGGGATTGCAAGTGTTTTAATGAGGGTGTAAATTCGCATTTATTAAAACTGCACTTTAGAGACATTAAAATATGCTAGCACCCATTTTCAGGTACCCCAAATTTGACAGGACTACTTATTCTCTCCAAAAAATACTGCTTTATGCCATTCTTCACCAAAAACGCTAATTAGTGGCAATTGTGCGGACTTAAGTACCCCAAACTGTTGTGTTAGGGCTAATTGGGCACTACTACATTGATCCCCAATGTTTCTGCACCTTTTCGGGGGGTTCAGGCTGATTTCTCTGATTCTGACACCACTTTTCGCCTGTTCTGACTTCTCGTGTAGCCGTTTTCGCATCTTTTGGAATTGAATAGGGCGAATCGCGGGAACATGCACGATAAATTTCCGCTGCTAATATACGCAATGTAGGCGAAAAGTCCGGCATGCGAAACTTTGTCGCGTACGCAAAACTAATTGAATATGGTCCATAGTAGTAATATAGTCACCGGCCTCAATATAATAGTCCAGGATATTATCCTGCTTGTTAGTACTTACCAGACTTATTTGTAGATAGTCACGACTCGATGAACATGCAGGGATTGCTGCAATGGCGTGTTGACGAAGGAAAACGTATAGTATGACGGAGAGAGTGGATGGTGCTGGTCCGGAAAATGTCCAAATGAGGTCCCAATTATGTGCTAGTCGATGCCTGTGGGGTGCTTTTTCAACCAAGCCGTATATGTATATGTTTACTGTTTGCTAGAAGGTCATACTGTATCTATTTTCACATGTATTATATTATGGTTTAATCAGTTCAGATTATTATTTATTTATGGTTTATAGCACCAGGCTTATTAGCGCTGTTCATTCTTCTATATCAATTTTTCTGTCTTGGGAGGTTGACACCCTCCACCTGAACTAGCTGCTTAATGACAGCGCCGGACTGATCTCTCCCCTTTTCTTTTTTCCACGCTAAGGGCCTGATTCAGACCCGTTCGTGCGCGCTATGCGCTCGCAAGCGGGTTGATGGTAGCCCAGTGTGCATGTACGACGGACCTGGCTCCGTCGTGCGCATGCGCGAGACCCGGATAGCGTCGGGCAATCCGGCGCTCCGGGTCTCGTACCAAAGGGGGCGTGCTGTCGATGTTGAGTGACAGCACGCCCCCTTTGGTGGGCGGGCCAGGGGCGTGGCTGCCCAGACGAAGGCATTCCCATGGGAACGCCTACCGTCTGGTGCCGGCCCCACTAACATCACAAGTGATGTCAGTGGGAGTTCTTTCGGCTCTGTTAGAGCCGAAAGCACTCTGGGGCTTGCGGCAACGAGACCCTACCACAATTCCGATGGTTGCTATGGTCTTGACCATCGCGACCATCATCATGGCCGCTCGCTATAGCTGTGGGTGGTCACCCACAGCTATGCGAGTGGCCAGGAGGCCGCTCTAAAAAACCAGAGGGCCGGCCCTGATTCAGAGCGAGTGCTCTGTCAGAGCGTCCGGCTCTGAATCAGGCCCTAAGTTCCGTGTACAGTCGCACACAGATATACAAGTAGCAAACTGATCAGCACAGTGTGCTGGGCATCCTTTCCATAAAAAAAAAGAGGCTTAACTCTAGCAGAGTTGCATGGGATCAGGCAGCTCACTTCACGCCAGGCGTATTGCGCTGCATGGCATATTGTGGCTAGGTGAGCATGGACAATAATTAATAATATGCTGAAACCAACTCTTAGAAATGTCATGGTAGAATTTAGTCGCTTGCACATTTTTATTTGGACTATACGGCTGTTTTGTAGATCCAAAATGTTGCCCAGAGAAAGATTCTGATGAGGAGGAGAAAGAACCAACATCATCTGACTGTACTCCGGACAATTCCCCCTTGCCAAGGAAGTCTTCCACCAAAAAGGGTGGCATATTCTCTGGCATAATATCACCATCTATCCTGAAGGTAACAAGTTATATAGTTGTTTCTACCTGTCTGTAAGAAAAACTAATAGTAATACACTAATAGACTTCAGTACTGCATAAAGCAGCACTGTCCCCACCTAGATTTCTTCCTAACTATGCAAAAAAACAAACTCACCTCAACATGGGTGTAAGAACCTTCTGTTGGAGTTTTCTCTTATATTTATTTCCCAGTCCACACTGTAGACACTTAGGGGTATATTTACTAAAGGTCGATTTTGATCATTTTAAAATCGATGAAAATCAATCAACATCGATGTCATCACACATTTACTAACAGACAATTGTGATTTGTATTTGATTTGTATTAGTAAATGTGTGATTTAGCCCCAGAAACACAACATCGATGTTGATTGATTGTAAATTAATTCAAATCGATTTAAATCCACCTTTAGTAAATACGCCCCCTAGAGGCTGATGCACAGGAAGTACTATGACTGTGCATCCCCCATAAAGCGAACACATGAAGATGCACGTTTGCAAATCCTCATGCATCTTGCGCTAGTGGCATATCTATAAAAGGTGTAGAGGGGCCCATGGGGCCCACTCCGAACACCCCGCATCCATGCAGTATACTTACCTGCTGTGGTGACTGAGACTGCCTCAGAAGATATTTCAGTGAGAAGGAATCTGGCACACTGCCAACGCCGGCGCTAGGTAGGGGGGCACGCTCGGGCTCAGCACTCAAGCCCCCACTACTCATTTTTTTATTTTCCCTTTGTAATTGTCTGTTGTATTATTATGGGATGCAATAGAAAATATTTTGTTATAGGTCATAGTTACTGTGCTGGTGCTTATTATTCAGAATTTAGATTGGATGAGCATTAATATCATCTCTCCAAAATGGCTTTATCTGCTCATAGAGCTCTCCTGTCAATCTTATTGATAATCCTCTCACAGCACAATAGCTAAGAGCATGGGCTTTGGGCAGGTTATATGTGTAACATGATTGGCTTTGTGGACAGTTGTGGGACTGACCGAAAATATGATACAGAGCAGGGAAAGAGGTAGC
The DNA here is from genome assembly GCA_031769625.1 of Taudactylus pleione. NCBI lineage: Eukaryota > Metazoa > Chordata > Amphibia > Anura > Myobatrachidae > Taudactylus > Taudactylus pleione. Next base: position 432,054 of record JAUIMM010000135.1, read on the forward strand.
AGAGTAAATCCAAAAGTTTGTTTACCATCTGCATTGACATGTCACATACATGTGCTTGTGCTAGGCACAGGTGACTATTAAATATGTTTGAGGCTGCAGTTCCTTTAAAGTAGTTTTCCATTAGTTTACTTTAGTAACCTGCTGATGCGCTGGTATAGTTTACGTTTTAGTATATACATTCTTTTTCTATGTCTAACTTTCTTCTGGCTATTTGATCTTGTGTTTGTCTTTTTATCTTCGGAATTTTTCGCTGCAGTGGTACATGACACAGAGCTGACTTCTGTACTCAGTTATGCAGTGGGCACAGCAGAACGGTGCCCTGTTTGGGTAACGAAAATAAACAACTCTTCCTGGTGATATAAATACATAGCTAAAAAACTAAAGAAGGATGCTAAAAATAAAAAGCAATACATTTACTAAGATTTGCAAGAAAGCATGCAAAAGTCAGGAACTTAAAGTAATCTTATTAGAGGTACTGTGGAGGACTTGGAGCTCTGGGCCTAAACAAGAGCGCTCGCTCTGAATCAGGGCCCTCCTACCTAATATTGGAGCGGCCTCCTGGCCGCTCGCATAGCTGTAGGTAACCACCCACAGCTTATGCGAGCGGCCAAAAAGATGGTCGCGATGACCATCGCGACCATCGGGCTTGCGATGAGACCCTGCGGTAGGGTCTCGCTGCCGCAAGCCCAGGAGTGCTTTTGGCTCTATCAGAGCCAAAAGCACTCCCACTAACTTCACTAGTGATGTCAGTGGGGCCGGCCCCAGACGGTAGGCGTTCCAATGGGAACGCTTCCATCTGGGCAGCAACGCCCCCGGCACGCCCTCCAAAGGGGGCGTGCTGTCACTCACCATCGACAGCACGCCCCCTTTGGTGCGAGACCCATAGCGACGGCTTGGCCGTCGCTATTCAGTTCTCGCGCATGCGCATGACGGAGCTCCCTCCGTCGTGCGCATGCGCACTAGGGCACCATCGACCCGCTTGCGAGCGCTCTGAATCAGGCCCTCTGTGTATTATGTAGCTTCAGGAGCCAGCAATAATGGGACCCTTAGTGGTAAATTTACTAAAGTGAGAGTTTTTAGAAGTGGAGATGTTGCCCATAGCAACTAATCAGCTTCTAGCTATTATCTTCTAGAAGGTGCTAGTCAAATGTTAAGTAGAATCTGATTGGTTGCTATGGGCAACATCTCCACTTCTAAAAACTCTCTCCTTAGTAAATAAATAGTAAATATACCCCTTAGTATTTGTAGTTTCTGGTTGTAAATGAAGACTTTTATTACACAACATTTTTCTAAAACACAGGGATGATTACTTATAGTACAGATAAGGAAGAGCATACATCTACAGCAATCTATTTACTGGATAACCCCTTGTTCCCCTACTTGTCCTTTGGCATGTCCTGTAAGGTGTAATGCTGCAATGACTGGAATTTTCACCTCTGGTAGTTGGTTTCTGAAGTCTTAGTATAAGCTAACAATAGTCTTCTGAGATAAGATAAACATATCACTATAGATATCACTGCTGGACTTTGCACCAAAGAACAGAGGAAGCTATACATCTGCAATCAGTATATACCAGCAGCAGCATTGCCAGCTACACATAAGATTAGGAAAAATGTCCTTTAATAAACATTAACTAGTATTACTGACACATGGTATTAGTGGGTTTGACCCCCACACTGCCTGTGGTTAACTATTTAGCTCTAACTTTGATTTTCTCTCTGACGTGAATTTTAAAGATGAAGCTTTAGATTCAAAGGACAGACGCAGGAACTAATGTACGTCAGTAGAGTCTCTAGGCACATAACCCTCACCATCCTCATGTCTGTCCTTCGCAAAACATTCTTTAGCCACCAGTCTACAATCTGAATCTCCAATAAACCATTAGTTCATTGTACATCACCTTTCTTCATTTCTTCATGAAAATAAATAAATAATGATGACATATCGGCAGGGAGAGAGCCTCCTCTGCTGCCCTTAGACACAGTGATATTGTACCTTACACTTTTACCACTTACACTGTGTAACTATGTAACAGGGTCGCTTGAAAGGTCGCAATAAAACTCCTGAAGATGAGACGGCCAAACCAGATCCAGAAGAGCCAAGATCGCCTGGAAAAGAAAAAGCAGATTCTCCAAGGTAATATGCATCATACGAAGAGCACAAGCAAAAAAAAAAACCATTGGCACTTAAGAATTTAAATGTACATGCAAAATAAATATACAATGATTAGCACGGGGAAGGGGAAGGGTACAGCTGTCACATGAGATTATGGGGTCTCTAGGGGATCACATATAGAAAAGGAAGAATGGCTGTTCTTCCAACTTCTGATATATAATAATCAAAATATTCTTAAGAAATATATAAAATATCACAGAAGTTTACTAAAAATATGATAGATTTATTAAATTAAAGTTAAATATACAAGAATTATACACCATTAGATATAATCACTGGCAGTAAAAAGTTAGACCGCATTAGACTTTGGGAGAGATTTATCAAATCTTGAAGAGAGAGAAAGTACCAACCAATCAGCTTCTAACTGCCATTTTACAGACTGTGTTCAAACACTGACAGTTAGAACCTGATTGGTTGGTACTTTACCTCTCTCCATTTTATCCCTTTCCAAGGTTTGATACATCTCCCCCATAATCCATATTTATGATGAAATGTCCCTTGGTGCAATAATGGAATAAAAGGGAAGCAGAAATAATAGCTAAGTAGAGAAGAATAAAGATATCAAAGATTAAATCTAAATCAATGGTCTGCCTCTTTTGTCTATATAATAAAAATATGGTGTCCTTATGGACCATGCATAATGCAAAGCTCGATATAATGCTCTGATGATATCAATGTACTTCAGTAAACATTTATTAATTATAAGCAGTCATATAGATGTACATAGTATAAAAAAATATGTAAACAATATAAAAATCTATGACGTCACAGTATATCTACGAAAATATATAAAATTGCATTCATGCACCAAACGGTAGTTGATATGGTTATGGATTCAAGAGGATTGTAAACCAACTTTTGTAATGAGTAAATCAATCACATTATTATTATTATCATTGATTTATATGGCGCCATTAGGGTTCCGCAGCGCCTTACATAGTACATAAACAAATAAGTAACCAGCGACTTACAATAAAATACAAAGCAGGACACGGACATGCATAATAAACGTTGTTATATTAGCGACCTTTGCACCCACATAAGCTGCCAAGTGTTAGTTACCCTAGTGGGGAGTAAAAGATAAATTAAATTACAGTAGGGAGAAGCACAAGAGGGTAGTGGGCCCTGCTCGAAAGAGCTTACATTCTTTAAGGGAGGGGCAGACAAAGAGGAGTGACACAGATGGGGTAGGCGGGGAGGAAGGAAGATGTAGCAGCAAGTTAGGATGAGAGCTGGAAGGCTTTAGTGAAGTAGTGGGTTTTAAGAGCTCGTTTTTATGATTGTAGAGAGGTGCAGAGTCTGATGGGGAGAGGGAGGGAGTTCCAAAGGTGGGGAGGCGGGAGTGGGAGGAAGTAATCAATTGGCATGAAAGGCGGCGTGCATTAAGTGAACGAAGAGGGCGGACAGAGGAGTGAAGGGAGATGAGATCAGAGTTGTAAATGGGAGTGGAATGGGTGAATCGCATTGCATTGGCATGTACATGGGAAATGTCCAAATATCTGTGATTCCTTAAAAAGCAAATGACCAGTGTCCATTATATATATATATATATATATATATATATATATATATATATATTTGTGTCCCATAGAAATCAGCAGATAGTGTGGTCAAAATCTAGGCTGAGTTTTATTGCAATAGCCTCTTGAGTCACACTGCAGTTAGTGTGATATGGGCGCAGCGCCTTCCAAGCAACGACAGCTGCAAATGCTATTTAAACTTTAAAGCGCTAATGAAGTGTGCATCATTAACATACTGGCTACCAGTGGCGGCTCCAGAGGTGGGGCTGCAGCGCAGTCCAAAATTCAAAGAGGGGAGCCACACCAACTGCCACCCTAAACGCTGCCAATCATCACTGGCAGTTGGTGTGGCTTCCCTATTTGAATTTTGGACTGCAGTGCAGCCCCACCTCTGGAGCTGCCACTGCTGGTTATGCAGTTTTTCCCTGGTATTCAGCTGGTAGGGGGATTCCTGTTAGTGTGGCTGCTTCCAATTTACTGTGTTGGCATTGCTGCAGTCATATTTGTATGAATGAAGCTTGTGCCGGTGGTTTCCTCCTTCCTGCTGTTGCCTTATCAGGAGTCCGGGTACTCTGCTGAAGCAATATAAGTTAAATTTAGAGGCTAAGTGGGGAAATTTAGTAAACGGTATGTCGGCATACTGCCAGCATTCATTATGTTGACACAAGAATGTTGACAGTTATGATGTCAAGATGGCTAAAATATTGACATGGACAAAAAGTCGACATAATCAAATTGCCGACATTAGGGTATTGTTAGGGGTATATTTCATCACTGCCGACATGGTGAATGTCAACATGATGAACATGTCAATGTATTACCTGAAAACATTCTCACATGGTCACTGCTGACTTAATATACAGAACCCTTCTAAACAGGGATTGTGGCATTTTTTTGTCTATGGGATGAACTCAAAACTGCAAAAATGCAGAGAAACCAATATGTCAGGGGGCCTCACACCATGTCTGCTGACTGCTGTAGCACCACCAACCCAGACTGGTAAAGCCAATGCTGATTAGTGGAAATTCAGCTGACCCCACACTCTTTATCTCCCCCCCCCCCCCCCCCCTCCCCTACCATTTCACGGCCTAGGCTAAAAGGCCTTCTGCTGGTTATGATTTGGATTGGGGCCCAAGACGTATTACTTTGTTAGATATAGTTTTTTTTACCAATTTCATAAAGAGAAGGTTGCACAATCCTAGGACTATATTAAACAAAAGAGGCTAGGGGTATTTTATTAGTTATACTAAAAATTCCATTCACTGGGAATGGTACAGTGAAAATTAGAGGTAAAATATAAATTTATTGAATTGATAAACATACATATAGATTAGTGTATAAAGATAGAAAAATGTGAACAAATAGTGTATAAAAAAGCAGGGTCCACCATTTCAGTTTCCCAGTATTATGACAGAAATGTACTACAGTATGTTGAAGCGGAGCAAAATTATATGAAATATGTACATTCAATATATCTAATAACCTACATATAATTGCTCCTTGTTGGTCATAAAGCTAAATTAATAAAGGAATTCACTAATATTGGTGGTAATAATATCACATCTACTTGAGTGGCTTGTGAAATCTTCAGCAATAATGTCCTCCTTTAATATAAGGCATGACTGCTGGTTCAATCCTTTAAAGGTCAGACAATCACATCACAATACTTATTATCTTTTGCTGTCTCATGTGTCACAATTTATTCACTTTAATACACATTGGTTTGTGCATCACACTAATACTGCTGTATAATATCAGTTTTATTCTGACTGATCAATTCCTATGAAGCTCATAAATCACTTTAAGCTGTGCTGCTAATAAATGTTACTGCAATGTTAACATTATCCCTACACCATATATTTATAGTGTTATCACTTCTAAACTAGTACATGCATGATATATACATTTTCATGGGACCATGTGGTAGACCCACTGGAAACACCAACATGCACATGTCACTGTGTAAACAGCTTTATCAAGGCTGAACCAAATTGTGCCCCTCAGGTGCATATTTAACAGATATAGGCGACCAATCAAAATGCTTCTTCGGGTCACATGCATGTGGCAGCCAATAAGAGCCATAATTCCAGCTAGCTGCATCAGAGATCACATGATCTACCTTAATACTACAGCTCATTCATGCCATTTGTAAACAAAACTCCAGATCACATGATCAGATCTCATCTATTAAAGAAGGAGAAGAACATACAAATACTATTATAACAAAATAAGTAGTGTCAGAATGATAAACTAGAGCAGAATAATACATGTAATATATAATAATATAATAATACTAAAGGAAACAGTTATAAAATAATAAACTCAATGACCATAATATCATGAAAAAAAATCCATCTCACAACCATTGGTTAATTGGGTAGTGACTCTATATTAAATCAACAATTAGATTATTCACTTGGCAAATTGTTTATATATATATATATATATATATATATATATATGTGTGTATATATGTTTAGATTTGATATAATGGGGGTTTTATTACCTCTGTCTACTTCAGGGTAAATAGGGTATCCAAGGACCGCCATTTGAACCACTTGGCTCAGTGGATCTAAAATGGCTCACAACTAAGATTGTGTTTCTTCTGGCCATTGCTTCGGCCAGAAGAGTGTCAGACTTGGGGGCTCTCTCATGTCGCCCCCCATTTCTAATTTTTCTTAGGGACAGGGCAGTGCTCGTCCTGGGTTCCTACCTAAGGTGATATTAGTTTCCACATTAATGAGGAAATTATGGTACCAGCCTTCAATTCCCCAGACCTACCAGCTGGTTAGGCCTCCTTTGATGTGGTACAGGCCTTAAGGATTTATGTTGACCGTACCAGTTAATTTAGGAAATCGGAACTCTCTGTTTGTCCTCTATGGTTTCCATAAGAAGGGTTGGCCTGCCACTAAGCAAACTTTGGCAGGATGGATTCGCATGCCAATTTCTGAGGCTTACATTCATGAGGGCCTGTCTGTACCTCCTCTCTTAAAGCTCACTCTACTCGATCTGTGGGTCCTTCATGGGCAGCTCGCCGTGGTGCCTCTGCAGTTCAGCTGTGCAAGGCAGCCACGTGGTCTTCTGTCCATACCTTTGTGAGGTATTATACATTTGATACCTTCGCCTCTCAGGATGCTTCCTTCGGGCCGCGGATTCTCCTTACAGCACAGGAGGGTCCCCACCCTTAAAGGATACTGCTTTGGGACATCCCCAAGGTATCCTGTGGATACCCTATGGACCCTGAAGTAGAAAATAAGAGATATGGTAAGAACTTACCTTTGTTATCTCTATTTCTACGAAGTCCATAGGGTTCCACAGGACTCCCGCCCTGTCGCACCTGTACTGCAGATGGGCTTTGATCTGGTCACCGGTTTTTCCGTCTCCTTCTGGTGAGAATGTGATTTTTGTGTGTTTCAGACTTTCTTCTCTCTCTTTGTTCTCTTCCTCCGGCCTATGGCTTGTTACGAAACTGATTTGCCTTGGCTCAGGGGCGGGGTATAGAAGAGGGACCCCGGTGCATCCTGGGAGGCTGGAAATTAACTCTGTAGTGTCCGATGCCTGCCGTCATCACCTATACCCCAAGGAATCCTGTGAATACCCTATTTACCCTGAAGTAGACAGAGGTAATAAAACCCCCATTATATCAAATCTAAACATATATACATATATATATATATATATATATATATATATACACATATATATAAATAAACAATTTTCCAAGTGGATAATCTAATTGTTGATTTAATATAGAGTCACTACCCAATTAACCAATGGTTGTGAGATGGATTTTTTCATGATATTATGGTCATTGAGTTTATTATTTTATAACTGTTTCCTTTAGTATTATCATATTATTTTATATTACATGTATTATTTTGTTCTAGTTTATCATTCTGACACTACTTATTTTGTTATAATAGTATTTGTATGTTCTTCTCCTTCTTTAGGAGGAGATGAGATCCGATAATGTGATCTGGAGTTTTGTTTACAAATGGCATGAATGAGCTGTTGTATTAAGGTAGATCATGTGATCTCTGATGCAGCTTGCTGGAACTATGGCTCTCATTGGCTGCCACATGCATGTGACCCGAAGAAGCATTTTGATTGGTCGCCTATATCTGTTAAATATGCACCTGAGGGGGACAATCTGGTTCAGCCTTGATAAAGCTGTTTACACAGTGAAATGTGCATGTTGGTGTTTCCGGTGGGTCCACCACATGGTCCCATGAAAATGTATATATCATGCATGTACTAGATTAGAAGTGATAATACTATAAATATATGGTGTGGTAATAATGCTACTTGAGTAGGGATAATGTTAACATTGCAGTAACAATTATTAGCAGCACAGCTTAAAGTGATTTGTGAGCTTTATAGGAATTGATCAGTCAGAATAAAACTGACATTATATAGCAGCATTAGTGTGACGCTATTCTATGCTCACAAACCAATGTGTATTATATTAACTGAATAAATTGTGACACATGAGACAGCTAAATGTGACTTATAGAAGTGTGATTTACCACACAGATTGATTCCTTTTTGAGCCTTGCTGAAAGCTGCAGTAAGGCACATATAGTTTATTCTGTGATTTAATGCATTCATTTTTTAGGAGTGCTTATAAATACTAAGTAACAACAATAATAATAAAATCTGCCAGAAAAACATATAGATAATTACTATCTATCTGTGATTATCTGAGCTGTGGTAATAACGTTACCTGATTAGGGATGATGTTAACATTGCAACAACACTATTTATGCCAGCACAGCTTAAAGTGATTTGTGAGATGTATATGAATTGATCAGTCAGAATAAAACTGATATTATACAGCAGTATTAGTGTGACGCTATTCTATGCTCACAAACCAATGTGTATTATATAAAGTGAATAAATTGTGACACATGGGACAGCAAAAGATAATAAGTATTGTGATGTGATTGTCTGACCTATAAAGGATTGAACCAGCAGTCATGCCTTATATTAAAGGAGGACATTATTGCTGAAGATTTCACAAGCCACTCAAGTAGATGTGATATTATTACCACCAATATTAGTGAATTCCTTTATTAATTTAGCTTTATGACCAACAAGGACCATTTATATGTAGGTTATTAGATATATTGAATATACATATTTCATATAATTTTGCTCCGCTTCAACATAGTACATTGCTTTCATAATACTGTACTGGGAAATTGAAATGGTGGACCCTGCTTTTTTATACACTATTTGTTCACATTTTTCTATCTTTATACACTAATCTATATGTACAGTCAGGTGCAGAAATATTGGGACATTGACAGAATTTTCATATTTTGGCCTCTATTCACCACGTCATCTCCAAGCGACCACTTTCACTCCGCAAAAGCCGGGTCTATGCAGACCCGACTGCGGTGTGAGCGGCGCTGACTCGGGAATATCCAGAGTCGGCGCCGGCAAAATTCCGGGTCTGATCTGGATAGGAACTTTGTTCCAAATCCGGGTCAGACCCGGAATTTAGGTGGAAAAGGGGTATAAATGTGCCTCCCACTTTTTAAGGGGCCAAAAGTAATGGGACTATCATCTCAAAAGCTATTTCATGGACAGGTGTGGTCTATTTCCTCGTTATTTCATTATCAATTAAGCAGGTAAAAGGTCTGCAGTTGATTCTAGGTGTGACATTTGCATTTGGAATCAGTTGCTGTCGACTCTCAATATGAGATCCAAAGAGCTGTCACTATCAGTGAAGCAAGCCATCATTAGGCTGAAAAATCAAAACAAACCCATCAGAGAGATAGCAAAAACATTAGGTGTGGCCAAATCACCTGTTTGAAACATGCTTAAAAAGAAAAAATGCATCGGAGACCTCAGCAACACCAAAAGATCCAGAAGACCACGTAAAACAACTGTGGTGGATGACAGAATAATTATTTCCCTGGTGAAGAAAAACCCCTTCACAACAGTTGGCCAAATCAAGAACACTCTCCAGGAGGTAGGTGTATATGTGTCAAAGTCAACAATCAAGAGAAGACTTCACAAGAGTGAATATAGAGGGTTCACCACAAGATGTAAACCATTGGTGAGCCACAAAAACAGGAAGACCAGATTAGAGTTTGCCAAACAACATCTAAAAAAGCCATTACAGTTCTGGAACAATATTCTATGGACAGATGAGACAAAGATCAACTTGTACCAGAGTGATGGGAAGAGAAGAGTATGGGGAAGGAAAGGAACTGCTCATGATCCAAAACATACCACCTCATCAGTGAAGCATGGTGGTGGTAGTGTCATGGCGTGGGCATGTATGGCTGCCAATGGAACTGGTTCCCTTGTATTTATGGATGATGTGACTGCTGACAAAAGCAGCAGAATGAATTCTGAAGTGTTTCGGGCAATATTATATGCTCATATTCAGTCAAATGCTTCAGAACTCATTGGACGGCGCTTCACAGTGCAGATGGACAATGACCCAAAACATACTGCAAAAGCAACCAAAGAGTTTTTTAAGGCTAAAAAGTGGAATGTTATGCAATGGCCAAGTCAATCCCATGACCTGAATGTGATTGAGCATGCATTTCACTTGATGAAGACAAAACTGAAGGGAAAATGCCCCAAGAACAAGCAGGAACTGAAGACATTTGCAGTAGAGGCCTGGCAGAGAATCACCAGGGATGAAACCCAGCGTCTGGTGATGTCTATGCGTTCCAGACTTCAGGCTGTATTTGCCTGCAAAGGATTTGCAACAAGTATTAAAAAGTGAAAATTAGATTTAGGATTGTTTAGTTTGTCCCATTACTTTTGGCCCCTTAAAAAGTGTGAGGCATATATAGAAACTGTTGTAATTCCTACACCATTCACCTGATTTGGATGTAATTACCCTCAAATTAAATCTGAAAGTCTGCAGTTAAAGCACATCTTGTTTGTTTCATTTCAAAGCCATTGTGGTGGTGAATAGAGGCCAAAATATGAAAATTCTGTCAATGTCTCAATATTTATGCACCTGACTATGTTTAACAAATTATTTTTTTACCTCAGATTTTCACTGTACCATTCCCAGTGAATGGAATTTTTTGTATAATAACTAATAAAAGTCAAGTTTTAATGTATTGATTCTCTAACAACCCCTAGCCTCTTTTGTTTAATATATCTAACTTGGTTGGAATAGAGCTGCACCCCCATAAATTGAACATTATTAGTTGCTAATTATTATGGGGCCTCATATATGACCGTAACTCGTTATCTATTGGAGTGTGCAGATATACTTTCTTTCTCTAGAAACAATCCTAGAATTCCATGCACATCTAACTGAAGGGGTTTTATGGCGGGGTCAGTGTTTAGAAACTAAAGGACTACAAGGGCAGTTTGAGTTTAGAAAATCAAATAACCTCTAATGGTTTTTAACAACCAACTGTTGATCCCTGGTGAGTTTAGCTACATTGGACTAACATCATTTAGTGGTGGACTGTCTAAAGTATCCTTCTTCACTCCTTATGTGGACGGTGCTCCTACACTGCGGATTTGGTCGGTTCATTCACACTCTCGATTTCCAATACATTATCAGCCCCACCTATTCATATAGATGTACATTTATTCAGCCTCTATATTGAGCCATCTTGTACTGTAGCTTATGTTTAATGGTGTAGAATTCTTGCATTTGTAATTTTAATAAATATATAACTTTTTAAGTATGTTTCTGCTATATATTTTGCAGCTACTGGGAATAAGTATATTATTAATTTATATAGCAGTAGATGGTATTTCTTTAGTTATGCAATATGCATCATAGCCATCTCTAAAGCAGACAAACATTACATAGAGGTACAATACAGTCTTTTAACCACACTAATCTCCTTATTTATTCATTTTCGTTGTCTATTTCAGCCATTCTTTGAACTGGCTACATGCACTGAAGAAGAAGAAGAAAAAGCAACCAAAGTGACCGCCGTCTATGTAGACAACAGAGCAGGAATGTATGGATGGTTGGGCTATCTCTAGCTCAGCATTTACAAGCTTCTCGCATCACCTACTCACTTATAACGGCAGATGATTACCAGTCACTCCCTGATGTTTGCCAGTTTATTCCACGCGCCATGTAGCCACCAATATGTATAAATACCAATCATGCTCTTGTGTACTTAAATATTTACAAAGTAACCCATCCAATTTGATTTGTATATATTTTAATATTTACCAGTATAATAAACTGTTATTTTAAATGAAAAATAACATGCTCGAAGTACCCCTAGAATTTTCCTGAGGTACCTCTAGGGGTACGCATACCACACTTTACATATCCTGCTTATGAATGACAAGTATCAACTCTCCCAGCCGATGATGACCTACAGTTCCAATGATGCATTATGGGAAATAAACACCTGCAGCACCATAGATAATGGAGATTGATCATTTTGTTGTTCTTTTTGCTATGGCTGTAAATCTGTGTATCTTTTCACATTCTATAATGCTTCTTCGTATCTGTGTGATTTGTTTACTTGCTAGAATTAGTTGTTGCAGTCTGTCTATTTTTATGTTTACTATGCACACAGGGAAACTATATGTACACAATGATTATTATGTTAAATGATTTTATATGCATGGCACTGGCTGAACTTATTTTGCCTGGACAATGTAAAATATATATTTTTACTTGAACATTCTACTTTAAAGGTTTTATTTTTTTTAAATGTCCGTTCTCACTAATTAGAACCACTATATTTGAGCTATATTAATGAAAAGTTCAAATTTGTAAAGTGTGTGTGTGTGTGTATATATATATATATATATATATATATGTATATATATATATATATATATATATATACACACACACACACACACACACACATTTTTTACTGTATTTTATAGCCTACAGCACTGGTTCCCAAACTCGGCCCTCAAGGCACCCTAACAGTCCAGGTTTTAAGGATATCAATGCTTGAGCAGAGATGATTAAATCTGGATTGTTTGTGTGCCTTGAGGACCGAGTTTTTGACCATCTGGCCTATAGGTATCATTATCATCATAGCTATGTGAATGGATGGAGGTCTAGTATAGTGGTGCTCAACTTTTTGTCCTCCATTAATTCTTATTGCAATATTTTCTGGAAATGAAGGAGTACAGAAAAGAAAGAATGGGGAGGGTTTACAGGACAAGAGGACAAGGCAGGACACAATTTTGCATCCTTTCAACCACTAGGTGCACAATTGTTAATGTAAAATGGAAGATGGCACAATCATGCAATGCTAAAATGGTTCAACTGAGGGAGAGTTCATTCAAGTTGAATAGTGCTGGGTCATGGGATAAACTAGGTTGAACAGTTTTTAGCCTCCCGATCAGTGACATATTCATGGCAGATAAACCATTTGACAAAGAGGGAGGTGGTAGAGGCATGATGGATGTCTGGGGCGAAAAATTTCCTTTAGCCCAACCCCACTTTACAAAATAATTACCCTAAAAAAGCAGGGCGGCAGAACCCAAGGGAAAGGTCCATGGTACTGTGCTGCAGGCAGGGACGCTGTGTATTAGAATTAAATCAGATTTACAGGGGTCTGGGGAATGGTTACAGGAGGTTCTATGGTAATAGGTTAGATGAGCAGCAAGAGACCGAAGGAATGCAACAGTAACATGGGGACAGATGCCCATGAAGGGCAATAGAGCAGTCTGAAGGCAGCATCTGGGGTAGCAAAGGGATGGGGCGAGGGGTGGTAGGTGGATACGTGGTGCCAGGACTGGAGATATACACAGTTGCCTATGTATGTACTCTCAGCTATACCCAGGCATTTCACTGATCACACACCCATCCAACCCCCAGCTATATGTGCCCCCATCTATACATAATGTATGTGCCCCAAGCTGCACTGGGTAGATTACCTTCCCTGCCCCATCCTGGAACCACTCCTCTAACTGCCGTCCCGTCCCCTCCCCCCACACCCACCACACTGACAATTACTAACAGAGGACATATTCACCACGGCTGCAATAGTTGCTGACTCCAAGGCAGCATCCCCAGGGAGAAGTGGAGGCGGGGAAGGGGTCTCCAGTGGTGGGAGGGAAACTACAGTTCCTTTGAGGGCTCTGGGAAGTTGGAGAGCCGGGCGGGGACAGTCCTCAGCAGCAGTCTCCAGCAGCCAGCTCTGAACTAGGGATGGGCTGAATGATTCACTGCACTGAGTTTGAGCCACATGGCTCAACTCAGTGTTGTGGCTCAGGACACAGCTCTTTAGAGCTGTAGGAAGCAGAGGTGCCGGCGACTCTGAGTGAGTCACTGACAGCTCCGCCCAGCACTACAGCTCAAGGTTCTGCACTGACTCTCCTGAGTCAGAGCACTCCCCCCGAGCCCTGGCAGTACTCAGTGAGTCGCTGACAGCTCCGCCTCCCGCAGCCCAGCTCAAGCTTCTGCACTGACTCCTAAGTGAGTGCACTCCCCTGAGCCCTGGCAGTAGCTGCACGACTCAGTGAGTCACTGACAGCTCCACCCCCTACACTGCTGATCTGACTCAGTGGAGAAATATGATCAGGTCGGATCAGCAGTGTAGGGGACGGAGCTACCACTCACTTAGGCTCCCACTGACAGAGAGGTGGGTGTCTCGACACACCAAACGCTGATTGACTCGAATCATTCAAACATCTGAATGATTTGAGTCAGTGGGCTCTATTTATCAACATTTTTACTAAAATAATGTGAAAAAGGGTGTTTTCACACCCTTTTCATGTTATTTTAGTATCACCTATAGTTATTACAGGGCAATTGGAGTAGAATTCATAAAATTCTACTCCAACCCCTAAGTATCACTTATTTTTAGTAAAGCAGATCGCATTTCCCATAATTGTAATGGGAAATGTGATCCGACCAGAGTTACTAAAAATAAAATGTGAAAAAATACCGGGGAAAGCCCTGTGATAATAACGCCACCTGGAGGTGGCGTTATCCAGGGTCTCCCCCAGTTACCGGACTCCTGCTCCGCTCTAACGGGGAGAGCAGAGCCGGGAGTCGGTCCCAGTAATCAGCTGTGTGGTCTAAACAGACCGCAAGCTGATTACTGTAAAAAAAATAAAAAAAAAATTCACTTACCTGATTCCAGGGACCGGAGATCGGGCCTCCGGTGATGACTCTCCTCCGGTCAACTGGTCTCCCATAGTGCACTGCTGCTCGGTCATCAAGTGATCGGGTCCCAGTGCAGTATGGGAGATCACCTGACCGGAGGAATGGAGAACATCACCGGAGGCCCGGAGCATGCAGGTAAGTGCTATTAAGGGAGAGCTTAGTGCCGGGGGCAGGGCTTAGCGTGGGGGTAGCAGCGGCGACCGGTCGGCGCATGCGCGGGCACTTAATCACAGTATTTTTTGCGAAAATACAGTGATAAGGCTCCGAAGGGGATTTGCAGGGACAGAGCTTTATCGCAAGCTCTGTCCCTGCAAGGGATTTGTAGTTAATCCCTGTGATATTGCCTGAATTCGCAATGCGAATTCACTCGGTAATATCACACTACAATACGCATTCAATATGTGGATTGTAGTATATAGAGCCCAGTGTGTTGAGACACTAACTCACTAGCTATCTCTAGTCTGAACTGGGGCTCCTCTAGTAAAGGGTACAGTAAGAGGCAGCACGGAGTGCGCTTTAATATAGGCTTTAATAAACGGCGCTGGTGGAGTGATGATTATCACGTTAGCATCTTGATGTCAGCGTCTCTGAAGAGAATGATAGAGGAGCTGGCGTTAGCTAATCAGCATTTTGGAATCTGTCTCCGCAGAGCTGCTTAAGAGGGTAACAGTGGACGGACAGTAGGTGCAGTGTGGTGCAATAGGTTAGTTGCTGGGCCAGCAGGGCCCCGCTAAGCCGTCGGCCCCATAGCAATCGCACCCCTTACGCCACTGCCAGCTGTGTTTTGGGATGGAGGACATATATAAGTAGAGGAGCACCAACCCTGTAGAAATGTGGAGATCATGTTAACGGCTTCTGTTGGCAATTCCAAAAATGTGCATTTTATTGTCTTCGCCAAAATTTTATTTCCCCTCTGGAATTACCCTTTCATGTGTCTGTTTTGCATCAGAATGGGGGTAAATGCCTAATTTTGGAGGTAATTATGAAAATCATTTGGCGCTAAATCAGATTACTCTCGTAGCTAGTTAAAGAGAAGGAGGAAATCTAGGGAATAGAGATGGGTAAGGATGGATAGCCCCTCAGAGTACCAGCTGGACATTTTTTGTTTGGGAATCAGTTGTTAGGGTTTTAAGGGATAGCTTTCATATACATAGTGTATCAGAAACTGAGATAGTACATTTATAGTTATTAACTGATTGAGACTGTTTAGGGGACCAGATCAATTCCTCCAAAAAAGTATTTGGGAAATGAGGTGTTGCTCAACCTTTTTTTGAACCCAAATGTCAGTATATAATTGTCTTGTATCCCCAAGTGTCACTGTGCCATTGCTGTATCCCCAAGTGTCAATGTGCCATTGTTCTGTAACCCCAAGTGTCAGTGTGTCATTGCTGTAACCCCAAGTGTCAATGTGCCATTGTTCTGTAACCCCAAGTGTCAGTGTGTCATTGCTGTAACCCCAAGTGTCAATGTGCCATTGTTCTGTAACCCCAAGTGTCAGTGTGTCATTGTTCTGTAACCCCAAGTGTCACTGTGCCATTGCTGTATCCCCAAGTGTCAATGTGCCATTGTTCTGTAACCCCAAGTGTCACTGTGCCATTGTTCTGTAACCCCAAGTGTCAATGTGCCATTGTTCTGTAACCCCAAGTGTCAGTGTGTCATTGCTGTAACCCCAAGTGTCAGTGTGTCATTGCTGTAACCCCAAGTGTCAGTGTGTCATTGTTCTGTAACCCCAAGTGTCACTGTGCCATTGCTGTATCCCCAAGTGTCACTGTGCCATTGCTGTATCCCCAAGTGTCAGTGTGCTATTGTTCTGCAACCCTAAATATGCCCACACACATACCGATGTCCTCACGATCCGATTTTATGGCCAATTTCCTCATGAACTTTCACGGGAGCTCCCTTGCCGTCTTGATCACGATTTGGAGTTAAAAATGTCCAATCTGACTAAAGATCTATCTTGCATCCAATGCATTGTATCCCAGATTGGCTAATCTGCCCTACAGCACGGCAGATCAGAAGATGCGATGTACGACGAGCGGGGACGCGCATCGGCATTGTGCTTGTGAGTATAAACTCACAATTTGTACTTTTTTTTACCCGATTCGTCGTCACGATTCGTTGAAATCAGCCAAATCGTGTAAAATGTCGCTATGTGTGTGGGCACCTTAAGTGTCAGTGTGCTATTGATTGGAATCTCAGCTGTCAATGTGCCATTGTTCAGTAACCCCAAGTGTCAATGTAATATAGTTCTGGAACCCCAAGTGTCAGTGTGCCATTGTTCTGTAACCCCAAGTGTCGGTGTGTCATTGCTGTAACCCCAAGTGTCAGTGTGTCATTGCTGTAACCCCAAGTGTCAGTGTACCATTGTTCTGGAACTCCAAGTGTACCATTGTTGACCCCAAATGTGTCATTGTTATGTAACCCCAAGTATCAGTGTACTATTGCTCTGTATCCCTAAGTGTCAGGGTGCTATTGATTTGAATCTCAGCTGTCAATGTGCCATTGTTCAGTAACCCCAAGTGTCAATGTAATATAGTTCTGGAACCCCAAATGTCAGTGTGCCATTGTTCAGTAACCCTAATGCCGCATATCCACTTGCGGATTAAAATATGAGAGTGAGCGATAATGATATCATTGTCGAACACAAATCGGGCATAAAAATGTCGAAGACGACCAGTGATGCGTGCTCCCGCTGATCGTTTTTTACATCAATCATCGCCTGAACATGCTGGTCAATCTGACGATAATAGGACAGTTTGACCATGTTCAGGGATGAGGGAGGGTGCCTACACTGAATGACATGTCGTTCGGTGTAGGCACTGCAGGGGAAGAGGAACGATTGTATGATTGCATTGTTGTAATCGTACTGTCGTTCCGCTATCTGCTAGTGGATACTCACCTTAAGTGTTAGTAGGGTGTTGTTCTGGAATCCCAAATGTCAATGTACCGTTGTTCTCAAAGTCAAGAGTCAGTGTACCATTGTTCTGGAACCCCAAGAGTCAGTGTACCATTGTTCTGGAACCCCAAGTGTCAGTGTGCCATTGTTCTGTAACCCCAAGTGTTAGTGTGCCATTGTTCTCGGAACCAAGTGTCAATGTAGCATTTCTCTGGAACCCCAAGTGTTAGTGTACCATTGTTCTGTAACCCCAAGTGTACCATGTTTGACCCCAAATGTGTCATTGTTATGTAACCCCAAGTATTAGTGTACTACTGTTCTGCAACCCTAAGCATCAGTGTGCTATTGATTGGAATCCCAGCTGTTAATGTGCCATTGTTCAGTAACCCCAACTGTCAATGTACTATAATTCTGGAACCCCAAGTGTTAGTGTGCCATTGTTCTCGGAACCAAGTGTCAATGTAGCATTTCTCTGGAACCCCAAGTGTCAGTGTGCTATTGTTCTGTAACCCCAAGTGTCAGTATGCCATAGTTATGGAACCCCAAGTGTCAGTGTGTTATTTTTCTGGAACCCAAGTCTCAGTGTGCTATTGTCCTGGAATCCCAAATGTCAGTGTACCATTGTTCTGGAACCCCAAGTATCAGTGTGCCATTGTTCTGGAACCCCAAGTGTCAGTGTGCCATTGTTCTGTAACACCAAGTGTCAGTGTACCATTGTTCTAGAACCCAAAGTGTCAGTGTGCTATTGGTCTATAACCCCAAGTGTCTGTGTGCCATTGTTCTGTAACCCCAAGTGTCAGTGTGCCATTGTTCTGGAACCCAAGTATCAGAGTGCCATTGTTCTGGATCCCAAGTGTCAGAGTGCCATTTTTCTGGAACCCAAGTATCAGTGTGCCATTGTTCTGAAACCCCAATCAGGGGTGTATCTATATTGATGCAGGATGTGCTGTGCACACGGGCCCCTGGGTGCCCACACCACACACTCTGCACCCATATAGCCCTATCCATACATGTCTGTAGTCTCCAGACTGCTGCTCTGCAGTGCAGGGCCGGTGTCAGTGTGCCGTTATTCTGTAACCCAAGTATCAGTGTGCCAATGTTCTGTAACCCCAATCGGGTGTATCTACAGTATATTGGGTGCAGGATGTGCGGTGCACATGGGCCCCTGGGGGCCCACACTGCACACCCTGCACTCATATAACCTTATACTTACCTGACTGCTGTTCGGCAGCTCTATTTTCCCAGAGACCCGCGCATGTGCAGTAGATTCTGGCACTAAGCCAGAATCTGCAGCACCACCAGAGAGAGGAAAGGGTGCGCACGGAGTCTGCACACAGGTCCACTCCTCTCCTAAAACGCCCCTGACTCCAATTATGGGGTGAGTACTATTGGGCTGAAACTAGGTAGGTCACAAAAGAATCTACTGTATTGCATATCAATAGAGCCACAAGAGATTCTTGGGACCTCAAGTGGGTGAAGTATGAGCATACCATCTATATTTTGTTTAGTCTGCATTACAAACCTACTATTGGCCACTGTTTTACATAAGCATAAGATAGGAATGTAATTGATGTGTTAAATTAGTACAGTGCACAAAGTCCACCTAATTAGAAATGATTAGAAAGGTTTAGAGTACAATGTAGAAACAAACACTTGACATGTATTGAGCAGCAAAATGTATTTATCAATCACAACATAAAAGTAGCCAGGGCTGGTGCTACCATTAGGCAGCTTTAGGCGGCTGCCTAGGGTCACTGACCACTGGAGGGCGCCGCTTAGTCCACAAAAAATAAAAGGATGTCTCTTTCAGTCCCAGACAGGTTGGTTTACTGTGTGTGGGGGTGGTTTTATTGAGTACTGACTGAGTTAGTGTATGTGTGTGTGGGTATACTGAGTGCTGGCAGGGTGA
Organism: Taudactylus pleione; assembly: GCA_031769625.1. Classification (NCBI taxonomy): domain Eukaryota; kingdom Metazoa; phylum Chordata; class Amphibia; order Anura; family Myobatrachidae; genus Taudactylus; species Taudactylus pleione. The sequence goes on from JAUIMM010000135.1 coordinate 451,643, forward strand.
GTGTGTATGTGGAGGGTAATGGGTACTGACATATATTGGTCACAGATGTGTGGCATAAATATATTGGTTCATGGATGGTTGGCATAATGTATTGGGGCACAGATATATGGCATGTAAAGAATTTGTGGCACGTGTGGCATATGTACTAGGGGCATTGTTTGGCATAATTCATTGCTATGTGGCATAATTCTTGCACAGTTGTGTGGCATATGTATTGGGGGCACAAATGTGTGGCATATTATGTATTGGGAGCATAAATGTGTGGCATATAATGTATTGGAGGCATTGATGAGAAGCATAATTATGAATTGGGGATACAGCTATGTGGCATAAAATGATTTGTGGAACATAACATTATGAATTGGGGCAGGGTTATGAGGCACTGTATGATTTTAGGGCTCTACTGTGTGGCATATTATAAATTAGTGTCATTAATATGTGGCATGGTATGAATTGGAAGGAGCAGGGACGGTGGGTGAAATGTTGCCTAGGGCACCCAGAAACCTTGCACCGCCCGTGAAAGTAGCATTTGAACTATTGCACTTTGGTACAGTAGCTAGAATTCTAGGATATCAATAGGATTCATCCTTTAGTCATACTTGCCTACATCCTGGCTGCTTCCTCCGGGAGGAAGCAGCCAGGTCGGTTTAGCAGGGGGCGGGGCCTGTATAGAGGGGCGTGCCCAGACACGTTACCAGTGTTTAGGGGCGGAGTTTGGAGGCGGAGCCACACAATCGCGTCAACTAGGCTCCGCCCCCGCTACACAATGCCGATATTTCCGGCATTGCGAGGCAGGGGGCGGGGTTATGATGACGCGAATCGCATCATTAGCCCCTCCACAGCGGGGGTTTAGCGCTATATTGCGGGGGGACTGGAGAAGTCGGGAGACCTGCCTACTTTTCCGGGGGGCCGGGAGCGGCACCCGATTTTCGGGAGGCTCCCGGCCAAATCGGGAGAGTAGGCATGTATGCCTTTAGTTGATGTGTCCAGAGAGCATGTAATCTACTAAACTTCAATAAAAAGGTCCTGAAATTTACAATGCTGTCTTCATTCTAATGAAATACAAAAGTTCAGCTATTTTTATAAAAATATTTTATATTACATTTTCACATGGACCCCTCATGTGCAGTGTGTTTAATGTTAATGATGTTCCCTGGCCGATTGTATATTTTTACTTTGCCCAGGAAATACTAAAAGGTGCCGGATGTCCTGGATGAAGAGGGTATTGGATATGATGCCATCGTTTTATGAACTAAATCTGCCCCAATATCAGGGTATGGAGAGGAATGCAGTTTTTGATAGCATAACCCATATATGTCACGGCCAGGGTTTCTCGGCTTGGTAGTCACCGGGTATTACCTGTGAGTTCATTATGGCAGGGGGTCTCTGGCAGTGGTGCTGGTGTTTGGCGGGGGGCATTGGCTGCGCGTGGTTCTGTGCGGGCACATTGTCACTAGGCCTGGTGAGGTCTGGCAGTGTTTCCGTTCTGTTGGCATGGGCCCCGCCATCTTGCCTGTGGCCATCCAATCCTGGTAGGCCATGTGCTCATTCCAGCCAGTCACAGCGCGGCACTGAGTATTTAGGAAGGTCCAGAGCCTTCCTTCCTTTGCCAGTGCAACGTGTTTCTCAACTGCGGCTGAGAGAGAGTACCTGTTCCTTATCTGCCTGCTTGTATACGCTCCTAGCCTGAACCTTGCCTGCTCCAACCTGCTGGACTTACCCTGCACCCTCCATATACCTTCTTACCTGCCTGAGTACCTGAACCTGCTGTTTCCCTGCACCTTGCTTCATTTCACTCCCAGCTGGACTTCACTACCTCTGCCTGCATTAGTTACAGCTCATCATACCTGCATTTAATTACAGCTCATCATACCTGCATTTAGTTACAGCTCATCATACTTGTATACTAGACTGTTCCTGCCCGTCACTATCTGGACATCTTCCCATTAACCCCCACTACAGTTATCAAGTGCACTTTAGTGTTATAACTCGACTTTTTCATTTGCCATTCCCATGTCTTCTAACTCCACTTTTTCATTTAAGTCTGCTTCTGTGTCTGCTCCTATCACCACCCCGGGTCCACAACAAATTCAGAACCTCACAATATACTTTACTTTTTTTTTATATTGTCTATTATATATTTTTTTCTATTGTACAAAACAAATCCTAATTAAATTAGAATTTCAAAAGCCAATGTTAGCAGTGATTATTGGCACTAACTGGAAACCATACAAGTGACACAATTGTTTTGTTATCAAATAAACACGTGTGAACCAAATCTGTGTCGAAAATGATTTTAGTCACCATTGTCCAGGAGATAGGGAGGAACAAATTTATTTTATTGCAGTGCTCATGCAAAAAGTGTCGTGGTCATGCCGCATTGTTCTTCAAAAGTCCTAGCCCACCCCCAAACATCGCTACCTCCTCCCAAATCACCACGGATTTATTGTGCACACCAGAGCCACCTATATTTATTTCCCTGCTTAACATGTGATATTAGTGATTGGATAGGGGTAAATCATAACATCCAGTAAAGAGAACACTTATCTCCAGGGTCATTGGCCATCCCCCTTCTCCATTTCTACTGCTACAATGTTAGCATATATTACCTAGTAGTCATTTCTGACTGATACAGGGAGTAAATAGCATTCACTGACGGCAGGCCTATCTGCAGGGTGTAATGAAAGGATAATAGAAGACAATAGCGTATGTACAAACATCTATCTCTTCTAGATACAGGAAAGCATACAATCATTTCACAGTCAACACAATACAACAAAATTAATAAAACATTATGGCGCATATTTATTAATGGGTCCTAGACCCGTCAATTATTTCTTATTGCCGTTATTTGCAGCAATGAGAAAATTAAAATTTGCAAGGATGTATTAAATAAAATACACATGCTGGGACAGTGCTTCCGAAAGAAGTGATCACCTAACTCCTCTATTGTGACCCCGCAGCGCTTCTGTACATGTGCGGCGGCGGCCATTGCCAGGGACTGTTGCTAATGGACCCACACCTGGTATTTTCTGCACAGTGTTACTCATAGACTACAGGGACTAACACAATCTGAGGATGGCGGGTGTTTTCAGGGGAATTTGTGCAAATATTATCTGATAAATAGACCCATATAAACTCCAAAATGAGAACCGTGCTAAAAAAGATTTTGTATACAATTAGCCATGCATTTCATATAATTAAACTATATCTAAGAGGATCAAGCATAAAGAACAAAATAGATTTGATTAGTAGTCAGATTCTATAGAAGTTATGTTTCATATAAATGTCAATCCAATCAGGACCTCGTTGAGAATAAATAGGCAATAATCCCCATAGTTATCAGAGAATCAGCGCATATGCTCAGCGTGTTACTTTATTCTTCATCGCTCTTGCTGCTGATATCCAAGTTATTATTATAATAATTTTCACACGTGCAATAGCAAATAATCACTCAATTACATGAATATTGAATGGGTGTGGTTTGCGCGTGACTCAGAATAAGACGCATTGTATTCTTTTATATTTCACTAGCTGGGATACCTGTCATTGCCCGGGTTGAAGACTGGACCCTTAAGTACACCTGCAGCCTTTATTTGTTTACATTGTCCTCACCTATGACCCCATTCCATTCATCCTGAAAAGGACCCCACTGTTTGCTAACATGCATGCAACCAGTGGTGTAACTACCATGGGTGCAAGGGGTGCGGTTGCTATGGTGCCCGAGCTGCCTCTTCCTCTGCATCCAGTAACGCACACAAGGTGGGCCGGTCCAGTCAGGGCCGTCAATTTGGGGCCCGGGTGTCAGCGATGTTGATTTGGTGCTGGTCCACCAGCTGATTACAGCTGGCGCCCTGGCAGTCAGACATGGAGAGTCAGAGCCACCGGTTGGAGGCAATTACAGCTCGTAGACTGGCAGCCAATCAGCAGTGGCGGCTCCTGATTTAAATTGTGCCGGCGCTGTATGTCCATGTCTGCCACTGCCTGCCAGTGGGCCAGCTGTAATTAGCTAGTGAACCGGCCCCAAATCCACACCTGCTAGCTGTTGCTGGTGGCACACAGGGAGGCGAGAGGCTGCTGGAGGGACACAAGGAGGTGAGTTGCTGGGGGGCCTAATGTGTAAGGAGCACTACTACTGTGTGAAATAATGTGTTATATCAGCAACTATTACTGAGTGGCATAGGAGTCTATTTACTAAGCCTTGGATGGAGATAAAGTGGATGGAGATAAATTACCAGCCAACCAGCTCCTAACTAATTTTTTAAACACAGCAAGTGACATGGTAATTAGGAGCTGATTGGTTTGTATCCAATCTCCATTAGCTTTATCTCCATCCAAGGCTTAGTAAATAGACCCCATAATCTGTAAAGGGCATTGCTGTGTGGTATAATGTGTAAGGGGCATTACTGTGTAGAGTAAGGGGCATTACTGTGTGGCACTACTACCACATGGCATAATGCGTATAAAGGGTACTACTGTGTGGCATAACCTGAATGAGCCATGTGGCATAACCTGAATGGAGTCTGTGTGGCATAGCCTGAATGGGGTCTGTGTATCATAACCTGAATGAGACGTGTGGCATAACCTGAATGGGGTCTGTGTGGCATAACATGAATAAACTATGTATCTGTGCCAACAAATTTACTTATTTATTTTTTTAACTTGGGGGGGGGGGGGGTGCTTTTAAGATCTTGTTATGTGGCCCACAGAGTTCTTATTATGCTAGCTCCTGAGTCATTAAGAACCTTGAAAGAGCAATCCGATATATGGCATTTAATTCATGGCATGTCAAATGCCCACTTGACTGCAAGGAGTTTACAGATTCCTACACGGCAGAAAATATTGTGTAAAAGAAAGCATATGGATGTAATTACTGTGGTGACACAAACGCTTCTATGAGGGATGCGAAAGCTTGCAAGGCTGATGGGAACCATGAAGTAGGTTCAACTCCTTTCTTAGCCAATGCAGTGATAGGAACCACCAAAATAGAAATTGCACAAATAAATCGTCTATAATAGTTGGCAAACATCAAGAGTAATTGTATGGAGTAAAGAGTAATAGTTATATTGCACCAAGAGCAAGGGTTTTAGTGTAACAGTTGTATGTGGTAGCAGGTAGGGGACCTACATGTACCCCAATTGTGTGGAATAGGTCCCAAGAGGAGCATGGACTTGGTGACTCAACTGATTCAGCTATTAACCCAATTGGACCTCACCAAGTTGCTAGATCCCATTTAAAAACACACCAGATGGGCCCAATACCCAAGAGCACCAACACTTCACTGCCCCATGACAGCTGATGATCATGTCTTTTTTTTTTATCACCAGCACCTCAGTAAAGGGTGCCAACCACAATTGTATGCCTGCACTCATGCAATCCCAGTGGTAGATCCAGGAGTTGGGAACTGATGGATTCCATAACAGGGCAATGCTGAGCAAACTGTGGTCTTGGGCAGACATGGTGGCTAAGGGTCAGCTGAGCCATGGGGGACCAAGGATTAAAAATTGTGGAGGAATATAATAAAACAAAGGGCAACTTTTTCCCTGACCCTAAGAAGCCCTGTATTATGAGTATGAACTAGGAACAAGATATTTTTCTAGAGCTTTAGTGATCGCCAGAACTCCAGGGCCAAAGAGGGGCCATTGTTCCATTACTTGAGAGTAATGTTACCCCATGTTTTTAGTGTATATATGATGCAACTGTGGTGGGCTTTGTAAGTGTGTTTAATGAATTAATTGTCGTGGTTATTTAAATCATTATTATTAGGCCTCGGAGGAGTTATGGTTAATTATACTTCCCGATCACATGACCTACAAGTCCTGCAGTATCTTGTCCTACCAGGAAGCCCCTATTAACTGTAGCGGGCCCTGTTTAAAAGGTCATTACAGAAACAGTCCCTTATCCCAGTTGTTAATCTCTGAGGGGTGTCATGTCTAAAGCTTGGTGCACAATATACAATCTATCGTAAGATAGTTCATAATGGCGCAGATTGGATTGATATATCGTTCACATTGTTTATTGTGTACTGTATATCCCGATTTTGGAGCAAGGAGATCTTATACTTGACCCACCCTCTTCATAGAAGGGAGGAAATCATTCCACACGAGCAGGAGTCAATGATCCTAGAGAAAAGGTGACTACATCAGTAAAACCCAGCAGATATGTTGCTCTGCTAGTGTGGATGAATTGGTGTATGCGCAATAAACAATATCCACAATGATGCCATCACTTGCCCTAAAATTATCTAGTTTTTTTTATTTTATTCCCCCTGACCCTGATGAAGTCCTAAGAACGTTGAGGTGCTATTGCACATTTTGTACACTTTATTTTTAGTAACTATCTTATCCTCATAAAGAACCTGTATGCTAAACAGGAAACCTCAGCGGAACTTAATTGTTTATTTTGTGACTCCTTCTGTTAAGGGTCTCAGCCAATGATGTTTTGTGGCTATTATATTAAATATTTTGAGCATTCTTGCTTTCTGTAGAATTGCTTTTTTTTTTAAAGTGCAAGCAATAAATCATATCTCAAAGAATCCCTTAGAGCCCAGGGTGTACTGTCGAACAATATTTGGTTGTAGGAATCTGTCACCAGCAGCTAGTTGAAGATCTCTGTGAGTGCATCAGTGATTCCTTGTGGTGGAATGTCATTCTCAGGTAAGCCTCAGGCTCAGTGTTGGACTGGGGAATAAAGGACCCACCAGCAAAATACAGTGGTAGTGGTCCGTGCTTAAGGGGTACGGTCAGCCACCCTAAAGGCTTGGCTAACCATTAGAGAGTGCATGGTCTGGGCCCTTTTATAAATATATATGGTAAATACTAAATACTGATAGTGCATGCATGATAATATACCATATTAATAACATCAATAGTGAATAAACCATAGTCTTGGGAATGCAGTATAATGAAACCTATGTATAATTAAGCACATGACGGTGATCCTTTTTATACATACCACATTAATGCACTGTACATTAGAACTGCATTAGGTCTAGTAAAGGCAAAATACATGCAATTGTAAAAAAAATAAATAAAAAAAATAATAGAATCAACTAAGCTCTTACTGGGATGACCTCATTGTTGGTAAGTGAATGAATGGAGAACTACAATGCCATTCCAGTCGCTGGCAGGAACTATGTTAATTATGTTAAAGCCCACAGCCAACAAGAGGACTGGAGAGGGTTGTGTCGTAAACAATCACTTTGAGGAGGGCGAATCTTGGTTTAGGTTCTATAGAAGCAAACCAAGTACCCATGTCCATCAGTGGTCCTACTCCACCATGTAACTGACCATCTAATAGAGTAATGATGTATAATAAAGTGCACAGTCTGGAACCTGACCCCTTTAGGCAGTGGGGGCCACCAAGGATTTCCCCTGTAACCCTGTGGGTCAGTATAACCCTGCTGGGACTCTATTATAGTGACCAGGACTGTCCTGGTGGTGTTGAACTTCTCTCTGCTTGCTGGTTTGTTGATTTCATACTGTCCAGAATTGTCAACTGGAGATCTGGGAAGCCCTGTTCTGTCTGTATTGTGTTAAGATGCTAAGACCTTGCTGGAATCATCGTTCATTCTGCAGAGGAGAATTCGGGAATGAGCAATATGTAGTTGGAGTCGGCTCACTGGGCTGGTCATGAGGGATGATGATTAGTTCATTTGTTATCAAAACAATGAGGTATATTTACATGTGACACACCTGGTCTCAGATAAAAAGAGTTACCGATTAACCTCTTTGCCCTGAAAGATAGTTGGGTGGGTTTAGGAGATAATTATCCCTGGAGAACTCCCATCTTGCAAACTGTTACTATTAAGTAAAATGGAAGCAAAGAATTTGTATTAAAATGCTGCCTAAAGCTGGCCAAACATTATTCAACTTTTCAACCAACTAAACAACCGAACAATTTATCTAACCATTGAAAAACTAAATTGTGGCTCCCTAATCCCTACACTATCCAACGTTTCCATCAGACCAGCCGACTAAACACCTTTTCCTCCAACGGTACAATTTTCTTATGTCACAGAAGTGTCTGCCTATTTCTGCATGCAAAAATAATAATAAGGGTTGGGTACAGGATCCCAGCGGTCAGGATGCTGGCAGTCAGAATACAGACAGTGGCATCCCAACAGTCAGAATCCCGTTGCCCAATGGTAAGTTGCCTAACCCTCCCCTAAACCACCATTCCCGCAGCCTAACCCTCCCTCCGTAGCCTAACCCTAACCCCCCCTGCAGCCTAACCCTAACCCATACCTTCCAACTATTATACTTCCTGAAGAGGAACACTTTGCGTGCAGCAGGCGCGCGCATCCGGAAAGGGGTGGGGCTTAGTGGGAAGGGACGAAGCCTCTTGAAAATGGGGCGAAGCCTAGCGTAAACCCCGTTTATATCACTATAGGGGGCATTCCCAGCACTCTTCGAGATGCTGGGCAGCCCCAGGCTCTCCCTACACTGGTGAACAGATGCCGTGCTCATACACACACCGTCTGTTCTCCTTCTCCACACCCACTGCTATGCAGAGCAGTGGTATGTGCTCTCCCCAACTCCCCTCCCTCCCCACTGCGGGGACTGTCCCGCTGAATGCAGAACAGTTGGGAGGTATGCTAACCCCCTGCTCCTGCAGTTTAACCCTAACCTTTCCCCTAGTGCCTAACCCTACCCCTGTACCATTAGCTAATACTTACTGCCAGGGATTCCGACTGCTAGTGTTCTGAGCACAGACATTCCGACCCCCGCATTGTCAACTACATCCATAAAAAAAAACATGTGCGGGTCCCACTCCATTTTATAATCAACACTGGTGCTTTTAGCCCAGTGCTGGTTACCCTAAAATCATGAAAATCGACATTCATGTTCCCCCTGATTTCAGAAAAACCAATATCGGGTTTTGGAACCACAGAGTGTAGTGTGTACCTGCAGTGGTGGCCACCCACTCCCCCCTTTATGGCTCCATACAAGCCTCAGGGTAGTGACATCCGGGCTATTTCCACAGGGGAGTTGGGCCAGCAAAAATGCATGTGGACCCCACCTCCTGGGCATAACACCTGGCTATTGGGACCAGGGCTCTCCCCCATACCTGATGCCAGGGTAATAGATTTCAAACATTTTGTCTCTGGCACACATTTATAGCCATACCTTTCCTACACCATTATTTGTTCACTTTCCTCCATATCCTTGACTGCTCAAGTTCTTCTATTATACTTTGCTGCCATCTAGTGGCTAGATGGTAATAGAGGTAGTTTCCTCTATACTAATTGCACATTGTAGGCCTGAAGCTGGGCACACATTACACAATAGTTGAATGAAATTGTGCAGTATGTGGGAGCAAACAATTTTTGACTGGTTGCCGAAATACACAAAAAAAAGTCCAAAAATGGTTTCATTTAACCAACTCAACCAGCCGATAATCATTCAGTGTAGGGGGAAAGATGGACGCTACATATGTTGAAAAATAAGGAATTTAATTAAATAAAAATGTGTGTAGGAACCCCCAAAATCAAGAGAAAAAACAATGTGGGGGTCTTTGCTGATTTTAGGATAGTCAGCACTTGGCTTTGTCAGCCTGGGCTGGTGAGACCACAGGCGGGGTACCCGTATGGTTTGAAACCAGCACCAGGCCAGCTGGTACCAAGGCTGGTTTCTCCAGGCTAGTCGGTCACACAGTAATGCATGTGTGTCCTCTCTCCTTGGCATAATGAGCCATACTTATAGCACCAGGGCTCTTGTTCATACCCCATGCCAGTGAGTATGAAGGTAATAAATGATTAAAAATATATTTGAAACACTTTGTCTTTAGTGAATAGCAAGTCCCAGCATGGCCCAGTTGCCAGACATGGTTGCCAAGACAAGATGGCACTTGGATAACCACATACCCCCAACCGTCCCGCTTTTGGTGAGACACTTCTGTTTTTCTGGCTCTATCCCGCAGTCCCACCAGCGGTTGGCAGTGTCCCATGTGGGAGTGGGGTTGGGGGAGCACTCTCTCACGTTACTCTTCCAACTGTGCAGAGCAGCGGGCGAACAGGTGCCGTACACATCTAAACAGTGCTTTGGGGTGAGCATGGAGGCAGCCTAGCAGCATGGGCTTGCTCCCAGAGTAATGGAAATGGGGGGGGGGGGGGGTAGTGGTGTGAGGCCACACCATTTCTTATGAGGCTACACTCTCATAGGCAACCAAAAGTGCCACTTTGCCCTAACGAAAACTGTATGTAAAGACAAAGGGCCTGATTCAGAGACGGACGCTCTGAATCAGGGCGTTTTTTTGTGTGTGTGAGCGGCCAGGATGATGGTCGCGATGGTCAAGACCATTGGGGCTCGCGATGAGACTCTTGTGGTAGGGTCTCGTGGCCGCAAGCCCCAGAGAGCTTCCGGCTCTAATAGAGCCGGAAGCTCTCCCACTGACATCACTGGTGATGTCAGTGGGGCCGCCCACAAACGGCAGGCGTTCGCTGCCCCTTTTGTAGTGAGCCACGGAGCGAGAGAATTTCTCTCTCGCTCAGGGGCTTGCGAACGCGCAGTGCGGCCGCTGCGTGTGCGCAGAGCCCACCATTGACCCGCTTGCGAGCACTCAAGCCCTTGCGAGCAGATCTGAATCAGGCCCAAAGTCCCGGCGTTTGGCGGAAGGAGGCCGGACAGGGGCAAAGGGATCCTAAAGTATCCCTCTTCGCAACCCGGGGCTCCTTCCCAGAGCCTTAACTAGACTTTTTGGTGCCCTGTGAAAGAAAGAGCATTGGCGCCCCCCTCATTTTTCAAAGGGACATGATGCACCCAAAAAAGGGGAATGGCCTCATGGGGAAGTGCAAGGGAAGAGATATAAGAGGCCAGGAGATGCTGGGAATGAAATAAGAGGAAGCTACAAGTGAGAATGATAATAAACAGAAATTTGACAGGCCCAAACAGCACCCCCTGACCTGTGGTGCCCTGTGTGATGGCACCGGCCGCACTACACTAGGTACGGCCCTGCTCCTTCCCATGGCTGTGCGGGAGCAAACGCCATCTGAAAATGGCGAATGCTCCCACAGTCAAACTCCGAAAATATTGTATTTTTTGGAGCTTGATGAATTTAGGTCCCCATACTGCTTTTGTAGAAATTAAGTGATTATAAATATGGCCAAACACTATAGATTATATATATATATATATATATATATATATATATATATATAGCTCAAAGCTCTCTGTGAGTATTACTGTTTAGCCACTAGATGGCAGCAGTGTAATAGAAGAACTGATAGCAGTGACGGACTGATATGGTGGAAAGCGAGCTTATAATGGTGAATGGCATAAAAATGTGTGCCATATTTCTCTCCTCACTCACCCCAAAGAGGGGAAAGCTTCCTTTTTACACTGTTAGGACATGAGTATAAAATCTTGTAGAGATGAAAAACATATTCTTGCTAATAATCAAGGAGAGTCCAAGTGGTGTAAGCTGCTGTATCCCCAACGTAGACATGACTTCTACCAGAGCCATGTTCAAGGGCGAGAACCCTGGCACCAGAAGCTGAAAAGCAGTCACTGCTGATCTGAGCCGTGTGCATAATCGTGCGCAGGGTCTTTGTGAGCGCTTTTCGATTATCACGGGGATCATTTAGCGCCCAAACAATGTTCGGAGCTAAATGGATACAGCTCATTGAATGGAAAAAACATTTCCTTTGAATCAAGAACATCGACGGTTGCCAACCATAGGTTTCCAATGCCCATCCCTAGGCAGACAAACTTTTTTTGAGCAATAGGTAAACATATTAGAAAATGGATCCTCTGTCCACACTTTCACAGGGATTTCCAGCAGAGCCGTAACAGTGCCAGTCCCGCCCCCTTTGCGTTTGAAGTCATGACTTCACGCATAATAGGCGGGGCCGCCGGCACCTGGAACTGCGGCAGTGTCCGGAGAGTCTTGAAGACACTCTGGGCAGCTGTAACTATGGCAGGGTGCTGTCTGTAGCGTCTAAACAAAGGACGCTATAGGCTGCACTGCCGCAGCGATACTGGTTGTATGGAATCCTACTAGCCAGAAGCAAAAGCAGTGGGGCAGCAATGGTGCCGCTCACAGAGCCCTGCAGACTAGCAGGGCAGTGTAGGATATATTCAGGGTAGAAGAGGTAGGCATCAAAAGTCCCCAGCTGTGTTAAATTTCCACCAGATCAGGTGTAGAAGCCATGGAAGCAGGGCCGGACTGGCCATCGGGCTCTTCTGGCAAATTCCAGAAGTGCCGATGGCCACAAGGGCCGATTTGACAGAGCACAAGCTCCCGGGTGGCGCATCCCTCTGAAATGCGCGGCCGCGTCATTGCGTAATGACGTCATGATGCCAAGCCTCACCCAGGCAGGTGGATGTTAGTTATAGGGCCCATACACCTAAGCGACCAGCATAAGATCAGATGAATGATACGTTTTCCCTACGATTCTCCCGGAGCTCCCTGGCAGTCCCTGCAGCATGTTTGTGGTTTTTCTAGCACAGGATCAGTCGTAAGATCTATCCTTTGTCTCACAGGCTCATCAGGGAAACAGTCAATGAAATGACTTGAAATGCCACACGATGGATCGCATGAACAAAATAAACGGCACGATCCTCATACGGATACGACGGGCAAGATGTGCTGCACATATGATCAGAAGAGACGACTGTACGAACAGCGGGAGCGCGCATCGGATCATTTCATAGTAAAAATACACACGTTTCTTACAAGTTTGATCGTACGGCGAGTCGAAAATTATGTAATCGTGCCGAAATCGCATAGGTGTATGGGGGCCTTTAGACAGCTGTCAACGGTGCAGAGCTGCCTGGCAGTTCCTATGTGTGGCCACATCAGGGCCAGATCATAAGCGAACCTCCCGGCTGCAGCATCCAATAATGACCGCAACTGACTGAGGAAGCCCCGCCCCCTTGATGAAATGCCGCGATTCGCGGGTGAGTAGGGGGCGGGGCCTAATGCCGCGAAGTGCCTGCCCCCGAAAAGCTGGTAAGTGTGCTATCGAGATAGCCTGCACACACTCCTTTCCTCCCTCTCAATCTTTCTCTCTTCCTCACTCCCTCCACTTATCTCTCTGTCCCCCTCCCTTCCCCCTACCTCTCTCTTCCTTTATCTCGCTCTATGTCTCTCTCCACCTCTTTCACTTTCTCCCCCCTCTCTTATGGTCCTACATCACAAAATCCCTCAAGTTTTCATTTTGCTAGATACACACAGATGTGTAGTGTTGCTGACAAGCACTGACAATTGTCTTTTTGCTTTGTATCCCTATATGTCATTATTTTTGTTTCATGCAGCTGGTACCATGTATAACATGGCTACAGGAATATTTATTTTCTGATACATATGATGCACAGCCAGGGCATTAGTAATGATTTAAATAAATGTGCCACATTTTAACCAGTAGGTTTAAATTATTTCAACCAAGTCCCCTTTTCTTATCTCACACAATCCCTTTTCACCACACTGACCACTGTAGCATGCATAATATAGAGTTTCTGTCCACACTGTTCTGCAGGACGCGGTCTGTATATAGTATAATGCAGCACATAAATTAACAGTAACGTAGCGATCTGCCAGCGAAACAATATCGCTGGCAGATCGTTATGCACCCTCCTTGGTATGCTGGATGATCAATATCAATCATCCAGCACACCACCAACTCACAGACGACTATAGCGATCCACGATCGTAGATCGCAGGTCCCTATAGTAACTTGCTCAAAATCAAGCAAGTTGACCGGCATGCACGCCCGATGGACGATATCGCTATCGTCCATATGTGCCAGCGCATCGCTGGTCGACGGTAAGTTGGTAGGGACCATTTAAGAGAACGATTTGAAAGATTATGGTAACGATATCGCTATCGTTCAAATCGTTCTTTTAAATAGCTACGTGTGTACACACCATTACCCTTGTCTCCCTCCCTGTCATTTCCTCCCTCTCTCTCTATCCCCCTCCCCCCTTTCCCTCTCTTAGAGGTCTATTTGATGTTAATTATTTGGGTCCGAACGGACCCTGATAATTAAGATTCTAACGCTACGCGAGCGCCGCAGCAATTCATCACTGCTCCAGCGCGGAGACAGCTTATCCAAAGATCAGCTGTCTCCCCAAAGTGTTTCACTGTTCCTATCAGAGGAGACAAGTGCGCATGTGTGACCTACCAGTCACGCATGCGCACAAGAGCGTATGGGGACAGCGGGCCATTCCGAGAGAGGAAGGTAAGTAGGAGATGTCTGTGATATTTCTTGCTTTACTTTTTTGATGACTGGCCCAAAAACCTAATTTCTACAATTGCAGGTGAAAATTTTCATTTTCCTCTGCTTTTGTAAAAATTAAGTGACGATGAATAGGCCCCCTATATATCTCACTCCCTGTCCCTCTCTCTCTCTCTCTCTCTCTCTCTCTCCCTGTCCCTCCTCTCTCCCTTACCCCTTTCTTCTTCCTGGCAATTTTATTGATGGGGCCCCCACAACTTACTTGCCCCAGTGACACGGCCGGGTATGAGATGTGCGGTGGGGTTCCGGGCCCAGGAGTAATCTTGGAGGAATGGCTGGACGACATTTTGACAGCTCCTGCGAGCTGCCAGCAGGATTGCCCGGCACTGGAGTGTCACGTGCGGCCGCGGTGATGTCCTGACGCTGCCGGCCTATGGATGAAAAGCGTGGCAAGGGCGGGCGAGAAGCTGACTGGATGGACTGGATGCCATCTTCGGACACCTCTGCTGACAGACGCCATCTGCAGATGCCAGGGTATTACTGTGAATGGCATAATGTGTTATAAGGGGCATTATTGTGTGTGTGTCATAATGTATAAGGGGCATTACTGTGTAGCATAATGTATAAGGGGCACTACTACTGCATGGCATAACGTGAATGGGCTCTACTGTGTGGTGTAATGTGAATAAGGGACACTACTGTGTGACATAACGTGAAAAAGGGGCACTTCTGTGTGACTTAGTGTGAATAAGGGGCACTACTGTGTGGCGTAATAATGTCTTTAGATTGTAAACTCTCACGAGCAGGGCCCTCTTCCCTCATGTGCTTCTCCTTATACTTTCTTTTACGTCTTACTCCTCAAAAGAGCTCTAACAATTGATTGCAGACTCCCTACTGCTTATTTTGAGCGCTATGATCGCTAATGCAGCATATTCTTGTCCTATATTGTATTGTACTGTAAGTCACTGGTTTCTTGTGCACTTATTTGTTTATGTACTTTGTAAGGTGCTGTGGAACACTTATGGTGCCATAGAAATAGAGGACAATAATAGGCACTACTGTGTAGCATAATTTGAATTGAGGGTACTACCATGTGGTTACGCGCCTTCCCAGCGAGACCACAACCGGATTTTTTTGCGCGTGCCTGAGGCACGCGCTCTCCCTGCTTCACCTGTGGGTTGCGGCACAAACGCTCTTTTGTTAAAATGTGTAGTACAGCTCTGCTTTGGTGTGCACAGATGTGTCCTCTGCGTTCAGCACCTGTGCTCTAAAATATTCCTGTAGTGAACACTATCTAATCCTGTACAACTACTAGGGATTGGTCATTTGGGAAAATGCCTTCCCTTTTCTTTGTGTGTGACCTACACCAGTAATGTCTGACTATGGCACATGTTTGAATGCAGGATGAGCTCTGTTGTAGATATTACATTTTTAATACAGAGAATGATGTGTACTTGTATGTTGTTCTAATATTAATTATATTTGTAATAGCATAGACTAAGAAGTGGGAGGGGCCAGTAATAGTAAGGGGAGGAGTCTATGCCAGGAGCCAGATGCTGTTGCAAGTTGGGCCTGTGCGCTCTTTAAATGCCAGGGCCTATTTTTATTCCCAGTTCGGCCCTGCATGGAAGTATGAAGGCCCTCGTGTATGCCTCATGCAGTTCTCCACTCTCAGGAAAAAGTGGCCATGAAGCCCAAATGTACAGTTAACAGCTGCACACTTAATAAGTAGCAGATCAGTGGATGTTCCAACTAGGAATTTTCTATTCCAGCCTTGATTTTAACAGATTAGATGTGAGTAGAAGCGGAGCTCATCAAATCATGACCACCAACTTTTGCAAGCCATCACTTCTCTGTTGGTTTGACCTCAAAATTTAAAGTGGCACTAATATTAAGTGCAGAGTCTGGCATTCTTTGCATTTATTATTAGTGCCACTTTAAGGTCAAACCTGCCAAGGAGTGCAAAAGCCGTCAATTCATAAATATACCCCATGGACACAATGTAAGTTCGATTTGGATAAAATGCAGTTTCTGCCGGATTGCATAGACTTATGGCTGCAATGGGGTGAAGCATCAGTATGTACAAAGGGGAGAAATTATGTGGCGTACATTCCTAGGAAAGTATCAATACTCATCATTTTGTAACCTAAAAATATTGTGATGAGACAAAAGTGTGGAGAGGGTGCAAATTCAACTGCACTTTCATCCCGCCTCTAAAAAGAATTATGTACTGACTCAGAGCTGGCAGGGACTGGGTCTCACACTCCACTTAATGATGCAACATTGACAAAGTTGATATTCCGAGGTTGCCAATATTCATGGTTATCAAAATCTCTCTGAGTCTAGGGTGGCAAACACTCAGATAACATGCAGGTTTGATAGCTCTCGTGTACATCAGTGTGATTGCTAGTCTCCAGTGTTGCTTTTTGGATTTTAATAAACATTCTTTAACATTGACCGACTTTCATTTCACATGGAATAAAAGAGTTTTCAAATGCTGCATATCCTAATGTAATAGTAACCTGCACTGCATTGTTTGCCATCAGGAAGCCAACAGTAGTTCAGAAACCCGATCAGTAATCCGATCTTCACAATTATACCTGCTAGAATATCTGCCTTTTATTTAACCTGTTGATTATTTCTTCCTAATGTGAATGTAATGCTGCATACACAGGGCCTAATTCTGTAAGGAATGTAATTGCAAAGCTGCACTCAGGCAATTGCGATCCTTTGCAGATATGGTAATGCAGCAGGAGGCATCACACCCCCTGTGCATTACTTATCCGAGGTGAATTGTTCAACGCAGCATCGGTTAATCTGCGTAACATTGGCCGGCTGCGGTGACCCATAGGGTCTCACAGCCGGCAGCCGCAGTTTAGAGGAAGAGACCAGGAAATCTCCGTCACCCAACAGAGATCCTGGCCTGTTCCCTCCCCCCCAATGGTGGTGACACGCTTCCGTTTCAGGTAACAGAGGCTGTAGCCGACCCCTCCCCGCCCCCAAACAGCAGCAGACTGTTCATCACTGACAGAACGGGTCTGGTGCCTGCGCAGATTCCCAAACATCGGGAATCTGCGTTCAGCAGTGTATTAGCGTGCACTGCTGAAACAGGTCTACAGTAAGCAATATATTGGACGACATATCATTCCGATGCGTATCACAACAATAGGTTGCACGCTCCTGTGCGTCGTTCGTCCCATATTCTGATCTGCTGTACATGCATGCATGTGAGTTCATCTATTTTCCTGGGTCAGTAATTATCTCACCTGCTACCACAGATAGAAATCCTCAACACATGGCCTTTTGGGAAAACTTGAAGGTTGAGGTTGAGTAACACTGGTGTACATGATGACTCAGATTTCTGTAATTTTAATGTAGTTTTAAACTAAAAGACTAAAAACAAACCTGTAGAATGAGGCACATGGGTAAACGTTTCATGTTAAGTGCTTTGTAATATGTTGGCATGATATAATATAAAAGTTAATAACAGAAATAAACGGACTCGGTATGTAATGCCCGTGGCTGTTTAGCCGCTGGATCAAACACAGACAGCGGCAGCCCGGCGGGTCAAAATCCTGACAGCTCGAAGTAAGTACCCTAACCCTCCCCTCTCCCCCCCCTAACCCTCCCTTAGGGTTGCCTAACCCTAACCTCCCCCCATTAGTGCCTAAACCTAACCCCCCCTCCTCGCACCCTAAACCTAACACCCCCTCCCCGCACCCTAAACCAAACCCTCCCGGGGGACTGCCTAACCCTTACCCCCACTAGTGGTGCCTAAGCCTAACCCCCCCTTCCCCTACCCTAACCCTCCTGGGGGGTGCCTAAGCCTAACCCTCCCCCATCCGTGGCTAGACGCTAAGACACCCGGCATACCTTTGTTCAGTATGCCGGGTGTCGGGATTCCGTAGTGGGGCTAATGATAGGAGTCGGGTTTTCGATGCCTATCTTTAGTCCCCTGTTGGGGTGTAAGTGTCAGGATATCGGCGGGCGGGATAGCGCCCGCCGGTATCCTGACTTCATCCCAAATAAACTCCTGCTTTATATACAACATGGTTATTTTCTATAGGTATGAGATTTGGGCACCTTTGTGATTTTCTGTACCATATTGCACCCAGTTAAATTTCCCATCTATAGATTCAGTTATTCTGACATAAAAGATAAAATCCAAATGAATGCCCCCATGCATCAAGCGACGTATTGTCCGATCCTCTGATGGGATCGGAAATGCTGATCTGCCGGTCGAAAATGCTGACTGGTGGCCATCGATGTTTTCCGATCTGTCGGAGGATCTGTGAAAGTATACATGTTAAATTTCACAAATTTGCAAATCACGATTATATTTTGATCGTGTTTGGAAAATCTATGAAATCCAGCATGTTGGATTTACCACTCCTCCAACCCGGCATCGCAGGAACGCACCATCGCGGCAATCCATCACTGGTGTATGGGCTGTTGAAGCCAGATAATTGGCTAAGACAGAATCTGTTTACAATTGGAATCTGCACGACGCCATCTTGCAAATGGCAAACTAGACGCCATTTTACAACTAGTCTCAAAAACACCATTTTTAGCTATAACTAAAATAAAATCCTTACATTAAACATTCAGGGTTGACAAGACGGGTTTTGTGGATTTGTCTGTGACAAGTGATTGAAGAATAAACAAAGATACAGTGAGCATTTGCTTTGAATACAGGGCCTGATTCAGACCCGGTCGCGAGCGCTGAGCCCAGAGCACATGCGCACTCCGTCGCTCCGGGTCTCACAACAAAGGGGGCGAGCTGTCGATGTTGAGTGACAGCTTGCCCCCTTTGGTGTGCGGGCCGGGGGGGTGGCTGCCCAAACGGAGGCGTTCCCACGAGAACGCCTACCGTTTGGGGCGGCCCCACTGACATCACAAGCGATGTCAGTGGGAGAGCTTCTGGCTCAATTTGAGCGGAAAGCTCTCTGGGGCTTGTGGCCATGAGACCCTACCACAAGGGTCTCATCGCAAGCCCGATGGTCACGATGGTCTTGACCATTGCGACCATCATCATGGCCGCTCGCAATAGCTGTGGGTGGTCACCCACAGCTATGCGAGCGGCCAGGAGGCCGCTCGAAAAAAAAAAAGCCCGGCCCTGATTCAGAGCGAGCGCTCTGTCAGAGCGTCCGGCTCTGAATCAGGGCCACAGAACAGTATGCCTATGAAAACTGAACCACAATACAGACATTGATATACTCAGACAGAGTGAATTAGGCATTTAAGCTATCGATAGCCATTGTAGGCCGTTAGTATCTGATGTGGTTTAAGCTAAATAAACCAGTGTATTTATGTCTGAGGCTTAAACGAATTAGCCTTGTCATTTTTGTAAATCCAGACAAATAATGTCAAAACCAAGAAATTCATAGAGATATATATATATATATATATATATATATATATATATATATATATATATATATATATATACAGTTGCTATTTCATACACACGAACGCATACCCGCACAGCGCTAACTAGCGTCCTTTCCTCATATTCCTAATGTTTGGTGCCATTCTGATCCGCTGTGTATTTGCAGATCTCCGGTACTATCGGTGGGGAAATCGCTACAAGCATCTGCAAGTTATGAACTATAGGGAATTAGGTGATAGAATGTAAAATGTATGAAGTGTTCTTTGCTTAGTTATGCGGCAGGAAAAAGTACACAAAGAGCCACTGGGAGGCTGAACTTCTCAAGTACAAACTGTTACGTTCTGGGTTATTTGTGGACCCGGGGTGGTAGCAGGAGCGATCACAGAAGCAGATTTGTAAATAAAACTAGGATTTTTAATAAGTGCTCGAGTGGACATATAATGTGGCAGTAAATAAAAGTCCAGGAAAATATAAATGTGCACAAGAGTTCTGTGGTGGGAGCAAAAGGGTTAATGTCCAGGTAGAAACAATTAGAGCAGTCCAGGTGTGCAGGTAGTGAAACTGAAAATAAACAAGCCAGGTTTGCAGATAGTGAAACTGAAAATAAACAAGCCAGGTTTTCAGATAGTGAACTGAAGTGCAGGATGTCAGCAGGCTCAGGCACTCAGGTATGGGCAAGGGTGATGGAGGTAGCGGGGTAGTCCAGTGGGAGCTAGGAGCTGACAGGCAGACTGGCAGACAGCGGATTCACAGGAACAGGAAAGCACAGAGAACTCCCTCTCAGCTAGGCTGAGATACACGTTGCACTGGCAAAGAAGGAAGGCACTAACCCTTCCTAAATACCCCATGCCGTGCTGTTACTGGCTGGAGGGAACATGTGACTCACCAGGATTGGCCAGCCGCATCACATGGCCAGAAGGCAAGATGGCAGCGCCCATGCCAAACGGAATGGGGACGCCGCCAGGCCTTACCAGCGCAGAGTGACAACAGGCCCGCACAACAACGCGTGCAGCCAAAGCCCCCCGCCAGACGCCAGCTCCGCCACCAGACAGCCCGCGCCACAATGACCTCACAGGTAACACTCGCCTAGCGCCATGCTGAAATACCCTGGCCGTGACAGTACCCCCCCCTTTTGGGGTGGCCTCAGGACACTCACCAGGCTTCTCTGGATGGGCAGAATGGAATCTCCTGATGAGCGTGGGAGCGTGGACATCACGAGCATCGGTCCAGCAACGTTCCTCTGGACCGTAACCTTTCCAGTCCAGCAAATACTGTAGATGACCTCTGCGTAGACGAGAGTCCAAGATATGGGCGACCTCAAACTCAACTCCTCTCTCCGTCTGGACTCGAGGAGAAGCAGGTAGAGCACTATGGAATTTATCCAGGACCAGGGGCTTCAATAAGGAAATATGGAAGGAATTAGGGATTTTTAGGAATGGGGGTAACTGTAGACGATAGGCCACTGGATTAATGACTTCTGTTATGGAGAAGGGACCGATGAAGCGTGGTGCAAATTTCATAGAAGGAACCCTCAGACGAAGATTCCGGGTGGATAACCAAACCTGGCTTCCAACTTGCATGCGTGGAACTATTCTACGCTTCTTATCGGCCTGGGTCTTATAGCGAGAGGATGCCTTCAACAAATCAGACCGTACTTGAGTCCAGATGGCAGCAAAATTCCGCACCGTGTCCTCCACGGCCGGAACATCGAAAACAGGCAGGCTTCGGAATTCGGGAACACGAGGATGAAGGCCATATACAACCTGAAATGGCGTTTGGTTAGTTGACGAGTGGTAGGAAGCATTATGTGCAAACTCAGCCCACGGCAGCAAGGCAGCCCAATTGTCCTGGGAAGATGACATAAAAATTCTTAAGAAAGTCTCTAGATCTTGACTAACTCTCTCGATGGAGCCGTTGCTTTGCGGATGGTAGGCCGTGGAAAAGTTTAACTTCACTTGAAGAACAGAACACAAAGCCCTCCAGAATTTTGCAGTAAACTGCACACCACGGTCAGAGACAATTTCAGCAGGAAGGCCGTGTAGACGAAATATGTGTTGGACAAACAACTGTGCCAGGTCAGGGGCAGAAGGTAACTTCTTCAACGGTATATAGTGGACCATCTTAGAAAATCGGTCTATTACAACCCAGATAGTGTTGAAACCTTGAGAGACTGGCAGGTCTGTGACGAAATCCATGGAGAGATGCGTCCATGGACGTGATGGAGTAGGTAATGGAAGCAATTCCCCAGCTGGAGCTTGTCGTGATGATTTATGCTGGGCACAGGAGGAGCAGGAAGAGATAAACTCCATTATGTCTGTCTTCATAGAAGGCCACCAATAGTGTCTTTTCAGGAACTCCAAGGTCTTCCGAGTGCCTGAGTGCCCTGCGAAGCGAGAGGAATGTGCCCAAGTGAGAAGCTGCTTCCTTAATTCCGGGGCCACAAATGATTTTCCCGTAGGAGGCTGAATTTGTAATGCGGCGAAAACTCTTGATTCCAAGACAGGGGTATTGCTTTGATTTTCAGATTGATCATCACAGAGGAGAGATCTCGATAGGGCATCAGCCTTCTGATTAAGTGCTCCAGACCGAAAGGTCAGGGTGAACTGAAACCTGGCAAAGAATATTGCCCAGCGGGCCAAACGAGGACTCACACATTGGAGGTTTTTGAGAAATAGGAGATTTCTATGGTCCGTAAATACAGTAAATGGAAACTTGGCGCCTTCTAGCAAATATCTCCATTCTTCCAACGCCAACTTTACAGCTAGTAGTTCTTGCTCACCTATGGCGTAGTTCCTTTCGGCAGGAGAGAATTTTTTAGAAAAGAGCCCACACGGATGGACTCGGTTGTCCTCATAACGTTGAGACAAGACTGCTCCCACAGCTTCAGATGATGCATCTACTTCCAACAAAAAAGGCCTGTCCAGATCTGGTTGTCGAAGGACTGGTGCTGAGATGAAGGCCTGTTTTAGAAGATGTAAGGCAGACTCTGCCTCACGTGACCATTGGGCAGGATTAGCACCTTTGCGGGTCAAGGCTGTAATGGGAGCCAGCAGTGTAGAAAATCCCTTAATGAAGCGTCTATAATAATTGGCGAAGCCCAACAATCTCTGGATGGCCTTCAGTGTCTGAGGTCGGGTCCAAACCAGAATTGCTTGTACCTTCTTGGGGTCCATTTCTAAACTGGAGCCAGATATTACATAGCCGAGAAAAGGTACACTGGGCACTCCAAAGACGCACTTCTCCAGTTTGCAGTAAAGGTGGTTTTCTCTCAAACGGGTCAGGACCTCCTTAACATGTTCTTGATGTTTAGCCACAGAGGGTGAAAAAATCAGTATGTCATCCAGATAGACAACAGTCGAAACATATAACAGATCCCGGAAAATCTCATTAACGAAACTTTGAAAGACAGCAGGGGCGTTACATAATCCAAAAGGCATTACCAAATACTCGAAATGTCCATCTCTGGTATTAAAAGCGGTCTTCCATTCATCGCCAGCTCGGATACGAATGAGGTTGTAAGCCCCTCTTAGATCTAATTTAGAAAAAATGACAGAGCCCTTGACCCTATCAAACAACTCAGTAATCAGGGGAAGAGGGTATCAATTTTTTACAGTAATGTCATTAAGGCCTCGATAATCGATACATGGTCTTAGACCACCGTCCTTCTTGCCAACGAAGAAAAACCCAGCTCCGGCAGGTGAAGTAGAGGGGCGGATGAACCCCTTTGCCAGGTTGTCCCGGATGTACTCGGTCATGGCTTGAGTCTCAGGCAAGGACAGCGGATAGGTACGACCACGAGGTGGCATCTTATCAGGTATCAATTCAATTGGACAGTCCCACTCCCTATGAGGGGGTAAGATATTTGCTTGTTGTTCAGAAAAAACGTCGGCAAACATCTGATATTCCTTGGGAATGGCAGAAGAAACTAATGAAACAGTCTTTCTCACAGGTCGAATTTTTGGAAGACAGGATTTCTGACAGTCCATACCCCATGACAGAATCTGCATAGAACTCCAATCAATCCTGGGATTATGTTTACGTAACCAGGGTAGACCAAGAACAATTTCTTGAGAGGCCTCTGATATCACCAGGAATTTTAAGGACTCAGAATGAAGTGCCCCAATTCGGACCAATACAGGTTGAGTCTCTTTGGTGACTATCCCGTTAGTCAGAGGGCGTCCGTCTATCGAGGTCAGAGAGATAGCATGGTTGAGAGTCAAACAAGGTATCTGAAATTTATCAATGAAACTAGACGTTATGAAATTTCCGGCTGCTCCTGAGTCG
Source organism: Taudactylus pleione (assembly GCA_031769625.1). Taxonomy (NCBI): domain Eukaryota; kingdom Metazoa; phylum Chordata; class Amphibia; order Anura; family Myobatrachidae; genus Taudactylus; species Taudactylus pleione. Next base: position 475,492 of record JAUIMM010000135.1, read on the forward strand.
ATTAGAGCAGTAGCAAAGACAAAGGGTTTAAGATCCAAGGCTAGGGTAATCGTGAAATCTTTAATTTTTGGAGACGGGTTCATAACTCCTAACTTGATGTCTCCAGGGTCAGTTAGGATTTGGCATTTCCCGGTTTACGGGGACAGGAGATCAGCAGGTGACCAGACTCTCCGCAGTACAGACAGAGGTTCTTTTGCATTCTTCTCTGCCGTTCTTCTTTGGAGAGGTGTGTATGATTCACCTGCATAGGCTCCTCTTCAGTGGGAGAAGGAATGGGACGGGTAGAAATGGAGGGGGTAAATGACCTTTGCCGGTCAGTTCTGTTTTTTTCAGCCTGACGTTCCCTGAAGCGTAGGTCAACTTTGATACACAATGAAATCATGTCGTTCAGATTAGTAGGAAGCTCTCGAGTGACTAGATCATCCTTTAGTCGGTCTGACAACCCATGCCAGAAGGCTGAGGTGAGGGCTTCCTCATTCCATTTGAGCTCTGATGCTAAAATTTGAAATTGCACGGCATATTGACTGACAGGACGAACCCCTTGCCTCAGTGTCATGATGTTTGATGATGCTGATACAGTACGCCCAGGTTCATCGAAAATCCTCCTGAAGGATGACACAAAGCCTGCGTAATTAGCCAGCAGTGGATCTGAGCGCTCCCAGAGTGGGGAAGCCCATTCCAAGGCCTGGCCGGATAACAGAGAGACTATATAAGCCACTTTAGTTCTTGCAGTTGGAAAGTTGTCAGGCTGCAGGGTAAAATGTATGTCACACTGATTTAGGAATCCTCGGCAGAGTTTAGGATTGCCGTCAAATTTATTTGGTAAAGGAAGACGTAAGCGGGGAGATGATCTGCCTCCTGTATTCCCAGACGCTGATGCGGATGTAGTTGCTGGTATTTCAGGGGTAGAAAAGGAAGTTTGCAAACTATCCTGTCGCTTGGACATCTCTTGCAGAAATTTAGCCATCTGATGCTGCATGTTTTCCAGATTTTCTAATCGACCAGAAATGCACCTGAACAAATCCACTCCTGACTCCTGATCCGTGGCCGGCTCCATGGGGCCAGTGCAAACTGTTACGTTCTGGGTTATTTGTGGACCCGGGGTGGTAGCAGGAGCGATCACAGAAGCAGATTTGTAAATAAAACTAGGATTTTTAATAAGTGCTCGAGTGGACATATAATGTGGCAGTAAATAAAAGTCCAGGAAAATATAAATGTGCACAAGAGTTCTGTGGTGGGAGCAAAAGGGTTAATGTCCAGGTAGAAACAATTAGAGCAGTCCAGGTGTGCAGGTAGTGAAACTGAAAATAAACAAGCCAGGTTTGCAGATAGTGAAACTGAAAATAAACAAGCCAGGTTTTCAGATAGTGAACTGAAGTGCAGGATGTCAGCAGGCTCAGGCACTCAGGTATGGGCAAGGGTGATGGAGGTAGCGGGGTAGTCCAGTGGGAACTAGGAGCTGACAGGCAGACTGGCAGACAGCGGATTCACAGGAACAGGAAAGCACAGAGAACTCCCTCTCAGCTAGGCTGAGATACACGTTGCACTGGCAAAGAAGGAAGGCACTAACCCTTCCTAAATACCCCATGCCGTGCTGTTACTGGCTGGAGGGAACATGTGACTCACCAGGATTGGCCAGCCGCATCACATGGCCAGAAGGCAAGATGGCAGCGCCCATGCCAAACGGAATGGAGACGCCGCCAGGCCTTACCAGCGCAGAGTGACAACAGGCCCGCACAACAACGCGTGCAGCCAAAGCCCCCCGCCAGACACCAGCTCCGCCACCAGACAGCCCGCGCCACAATGACCTCACAGGTAACACTCGCCTAGCGCCATGCTGAAATACCCTGGCCGTGACACAAACAGACCAATGAACTATGTCGTAACAGAAGACCAAAGAAGAAGAACCAATGAAACAATACCAGCTCATGTCCATTGTATTGCCAATTCCTGAAAGAGTATATATGTGCACTCTCTGACCCCAGTCTTGAGTCTTCTTGCTGTGCTGTTGACGGAGGTTTCTAATGCTGATGCCGGTATCTGGGCCCAGAGCGCGTGCGTATTTAACAACTGTACCTTGGGTCTGTATGATTTATTTGCGCTTATTATATTAGATCACAGCGTGTAACTATCTGTACTTTTCTTGAATAATAACTTTTTGTGCTTTGGAAACACATTCAAAGTCTGAAGGCATTTATTTACTGTGCGACTCATTACGCTAAATTGCGACAATTCTAGAAGGTATAGGCAGGATTTATAAGGTATAGGCAGGATTGTACCAAGGTTTAATAAGGGATATAAAAGTTGGGGGCTCTGCTGAGTGAATCACACTATCTGATACACGGTAACACTCGGTCAGTTGTCTCTCAGCAAAAGGGTGGAGGCGCCATGACAGGAGACGCATTTAGCCGTTGCCTGTTACCATTTTGTTGCTGAGAGTGCACTGCCGGTTATTGTGTAAAAGGAGTGCTGATTAGAATCCGGGGACGAGGGAGGAAAAAGTTTGTTTTCCTTCATCGATAGGTTTTTCTTTGTATTTTGTTTTGTGTGTTAAAAGGGGAAGTCGCATTATTGTGTATGTGGCTAAGTCGCATTATAGCGTAAGAGTCATAATACGTGTTGTGTAGTAGTCGCTTTATTGTGTATGTGACTAGTCGCACAATATCGTATACGTATTTCCAGTCTTGCTGCCACGTGTTTTAAACAAAGCCGTTGAATTGCATTTTCAAGTGTTGCCAATAGCTGGGTTAACGTGTATTTTCTGCGCATGAAAGAAGTGTGTAACAGTGAGTATTTGTTTAGGGTGTAACACGGTTCCTAAATGTTAAGGGTATCGTAGGACCCTTAAGTGCTAGGCGTAAGGAGCGGCCCAGTGACTCGGTAGCAGCATACCATTTACTATACACAGAGCAGGTGTATGGGTTGTCATTTTTGTTAGGGTTCGGCTCTCAGTGTGATTACAGTATTCAGTAATCGGTTAGGCTTATTTGAGCACTGTAATTGAACCGCATAGTTTTGGCTAAATTGTGATTGTGAACTGATGAGAGGGTGGATGAAATCAACTGGAAAACAAAGGGTAAGTATTACCCCCTAGCAGTTGAGAGGTAGTCAAAACAAAAAAGGATTTCTCCGTGGAAGCAGCTTTTCTTCCATAGGTGAGTGGAGGCGTCTAGAGGTCTACTATAGGGTTTGTGGATACGCCCTTTTTCAAAGACGTCCACAGGTAAGTGAAAGTGTCTTGAGCGTCTTTCACTGGTTTAAATCTTTATTGAAAAATGTAGGGGTTGTCCCAGGATGGGAGCCATGCAAACAGTAGAGATGTTAGACCAGGGGTCTTCAAACTTGGCCCTCCAGCTGCTGTGGAACTACACATCCCAGCATGCACTGCCACCTTTTTGATATAACAGCATGCTAAAACTATGTGCAGTGCATGCTGGGATGTGTAGTTCCACAGCATCTGGAGGGCCAAGTTTGAAGACCCCTGTGTGGACAATGATGTGCTGCTAATGGAGGCACCGCTTGGGTTGGCACGCCGTATTATGCATACTAAGTACGGTGCTTATGCAATTAGGTACTGTGATGTATGGTTTAAGATGACGATGAAGAGTGTTAGACCGTTTCCCAGAATTGGTAGCTTTGATAAGGATGTATTGAACAATGTCCGAGATCACATCAGTCTGGTGCATTCTCAAGTGAAAAAAGTAAAATATAACGAATGTTTAAAATTATGGCAGCATGAGGGAGATGTGTGGCTTAAAGGTGTGCAAGCGACGCAAACTAGCGTCACGAGCACGTTACCGGAAAGTACACCCGCAGCGCTAAATTGCAATGCGTGCAAGCCGCGAGATGGCACGCACGTGCAGCAAGGTAGCGTTGTGGAAGGTATTGCCAGTGGTTCACGCGTACCACCGCCGCCCTATGCGGATGGGGGTGCAGGTACAGTTGTTGAAAAAACCCATAAAAATGTAACAAGTAATTTGTACCCTCTCTTAAGTAACCATAAGGAAAATGTTTATGATGTGGATGATGAACCTGTTGTTATGTCTGCCATTTCCCATGTTGTACACATATTAGATGCTCCACCACGGCAAGCACAAGTGGTGCCGCCATCTTCATCAGTGATAGTACAGGAAGTGTTAACATCCACTGCACCCATAGAGGAATTTGTTAACCCTATACGTAGCAGTAATAGACTAAACCTCCAGCCAGGTAATAAGGTCAAAAGTAGCAGTGTGGCCGGTCTGCATCCCATGCGGACAATAACTGTTCCAAATGGGAATGCGAATGCAAACAGTGTAGTGCCCACAAGGGAAGTAGCAATGCAGTGTCCTTGGACAAGAGCGGAGCTAAATTCCATAATGAATGATTTCCCTGATCCCAAAAAGGACTTAGCCAATTGTCAAAGATTTTTGAAAAATTTGGGTAGTTCTCACGAGCCAACCAACAAAGATTGGCGAGTGGTGTTAAGGGCTTGTCTTCCATGCAATACTGACGTGACCAATAGAGGTTTTTAGCATAATCTTGGCCAAGGTTACGGGTCTACCCACCATATCCAGGTATCCTCTGTAGGGTAGGTCCCTAACATACTACGATTCAAATCCAGAGCGCAGGACACCCCCAAACTAGCCCAGCTAAGCCGCCCCAGGGCACCGCCATAGTGAGAAAAGTGCAGTGTGAAAGAGATAGATTTTTGGGGCGTGGGTCACCCTGAATTGCCTTGGTTGATCTGTTTCAGGGCACCGCATTATAACACATTTTTCTTTTATAACACACTTTAACCCTTCACTGTTTGTTTATTATACATGTACTTCACTTTTTAATTTTCATTCTTTATATGCAGCTGTGGCTGCTCTTAACTATCTCTTTCACACTGCACTTTTCTCACTATGGCGATGCCCTGGGGCGGCTTAGCTGGGCTAGTTTGGGGGTGTCCTGCGCTCTGAATTTGAATCGTAGTTTGTTAGGGACCTACCCTACAGAGGTTACCTGGATATGGTGGGTAGGCCCATAACCTTGGCCAAGATTATGCTAAAAACCTCTATTGATTGCAAAAATTTAATTGCATTTATATATTATTAATAATTTGGAGTTGTGCACCTGAGATTTGTCTGTTTTTGTGCCTGCAATTAGTCTCATCAGGTAGCACCTCCCACTATATATAATATATATATTCAGGGTGTGCAGTCCAGAAATTTTCCCGTATACTCCATTTAATACTGACGTGACAAAATTTATCACGGATTGTGTATTGGATGGAGATGTTCCCTTAACAGACGAAATTAACCAAGGTAACATTTCCAGCATTGTAACTCAATTGGGTGTATATTTTCCAGTAGTAGTTAACTGGAGCAAAATTTTCACCATAAAACAGAACGAGAGTGAATCTGCAGAAGATTATTGTAACCGTGCTCTGCAGGCTATCACCCAGTACACTGGGTTAGAAGATATTAAAGATAGCACTCACCACAGGGAATGATTGTCACTGTACTCATGGATGGTCTTAAAGAGAACCTAAAGACCCGGGTTCAGACCTCACGGCCTGGCTGGAGGGGAGTCACTGTAGACACCCTCATAGAATCCGCTATTGAACATGATAAGAACATCTCTAAAAAGAGAGAGACCCAGAGCGAGAAACTAATGGCTGTTAGTATCCAAGCTCTAGAAGGAATGACTGTAACATCACAGCCAGCAGACACACCTGCACCCACACCTGCACCTACACAGCTACACGTCCTCACTAATCCTACACCACTGCAAAAACATCCCTACCCCACTTATCACACACAACCACAATTCCCATACTATCCACAACCACCATATCTCCCTCAATATCCTTACCCATGCCCACCACCTTTCCCTCCTGCTCAACCCACACAGCAATCCTTTCATCCACCCCTCTCACGAAAGTGCTTTAATTGCAACCAACCAGGACATGTGAGTAGGAACTGTACAGCAAAGAGGGTAGGACCCCCTAACCAGGGAGTACCTGGATATCCCCATAAGGGATATACACAGAGACCAGCAAATGTCCAACAGCAACCAGCTTCAATTGTGGCCGTTAATGCTTTATTGGAGAGTGGGAGTCAACGCTAGGGGTCAGGTCATACCTGTAGTCTACAGATAGTCAGGTTAACGGGAAGTACTAGGGAAGAACCGGTAATGATGGTTGATGTACTGTAGCTGGTACTAAATATCCTTTTCTTGTAGACACAAGGGCGACCAGGTCAGTGATAAAATCTCCCATTAATTTACAGGTAACCAACGAGACAGTACCAGCAATGGGCGTAATGGGTAAAGTGCAACATTATCCTTTAACAAAATCCACAGAGGTCACTATCGGGCCATTGCATACCAGACATTCTTTTCTCCTGGCAGCAGCGGCTCCTACTAACCTACTGGGAAGGGATTTGTTATGTAAGATGGGATGTGTCATATATTGTACCCCTGATGGTGTATTTTTAGATATCCCAGAGAGATTTGCACATGAGGTGACAGATGTATTGGACACTCCCCAAAGGCTAATATTTCACTCTACTGTTACAGGTAAAAATCTATCTCAGGTAGATCAAATGTTATCCCAAATACCAGATTCACTTTGGACTAAGGATGGACAGGACACTGGATTAATGGCAAACGTATCTCCCGTAATGGTCAATCTAAAAAGCAGTATGCAAGTTCCAAAAATTCCCCAATACCCACTAAAACAGGAGGTAGAATTAGGGGTTTATCCCATAAATGAGCGTTTATTAAAGGAGGGAATTTTAGTCCGTACAGCAAGTATAGCCAACAGTCCCATTTTTCCAGTAAAGAAGGCTGGTGGGAGGGATTATAGGCTGGTACAAGACCTTAGAGGGGTTCATAAGGTGGTAGAGAGCCAATTTCCCGTAGTGCCAAATCCAGCTGTCATTCTTATGCAGATCCCACCAAACGCAACCCATTTCACTGTCAGTGATCTCTGTTCTGCTTTCTTCTCTGTACCTCTTCATCCTGACTGTCAGTACTTATTTGTCTTTACATACAGGGGTGTACAATATACTTGGACACGATTACCCCAAGGTTTCATAGACAGCCCCAGTATCTTTTCCCAGGCCTTACATGACTATTTACAATCTTTTCAACCTGCCAATTGATCTGTTCTAATACAATATGTAGACGATTTATTGCTATGTTCTGATTCGTTTATGTCATGTTTAAATGATACTAAACTTTGTTGCTTCATCTCTCGCAAACAGGACATAAGGTTGCTAAGGACAAACTACAGCCGTGCCAATCCAGAGTTAAATACTTGGGACATTGTCTAACCCAGGGGTTACGACATCTAACTACTGATCGAATACAAGCCATACAAAACATGACACTGCCACGCAACCAGCAGCAAATCCGTACCTTCTTGGGAATGTGTGGATACTGCAGAATGTGTATCCCAGGTTTCTCTATTTTGGCCTTGCCTTTACAGGACTTAATTTCTTCCTCAAAACCCGATTGTGTCATACACACAGAGGAAACAGAGCAGGCTTTCCTTAATCTTAAGGATAGTCTAACAGAAGCTCCTGCATTGGGAATACCTGACTATGAGAAACCTTTTTATTTATATTGTACGGAAGCTGATGGATGCGCAGCGGGTGTTCTCACACAAAAACATGGTGATGCCAGTAGGCCCGTAGCATACTACAGTTCCCAATTGGACACTGTGGCAAGATCACTCCCAACGTGTTTAAGAAGTGTAGCAGCAACTGCTCTATTGGTCAGTAAAAGTGAGGACGTGGTATTGGGCCATGATATGATTGTCTATACTCCACATTCTGTATCTGCTCTGCTGAACTCTGCCCAAACCAGACACGTCTCTTCAGCTAGATTCACCAAATGGGAACTAGCTCTAATAGCACCTGCAAACATCACCATTAAACAATGCAATATGTTAAACCCAGCAACGTATTTACCATATGTGCAACGTGATGCACAAAGGGTGGAGGGAGACGAGTTGCTGGCGGAAAAAAGTGAGTTCAGCGGACATAGTGATGCACATGATTGTATGGAATATCTGAACCAGACCTTTACTGCAAGACTTGACATACGTGACACACCTTTAGAGAATGTGGATGTGACATTTTACATGGACGGGAGTTGTCATAGACAAACAGACACAGGCGAATTATGTACAGGTTATGCTGTTGTAAATGACAAGGACATCATAGAAGCTGAACCCTTTGGTCCTCCTCACTCAGCCCAGGTGGCGGAGTTAGTAGCACTAAGAAGAGCATGTGAATTGGCAGCAGGCAAATCTGCTAACATTTACACTGACTCCAGGTATGCGTTCGGAGTGGTACATGATTTCGGAGCTCTATGGCGTCTGAGACATTTTATGACAGCAGCAGGCACACGAGTTGCACATTCCAGACATATAAAAGGATTACTAAAAGCAATTCAACTGCCCAAAACAGTGGCAGTAATTAAGTGTAAAGCCCATACATGTGAGGAAGATCCGGTGTCACTGGGCAACAACAGGACAGACGAAGCTGCCAAATGGGCAGCAGGTTTAAAAATGAATGTAACAATTGAACAAATAATGATGTTCCAAACGATTGACATGATTAAATTAATTGAGATGCAAAATTTGTGTTCCATCCAGGAGAAAGCAGTCTGGAGGTTGAAGGGATGTGGACAGGAGTCCTCTGGACTTTGGAGAGATGGACAAGGTAAGCCGATGGCACCCAAGGCATACTACCCAAGCTTGGGTGAGGCAGCACACGGTCAGACTCACTTAGGAAAACAAGGTATGTGTAAGTTGGTCAGGGCATATTGGTGTGCACCGGGCTTCTCTTCTCAAGCTGAGAGGATGAGAAGAGAGTGATGTCCTGTTTGACATGCTTAAGGAAGAATGTTGGAAAAACTATACCAACTTAGCCATCCCACATCCCCCCGACAGATGGACCTTTCCAGATGATACAAATTGATTTCATCCAATTACCACCCTGCAGGAATCTCAAGTATGTATTAGTTTGTACATATGTATTCTCTAATTGGGCAGAGGCCTATCCAGCTGCCACTAATACTGCTGTGTTTACTGCTAAAAAGATTGTACATGAATTTGTTCGCAGATACGGTATCCCCAGAATTATTGAAAGTGATAGGGGTACCCATTTCACCGGTGACGTCTTCCAGAGTATGTGTAAGTTGATGGGTATTAATAGTAAACTTCACACCCCATATCGATCCCAGGCCAGTGCCAAGGTGGAGAGCGTGAACGGCACTATTAAAAATAAATGAAGTAAGATCATGGCTGAAACTGGACTAGGATGGCCAGAAGCACTACCGTTGGTCCTACATAGCATAAGAACCACTACTAGGCCTCCTCTTAATCTGTCCCCCTTTGAAATACTGTTTGGTAGACAACCTCATTTAATTGTAAGTCCACAGGAAGACCTGAAAAGTAACAACGAAGTCACTGTAAAGTATCTTATAACAATCAGTAAACAGTTGAAGCAGCAGCAGCAGCAGCAGCAGCAGCAGCAGCAGCAGAAACTGAAATTATTGGCACCCGATATGCCAGAGACAAACTGTCATGATGTCAAACCTGGAGAAATTGTTATGATCCGAAATTTTTTACGCTCAGGTTGTCTGATAGATTGATGGGAAGGTCCGTACCAGGTGTTGTTGACGAGTACCACATCCTTGAAGGTGGCCGAGAGAGATACCTGGGTCCATTCCACTCACTGCAGGAAGGTTAACCAACCGGTGGAGATACAGGGCGGAGTCGAGGCAGATAATGAGGATCTGGCAATTGCAAACCTGTTCCGGGAGGATTAAAAAGGTGGCAGTGAGATATCTGAGCTGAAAAAAAAAATTGTAGATCAGTGTTGCAGCAAGGGATTGTTCTGCTGTGTTCATTTTTGTATTTTTCTTCCAGAGTATCCATCATCTTGGTTTGTCTGGGGATCTCCGGTTTCTGTGATGGAGGACAGATAGAGGAGATGGGAGCTGATGATGGTGTTAATGGAGTGGAATCGAGAGGAGGAGTGTTACACCAAATCAGGGGAGTGTCTGACCAATTTTAGTACAGTAAATTGTTAAGAGATATGGATACCAGTATTAAGGAAGAACTGTATTACAATCCTGAGTTAGAATGTACTGTATGACAATGTAATCTGAATATGTGTGGTTGTGCATAAATATATCATTTATGTTATTTTAAGTCATCTTAGGTAACGCAGTCCCAATCTCCCTTTCCAAACTTCCCTTATAAGCAAGATGAGTTCCCACATCCTGCCAATGATCCCTTGAGGATCCGCAGATGGCGTATAAGGGTTGTTTTACCCTCCTTGAGACGCATTATCTAATTGTTCAAATGACCAAACTGTGTCATACCATAATAACATTAAACGGTATATTCTCATGCATGGCTAAAAAGATTCAAAATAGGTTGTGATAGCGTTTGATTGGCTATCAAAGGGTGGACTGTCGAAGCCAGATAATTGGCTAAGACAGAATCTGTTTACAATGGGAATCTGCACTATGCCATCTTGCGAATGGCAAACTAGACGCCATTTTACAACTAGTCGCAAAACGCCATTTTTAGCTATAACTAAAATAAAATCCTTACATTAAACATTCGGGTTGACAAGACAGGTTTTGTGGATTTGTCTGTGACAAGTGAAGAATAAACAAAGATACAGTGAGAATTTGCTCTGAACACAGAACAGTATGCCTATGAAAATTGAACCACAATACAGACATTGATATACTCAGACAGAGTGAATTAGGAAACCATTGTTAGGCATTTAAGCTATCGATAGCCATTGTAGGCCGTTAGTATCTGATGTGGTTTAAGCTAAATAAACCAGTGTATTTATGTCTGAGGCTTAAACGAATTAGCCTTGCCTTTGTGATTTCATTAGACATCGTTTGATCATCTGTGTAAACCCCATTGCCTGTCATTTTTGTAAATCCAGACAAATAATGTCAAAACCAAGAAATTCATAGAGATATATATACAGTTGCTATTTCATACACACGAACGCATACCCGCACAGCACTAACTAGCGTCCTTTCCTCATATTCCTAATGCTCACATATTACACAATTACATAAAAAAAGGTTCTGCATTAATAAAGGTTATTTACCAAAGTGTTATTTATATTTGCAATGATGTGAAGTGCATGTTATATGATATTTATGGTTTAGTACATAATAAGTAGATCATGTTTGGTGCCATTCTGATCCGCTGTGTATTTGCAGATCTCCGGTTCTATCGGTGGGGAAATTGCTACAAGCATCTGCAAGTTATGAACTATAGGGAATTAGGTGATAGAATGTACAATGTATGAAGTGTTCATTGCTTAGTTATGCGGCAGGAAAAAGTACACAGAGAGCCACTGGGAGGCTGAACTTCTCAAGTACAAACAGAACAATGAACTATGGGCCTGATTCAGACCCACTCGCGAGCGGCTGTCCGCTCGCAAGTGGGTCGATGTTATGGACTGAGCATGCGCACGACGGAGGGAGCTCCGTCGTGCGCATGCGCCAGACGCGACGAGCGAAGGAAAGTCCTTCGCTCGTTGTGTCCGATCAAAGGGGGCGTGCTGTCAATGTTGATTGACAGCACGCCCCCCTTGGTGGGCGTGCCGGGGGCGTGCCTCCCTGACGGGGGCGTTCCCACGGGAACGCCTCCCGTCAGAAGCCGGCCCACTGACATCACTAGTGATGTCAGTGGGAGTGATTTTGGCTCTGATAGAGCCAAAATCACTCCGGAGCTTGCGGTTGAAAACCTCAACCGCAGGCTCCGGCTCGCAATTTCGATGGTCGCGATGGTCTCGACCATCGCGGCCATCACAAAGCACGCTCGTATAGCCTGTGGGTGGTGACCCACAGCTATACGAGCGTCCAGGAGGACGCTCCATGAAAATGGAGCCCGGCCCTCATTCAGAGCGTGCGCTCTGCTCAGAGCGTACGGCTCTGAATGAGGGCCTATGTCGTAACAGAAGACCAAAGAAGAAGAACCAATGAAACAATACCAGCTCATGTCCATTGTATTGCCAATTCCTGTAAGAGTATATATGTGCGCTCTCTGACCCCAGTCTTGAGTCTTCTTGCTGTGCTGTTGACGGAGGTTTCTAATGCTGATGTCGGTATCTGGGCCCAGAGCGCGTGCGTATATAACAACTGTACCTTGGGTCTGTATGATGGGGAGCGAACCCCGAGCGGGCTCTCGCTTCTGGCTCCAAGGCGAGCTCAGGGAGGACAGAAACCTCCCGTGGAGCAGAAGTGCAAGAAGGGCGCTTATTATATTAGATCACAGCGTGCAACTATCTGTACTTTTCTTGAATAATAACTTTTTGTGCTTTGGAAACACATTCAAAGTCTGAAGGCATTTATTTACTGTGCGACTCATTACGCTAAATTGCGACAATTCTAGAAGGTATAGGCAGGATTTATAAGGTATAGGCAGGATTGTACGAAGGTTTAATAAGGGATATAACAGGGCCCCTTAACATAGCTGAACAGCTGTAACCTCAGGATAATGATGGGTTGAGCATATGATGATTGCTGCATCAATCATAGATTAACAAGTTAGGTGAGGTGTATAAAAAAAACATTGCATCAGTATTCTTAAAGAGTTAAGCTGCATACACACACAATGATTTTTTTAAACGATTATCGTTAACGATATAGTTTATCGTTCAATCGTTGTAAAAATCGTTCACTTTCTGAGTAAAATGGTGAACGATTATCGTTCATGCACGTTCACGTTTGTTTTTCAGACTGAAAACTGAACGATTTTCATTAAGGGAATATGCAAAAATCGTTTGTAGTTCAAAACAATCGTTCATTACACTTTAAAAAATCTGACAGATAACTGACAGATACACTGACAGAAAATCGTTCATAAAATCGTTGGTAACAAAATCGTTGTGTGTGTATGCAGCTTTAGGCTGCATACACACGTAAAGATTTTCTGTCCAACCATCCAACTAGTTGATTGGTTGGAATAAAAATCTGGTAACATATGGGAATAACTGATGATCAGCAATTTGCTCCTAAATGCCAGAAAACAGATGAAAATGGTCGTTCAGGCAAGTTTGTTAAATGTTTGATCTAAACAATTTGTTCAAACAACAGTTTTTGTCCATTTTCTGGCATTTTGGAGCAAATTACTGATTGTCATTTGCTTTCATACCTTACCAGATTTTCATTCCAACCAATCAACTAGTTGGCTGGTTGGACAGATAATCTTTAGATGTGGTGCCAGCTTAAGTAAAGCCATGATTTAAAATGAATCTATGTCAAAGGGTTTGTAATACTGAGCATAACTAAATATGTTCATGGTGCTCTGTTTCATCCCTTACAACTTATGACTTGTTGGGCAAAATTTACTAAATGGCGGATTCTAAACCTTGACGGTTTGTCGGTGGTTTTGCTATCTGCAGATTTACCAAGGCCAAACCCACTGTGAAACTGCCGCAAAACCGCTGCAAAACTGCCGTCAAAACATATTTTAGAATAGAACAGGGCTAGGGCTAAAATTACTAGTCAGCGGTTTTGGTGTCATCTAGAAACCGCCGTCAAACCACCATCAAACCGCTGGGGGTTAAGAACCTGCCACTTAGTACATTTTGCCCAATAAGAGGAACATACTTCATAAGCTCATTATGCATGGCAACACATTGCCAGTCTTGTATTACAGAACTGGTGGATTCATTCACAGGGGTGGGGCCTGTGATGTCACAGTAGCTCAGGTGACTGTAATCTCAGCTTTTTGATCTGTATCGAATCCCATTAAGACCTTGTTCTAAAGATGAAGGATGAGCTTCTGCTGTGTTCAATGGAATGAGGGGAGGGGGTGATAATAATACTTGATTATATATATATTGAATATTGAGTTTTATTTTACAATACCACAGCATTCAGATAACACTATCACACTCACACAAAGGCAAAACGTGAGGGTACAGTCAAATATAAACTGTATAAACAATTGCCAGTTTTGTACAAAACAGTTATATTAACTGTAGATCAACTGAAACCCACAGAACTAGGGTCCTTTACTGCCTCAGCTGCCACCCAATGTGCCCCTGTTATAATCTGCCACTGGTGGGATATATAAACCAACCTTTTCATTTCTAGCTGTGAGAGATTTCCAACATAGATATGTCCTCAGAAGGAAACATCCCACATTCTTGCATGGTTACGTATTTAAGTCATAATATGACCTAATACCTCATACTTTATTTTGCCTCTCCACATTCTTCTACTGCCAGCTGGTCACTCAGCTTCCAGGGACGTTTCCAAGCATATATACTGGTATTTCAACACAGAGACTATATTAGCACTGCAGTTTATAGGAAACAATCCTGAGTGTATAAGCTTTTGCTTGCAGACCCTTTCACGTGAACATGCATTGACCCTTTTTTTTGCTATGTGTGACTGTGAATGCAAACGACCTGGGCTGAAGTCCCGAGTTCATGACCCTGCTTTGTTCTAGGGTCAGGGAGAAAAGACCCGGGAGAGTCACGGGTTGATAAACCCATGTATTTTATGGGTCATCAGTCTGAAAGGGGTATTAGTAGTTATAGAGGGATATGCAATTTGGAATACCAGGATCCCTCCTGTCAGTTGTTAAGCTGGTAAAGAGTATTGCACTAGTCTTGCATAGACATGTAGCCACTCTACTCAGGGGGTATCCAATTAGCCGGCGTAAACTTTTTGGACTAATTAGTCATTAAGGGGGTGTCCCAGGGGTTCTGCACCAAGTCCTGACATTTTAGTCCAAAAATGGGGATTTTGCACAAGTTTTCACCTTCTCAGAGATGGTGAAAACTAATTCTCGATAATTGCTATGGAAGACTTCGGACCTGCGAAAACCGCAGCTGATTGGATAGCACGATAACCAATTTTGGAGAAAAGTTTTCACAAGTGAAAACTTTTTGACGAAAAATGGGTTATTGTGGCTAATTTTATACCCCCCTTAATATCACTACAGCGTTCAGTGATCACTGTTATTTTTTGTTATCATAGAATTTCAAAGCCTATTTAGCATTCCGAAAATCGAGTGTGGCCCCAGTTTCAGTGTATATTGTGGTAGGAAATTGCTGTAGATGTAATACACTTCTGTATTCCAGAGCACTTTCTTCAGGTGGTTATGGTGTAGTCTAATAGTAATTTTTCCTCCAGAACCGCCCCCGGCAATGGTGGCCGACGTACATGTGCAGTCAGCGGGATTGCGCATGCGCAGCAGCCCCGGTAGTTCTCTGCGCAAATCGCAGGGACAGGCTCTTTTCAGAGCCCGTATTCCTGCACGTGCCATACATCCAGGCACTATGATCGCATATTGCAATGCGATCGTGGGTGATAATGTCATGCCCAGAACGCATTGCAATTACGATCATTAATAAATGGGGGTCTTTGTGTGAGGGAAATTAGGGAGGGGATTTATCGAAGCTCGGAGATAAAGGGGTCTATTTACTAAGCAGTGTTAGGGGGCAGAGTGAAAAGTGATAAGGTATCAGCCAATCAGCTCCCAACTGCCATCTCACAGGCTGTGTGTGAAAAATGACAGTTGGGAGCTGATTGGCTGGCACCTTATCACTGACTTATCACTTTTCACTCTGTCTCCTAACACTGCTTAGTAAATAGACCCCAAAGTATCAACCAATCAGCTTCTAGCTGTCATTTTCCAGGCTGTGTTTGATGACAGAAGTTGATTGGTTGGCACTTTATCTCTCTCCAAGATTTGATAAATTTGCCTCCTAAGTTTTAAAAAAAAACACTTTTTAGGAATCTGCGGTGCGCGAAATAATAATTTTTACAAAATGTAGAATTCTAATGCTAAATATTAAAATAGGATTTTAATGAATAATATTACAGCTGTCACAGACACTGAGTTGTCAAGTTATTATTACCTCTCAGATACTACACAGAGGGAAAAATATATATCATATACAAAGTGTACGTACAGTATAAAATTATAATTTTAATTTCTCCTAGTTATAATAATAATAAACTATATCGTTTTATATTGGGATATGTGATTCTGCTTTTCTATTTCAGGGATGGGGAACCTCAGGCCGGCCCCCGGAATCATTTGGTCTTATTCTCCACCAGAGTTGGTATATGGAGTGCGCTATACACTACCTCAATGAAGTTTGATTTCTTGAAGCATCTGACCTTTACCAAGATGGCCACTGTTAGGTGTTCTGCACATGCTCAGTGCCATCTTGCCTCTGTTTATGAGCTCGACGGTACTACACGGAGTACTGTAGTACTTAACTCTCGGTGACCCTGCGATATCCTTCATTACTACTGCACATACATGACCAGCTGGTACTCTGTATGCTCCGCTACCTGTCTGTGTAACTGTGAGTACAGCTGTACAAATCTGTGCACTACAATAAACCCAAGCTCCTTTTTAAGTCTAACTCGCCTGGTGTGCCTAAAAATACTTCCTCCACTGGTGTCTACTACTTACCAGTAAGACATGAGATGTTCAAAAACATACATAGCTTGAGCATGCTTTATGTGGGAAAGAGCAGTAAGTGTAATTATACGAGGAAGGATTGACGGCTCCCACACCCTTACCCTATTTACAGTATATAAGGTAGAGAAGACATCTATTAACAATTTGCTTTGTCTAGAATTAGGCGTATAACAAACGCCATATATGGATTAACTAAAGCAGTGTTTCCCAAAGTCATTCCTCAGGGGGCACTAGCAGTGCATGTTTTCCAGGTCTCCTCACAGAATCATAAGTGAAAAAATTAGCTCTACCTGTGGATCTTTTAAAATGTGTCAGCCAGTAATAAATACACCTGTGCACCAACTAGGAAAAATGGGAACCATGGAGAAGTGAGTAGCGAGGATTGGATGTAGAATCTGCGAGCAGGTCTGCTGCAGTAGGATTGTGTAAGCAATTTCTACCTGGTGGAATGGGTCATGTTGGAGGGTAGGCTACCATCGGAATCTCTAGGACAAGAAAGTTAAGGCTCTCAGTAATTTTATCATGGTATGGCTGCAATATTTTGAATAAATACAGATCATGTAAACTTTAGGCCATAACAGAGAAACCAAACAGATATAATGAAGATAATGGAGTTTATACATTTGCATTATGAACAAACTCAAATACACACAGCAACAGACATGGGGCTTGAGAAGAGCTTCTTGTTCATAAATGCTTAGTGGTGATAGGGCGTCGCTTACGGCCATCAGATTTCAAATACGCACTGAGTTGAGGGTGTTTGAGTATCCGTTCAAGGTAAGCTGATATGAGTGGGTAGCTAGACAAACATGTTGGGGAAAGGTCTAGATTACATTGCAGAATGTCCACAAGATTATAGTCAGCATATGAGATCTGTGGGGAAAACGAAGAGTTAAAACTATTCTCTGATGGCAACTCCGCTAATCTATGGGCAGTTGGATTAGAGTTACCTTATTTCCCACCAGGTACTTAGGTCTATTGGAATTCTCAGCGAGGATCCTCTCAAAATAACGCAGCTGAATATTCACTGTCTCCAGATATCTCTCCTTGCTTTCCTCCTGCAAGGCATGAACACTGGCTTGTGCCAGCTATGTACTAAGGAAAATTAGTTATACAGTATGACCCCATTCAAAGCACTTTCATCAGAAGCTTAAAAATAATAGCAAATCGTGGCCCAAATTCAATTAACTGCGATAAGCCACTTTTCAGTGAAATATGGCTTGTCGTGCGAATTTATACTTATTGGACAAGTCTATTAGCTGCGGTTTTCGCATCATTTGGCCAATAATTACATGTCATTTTTGGGGTGAAAAAATAAATGTTGGAAAATGGGTTTAAAGTAGTGGGTCAGGTATTTTGGGGGGGCTTATGGATGGGACATGTGTTTTAAACATTGCAGGTGGCTGTGGTTGCACCCGGTGTATTTTTAAATTTTTTTAATAGTGCCCTAAAATGACATAAACATTTACTTGCACCCATTTTAATGTATTCCTAATTTAACTGCAGCATTTATTTGCCCCCCTAAAAGTACTTTCTATAATTTTTCCACTGCATATAACAGCAATTTGACACAATTTAAGAACCCCAAATACTTTTATTAGGGCACTAATACACTTCTATACTGTTTTCCTATCTCAATTGGCCTTTCATTGGGGTACAGACAGATTTCCCCATTTGTGCTGTATGGAATGGGTATGAAATACCGGCAGTCAGGATGCCTCCTGTCAAAAGACCGGCTGCAGCATCCCGATGGTCGGTATCCCGACAGGGGTTGGGTAAGTATACTACCCCCCTTCTCCCCCTAACCCTCTCTTCTTGTAGCCTAACCCTAACCCTCCCCACCCCACACCCTATCCCTAACCCTCCCCATTGGTACCTAAACCTAAATTCTCTCCTCTTCATGCCTAAACCTAACCCTCCCCCCTTAGTGCCTAACCCTAACCCCCTCAGTGGTGCCTAACCCTAACCCCCCGAGTGGTGCCTAACCCTAACCCCCTCACCCAAAAGCTAACCCCGCTATGCTGCCTAAACCTAATACTTTCCCCCCAGTGGTGCCTAACCCTAACCCACGCTAAGGATGCCTAACCCTTAACCCCCCCAAACCTAACCCTGCTATGCTGCCTAAACCTAACTCCCCCCCCTCCCCCCGCAGCTAACAGCTAAGACGCCCTGGCTTACATCATTACGGATGGCGCCAGTATTTCGACACCTATCTTTAGTCCCTTGTTGGGCTTGCGGAGTCAGGATTTGGACCGGCAGCATCCCCTCCACCGGTCTCCTAACTACCTCCCGTGCTGTACTTTTAGCTGGTTACACCATGGACAGTTTTTGGAAGAATGCCGCATCGCAGCTTTTGCAATTGGATTGTGTGAAAAACGGGAGCGTGCATAGGCAAAAGGCAAAAAAATGTGAAATTATCGCACAAAAAGTCCCGAAACTTAAGATACGTTAAGTTTTGCATTATTGCAACTAATTGAATTCGGCTCCATATCTAGTAATTTTGACATTTTATTCACTAGACAAAAATGAGTAGGTTATTGTGTGGGTATTGTTAAATGAACCAGTCTCTTACTGGGAAATAGCCAGGAAATATCCAGAAAAATTTGATTTCAAACATGGCCAACTTGCCACCCTGATTTTTACACAGTTTTGAATGCAAGATATATACTAAGCCCGACGGCGCGCGTGGTGAACAATGGCCATGGTCACTTAAAAATGGGGCATGTCAACATGACACACCCCTTTATCGTCACTCTTAACATTCCTTTCCATATGCACCTTAACCCCAGTAGTGCCCCTTATACAGTACCCCCAGTATGCAATGTCCCCAGTTGTGGTCCCTCTTATGCAGGCCCATTGTAGTGCCCCTTATACAGTACCCCCAGTAGTGGTCCCCCTTAAGCAGCCCCCCATTAGTTCTCCTTATACAGTACCCCCAGTATGCAATGCTCCCAGTAGTGGTCCCCCTTATGCAGCCCCTCATTAGTTCCCCTTATTCAGTGCCCTAGTAGTGGTCCCCCTAATGCAGGCCCCCAGCAGTGATCCCCCCTATCCAGTGCCCCCTTTACAGGGCCCCCTGTAGTGGCCCTCCCTATTTAGTGCCCCAGTAGTGGTCCCCTAGAAGTAAGCCCCTTATATAGTGCCCCCAGTAGTAGTCCCCAGTAGAGGTTCCCCCTCCCGATGCAGTGCCCCCAGTAGTAGCCCCCCCAGTAATGGTGCCCCCAGTAGTAGCTCTCCCCCCCCAGTAATGGTGCCCCCAGTAGTAGTAGTAGTAGCCCCCCAGTAATGGTGTCCCCAGTAGTAGTAGCTCCCCCCCAGTAATGGTGTCCCCAGTAGTAGCTCCCCCCAGTAATGGTGTCCCCAGTAGTAGTAGTAGCTCCCCCAAGTAATGGTGTCCCCAATAGTAGTAGTAGCTCCCCCCAGTAATGGTGTCCCCAGTAGTAGTAGCTCCCCCCCAGTAATGGTGTCCCCAGTAGTAGTAGTAGCTCCCCCCCAGTAGTAGTAGTAGCTCCCCCCAATAATGATGTCCCCAGTAGTAGTAGCCCCCCAGTAATGGTGCGCCCAGTAGTAGTAGCTTCCCCCAGTAATGGTGTTCCCAGTAGTAGTAGTAGCTACACCCAGTAATGGTGTCCCCAGAAGTAGTAGTAGCCCCCTAGTAATGGTGTCCCCATTAGTAGTAGCCCCCCCAGTAATGGTGTCCCCAGTAGTTGTAGTAGCCCCCTAATGGTGTCCCCAGTAGTAGTAGTAGCCCCCGCCCCGCACACAGAAGTTACAAAAAATGTAAAAAAAATACACTCACCTGAATCCACGCTTCGGCTCCGGTCACTGCTCCCGCCACACGTCAATCCTCCCGGGCTGGCACGCTCAGCATTATGGGAGAGATGTCATGTCGTCTCGCCCATTGCCCACTGCAAGAGCCGGAAGGTGTAGCTCATGAGTGAGCTCCAGCCTGACTCTTGCAGTGGGCGCTGCAGAAGTCAATGAGAGTCTGTCTGACTCTCATTGACTGCTGATTCACACACACAACGCTGCCGCTCGGCGGTGATGTGTGTGCAGCAGCCAATGAGACTCGTATGACTCTCATTGGCTGCTGGTTAACACACACATCGCCGCCAGCGCTGGTGGTGATGTGTGTATTAACACAGCATGAGACCGCCTCCCACCCTCCTCCTGGCGCTATTGGGCAAGCGCTCAGGGGGAGGGAAGGGGCTCAGCTGTGCAGCACAGGACCGGCGCTGGGAAGCCTAGCACCGGTCCTGTGTAAATGTGTAGCGCTGTCCACACACACTGCGGTCGGCACTACACTGCCTAACTAGGGCAGGCCGGACCGTGGCCAGCAACATCCCCCCCGCGCTGCCGGTCCTATGGCGCCCAGGGCACATGCCTCGCTCACCCTGCCCTAGTTACGCCACTGTTGTAGAGAGATAAATAGGAGAGAGATAAAGTAATCCGATCGCATTTCCCATAATTGTAATGGGAAATGCGATCTGTGTGCAAGTTACTAAAAATAAATTGTGAAATAAATTACCTGCAGGTGGCATTATCCAGAGTCTCCCCCGGTTACCAGACTCCTTCTCTGCTCTAACGGGCAGAGCAGAGCCCGGAGCCGGCCCCAGTGATCAGCTGTGTGGTCTAAATAGACCACACACTGATACACTGCAACATTTTTTTAAACTTACCTGTGTCCAGGGACTGGAGTTCAGGGCTCCGGTGATGCCCTCCCTCTGGTCAGCTGGTCTCCCATACTGCACTGCGGCCCCATAATCAGGTGACCGGGTCCAAGTGCAGTATGGCATGTCAGCTGACCGGAGCCATGGAGGACATCACCGGACCCCGGATCATGCAGGTAAGTTCAATTAAGGGAGGGGGATTCGCAGTGGGGGGGGGGGGTCGCGATCATGGAGTGTGGGGCTTAGCACTGGGGGGGTAGCAGACGCAGCCGGTCGGCGCATGTGCGGGTACTTGTCACTGTATTTTTTGTGAAAATACCGTGATATGGCTGCGGAGGGAAATCGCAGGGACAAAGCTATATCGCAAGCTCTGTCCATGCAAGGGAGTTTTTGTAAATCCCTGTGATAATATCACACTACAATCTGCATTCCCAATGCAGATTGTAGTAAATAGAGCCCCAAGCCTTAGTACTTCTACCCCTATGGGCTCAATTTATTAACATTATTTTTACTAAAATAAAGTGAAAAAGGGTGTTTTCACACCCATTTCACATTATTTTAGTATCACCTACAGTTACTAAAGGGCAATTGGAGTAGAATTTGTAAAATTCTACTCCAACCCCTAAGTATCACTTATTTTTAGTAATCAGATGGCATTTCCCATAATTGTAATGGGAAATGTGATCTGACCAAAGTTACTAAAAATAAATTGTAAAAAGAATACGGAAAAAGCCCTGTGATAATAACATCACCTGGAGGTGGCGTTATCCAGGGTCTCCCCCGGTTACCAGGCTCCTACTCTGCTCTAATGGGCAGAGCAGAGCCCGGAGTCGGTCCCAGTGATCAGCTGTGTTATCTAAAAACAAAAGTAAAAAAAAAATAAAAATTAACTTACCTGAGCCCATGGACCGGTGGTCGGGGTTGCGGTGATGTGCCCCCCACGGTCAGCTGGTGTCCCATGCTGCACTGTGGCCCGGTCATCAGGTGACAGGGTCCCAGTGCAGTATGGGATGTCAGCTGACCGGAGGACATCACCGGAGCCCAGATCATGCAGGTAAGTGCTATTAAGGGAGAGGGGGGGTCGTGGAGGGTACATGATCGAGGGGGGCGGGGCTTGGCGACAGGGCTTAGTGCCGGTGGGTAGCAGCGGCGGCCGGTCAGCTCATGCACGGGGCACTGGTCACGGTATTTTTTTGTGAAAATACCGTGACTAGTGTGTGGATGGGATTAGCAGGGACAGAGCTTTCTCGCAAGCTCTGTCCCTGCAAAGGATTTGTAGTAAATCCCTGTGATATTGCCTGAATTCGCAATGCGAATTCACTCGGTAATATCACACTACAATATGCATAACCAATGCGGATTGTAGTAAATAGAGCCCTGAGTATCTTCCACACTGTAGATAAGTGTGCAGATGCTTATGTTATGTAATTGAGTTCTTCCTGTTTCTGGAACTAGTTATAAGAATAAAAAACAAAAAAGGGACCGGTGCTGCATACAAAGCAACACTGCTTATATCTATACAAATTAATTGATTCCTGTTGTACCCCATTTCCTGTGCTCATCTACGTCTAAACTAAAATTGCCAATACGAAAAAATGTATACACAGGCAAATGCCTACTAACCTACTCTTCTGTGGTGGGATGTACTAAAGGGGAAAATGTGGTAAAACCCCCGAAAATGCAGTTTGTCCTTTGCAATGTAAATCGCATTCCTAGGTACATACCGCTGTAATCAACCGCGGTATGTACCTGAAGAGAGGCGCAAAGTACCGCATCACGGATGCGATGCATAGTACATCCCGCCCTTAACGTCCTCTCCAGAGGAAGCCCGTAGAGGAGATGCAGGAGTAAATGGATGGGGCTGGGCCTCTCCTTCCAGTGCACTAACCCCGGCTCCCAATATTATTTTCCCAATCCTGCCCACATCACTAGGACGAGGACGAGATGCGGGAAAGCCACAAACTCTTCCAGGTGCCCGGGGGGACTCCTGCAGGTACCAGGAGAGTAGATAAGTATGGCTGGGGGACCCGGACCCCTGCCAGGCCCCTCCAACAAGCCTGAGCCTGGGTGATTAGTACCCATTCCCCCTCACTTCTGTGCACCCCTGGATGTATCTAGATTATAATCAATTTACATTGATTACAGCTGAGTATACTGTAACTAGTTACAATGTTGTATACTTCTAAAGAAAATATGTATTTTATTAGCTGCGCATGCTATAAATGCTGAAACAATGAAACAGTTAGTAATTGAATGCTCATATCTCCTTTGCTTATAAACACCTTATTGGTGGAAATGCTATGTTGTGCTGATCACAGAAAGACCTGAGGAAATAATGATAAATTACCATACGTACATTTTCCACGAAGAGGAAATTGTAGTACATTTGCCTGAAATCCTCCACACCATCGTTCACCATTTCTATTATTGTCATTTCCTTCTCATTACTGCCACCGAGACCTGCACAAGGAATCGGAGTGTTAGAGAGCCAGTGTTGAATGATATTCAGAGTATATATGTATTGTTTGTTTCAGTCATTTTTTATATACATTTGTCCAGCATTTGTGCCTGTCAGAAATGGGGTTTTGGTGTCTCTGCATGTAAGCGTCCATTCTGGCCTGAGCAATGCCTTCTATTACCATTTACCAAATTTAGTTTTCAGTACAGTCTAGGAAAATATTTTCCAAAGGTGTCCCTTCCCTCTAACCAGAGCCCAAGGGCAGGCTGCTCTAAACAGCCATTTTTGTAGGCTACTCCTCTTGCAGACCCATCATAAACCTATAATACCGATGGGTGCGTCTTTATACGCTACCATCAGTCGCATCTATGGCAGGTGCAGCTTCTTCGTCTGACCATGGCCTCCTATACTTGTGGCTGTGTGTCTGGGAAAGCAGCTGCTTGCACTGACAAGTCCCTACACTCCCATAATACGCCCACTGAACTGACCATTTCTGCTAGTCACTTCCCAGTCGCCACCCAGTAACATGCAACGCTTTTTCCGTCACATATCTGATACTGTCTGACCCGATCGTAGGGATTTTCAGAAATATTTGCGCATGCGCAGTTGCACAAAATCGTTCAGAGAAAGAAGGAAGCCTCCAATAAGAGTTCTGGCCTCCTGAAAGCTACAAAGCACAGAAAAGGAATTAAAAAGAGCACTAATCTTGCCAAAGTGACTCAAGTATTACATTAAATTTAGTATTAATGATAAAAAGAAATCTGACATCTTAATAAAAAATGATCTATTAATAACTCTTTACATTGAGGTTGACACAGTTTATACAGATAACGTGTGTATATAACGATAGAAGTTCTGCAGATATATCACCTCAATAAATGTCAATATTATTTTTACTAAAATAAAGTGAAAAGGTTGTTTTTACACCCTTTTTACATCATTTTTGCATCACCAAAATTTACTAAAGGGCAATTGGAGTAGAATTTGTAAAATTCTACTCCAAACCCTAATTATCACATATTTTTAGTAATCAGATCACATTTCCCATAATTGTAATGGGAAATGCGATGGGCGGTCGGTGCATCAGCGTATTTTTTCTGAAAAACAAAACAATGAAGCGAATCATTCAGATGTTCAAATGATTCCAGTCACTCAACGTTTGGTGTGTCGAGCCTCTCTAGCCTCTCTGTCAGTGGGAGACTGAGGGCCTGATTCAAAAGCACATGCGCACGACAGAGCCGGCTCCGTCGTGTGCAAGCGCGAGACCCGGATAGCGACGGGCAATCCGTCACTCCGGGTCTCGCACCAAAGGGGGAGTGCTGTCGATGTTGAGTGACAGCACGCCCCCTTTGGTGGGCGGGCCGGGGGGGGTGGCCTACCATCTGGGGGTGGCCCCACTGACATCACAAGTGATGTCAGTGGGAGAGCTTTCGTCTCTGTCAGAGCCGAAAGCTCTCTGGGGCTTGCGGCCACGAGACCCTACCACAAGGATCTCATCGCAAGCCCGATGGTCTTGACCATCGCGACCTTCATCCTGGCCGCTCGCATTAGCTATGGGTAGCAACCCACAGCAATGCGAGTGGCCAGGAGGACGCTCCATAAAAAAAAAGACGCCCTGACTCAGAGCGAGCGCTCTATCAGAGCGGCTGGCTCTGAATCAGGGCCTGAGTCAGTGGCAGCTCCACCCCCTACACTGCTGATCCGACTTGATCATACTTCCGCACTGAGTCAGTGCAGAAGTATGATTAGGTTGGATCAGCAGTGTAGGGGGCAGAGATGTCAGCGACTCACTCGTGACTCACTGCTACTGCCAGGGCTCGGGGGAGTGCACTCACTCAGGATCATGCAGAAGCATGATCTGCATTGCTGGGTTGCGGGGGGGTGGAGCTGGCAGCGACTCACTCAGAGTCGCTGGCACCCCTGCTTGCTACAAGACACTGTCTCGAGACACTCCACTGAGTTGACCCATGTGGCTCAGCTCAGTACGCTGAATCGGCTGCTTGGTAAATAGAATGAATAAAGTTTTTTTTCTTGTAGAGAAGATGCGCGTGACATTATGACATCACGTGCGCCGCATCGCTGCACTGAGGAGCCGCCCACTGCCACAGCCAGAAGATGGTAAGTATCTGTGGGCTGCTGGGGCTGGAAGCGGGGGCCAGGGGCTGGAGAAACAGAAGGGGGATGGCCGGGGAGACAGAAGAAGGATGGCTGGAATGATAGGAGGGGGAAGGCTGGGAGACAGAAGTGGGGTGTCTGGGGAGACAGGAGGGGGAAGGCTGGGAGACAGAAGTGGGGTGTCTGGGGAGACAGAATAGGGATAGCTGGGAAACAGAAGGATGGCTGGGGAGACAGAAGGGGTGCTGCCTGATTAAACTGAAGGAGGTGCTGCTGGTGAGGCCTGGGAGCTGGCTGGGTTGCTCAGACCCCTAGATACACCCCTGTTGTCTTAACAACATGGGCTCTGGGCAAATAAATACAATGGGCCCCTACCCACCTATTCACAGGAATAAAAATTTAAATGGTTAGTAAAATGAAACCCGTATATACTGTATGGGTACTGTCAACAAAATCAATGTTTTTAAACCTAAAAACATGCTGTAAAGCAAGGATTAAGGACTCCACCTCTTCTGCAGCTCACATTGCAGTTTCTGCTCTGCAATATAGCTGTGATTAAAGTATGGGGGGGGGCCCTGGGAGAAGAGGGCCTGATGGAACATGCCCCCTGTGCCCATCCTTAATCGGGTTCTGTGGCTGCACACTGGCAGGCAGGTAGACTGGTGACTGGCTGCTCTGATTGTGTGCAATTTACAATCAGAGTGGCCACAGGGAGCATCTTTCTCTGCCCGCCTCTCAGTCGCTGCCCCTCTCACTCTATATAGAAGCCCCCTGCTTAGCCCACCTCTGCTCGAAGGGCCCTAGAAACGTTGGGCCCTGGGCAGCTGCCCAGTGTACCTGTGTTTACTGTAAATTAACCGGTTGGTGACCACTCCAGGGATAGTCTACAGTTTATTACTTGTGTCTCTGGTTGTTTCCTTTTTTTCAATATTGACCAACTTTATAATGCAATTAATGTAATAAATATATACTGAATGTACATCTACCAATCTGTGTTATTTTCTTATTTACGGTAGAGGAGTATTTCAAAAGAAAAATACTATATTGAAGTTTAGTAAACTTTCCTTATAGAAATTGTAGTGTAGACGTGGTTAGATATACCAGCCACCTATAACATGGCTCGTGCATTGTCATTGTTGGAGAGCAATGTAAGAGAGAAATCTCACCGTGCTTACGCCCCAAGTATCGCAGGATGGTGTTGCTCTGGAAAATCTTAAAGTCTCCATCTTGAAACCGAGGCAGCTGTCCAAAGACCTGTGAACAATGATGGAACGAGAAGAAAAAATATTTCATTCCTCCTTTATATGAAAACACGTAACATGGGGCCTGATTCAGCAAGGACGCACGCAACGTAATTGCTAATATCAGCGGTGATATGCAAAAGTTTACATTCGCATTGCGTTCGCAGCCTGACATAAGGACACCCACTTCCCCTTACTCACATCCGTATACTTTGGCAACATAGCAAAATAATTGGTAACATTGAGTAACATCGGACCCATACGCACAGTTAAGGCAGGTCAGACCTCACTCAGGTATTGCTTACTTCAGACCACGCTATGAGCCCTCAGGCTGCGCCTGGTATTGCAGTGGCTAATATATGCATGCCCATGAAATGCCGTTGAAACGCACTGCCACGACTGCGTCCGCCCGACCACCCCCCCATCACCACCCACAAACGACACTTACTGTCAATCATTCTACGATGGGTCTGCGTCGCCAGTTCCTTTTGCAGCGTCTGGTTCGCGCACACGCACTTTGGTGTGTATGCATGCATAGTGCAAAATAATTGTCTGATTGCATGCGTATAAGCAAATGTGGGCTCATGGTGCAGTAACTTCCTATAAACTCTAGCTGCATATGTTGTAATCAATGACTAACCTGGTGAGTTCTCAGTATAGAGAAACTTATTCCCCTTTTCCACCAAAAACCTGGCTCCAATCCGGGACACTGAGCACGAACTGAGCATGGGTCAAATCCAAGTTTTACCGCTTTCACACTGGTGGTTGCACCGGGCTATTCCCAGGTCCTGACTTTTACACCAGACCCGGGTCTTCCGTAACCCGGGTTTTCTGGCATTACAGTGGACAGTTGGAGATGATGTCATCTCCAAGTACTACTGAAGCCATCCAATCCAATAGTCTGAGGCATGAACAAGGTCAGGCGTTTACACTGCACCGTCCGACCCTGGTAGCTACCCAGGTCGGATTCCTGGTTACTCGACCCGGGTTAATTTTCAAAGACCCATTTACACCAAACCGCGACCTGGATAGACCTGTCAATAACCTGGGTTATTGCGGCAGTTGAAAAGGGGTATTAGTAACAAATACACCAGCAAAAATTACTTTACAAATGTATTGATTTAACGGTAACATATCCCTTTATAGCATGATGATAACTGAGTTGTTGCTATAAGTGAATGCAACATATGGTTATCATGATTTCTGGAAACACTGTAAAAGGTGTATATTTCTTATTTCTACAGCAACAGAATGATGGACCAAGAGGTCAGAGGCGTTTCTAGAGAAGAGGGGGCCCGTGTGCAGTCTCCGACACGGGCCCCCTCCTCTCCGCCTGGCGACTGGCAGCGCACTGAGCTGTGCGCAGCCAGTGCCATAGTTGTAGACTCTGGGCACTAGAGTGTGTCCAGAGTCTATAGTGTATGCAAAGGTCACCGGGAAAATGGCAGCAGCAGCCATTTTCCCTGTACTGCGCATGCGCAAACAACGGGAAAATGGCCGCGGCCATTTTCCAGTCGTTTTACAGCGCCGGACCCCCGCGCCGACGTGGGACTTCGGAGAGGTAAGTAATATTATGGGTGCAGGGTGTGCGGTGCGGGGCCCGTGTTCCCCGCACACCATGCACCCATTATAGATACGCCCCTGCAAGAGGTCCTGCAAGCATAGGCCGAGTACAGTAAAGGCATGTTCACATAACTGATCACAGATACACCTGTAAGGAGTCATGTGTGTTTTGGATGCTCTATTCCTGGACCAAAGATCTGTTGAAGCTGGAGAGCGCTACTGCACATATTCCATGTTGGCTCCATGCTAGCTACCATCTGTACTACTACACATGCACGGCGCCATCATATCATTGTGATAGAGCGCCAAAGTGGGAGATGGACGTCTTCCATTTAGCTCAGAGAAACCCTTCTAATAACCGCTTGTTCCACCCTGTTAGACACGCTGGTACTGTTTGTATCCTGCACCGCTACCCACATATCACCGGCTGGTGACCTGTATGCTACGCTCCAAACATTAGAGTCTTTGTATGCAGAAATGTGGGAACGGCTGTTCTATTCACAATACTGCTAAATAAACCACCCCACTGGTAATGTCCTGGGCTGTTCACTGTCTCAGGGCATCACCAGCTGTATACACATATTCAAACTACAGTAGATCAATGCTGTTTATAATAATCTTCAGCACTGAACGTCATACTACAGACAGCTCTGCAGTGGTGCTAGTGGCTGCAGGTTGCCGTTTCAGGCACACTGCATGTCACATGCAGGTGCCGTGTGGCAGTGATGGTGCCATCCACAGGGCCCTACGCTTTGTGCGTCGGCACTGCAGGCACCGCCCTAGTTACTGCCTTGGTCAGGCCTATTGACTTTGAATATTCTCCAGTCTTGGGGACACAGAGAATGAGTCTAGCAAAGAAGAAGCCTCCAGGGGGTATATTTACTAAAGTGAGAGTTTTTAGAAATGGAGATGTTACCCAGAGCAACCAATCAGATTCTAGCTATTATCTTCTAGAAGGTGCTAGTTAAATGTTGAGTAGAATCTCTCACTTTAGTAAATTTACCCCCAGGAGTGAGTATCTGGGGAAACAGCAGGCATTGGATAATATTTACCTCTAAAAGCAATATATTTTTACTTAGGGGCGTTTTCAAACAACTTAAACAGCTAAATTCACATATAGATTTTTGTTTACCGCACTTTTCTTCATGTCTACTTTCCCTGCAACCCAGTCCTGAAATTGCACTTCCTCATCCGTCCAGGAGATACCATTGTCTGCCAGCAGCAGCCGTATTGCTTCAGCTCTCCCTGAGAAAAACAGAGACATGAGAATAACAAATAACATACACCCAGTAAAACACTGTTCTTATAAATGAGACTTGTTACAAAATAAAAAAAAAGGAGACAACTCAAGCAGTAGTAATCAGTAGTATTGAAGGAAAATAAGGAATCTGCTTTTATATGTTGAAGTGGGATGTAGTCCAGGCTTGCCTACCCTCCCGATTTGGTAGGGAGCCTCCCGAATATCGGGTGCTGCTCCCGACCCCCCGGAAAGGCAGGCAAGCCTCCCGGCTGCCGCCTGCCCCCCCCTGACTACTACAAGAAATCCCCGTAGCCGGGGGCCCGGTGACGCGATTTGTGCTGAATCGCGTCATTGTGGGTCCGCCCCCTGCTTCACAATGCCAATATTTTTGGCATTGTGAAGAGGGGGCAGAGTCACAATAATGCATTTGCATGGCTCCGCCCTCAACACTGCGTCATTACCCGGCCACCCCCCCCGCTGTGCACAGACATTCAGCTCCCTCCGGGGAGGAGGGAGCTGAATGTCGGCAAGTATGATGTAGTCACCATCCCGGCGCAGGCAATGCTGGCGGACAGAATCCCGGCTCCAGAATCCCGACAGCTGTGATCCAGAAAGTGAGTGTTACGGTTACGATTAGGGGCTAGGTTTAGGCACTAGAGAGAGGTTTAGAATTAGGCTGCGGGAGAGGAGGGTAGGGGTTAGGCTGCGGGAAAGGTGGGTTAGAAGGCATACATGCATGCGTCAGGATTACGCTGCCTGGATTCTGACCGCCGGCATTATCAGCGCCAGGATTGTGTACAGAACCCATTGCAGTAGTCAGACAAAGCTATTTATTTCTCTGTCTGAGGTGTATCTTGCATATACTATGGTGCTATTCTGAGCAACTATTGATATAATTACCTCTGAGGGAGTAGTATGTCAGTGTGTACGCAGTCACTGCAAGAATAATACATAACAACAGTCAGAAAGTGATAAATGGAATAAACTTTCAGCTCTATAACATGACAGTGGGTGAGCCCCATACATTAGGATAAGCCAGACACCCTCTACACTCCAGAGACAATAATACAGTCCAGTGGAGGAATAATACTACATAACCGTAATAAGCACATAATTAGTAAATATACAAAACAGTTACATGATTATTACTGTGGTACGCAGAGCTGAGGAAGACAGCAAAAGTCACACTTAATAGAATAAAACAGTCTCTGTTTTAAAGAAGCCGTGCTAGAAGAAAACATAAATAATATAATAATGATATTAATGGAAAACTGATCAAATCTGGGCTGGGAATAAACTTGTGTTGGGATTCTGCTGTCATTGAAGAAACAAACACAATATCAGAATTAAAAGGCTGCTGCATACAAGTCATTTGAATATAAGATAAGGCAGAAGATAGAATTTAGTTCTTCGAGTTATAACGTAATGAAGATTCAGTTACTTGTAGGTTGAAGGCTTGGTGATGTACCTGTGTGGAATGCTGCTTGTATGTCAGTCTGTGATATATATGATAGGACATTTCTGCTGAGTCATAGTGATGTAAATGGTAAATATTTCTGGACTGCACACTCTGACTATATATATGATGGGAGGTGCTACCTGATGAGACTAATTTCAGGCACAAAAACAGACAAATCTCAGGTGCACAACTCCAAATTATTGATAATATATAAATGCAATAAAATTTTGCAATCAATAGAGGTTTTTAGCATAATCTTGGCCAAGGTTATGGGCCTACCCACCATATCCAGGTAACCTCTGTAGGGTAGGTCCCTAACATACTAGGATTCAAATTCAGAGCACAGGACACCCCCAAACTGGCCCAGCTAAGCCGCCCCAGGGCACCGTCATAGTAAGAGAAGTGCAGTGTGAGATAGTTAAGAGCAGCCACAGCTGCATATAAAGAATGAAAATTAAAAAGTGAAGTACATGTATAATAAACAAACAGTGAAGGGTTAAAATGTGTTCTAAAAGAAAAATGTGTTATAATGCGGTGCCCTGAAACAGATCAACCAAGGCAATTCAGGGTGACCCACGCCCCAAAAATGATGCCCTCAGTCTGGATTAGCACCCCTACCTTATTGGTTTAAAAGCATGGAGTCTGGTAATGAATATGCACACTGGTATTAGGCACAATTCTAGGTAAGTCCTACAAGTTTTATATACTGTAGTGCAACTTTGGTTCATTTTTGGGGCGTGGGTCCCCCTGGATTGTCTTAGTTGATCTGTTTCAGGGCACCGCATTATAACACATTTTAACCCTTTAACAATACAAAGTTCAGCCTCACAGACAGAGCAATAGGATTTTGCATAGTGAAGTGGTGCCTTGCTAGGTACGGAGTAGGTGCACCAGGCACCAGTGCAATATGCGATCATAGCGCCCGGATGTATCATCCAGCGCATGCAGGGAGCGGGGCTGTGGAGGGTACCGGGGGTACTGCTCCACATCTCTGGAATGCTGGGACTCTCTCTTTCTCTCCCAATCAGACTCTCCACCTCTCTACAATTCTTCAAACGGGCTCTCAAGACCCACTACTTCATTAATGCCTTCCAGCTCTCATCCTAACTTGCTGCTACATGTTCCCTCTTCCCCGTCTACCCCATCTGTGTCACATCTGTTTGTCTGTCCCTCCCTTTTAGAATGCAAGATCTTAGGAGTAGGGCCCTATACCCTCTTGTGCTTCTCCTTACATTACTTTCATCCACTTCTTTCTCCCCACTAGGGCACCACTTGGTTGCTTATGCTCTGCTGCTAATGTAGGTGTTATGGTCGCTAATGTAGCTATGCACAGAATTATCCTTGTCCTTGTCCTGTATTATACTGATTTGTACTGTAAGTCACTGGTCACCTATTTGTTATGTACTATGTAAGGCGCTGCTGAACACTTGTGGCGCCATATAAATGATGTAGCCCATCTTCAGATGGCGTTAGCTGCTGGTAAATTTGGCAGTATCGCATCCCCCATTGAAGCTATGGGGGATGCGGCTGCCTGCGAGAATTTAGGGATACCTGCTGTGGTCCCTCCTTCATACATCCGGGGAACTTATATTTGAGGTTGACCAATGAAAACTGGTGTTTTCAGGGATTATACCTCAAATATACAATGATAAATGGACCCCCATGTATCATATGACTCATATTCTTTGCTGTAATGATTCACATCAGCTTGCAGTCCATCCTCAGTAGGTGAGAAATCAATGTTTGCAAAAAATAGATATTTTGAACTGTATCAATTATTATTATTGTTACATGCCTCCCTACTGTCCCGCTTTCGGTGGGACAGTCCCGATGTTCCACCCACGGGCCGCAGTGTCCAGCAATGGAGGGAAGTTTGGGGGGAGCACTGTCACCGCATAGCTGAGCAGCGTATGAATAGATCATACATGCCTACAACACAGTGTTGATCTGTTTCAGGGCACCGCATTATAACACATTTTTCTTTTATAACACATTTTAACCCTTCACTGTTTGTTTATTATATATGTACCTCACTTTTTATTTTCATTCTTTATATGCAGCAGCAGCTGCTCCTAACTATCTCTTTCACACTGCACTTTTCTTACTATAGCGGTGCCCTGGGGTGGCTTAGCTGGGCTAGTTTGGGGGTGTCCTGTGCTCTGGATTTGAATCATAGTATGTTAGGGACCTACCCTACAGAGGTTACCTGGATATGGTGGGTAGGCCCATAACCTTGGCCAAGATTATGCTAAAAACCTCTATTGATTGCAAAATGTTATTGCATTTATATATTATTAATAATTTGGAGTTGTGCACCTGAGATTTGTCTGTTTTTGTGCCTGAAATTAGTCTCATCAGGTAGCACCTCCCATTATATATATATTCAGGGTGTGCAGTCCTGAAATCTTTCCCATATACTCCATTTAATGTGCTTTATTGCACACCTGAGGGAAAGGAGATGCCCTCAGTCTGGATTAGCACCGCTACCTTATTGGTTTAAAAGCATGGAGTCTTGTAATGAATATGCACACTAGTAATAGGCACAATTCTAGGTAAGTCCTACAAGTTTTATATACTGTAGTGCAACTTTGGTTAATTTTTGGGCGTGGGTCCCCCTGGATTGCCTGTGTTGATCTGTTTCAGGGCACCACATTATAACACATTTTTTTTTTATAACACATTTTAACCCTTCACTGTTTGTTTATTATATATGTACCTCACTTTTTATTTTCATTCTTTATATGCAGCAGCAGCTGCTCCTAACTATCTCTTTCACACTGCACTTTTCTTACTATAGCGGTGCCCTGGGGTGGCTTAGCTGGGCTAGTTTGGGGGTGTCCTGCGCTCTGGATTTGAATCGTAGTATGTTAGGGACCTACCCTACAGAGGTTACCTGGATATGGTGGGTAGGCCCATAACTTTGGCCAAGATTATGCTAAAAACCTCTATTGATTGCAAAATGTTATTGCATTTATATATTATTAATAATTTGGAGTTGTGCACCTGAGATTTGTCTGTTTTTGTGCCTGCAATTTGTCTCATCAGGTAGCACCTCCCATTATATATATATTCAGGGTGTGCAGTCCAGAAATCTTTCCCATATACTAAGTTTAGGGTGCCGCAGACATAGTGGGTCTCCAGACACGCAAAGGGTTCTCCTGCTGCGAGCAAGGACATAGTGGCTAATTTATGCACACCCAGAAAACAGTGTTTAAACGCTACAACACACCTGTGTTTTTCTAGCCACCCCCCATTACCTCCCACAAACGCTGACTACATGTCACTTTGTGAGTGAATCCCCTGTACGAGTGTAATCGCAATTCAATCACTGCGCATGTGTAATGAGGCTTTCACACATGTGCAATGGCTAACAATTGCGCAATCTATGTAAACATCAGCATTTGTGTGTGTATCTACAGTAAATCAGGCCCACAGTCTGTAAAATGATAGAAGCTGATTGATTGGTTAGAAGCTCCTGTCACTTTACAGGCACTTTCTGGGTCCTATGTATCAATTTTGCATTTTTTTTTTTTTGCAAAAACAATTCTAATATCGCAACACGTACAAAATTTTTAGCTGCAAAATGTAACAAAAGACTTGCGAGCAACATCACATTGCGAAAACCATTGTGGGATGTGAAACAAGTTTATTATTTATTTATAGTTATCGCAAATTTGTTGACCAACACCCTGTAATCTCAAGCATTGCCGGGAAATAAGCGGAGCATTCATCAAATCCACAAACAATTCCATTGTGCATTTGTGGAGAGGATAGAGAAGCTGTTGTGGTTCCAAAAGGGTGAGGTATATTACCAGTAATATAGGAATACAATTACTCAATTCAAATATATCATATATTGTGGATCCATTTACCTACAGGTGTCCAATAGTTAAAACTCATACTTGCCTACCCTCCCGATTTGGCCGGGAGCCAGCCCCATGAAAATCGGGTGCCGCTCCCGACCCCCCCGGAAAGGCAGGCAAGCCTCCCGGGCCCCAGCGACCCATCTGCCCCCCACTGCACTAACAGTAGAAATCCCAGCAGCGGAGGGGCCGGTGACGCGATTCGTGCTGAATCGCGTCATTGTGGCCCCGCCCCCTGCAGCACAATGCCATTAATAACGGCATTGTGAAGAGAGGGCGATCGCAACGTCACGCCCCCATGCTCCACCCCCAAATATGCATCATCGTTGGCCCACACACCCTTTTTACAGCGACCCGCCCCCCGCCGAGAAAGCCCAACAGCTCCCTCTCTCGGAAGGAGGGAATGAAATGTCGGCAAGTATGTCATAACTCAAGATTCAATTTAAGTGGACTGTGATGATGGCTCCTGTACACTGGTAACAAATAGGCCATGTAAAATGAGGAGCTGGAAAACTTGGGAGGTTTTCTTATACATGGGTGGGCTCTCAGACACACTCTCCTACACCTTATAACTGTATAAAAAAGCTATTTCTGCACCATCTGAGACATGAGATAAACAGGAGCAAGAAAATCTGATAAATATTTGCGAAATTTGAATGATACATTTGAAAATATCACATTTCTACCATTTTTCAATTGCAAGAGGTTATGTGATCTTCAAGAAAAAGAAAATGATCGTAAATATCTTTCATGAAAAAAAAAATAATTTCCTGCTTAATACATATGACACTACATTATTGCATTTATTATGCAATAATAACTGTAATCGCATTTTTATGTAAAATTCAGATTAATACATCAGCCCCTCTCTCGCTCCAAGGTTTGATACACCTCCCCCTATATGAACATTCATGTCTGGACACATGTTATTGCTGCTGTTGTAAACCTGTTCTGCATCTTCACAAGGTCGAGCTGGACCGAAACGACAACTATGCTTACGGCTGATTGGTAAATATAATGAAATGCTTGGTTCACAAACTTTGTCGGATCACGGCGCCCTGGAGTAACAGCATTTTTTCCCTGGCACCCCTGGAGCAAAAGTTTCTTATTGAGAAATTCAGCAAAACTTAACAGAAGTAAATTGTGCTTATATGTCACCCTTAGGGTCAGTCACGTGGTGATTGACAGGGTTCCGCTTTTTTCGTCCACATATTTTTTGTTTCTGGTTTTGCCTATCACACTGACTAAATATTATTTTATTTGTACTCTACCACCAACTCGAGGCACCCCTGCAAGTGCCCGGAGGCACCCCAGGGTACCCCAGGAAACACTGGCTAAAGTACTGCTGAAACCTGTGGAGTGTCCTTTACTATCCAACTGGATATTCTTTGCATTTATTTGGACTGCCTGGTTCGGTCCATGGCACCCCAGCATTTGTAATTAGTGAGATGTGAGTGTGGAATCACTACTTTTTTATATACATACACCACACCCTCCAACATGACCCTTTCCATTAGGTACAAAATGCTCTGCTCCTGGACTTCTCTCTTAATGTATGATTGCAGCCACCTGTGGTGAAACACCTGTCTCATCAGTTACCTAGTTCAACACAGGTGACTGTAATCATACATTAGGTTGGAAGTCCAGGAGCAGAGCATTCTGTACCTAATGGAACGGGTCATGTTGGAGGGTAGGCATACACATAAACACATCATACTTGCTGACTTTTACTTTGCCTGGAGGGGAGATGTATTCTAAGCACTGAAGGGGGTGGGGTCAGGTGATTAATATCATTAGGCCCCGCCTCCTCCATATGGACCCACAAATCATGGCTTTATACTTCCTCCAACTAGGAAGTGGGCTGGATGCAGAAAGGAAAACCTGCTCTTCATGGCGTACATATGGGGCAAGGTCTGATGTTAACTAATTACATTGAACAGCTCATTGCACTAATGAAATGTGCCTGGGCCCTCTTCTCGGTGGAACAGGATACGATTCTTTGGATACAAAGATGTTAATCAAGCCACACAACAAATATCAGTTAAAAAGACATTTATTACGAAGTAAAAGAAAGACAGTAAAGTATAATAAACACTTAACTTGCTTGTCAGATCATCTACTCAGAACATAGATGGTTTAATTCCCAGGAGCCCCTCCTCCAACACCTTGGAGCTGGATCTCATACATCGAGCATAGGCTTAAGCTGGCCACACACTAGACCAACTTACATCCAACCAGCCAACTTGTTGATTTGTTGGAATGAAAATCTGGTAAGGTATGAAAGCAAATGACAATCAGCAATTTGCTCCTAAATGCCAGAAAACAGATGAAAATGGGTGTTCAGACAAGTTTGTTCAATGGTTGATCTAAACAATTTGTTCAAACAACAGTTTTTGTCCATTTTCCAGCGTTTGGGAGCAAATTGCTGATTGTCATTTGTTTTCATACCTTACCAGATTTTCATTCCAATAAATCAACTAGTTGGCTGGTTGGATGTAAGTTGGTCTAGTGTGTGGCCAGCTTTAGGCTGATTGTATACTGACAAATGACATCTAATATAGGCTGTTATCTAAGAGAAAAACTCATACATAAGCATTTCCACAAGTATAAAGGTCATGTTTGGAAATGTACATAAATATTTATAGACAGTAGGGACTATTTATGAGGGGTGTTTATCGTGTATGTACTCAAATAAACTGAAGGTAACACCTTGTTGACTCAGGATTAGTATGTCTGGTCACAGAACTTAAAACACTGACCTTTGCTTCTTTCTGTCAAAACCACCTTCTAATGTCTGACCATTATCTCATGCCTGGTACATTTATAAAATCACTACGCACAATATGGCTTTCAGCAACCATTTTCTAAACTCCCATTACAGGCCCAATTGGGAGAGAGGTTCTATATAAATAAAGAATTATTATTACTACATAGCTGACAGTTTCTCTTAGTTCTGTACCTCAGGGACCCTATATTAGTAGCTGTTTACCCAGCTGCAGCTTCCTATATCACGTTCAGTAAACAGCTACAGTAGCTGGCAGACTCTGCTTGGCACTTACAATAGACCTGATACTGAATCACATGGAAAGTGGCTAAAGATGCGGGCAGCCACAGAAACCTGATCTCTTACCTTATGCAATGCAATGCAATCTCAGGGCGATTACGTGTGCTTGCATTGTTGCCACCCAGTTGTCGCTCCGAAGTGCCCAATTTCACAGAAAGACAAATCCGACCAAAGGCCTGATTCAGACCCGCTCACAAACGGGTCGATGGTGGCCCAGTGCGCATGCACGAGCCCCGTAGCTAGTGAGACCTTCACTTGCTCTGGGGCTCGCAGCAAAACGGGGCGGCTGTCGATCTTGATCGACAGCTCGCCCCATTTTGTAGGCGGGTAGGGGGGGTGGCTGCACAAACACAGATGTTCCCTTAGGAACGCCTGCCGTTTGTGGGCGTCTTTACTGACATCACTCGTGATGTCAGTAGTGGACTTCCGGCTCTATTAGAGCTGGAAGTCCACTTGGCATTGCGAGTGCTGAGACCGTACCATAAGGGTCTCCTCGCAATGCCGATGGTCGCGATAATCGCGACCATCGCCAGGCTGTTAGCACAAGCTGTGGGTGGTCACCCACAGCTGTGTGAGCGGCCTGGAGGCCGGAATAAAAAAAAAATAGGGATGCCCTGATTCAGAGCGAGCGCACACAAATAGCGTGCGCCTCTGAATCAGGCCCCAAGTTCTATATGACCCAGAATAAAACACTATGCCTAGTATCATATATTCAAGGTTATGCCATATTTGGTGGTAAGTCTAATTCAATAATCTTGTGATAATTGTAACATGCAATGCCTTATCTTCTGCTACATATAGGAAATTACAGTCCATCAGCTCTATCCTACTCACAGAAACTTTCAGTTTATTGGCCAGCAGCCATTTTGTGCTCAGAGTAGAACAGGTGAAGGGGCAGTCCCTGTTACTGTACCTGGCTCTATTGATATATATAGCATCACTCCTCTCTGCCAGACTGTCAGGACGTATTCCATGTGGTATTGCAGCCAAGACAGTTTATTTCCCCATGTGGAGTCGCCATTGCTGGGACATGCATGCAGCCATTTTGCCTGCAATCAACTGACCACAGCTCAACCAATCTCTTACCCTGATTCCCTGCACATGACTACTGGGACCTATGAGCATCTAGGGAGCCCTATATAGTCTCTTCCTTGCCATGGTCCTTTGCCAGAGCAGCTCCTGTTGTAGTCTGCTTCCAAGCTTCCTGTCTGCGGTTGTTCCAGATTTGGCTCCACACTCCAGTGTGCTCCATCTGCTGCTATGTTACTCTCAGCACCAGTTACTACTACTGACTCAGTGTCACTCATTACTACTGGGTGCTCTCCACAGTTTCCAGTGTGCCCATGTGATATCCTCAGCATCAGCCATTATTGTTTGGCACTCATCACAGTTTCCAATATACTACGTGCTGCTGTGTAAATCCTTTATACAAAAGTGTCTATTGCTTCCTGAGTTGCGGCTATTAGCTGTCATACCATCCAATATCTTCTACATAAGGTCTGCTTTGGGCACTCTCCGCAGTCCCGTCTCCTCATCCTACTCGCCAGTCCCTACTGGTAATCTGTAACTGTATTACTGTGCCTATTCAGGTATCTACCTACATCTGCCAGTATTGATAAACAAGTTCCACTTCTTATTTGAGGAGAAATGTAATCAAACCTTCAAGTTCCTACACATACGGCCTCCAGTCATATACAAACCCCGGGTCCTGCTACAAGTCCAGAAAACCCACAGATTTTGACACTGCTCAAAATTCCTTTTGTTTTTAGAGTATTGTACACAAAACTACTTTTGTGTCCCCATGGCGCTAGTTCTCAGGCAATTAGCCTAGCCCCCCCCCCCCCTAATGAAGGCCTTGCTGTCATCATAAATATTGGGACCATTTCCCAACATAGCACACCTACGGCAGAATGTTGTTTATTTTTCTCATTACTGGTGAACCAAAACTGGTCCAGGTACCAGCAGAGGCATAGTGTAGTATGCATTCATTGTTGTTTCATATGTGTTCTGTGTTGATGCCTCTGCCCACAGCCTGAACATAATCATTTGTTTATACCAATGGTGAGGAGAAATAATATAGATAGCTAAAGCCGGGTACACACTAGACGATATGTCATCTGATCTGGTGGATCGGACTACATATTGTCCACATCGGCTAGTGTGCACCGGGTTATGTCGCTGAAGACGCATGGGAGCATGCAGGTCCGACGGGCAATATCATCAGTGGGGGCCATGGTCCCCACCATCGTTCCATTGCTACCCTGCCAAGTCCCGTCACACCCGATATTGCGCTGGGTCATTTAGTGTGTACCCAGCCTAACACTTGTGTGGTACCCCCATAGTTATGGGATTACCCCTTTAACTAGTTAGGGGATATAGTTACCCTGCAAGCCCCTGTCAGTTTTTTTTAATAAGTTTATACAGCACCATTGGCCCCATAGGCATGTATAGTGAACTTTGGCTGACCCTGCTCTCCCTGAACCCCACTGAGTGTGTGCAAACAGGGAGGTAGAAAGTGCCCCTTGGTCAGCTATCCATTTATGGAGGGAAAATCCTGCCCCATTGATTGGTAGCCTGGGTGTCTAGGCAGAGATCCCTGTAGGCGGCCTGTTGCTGGGTCCCCCCTGTCCATTCATAGATGCCGGATCGACAGGGAGGAGAATATGGAAGAGTTTATAAAATACCCTCCCCAGGGCTGTCAGTGAGAAGTCTGGGAGGATTTTGTCTGTGGAGTGCTCAGAGTCTGGTCATACGTTAGGGTAAAGTATCCCCCTGTGTTACCCTGGATTACAAACACTGCACCTGCTGTGCTGCCTATAAGGAGTTGCTGTGGAGTGCCCTTGGATCTTCAAAAATAGGGGTGCGGTATCCCCTATGCATGCCCTCGATTACAATTACCAGACTTCACCTTAACCCGGAAGGCTACCTATCCAACCTTCCCGGAGAGGTGCTCTGATGCTGGATGTGAGTCCCTGGAGGAAGCTTGCCTCAGGACTTGCATAGAGGACCCTGCTTTGGAAGAAGCCCCCTCTGAATAAAGGACTGCCTTCATAAGTGCCTGTTATCAGGAGGCGCCACATATAGAAGTCTGCGCATGCTGGGAGAGAAGAGGAGTTACCTGGGAAGGAGGTCTCATCGCTTCATAGTCGCGGATGAAGCCCCAGATGAGGAAAAGGTCCCGCCAGTGACGAAAACCCTGCTGGCACCCGCACGAGCAGAAGAAAAGACAGCCCCAGAGGAAGAGTGATTCAGGACCCCTCCTGCTGCTGTGTTTGTTTGTCGGACAGAGCCCCTGTGGAAAGGGATTTTGCACCTGTTGCTCCTTGTAAAATACCTGCTGGAGGTCTGCAGCTGGAAGCTCCGTTGCAGTGCCTAGCATCCCAGAGTTTCCCTGGACATCGTGGGGGGTTGAACAGCCACAGCCAGGGGTAAGAACACCAACCTCCCTCTGCTTAGCTCTTGTCTCCTGTTTTCCCCTGAGTGCAGCTCTTGCCTATAGTATCACCCAGCCGGGACACCCCCTCACCCTCTTCCCTTAGTGCCTTCTAGTGGGTCCCCAGCCTTTTTAGTGGGTCCCTTCTCCCCTCCTAGGAGCTGCCGCCGTGCAGTTGTACCCAGTACCTACTCTTAGGCCCACACAAGGGGTTTTTCAGTTTATACTAGCCTGCCATATCAACTCTCATTGACAGTGTCTTTAAATTAGGGGTGAGCGGGTTCGAATTTCTGAAATCCGAACCCCCCCGATCCGAGTCCGATCCGAGTCAGGCTCGACTTTTCCCGCCTGACTCGGATCTGAAATCGAGGCAAAACGTCATCATCCCGCCTTCCGAGACTCGCGGGTTTTGGATCCTATATAAGGTACCCGCGTCGGCGCCATTTTCTCACTCGGCTGTGGACAGTGAAGAGGGAGGGTGGGAGTTAGGGCTGTGTAGTGTAGTGTAGTGTAGTGCAGAGTAGTGTTGTGTTGTGCTGTGCTGTGCTGCTGTTGTCCACTACTTCAAAGTCCATAGGGGCTGGCTGTGTTGTGCTGTGCTGCTGTTGTTAATAGGGGCTGTGTCCACTACTTCAAAGTCCATAGGGGGTGGCTGGACTGTGTTGTGCAGTCAGTTCTCCATAGTCCTGTGCAGTGTCCCAGTCCTAAAGGGGTGCTGTAGTGTTGTCCAGGGGGTGCTCTGTCCATCAGGGGTGCTCCCCCCAAGTGCTAAAAAAATAATATATTTTCTGTGTTTGTGAATTGTGTGCGCAGTAGCCGCACGTGCATCAACAAAGTAGTGCCAAGCGTGCGCCTGTGTCATAAGTAAAGGGCCGGCTGGCTTGACCGTTAAAGGGTGCTGTAACCCCCAAAGTACACTCCAGTCCAAACTAAAAAAAAAATTATTTTCTCTGTTTGTGAATTGTGTGCGCAGTAGCCGCACGTGCATCAACAAAGTAGTGCCAAGCGTTCGCCTGTGTCATAAGTAAAGGGCCGGCTGGCTTGACCGTTAAGGGTGCTGTAACCCCCGAAAGTACACTCCAGTCCAAACCAAAAAAAAAATTATTTTCTGTGTTTGTGAATTGTGTGCGCAGTAGCCGCACGTGCATCAACAAAGTAGTGCCAAGCGTGCGCCTGTGTCATAAGTAAAGGGCCGGCTGGCTTGAACGTTAAAGGGTGCTGTAACCCCCAAAGTACACTCCAGTCCAAACCAAAAAAAATATATTTTCTGTGTTTGTGAATTGTGTGCGCAGTAGCCGCACATGCATCAACAAAGTAGTGCCAAGCGTGCGCCTGTGTCATAAGTAAAGGGCCGGCTGGCTTGACCGTTAAAGGGTGCTGTAACCCCCGAAAGTACACTCCAGTCCAAACCAAAAAAAAAATTATTTTCTGTGTTTGTGAATTGTGTGCGCAGTAGCCGCACGTGCATCAACAAAGTAGTGCCAAGCGTGCGCCTGTGTCATAAGTAAAGGGCCGGCTGGCTTGACCGTTAGAGGGTGCTGTTACCCCCAAAGTACACTCCAGTCCAAACCAAAAAAAAATTATTTTCTGTGTTTGTGAATTGTGTGCGCAGTAGCCGCACGTGCATCAACAAAGTAGTGCCAAGCGTGCGCCTGTGTCATAAGTAAAGGGCCGGCTGGCTTGACAGTTAAAGGGTGCTGTAACCCCCAAAGTGCACTCCAGTTCAAACCAAAAAAAAAATTATTTTCTGTGTTTGTGAATTGTGTGCGCAGTAGCCGCACGTGCATCAACGTCGTCTGCCAAGCGTGCGCCTGTGTCATAAGTAAAGGGCCGGCTGGCTTGACCGTTAAAGGGTGCTGTAAC
Organism: Taudactylus pleione; assembly: GCA_031769625.1. Lineage (NCBI taxonomy): Eukaryota > Metazoa > Chordata > Amphibia > Anura > Myobatrachidae > Taudactylus > Taudactylus pleione. The sequence continues at coordinate 518,932 of JAUIMM010000135.1, forward strand.
CCCCAAAGTACACTCCAGTTCAAACCAAAAAAAAAAATATTTTCTGTGTTTGTGAATTGTGTGCGCAGTAGCCGCACGTGCATCAACAAAGTAGTGCCAAGCGTGCGCCTGTGTCATAAGTAAAGGGCCGGCTGGCTTGACCGTTAAAGGGTGCTGTTACCCCCAAAGTACACTCCAGTCCAAACCAAAAAAAAAATTATTTTCTGTGTTTGTGAATTGTGTGCGCAGTAGCCGCACGTGTATCAACAAAGTAGTGCCAAGCGTGCGCCTGTGTCATAAGTAAAGGGCCGGCTGGCTTGACCGTTAAAGGGTGCTGTAACCCCCAAAGTACACTCCAGTTCAAACCAAAAAAAAAATTATTTTCTGTGTTTGTGAATTGTGTGCGCAGTAGCCGCACGTGCATCAACGTCGTCTGCCAAGCGTGCGCCTGTGTCATAAGTAAAGGGCCGGCTGGCTTGACCGTTAAAGGGTGCTGTTACCCCCAAAGTACACTCCAGTCCAAACCAAAAAAAAAATTATTTTCTGTGTTTGTGAATTGTGTGCGCAGTAGCCGCACGTGCATCAACAAAGGAGCAGCGCCAAGCGTGCGCCTGTGTCCCATAAGTAAAGAGCCGGCTGGCTCATTTCTTAAAGGCTGGTGTAACCCACAAAGTGCACTACTCTCCAGCAAAAAAAAAGAAATATTTTCTGTGTTTAGCCGCACGTATATATCAAATCGATATAACATAAATGGAGGACCAAACTTTCTCCGATAAAAATAAAATAGAGAAAGATCAAGAACCACTTCCTCCTAGTGCTGAAGCTGCTGCCACTAGTCATGACATAGACGATAACATGCCATCAACGTCGTCTGCCAAGGCCGATGCCCAATGTCATAATAGAGGGCACATACAATCCCAAATGACAAAGTTCAGGAAAATGACCTTGAAAAAAACATTTAAATCAGCTGAAGAGAAACGTAAACTTGCCAATATGCCATTTACGACACGGAGTGGCAAGGAACGGCTAAGGTCGATCCCTAGTATGCTCATGACTAGTGGTTCAGCTTCACATGACGATGGGGCCCTCCTCCCACTAAAAAAATCAAAAGAGTTAAGCTGGCAAAAGCACAGCGAAGAACTGTGCTTTCTGAGAAGATATCACAAATCCCCAAGGAGAATCCAAGTATGGTGGTGGTTGCGATGCCTGACCTTCCCAGCACTGGATGGGAAGAGGTGGCTCTTTCCACCATTTGCACGCCCCCTCCAAGTGCTGAAAGGAGCACCCACAGTCCACTTGCTGATATGCAAATTGAAGATGTCACTGTTGAAGTACAACAGGATGAGGATACTGGTGTAGCTGGCGCTGAGGATGAAGTTGGCGAGGAGGATTCTGATGGTGATGTGGTTTGTTTAAATCAGGCTCCGGGGGAGACAGTTGTCCGTGGGATGAAAAAGCCCATCACGGTCATGCCTGGGCAGAAGACCAAACATTCCACCTCTTTGGTCTGGCAATATTTCTATCCAAATCTGGACAACAACTGTCTTGCCATATGTACCTTATGTAAAGGTGGAATAAGTAGGGGTAGGGACGTTAACCACCTAGGAACATCCTCCCTTATACGGCACCTGCAGCACGTTCATAATAAGTTACTGTCAAGTTCAGAAACTTTGGCTAAGACCGTAAGCAGTCCAGGGACACCTAAATCCCGTTGTCCTGTTGTATCCAAGCGCCTGCAAACCACACCATCAACTCCCTCCTCGTCAATTTCCTCCTTAGTCAGGATCGGAAGTAGTCCTGCAGGCCATGTCACTGGCATGACTGACTCTCCTATCCCGGATTCCTCCGGAGGATCCTGCATTGCTACGCCTCCTGCTGCCGCTGCTGCTGTTGCTGCTGCTGGGAGTCGATCATCATCCCAGAGAGGAAGTAGGAACACCACTACTTTTACTAAACAATTGACCCTCCAACAGTCCTTAGCGAGGAGGATGAAGTACGACAGCAGTCATCCTGAAGCAAAACGTATAACTGAGGCCTTGACTGCTATGTTGGTGTTAGACATGCGTCCGGTATCCGCCATTAGTGCAGTGGGATTTAGACAATTGATGGAGGTAGTGTGTCCCCGGTTCCAAATCCCGTCTAGATTCCACTTCACTAGGCAGGCGATACCGAGACTGTACAGAAACGTCAGAAAAAGTGTCCTCAGTGTTCTGAAAAATGCCGTTGTACCCAATGTCCACTTAACCACGGACATGTGGACAAGTGGAACAGGGCAGACTAAGGACTATATGACTGTGACAGCCCACTGGGTAGATGTATCACCTTACGCAGCAACAGCAGCAGCGTCACCAGACGCAGCATCTCAGAAACGCCAGCTCGTTCCAAGGCAGGCTACGCTGTGTATCACCGGTTTCAGTAAGAGGCACACCGCCGACAACCTCTTAGAGAAACTAAGGGAAATCATCGCCCAGTGGCTTACCCCACTTAGACTCTCCTGGGGATTTGTGATATCTGACAACGCCACCAATATTGTGTGGGCATTACATCTGGGCAAATTCCAGCACGTCCCATGTTTTGCTCACACAATAAACTTGGTGGTGCAGAATTTTCTGAAAAGCGACAGGGGCGTGCAGGAGACGCTTTGGGTGGCCCGAAAAATTTCAGGCCACTTTCGCCATTCAGCGACTGCGTGCCGAAGACTGGAGCGCCAGCAAACACTCTTGAACCTGCCCCGCCATCACCTGAAGCAAGAGGTTGTGACGCGGTGGAACTCAACCCTCTATATGCTTCAGAGGATGGCGGAGCAGCAAAAGGCCATTCAAGCCTATACATCCACCTATGACATAGGCAAAGGAGGGGGTATGCACCTGACTCAAGCGCAGTGGAGAATGATTTCCGTGTTGTGCAAGGTTCTCCAGCCCTTCGAACTTGCCACACGTGAAGTCAGTTCAGACACTGCCAGCTTGAGTCAGGTCATTCCCCTCATCAGGCTTTTGCAGAAGCAGCTGGAGAAAGTGAAGGAGGAGCTAAGATGGAGCGATTCCGCTCGGCATGTGGGACTTGTGGATGAAGCCCTTCATTCGCTTTGCCAGGATTCCAGGGTGGTCAATCTGTTGAAATCAGACCACTACATTTTGGCCACCGTGCTCGATCCTAGGTTTAAAGCCTATGTGGTGTCTCTCTTTCCGGCCGACACAAGCCTGCAGAGGTGCAAAGACCTGCTGGTGAACACACTGTCAGCTGAAGCGGAACGTGACACGTCAACAGCTCCTTCTTCATTTTCTCCCGCAACTGGGTCTGCCAGGAAAAAACTTAGGTATCCTAAGCAACCCGTGGCGGTGATGCAGGGTAGGCAGGACCAAGTTTGGACATCTGGTCCGGACTGAAGGACCTGGCAACAATTTCTGACATGTCTACTGTCACTGCATATGATACTGCCACCATTGACAGAATGGTGGAGGATTAAATCGGTGACAGCATCCAAGTAGGCATGTCAGACATCCATACCTGTACTGGCAGGAAAAAGAGGCAATTTGGAGGCCCCTGTACAAGCTGGCTCTATTTTACCTGAGTTGCCCCCCCTCCAGTGTGTACTCCGAAAGAGTGTTTAGTGCAGCCGGGAACCTTGTCAGCGAAAGGCGTAAGAGGTTGCTTCCACAGAATGTGGAGAAGATGATGTTCATCAAAATTAATTATCAGCTCTTCCAGGGAGACCAGCCTCCAGAACGTACAGAGGGACCTGTGGTGGTGGATTCAAGTGGGGACGAGTTAATACTTTGTGAGGATGAGGATGTACACACTGAAGAGGGTGAGGAATCGGTGGATGAGGAGGATGAGGATGACATCTTGCCTCCGTAGAGCCAGTTTGTGCAGGGACACATTAATTGCCAGCTTGTTTTGTGGGGGCCCAAACGAACCAATCATTTCAGCCACAGTTGTGTGGCAGACTCTGGCGCTGAAATGATTGGTTTGTTAAAGTGTGCATGTCCTGTTTATACAACATAAGGGTGGGTGGGAGGGCCCAAGGACAATTCCATCTTGCACCTCTTTTTTTTCTTTGCATTATGTACTGTTTGGGGCCTAGTTTTTCAAACTGCCATCCTGTCTGCCACTGCAGTATCACGCCTAGATGGGTCACGTGTTTGTGCCGCCCACTCGTGTCGCTAAGCATAGTCATCCAGCTACCTCGGTGCAACCTTTTGGACATAAAAACACTATTGTGAGGTGTGAGGTGTTCAGAATAGACTGGAAATGAGTGGAAATTAAGGTTATTGAGGTTAATAATAGCATAGGAGCAGAAAAACCTACAAATTCTGTGATTTTAGCTGTTTTTATGCTTTTTTTAATAAAAATACAGATCCAAAACACAAAACCCAGAACCCAAAACACGGAAGGGTGGTTTTGGCAAAACCAATCCAGATCCAAAACACGAAGAAAGATCCAGATCCAAAACCAAAACACGAAAAGTGGCCGGTGCACACCCCTACTTTAAATTAGGTAAAGTGTTGAAATAGGGGGGAAGTGAAAGATAGGTTACCTCTTCTGTCCCCCAAGAGTTGTATTGGTGGTTGTTTTCTCTCCTGTGAACCTTCGGCTCATGTCCGGGAGGGGACGTGGGTTACTTGTGTCGGCTCATGTCTGACGCAATCTAATGGGATGTCAAATGATGCTTAAATCTAATGTAATCTGTATTTATTCTTACTGAAATTTGTTATTCAAATGCTGTTCTCTCTCTGGCATTGTGCCTTGTTGCTGTGTTATTGTGGTCAATGCTGATTATTATTTTGCTTGCCATGAAATGTTTGAATATTTGCTGGTATTGGTGTTAATGTAAATTGTTTTTTATACACTGCTTGTTGCCGGTATCCATTTCAAAATCTATTCATGATGAAATGTATATTATTTGCTGTCCTCTCTTAGCACAAGGTGTATGTTTGCTGTGAATCTTTTACCTTGTCATTTTGTGTGGTGTAATTGTTTATTTAGCCCTGTGTAACCCTGGCTGGCAATTCTGGTAGTAATAGTTGCATTATTGAGCTTGGGCCATTTACTCTGCATAGACTGTTAGCCGTTACAGCTGGAGAACTACAAGTACCAGCCTAACTTGCATGTGCTTTATTGTGCTTGGGCCCTTTACTCTGCATGAACTGTTAGCCATTACAGCTGGGGAACTACAAGTACCGGCTTAACCTGCATGTGCAATATTGTGATCAGGCCACTTACTCTGCATAGACTGTAAGCCGTTACAGCTGGAGAACTACAAGTACCAGCTTAACCTGCTTGTGCTTTATTGAGCTTGGGCCATTTACTCTGCATGAACTGTTAGCCGTTACAACTGGAGAACTACAAGTACCAGCCTAACTTGCATGTGCTTTATTGAGCTTGGGCCATTTACTCTGCATGAACTGTTAGTCGTTGCACCTGGAGAACTACAAGTACCAGACTAACTTGCATGTGCTTTTTTCAGCTTGGGCCATTTACTCTGCATGAACTGTTAGCCGTTACAGCCGGAGAACTACAAGTACTAGCCTAACTTGCATGTGCTTTATTCAGCTTGGGCCATTTACTCTACATGAACTGTTAGCCATTACAGATGGAGAACTACAAGTACAAGCGTGGCCTGCATGTGTTTTCCCCACGTTTTCTCAGCAGAAGTTGAAGCATTAGCACAGACTGTATATTAAAGCTATAGCCTGCTGGTGCACTATTGAAACAAGCTTGGCCTGCATGTGTTTTTCCCACGTTTTCTCAGCAGAAGTTGAAGTATTAGCACAGACTGTATATTAAAGCTATAACCTGCTGGTGCATTACTGATATAAGCTTGACCCGTAGGTTTCATGTTCTGTTCTCTCATTTGCTATTAGTGAAAGTAAAAGTTCTGCAGAAATAGTGTTTTCTTTTGTTTACACTTGCTTGCCAGCTGGGGTCACCGGTAGAGGACAGGGAGGTAATAAATAAATACCTTGACATTGAAAAGTGTAATTTATTTAATTAAATCTGTGAATGGTAAACATTTCCTGTATCAATTGTTATTCTTTGATTGGCAGCAATAAAATTGCGTTGCACCTTCCCTCCTGACTGGTCATTGCGTCTGCAAAAGGGGAATACAGGCTTGCCTCTCTGTCACGGTGTGTCCTATCTTAGCACGGGGAAATCGGCCACCGAAGCATTCCGAACACACCTGAATCTGGTGCTAGTGGTGCAGCACTGTACAAACTTTCAGAGCACCACACTTGACTTAAGTACGTAAATCTCTGAGGTTCAACAGTTACTATAGGCCTGCAGTCTCATTGTGAGACACCTGCTGGCACTAAGCAGACCAGTAGTGTCCACCATTATTATTAGAGATGAGCGGTTCAGATTCTAAGGAATCAGAACCGTTCTGACCAGGTGGAATCCGAGTCCACCCGAATGCAAGTTTGGGTGTTCCCGCCTGACTCGGATTACACGTCGAGGCCAAACTTCACCCGGCCGACACCGGATTCTCATGAGACTCAGGTGACGTTCGGCCTCTATAAAAAGCGCTGCCCGGGATTCAGCGCCATTTTCAATTAGAGGTGAGGTGTCTAGTCTGGTCTGTGTGACCTCCATTAGTTAGTTAGTTGTTAGAGCCACTGTGTGTATACAAGCTCCGTGACTGGGCATAAATCCACTGTACTGGGCATAAGCCCGCTATGTGTATACAAGCTCCATGACTGGGCATAAGTCCACTGTACTGGGCATAAGCCCACTGTGTGTATATAAGCTCCGTGACTTTACTGGGCATAAGCCCACTGTGTGTATACAAGCTCCGTGACTGGGCATTAGCCCACTGTGTGTATACAAGCTACGTGACTGGGCATTAGCCCACTGTGTGTATACAAGCTCCATGACTGGGCATAAGCCCACTATGTGTACACAAGCTCTGTGACTAGGCATAAACCCACTGTGTGTATACAAGCTCCGTGACTGGGTATTAGCGTACTGTGTGTATACAAGCTCCGTGACTGGTCATAAGCCCGCTGTGTGTATACAAGCTCTGTGACTTTACTGGGTATAAGCCCACTGTGTATATGCAAGCTCCGTGACTTTACTGGGCATAAGCCCACTCTGTGTATACAAACTCCGTGACTTTACTGGGCATAAGCCCACTGTGTGTATGCAAGCTCTGTGACTTTACTAGTCATAAGCCCACTGTGTGTATACATGCTACGTAACTGGGCATAAGCCCACTGTGTGTATACAAGCTCCGTGACTGGGCATAAACCCACTGTGTGTATACAAGCTCCGTGACTTTACTGGGCATAAGCCCATTGTGTGTATACAATCTCCGTGACTGGGCATAAGCCCATTGTGTGTATACAAGCTCCGTGACAGGGCATAAGCCCACCGTGTGTATACAAGCTCCGTGACTTTACTGGGCATAAGCCCACTGTGTGTATACAATCTCCGTGACTGGGCATAAGCCCACCGTGTGTATACAAGCTCCGTGACTTTACTGGGCATAAACCCACTATGTGTATACAAGCTGGGTTAGTTGTTAGAGCCACTGTTAGAGCCACTGTGTGTTGTTAGAGCCACTGTGTGTATACAAGCTCCGTGACTGGGCATAAATCCACTGTACTGGGCATAAGCCCACTATGTGTATACAAGCTCCATGACTGGGCATAAGTCCACTGTACTGGGCATAAGCCCACTGTGTGTATATAAGCTCCGTGACTTTACTGGGCATAAGCCCACTGTGTGTATACAAACTCCGTGACTGGGCATAAACCCACTGTGTGTATACAAGCTCCGTGACTTTACTGGGCCTAAGCCCATTGTGTGTATACAATCTCCGTGACTGGGCATAAGCCCATTGTGTGTATACAAGCTCCGTGACTGGGCATAAGCCCACCGTGTGTATACAAGCTCCGTGACTTTACTGGGCATAAGCCCACTGTGTGTATACATGCTCCGTGACTGGGCATAAGCCCACTGTGTGTATACATGCTCCGTGACTGGGCATAAGCCCACCGTGTGTATACAAGCTCCGTGACTTTACTGGGCATAAGCCCATTGTGTGTATACAAGCTCCGTGACTGGGCATAAGCCCACCGTGTGTATACAAGCTCCGAGACTTTACTGGGCATAAGCCCATTGTGTGTATACAATCTCCGTGACTCTGCATAAGCCCATTGTGTGTATACAAGCTCCGTGACTGGGCATAAGCCCATTGTGTGTATACAAGCTCCGTGACTGGGCATAAGCCCATTGTGTGTATACAAGCTCCGTGACTGGGCATAAGCCCACCGTATGTATACAAGCTCCGTGACTTTACTGGGCATAAGCCCATTGCGTGTATACAAGCTCCGTGACTGGGCATAAGCCCACTGTGTGTATACAAGCTCTGTGACTTTATTGGGCATAAGCCCACTGTGTGTATACAAGCTCTGTGACTGGGCAGAAGCCCACTGTGTGTATACAAGCTCTGTGACTGGGCAGAAGCCCACTGTGTGTATACAAGCTCTGTGACTGGGCAGAAGCCCACTGTGTGTATACAAGCTCTGTGACTGGGCAGAAGCCCACTGTGTGTATACACCTGCGTTTGCACCACCACATCCCCGTTTCTATCGACCAACCCTGTCACCACCCACAAACGGCTCGTCCTGTCACTCATTCTAGCGAGACGTCTATGTACAGGGTGTGAACGCTTCCCGATCGCATGGACCAGTCCGCGCACATGCATTGCATCTTATACGCATGCGCACAATGCAAACATCGACAGACTACGTGCGAATGCGACCACATCCTAGCGAGCGGGTCTGAATCAGGCCCTGTATGCAAACCTCCAGACCGGAGAAGTTCAGAGGATAGGAATAAAGGGCCTGCTCTAGAGATGGACACAGTGCCAATGTTTACACAGCTGAATGATTATCGGTGGTCTGTGCATTGTGCATGAGTGAAGTTTTATTACCGATGTCGCTTGCAGAAAGAATTTATTCATAAAGTGACTGACAGGAAGGGACCGTTTGTGGGAAGCAACAGGGGGAGCCGTATCAAAACACAGATGTGTCACAAGCTTTTTGATGGGCGTGTCCCGGCTGCGACTGCAAATCCGTTTGCAGTAAAAATGGCTCTGGCTTCTCAGTTCCGGAGGCCATTCTGCACGAACATAGGGTTACTCAGAAGTCCTATAGTCGACTGATCTGTGTCCGAGCTGCATCTTTGTACGCAATCGCATGGATTTGCGAAACAACCGCTTTGTACAAATTCGCAGCTGCAGCGCCATTAGCGTAGAATCAGGCCCAGAGTCCTGTGTGACCCGCCAGAAGGGAGCAATTCAGAGGTCGGCAGTAAATAAAACTATTTCCCTGGGTGTCATGAGGCTAATTCTACGTTATGCCATTGTATACTTTATGCTTTTTGACATCCGCCCTTATGTTCCCACTTTGCCGGCTGTTCTCTCTTCTGAATTTCTGGCAGTGGATTTCATTCTCACACTTGGACCCAAATCAAGTGTATTCACTCTGTTAAGTCTCTGTAGGTAAAAGGAGACTTTTAGTTCCCAGAGTCATTCCTGGACACTGGCTAACTCGTACAACTCGGAATTTCACCTTCGGCTCCCAACATTAGACTTGCTCCTTGTTTTGTACAAAGGTGTATACCGGCGCTGAATTAAGTTGCTGTATATGATTAAAACACAGATATGTGTGCAATTTATATCACATTTATTTCATAATATTATTGTTGAACATAAAATATAAAAAACATAGCATATAAAAAATACCCTGTGTCTTGGGAGCATAAAATTCAATGTCCAATGGAATCGCTATTGGGGGACTGTTTAATCCAGTTGATATGACACTAATTGACTATGATATGACACTAATATGACTTGCTGTGGTAAATGACAAGGTCGTTATAGAGGCCGAACCTTTAGGCCCACCACGCTCGGCCCAAGTGGCGGAACTGGTGGCACTAAAGAGGGCGTGTGAATTAGCGGAAGGTAAATCTGCTAATATCTACACTGACTCTTGTACGCCTTCAGGGTAGTAGGCGATTTCAGTGCTCTATGGCGTCTTAGAAAATTTATGACAGCAGCAGGCACACCAATTGCACATTCCAGCTATATAAAAGGACTATTACAGCAATCCAATTGCCTAAGGCAGTGGCGGTAATTAAGTGTAAAGCCCATACATGTGAGGATGATACGGTGTCACTGGGCAACAACAGGGCAGACAAAGCTGCAAAATGGGCAGCAGGGTTAAAAATGAATGTACCAACTGAACAAATGATGACTTTTCAAACGATTGACATGCTGAAATTAATTGAGATGCAAAATTTGTGTTCCATTCAGGAAAAGGCAGTCTGGAGGTCCAAGGGATGTGGGCAAGAGTCTTCTGGACTCTGGAGAGATGGACAAGGTTAGCCAGTGGCTCCCAAGACGTGCTACCCAAGCCTGGCTGAGGCAGAGCACGGTCTGACTCACTTGGGAAAGCAAGGTATGTGCAAATTGGTGAGAGCATACTGGTGCGCACCGGGTTTTCTTCTCAAGCGTAGAAGAGAGCAATGTCCTGTCTGACGTGCTTGAGGAAAAACATTGGGAAAGCGATCCCTACCGAACCATCCCACATTCCTCCGACTGAAGGACCTTTTCTGGTAATACAAATTGATTTCATCCAATTACCACCCTGCAGGAATCTCAAGTATGTATTAGTGTGTACTGATGTGTTTTCTAATTGGGTTGAGGCATACCCAGCTGCCACTAATACTGCTGCATTTACTGCCAAGAAAATTGTTCAGGAGTTTGTATGCAGATACGGTATCCCTAAAATTATTGAGAGTGATAGGGGTACTTATTTCACAGGTGATGTTTTCCAAAATATGTTTAAGCTGATGGGTATTAAAAGTCGCCTTCCTACCCCCTACCGACTGCAAGCCAGTGCCAAGGTGGAGAGGATGAACGGGACTATTAAAAACAAATTAAGTAAAATCATGTTGGAAACTGGACTAGGTTGGCCAGAAGCACTACCACTTATCCTTCATAGTATCAGGACAACTCCTAGACTTCCTCTTAATCTGTCCCCCTTTGAAATACTGTTTGGTAGACAACCTCATTTGATTATAAGTCTGCAGAAAGATTTGAAAGGTAACAACGAGGTAACTGTAAGGTATCGTATAACAATGAGTAACAGTTAAAACAGCAACAGCAACAGCAGAAACTAAAATTGTTGTCACATGATATGCCTGAAACAAACTGTCATGATGTTGAACCTGGAGGATTTGTTATGATCAGAAATTTCTTGCATTCAGGTTGTTTTACTGATAAGTGGGAAGGTCCGTATCAGGTGTTGCTGATGAGTACAACCTCATTGAAGGTGGCGGAGAGAGATACCTGGGTCCATTCCACTCACTGTAAGAAGGTCAACCAACTGGTGGAGAAACAAGGCGGAGACGAGGCAGATAACGTTGACTTGTCGATCGCGAACTTGTTCCAGGAGGGTTAAAAGGTTGTAGTGAGATATCTGAACTAAAGAAATTTGTAGATCCTTGCTACAGCAATGGACTGGTCTGCTGTGTTCATTTTTGTATTCTCTTCCAGAGTTTCCATCATCCTGGTTTGTTCAGGGATTTCTGGTTTCTGTGACGGGGGACCGATAGAGGAGATGGGAGTTAATGGCAGTATTGATGGAGTGGAGTTGAGAGGAGGAGTGCTATGCCAATCAGGGGAGTGTCTAACCAATCTTAGTACAGTAATTGTTAAGAGATCTGCTATTCTGGATTCTCGGAGACAGTGTGAAGGTTTATTGTCTGAGGACTATTGTATGTGTGAGTTCTGTGGGTCCGTAGTCTACGAGAGATGCATCCAACAGTGCCAACCAAAGTATAACCAGTATTGGTGTGGGTATCCTTTAGAGGATTATTATACAATGGTGGGCAAGGTTTTGAACCAAACCGACTGTTGGGTGTGCTCTCACGTGCCCCAAGGACAGCATAATGTAGGATTAGTGCCATTCCCATTAAATATCTCTGAAATTTTAGAATTGCAAAAAGAGAAGACACTGGATGGAAAATTTCTTAACACCAAACCAATACCAGGCAGATCAAACACTTTTGTGTTTGAACATCAACAATTCCAATGAACCAGGAAGTTGGGAGGTGACTGGGAATAACCAGACGATGACCTTCTCACAAAGAGCTGATCGTGAGCCTATGAATTATGAACTGTTACGCACAATTAGGTCAGGTGGAAGACACTTCCGGTATAAATATACACTAAGTAACATCAAGGAAATGGTTGGCAGAATACCAGAAGGGTACTGTGCTAGGGTTATACAACCAGAAACATGTATTAGCCAGATGGGAGAACCTGAGATAGGATCATTTGTGAAGGAAATGTGTTGGATGATCATGATGCATTATATTCCTTATGTTCTCCCCAATGATGTATATTTTATATGTGGAAGGAAAGCGTATAAGTGGCTCGCTCCGAGTTCTGAAGGTTTGTGTTATTTGGGAAGAGTAGTTCCAGAAGTTATGACCCTCACACATGGTGAAATGCTTGGTATTCATAAAAACACACCATCACCATATCTTCACACACAGTATGAACACAGAGACAAAAGAAATATGATACCTGGTGACATGCATAAAGCCACACAGTTAATTAGTGAGACAACTGGCTTTCAAGTTTTGGTAGCATTGGATCCCACCAGGATCGCTCTGGGTACACTAAATTTTAGATATATCCAAGACCTTACTAAATTAATAGATAATATCACCGAGATGTATGATGACACATTCAGGTATACAGGTAGGGAGTTGCAAGCTTACAAGAAAGAACTCGTGCAACATAGATTAGTGTTAAATTATTTAACAGCTGTCACTGGAGGGTATTGCGTAAATTTGGCCACATAAATTTGGTGTAAAATGTTGCACTTACATTACAAATGATACCAGCGATCCCAAGGAGGTAATAGACTGGAAGATGGATGAAATTCTGCCGCTGAAATGGGAATTTCGAAAAAACCATAATGCTTAAGTGGCTGAAGTAGAGGAGAAGGTAGAGGAATGGGTTTCATGGTTGAACCCTGTGAAATGGTTCTCAGGTCTAGGAGAGTGGGTCCAGGAAATGATTGCAAGTATAGGTAAACTCCTGATCCTCATACTGGTTGTCATCATAGTAATTGGCCTATGTGTCAGGTGTGTTCCTACTGTGTTGAAATGTGGAAAATGTGATGATAAGGTAAACCGAAAGAAATTATGATGGTGGTCAGTAGTAACAATATGAATGCTGAGGTAAATGTAGGACTGCATTACAACCCTGAACTAGAAGGTACCATCATATGATGTGTAAGTTTTACACATGCATGAAATGTGTTATTAAAATGTTATTTCAAAACACTTTAAAATAATGTAAGTTCCTATTCCCCCTCAAGACTTCCTTTATAGGATTGGTGCATCCCCACATCTTTCCCATGATCTCCCAAGACACATTATTGATGGATTAAGAACCACCTTGTGCCATCCCATAAATTAACATTAAACTAAATGTCATAATGTAAGCCTAAATTGATTTTAAAATCAGAATATGATAGCATGTTGTTTGCTATCAAAGGGTGGACTGTCGAAGCTGGATAATTGGCTGAGACAGAATCGGTTTAAAATTAAATCTGCACGACGCCATTTTGCGAATGGCAATGAGATTCCATTTTGCGACAGGCTGTCCAGTGCCATTTTAGTGAATCGCGCCCATAATAAGTACATACGGCAATGCTATTATTTAGCGTTGTGCGATTCCCATGCAATAGACATAAGTTAAAAGTCCTTACCATATAAATACAGACAGTCACTAAAACATATAAAATGATCAACCCTGTAAAACACGTACCATGGTGTACTCCACAAACACGTAGTCGCACAACGCTAACTAGCGTCTTTTCCCAACACCCCAATACTTACACACTGCACACTTACATAAAAGGTTCCCTAGCATTAAAGTGTAATATTCAAGGTTTATTCAGTATTATTAATGATGTGAAATAAATGTAATTTGATATCTATGGTTTAGTACATGGTAAGCAGACCGTGTTTGGTGTTGTACTGATCGACTGTGGTTTTGCAGATTTCCGGTATCATCGGTGAGGAGATCGCACCGTGTGTCTGCAAACTATGGACTATAGAGAGTTAAACATTAAAATGTACTCTGTAATGTAACTAGCTTAGATTTAGCATGCAGCGGGAAAAAGCACACAAAGGGCTGTTGGAGGCTGGTTTGTGTCCATTCGAATTGACCTATGAACTGTACTGTAACAGAAGAGCCAGGAAGAAGAACCAATGGAATCATGCCAAACTGTTCTATTGTATTGCCTATCTCTGCTAGTGTATATATGTGGGCTCTCTAAACTTGGATGCCAGTCTTCTTGCCTTACTGTTGACGGAGGTTTCTATATTGATGCCTGTATCTGGGTCCAGACCGCATGCGTATGTAACAACTGTACCTTGGGTCTGTATGATTTATTTGCGCTAATTGTATTTAGATCACAGCGTGTAACCATCTGTTTTTTATATTGAATAATACATTTTTGTGCTTTGGAATCACATTCAAAGTCTGAAAGCATTTATTTTTTGTGCGACTCTTAACGCTAAATAGCGACAATATAAGAAGGTATAGGTAGGTAGGAATCGATAGGTAGGAATTGATAATGGGTTCAAATTTGGATGAATACAACAGAACTGAATTTTGGGTCTGCCATATCCGGTTCTGAAAATTAAGCAAAACCTAATTTTCCCAAAAATCCTGTCTATCATATGCTTGGATCACATATTAACTAGAGAGAGAGCGGGTCTGGTTCTCTGAGAACTGGACCCACCCGAGCAGATATGACCGGATCCAAGTCGGGCTCGGGCCTTCCCACCTAACTCGGATCCGAAAATGAGGCAAAACTTTATCAATCCCGTGTCGGATTCTCACAGGTTTTGGATTGCATATAAGTTCCTCCCCGCAGTGATCGGCGCCATTTGCTTCACTCGGCTGTGCTGTATGGGCTGTACTGAGTCCGTCCAGGGGCTATGCTATCCAGGGTCTGTGCTTGTCCCACGGGCTGTCTGTCCAGGGTGTCACGACTCTAGGGAAATTGGCCTCCTGTGATGGAGCAGGCTCTGCTGGGTGAGATGTTGGCAACAGAAACTGACGAGGTCTGAGGTATGCCTTCCTCATAGGATAGCACCAGGCTAGGAAAGTAGATCACAGGATACGTAGACAGTAGTGAAGCAGGGAACTTGGGGCCTGATTCAGAGCCGCTCGCTCTGAATCAGGGCATGTTTTTTTTTTCTCCAGGCCGCTCGCAAAGCTGTGGGTGACCACCCACAGCTTGTGCGAGCAGCCTGGAGTCTGTCGCGATTATCGCAACTATCGGGCTTGCGACAAGACCCTGTGGTAGGGTCTCGGCTCCTGCAAACCCGAGTGGACTTCCTGCTCTAAACGAGTTGTTCGGCAGGAAACTACACAAAGAGACTGTTGGAGAACTGAGACATGCCCCTGATGACACCATATGAACTGACCAATGACCAGATCATCCAGAAGCAAGAACCAATGGAAACTTGTCAACTAGTCCCTTTGTTACATCTGAACTCTGTAAGGTATATAGGCTGTGTCCTGACCCCAGTGTACAGACATCCTCTTTGATGATCACAGGCTTCTGGATTGATGACTGTATGCTGGGACCAGTGCACATGCGTATGTATCAGGTTGTACTATTATTAATTGCTTTTTACTCTAATTGTTAAATCTTTCACCGTGTTACTTTTTCTTTACAAAAATAACTTTTTGTGCTTTGGAACCACACGATTAGACTGGAAAGCAATTCTTTCTTAAGCGACTTGCAGCACTAAATAGCGACTAGCGACTATTAGGAATCAATACACCCTATCAGGCCTATTCATCATCGGAGGTCGTATGGCCCCCAAAGATTAAGGAATGATCTCGCTGCGAGGGATACTTAAGTATCCAACTCGCAGCAGGGGAAACTTGACACTGGAGCAATTCATAATTGCTCCGGTGCGGGGACAGCAAATCTGAAAATCAACTGTCCCCTTGGTTAGTATCGCAGCTACAGATGTAGCTGCGTTACTTACCTCCTCTCCGTCACCCTGGCTACGCATGCGTAACCTCGGGTCACGCATGCGCAAAGCCGCCAAGGAGGTAGTAAGGAGGTGGCGGAGGGATCCACTCGGATCCCTCTTCACATCCCTGGAACTATTTCCCATAGGAAGGAGCAGGGCTAGGAGAGCAAGCACCGTCCTGAAGACGACGCTTGTTCTCGGCAGCAAACTCCAAAAACTTTCAGTTTTCGTAGTTTGCTGAATATCAGGTGGTCCATTTGGGACCCCTGATGATGAATAGCCCGATAACCTAAATATGCATTTCCACATGGTTATCAGTCCATTTATCAGTTGATGAATAGGCCCCTATGGGGTCTATTTACTAAGCAGTGTGAGGAGACAGATTGAAAAGTGATAAGGTGCCAGCCAATCATCTCCCAACTGCCATGTCACAGGCTATGTTTGAAAAATGACAGCTGGGAGCTGATTGGCTGGCACCTTATCACTTTTCACTCTGTCTCCTAACACTGCTTATTAAATAGACCCCTATGTCTCTTAAACTCCAGCCATCCACTCATCTTCCCTGTGTCTCTTATATTCAATATCTCCCCAGCCGTGTCTCTCAGCTTCATTCCCCCACTCCTCTATCAGCATCATCTCTCAGCTTCATCCTCCCTCCCTGTGGGGTATATTTACTAAAGTGTGGTTTTATAGAAGTGGAGGTGTTGCCTGTACCAACCAATCAGATTCTAGCTAATATCTTGTAGAAGGTGCTAGATAAATGATAAGTAGAATCTGATTGGTTGATTGAACCTCCACTATAAACCCTCACTTCAATAAATATACCCCTGCGTGTCTCAGCCTCATCCGCTCTACTGGCCCTCTTAACTAGGAATTGGGCGCGATGCGGGATATCTGCATACCTGAAAATTTGTTAGCCTCAGGGAACAACTGGGAGAGTAGGTAAGTATGCTCCACTGTGCCTCTCAGCCTCATCCGTTCTACTGTGTCTCTCAGCCTCATTCGCTCCACTGTGCCTCTTAGCATTATCCCCCACCCTATGTCTAGGATGACACTACAACAGTTTGAACTGCAATTCAGTATATTGGAATAATCAAGCATCATGGGACTTTTGGGGCCTTAGGCAACTGTGATCTCTATGGTGCTGTGATTAATGTACTTGGGGTACCAGATATTGTGCAGCACACCCACTCATGGTAACTGTCCTCTGTTTCGGCTATGGCGTGGTTATGGCATCAATGACCAGAAGAGCCTCCTTATACTTGGGTACTTAGCACAAGGTTTACATAGTGGAGTAGACACATATGGACACACGGGTGTAGTGAAAGACAAATATGTTGGCTGCCAGCCCATCTCTTGTTAAACAAACAGAATCATTTAATACACTTCTTCCTCCAGCACTATAACCATAATGGTTGCATAGAACATTTTCAGCACCAATTTCCTCCTGCTCAAAGCATAATGGTTACAATCACAATTTCTCCTGCTTCCTCCTGCACAGTACTTTCTACAGATGTTACATGCATTGGTTACACAAACTCCTTCTCCTCCTGCACAATATTCGTTACAGTTGCAACTATAAATTAATATACAAATTAAACTTCACATGAACATCTCCAGCACAGTCTTAAGTATTATGTCACAGCAATGAATGCTGAGTTGTCACCTGGATCCCTCACAGCTGTGTGTCCTCCCCTTCCAATATGGGGTCACAGAGCAGGGATATTTTCCAGGGATTCTCCCTTCTTTTCTCTGGGGCTCCTACCCTTTATTGTTTTATATAGTCACTCACCCAGTTACACTCTGGGTGGCCTCTACCCTTCTCACTTCACAGGAGGACCCTCACTGACCATCAACTGTGGCCTCCATGATTCCTCTACTGCTCCTCTACAGGGGTTACTGTGCAGGAGCTCTCTCGCTGTACTGCACACACTTACATTGCAGACACCCTGTACATGGGCAGCATTTCTTCCCTCCTTACAGTAGCTGCTACTGCCTCCTCACTGGCAGGAGTCTCTTACTTACTGCAGGGCCTCACTCCCTGCATACACCCCACTCACTAGTAGCCATGCTACATGGGGCAGTGCTCCCCTCTCATAGTACCATGGAGCTGGTCCCCCTCTGCTGCATAGGATCATTGCATCATTGCTGCACTGGGCAGCCATTCTTGTCTACGTCACAGGGGACGGACTTCCTCCATCATTGTCTCAGGCCAGATGTTCCACATACACTTGATTGTCCTCCTCTCTCCCTCAGTGTTTGCATCTGCCTCTCAGTACAATGCACCTCGCTGCAGAACCTTCATCATTGCTTCTCTCTGCTTCATTCTCGCCACTAAGCTGTCCTCTGTGACAGGTGCTGCATGGACCATGGCTGACAGCAGAGGTCGTCTGCTTGCATAATACGTTGTCACGGCCAACAGGCAGATGGTATATGCCTTGGAAAATATAATTTTCCTAAACAACACAAAGAAGGTGCACATTATTAATATCATACACTGTAACAATTCCTAGAATACTTGTTTTATCCTATATGGTGGAACTTTAATGATGAATTCTCTGATAGACTGTGACTTGTTTCCCAACCGTTCCCATTTTGGAAACATCATGTTTCTTATAGAGAGACAAAAGTGCAACTCACACTCTACAGTATGCTGCTAATTGTTATAGACAAGATTATTGCTTAGGTGGGTAAGGTTCTAGCATTGTGATACACTTTTTCTGATGCATCTTTTGTCTGTGCTCGAGAAGCCGTGAACAGGACTGGCCTTATGGTATATATAAATATATATACAATGAAGTATATTGAAGTATCCTTCCAGCATGAAAAATAAATAAGGAAGCTGTATTTAAAGGATACATTAAAATTAATTGTTGTTCTTTGTAATAAATTGGTGACATTGATTAATAAACATTACCTCTGCCATTGCCAGCCAGGTGTTTCTTTTATAAAACAGAAGTATCCCTACTGTAAATGTCTCCCCCAGTATGAATAAATGCCAATACCAATGTATAAACCTGGTTCCCTGAGTAATACGGACAGACAGATGCGGAGACAGACTGTTGTGTGATTGATCTGTGTGCAATTCAAATGTCTGCCAATAGCATAGGAAATCAGTTTACTAGATGTCAGGCTTTGTGTTTTAATAATAAAACTTGAACATGTTTAACTTCTACAGAAGGCTAAAAATACATAGGGCCTGATTCAGAGCCGGACGCTCTTTGAGTGTGTTCGCTCTGAATCAGGGCGTCCCTATTTTTTTTTAAAGACAGCCTCCTGGCCACTCGCTAAGCTGTGGGTGACCACCCACAGCTTTAGCGAGCAGCCAGGTGATGGTCGTGATGGTCACGACCATTGCAACCATCGGGGCTTGCGATGAGAACCTTGTGGTAGGATCTCATTCCCGCAAGCCCCAGTGAGCTTTTCGGCTCTAATAGAGCCGGAAGCTCACCCACTGACATCACTCGTGATGTTAGTGGGGCCGACCACAAACGGCAGGCGTTCCTTCGGGAATGCCTCCTTTTGGCCAGCCACACCCCCTGTCCACCTCAAAAACGGGGCAAGCTGTCAATCACAATCGACAGCTGCCCCGCTTTGGTGCGAGATTCGTAGTGACGGAGCGCCCGTCGCTGGCCGGGTCTCGCGCATGCGCACAACGGTGCCGGCTGCGGAGTGCGCATGCGCAGTGGGGGACCATCGACCCATTTGCGAGCACTGTGCGTTCGCGAGCGGGTCTGAATCAGGCCCATAGTTCCTTTTCCCTGTCATATTCAAAGACTGAACTGGAATCACATGACCCTATTGCTACAGTTAAGTAGGGGACCTGTAATGCCACTCTCACTTCCTGAGGCTTTCTTGGTCTAACTAATGGTGGATACACACTAGGCAACCTGCCAATACGATGTCTGATGGAATGATATATCGGGCGGGCGGTACACACTGCATTATCTGTTATATTTCATTCTTCTGCACGATTCAACCTCCTAGTACTGGCAGCTTTGCCACTCCATCTGCCATCTTCATGGCCAACAGAATGATTCCGAATGTCAGCGTACGGGAGCGTGCATTGGTCCAATTCGGCATATCAACCGAGAAATCATCTAGTGAGTACCCAGCATAAGACCTGTTCTACCTGTAGCGTTCCCACTAGGCTGTTTTAGCGGGGCGCTGCGCCATGCCCTGTTTCTAAAGGACAGAAAGCTCCCTGCCCTCCTTAGTGGCACCCCGCTAAAACAGCCTGTGAGTGCCGTCCCCACCGTGATTCGCAGTGTTCCGCAGGTGGGGAAAATTGTGGTGTAGCGGTCACCGCCTTCAGCACATGCAGATGTGCCATCTCTAGGTCTGGCGCCCTGCCTGGCACCGGGCCTAGAGAGAACACTATACCTGTCATGCCCCAGAATCCCACCAAGGAATTTTTTTTTTTAGACGGACACATTCCAGAATTTGCCCCTGGTTCGCTACAAACCTTACAGAGCACAGCAGGTATTGTGGGTGATGAGCAGAAGTTGCGTGGACCGAATCCTGTGATGGAGATTTTAAAGTTTCAAACTGGAGCCTGAACAATTAGGAAGCCGGTTATAGATGGTCTCGACAAAAGAACAAAAACTAATTTCATTTTCTATGGAAGAAATTAGACAAGAAAATTGAGCTGATTACTCTCAGATATCTTCTGTAGTAGATGTGTTACCAACACAACTAACACAGACCAACGTCTCTGAGGAGACTGAGCACCTAAATCAGTAGTGACTCTATAGAATGTTACAGCATCACAGAGCTCTACTGTCAGCGCCTTTGTGATGTCATCTCTACATGATGAGAGATGTATCAAGCCTTCGAGAGAGATAAACGTACCAACCAATCAGCTACTAACTGCCATTTTACAGACCGTGGGGTCTATGACCCCTGTGTTTGAAAAATGACAGTTAGGTTCTGATTGGTTGGTACTTTATATCCTGTTTCCTCTGTATGAAGAGGGAAATATACAGAGTTTATAGGATCAGCCTGGTTTACATTAATTTCTCTATACGATTTCTATGAAACACATAAAAATTTAATATTAGGGACACATATAAGGTGTATATGAAACATAAATGAATTTAGCGTATGTACACAAACTTTGTTTGATACACAAAATTATAAAAAATATTGTATAATATTACCTGCAGGCTGGGTGTATAAGGTGAATACAGTATGAAACATAAATCCATTCTGTGTGCAGATTTGGGTCCCATTCCTAAGGTATTTCATTATGGTATGAAAATATTCCAAAATACGGAAAAATCCAACATACTTGGTCCCAAGCATTTTGACTCAATCTGTACTGCATGTACAAACACAGGTTATGTTGATAGGTGTCAGCAGGCCTTAAAGTGGTCCTGGAGATGTGGTGGAATTCATCTCCTCCGCCGCCTACCAACCCCCCACCACCCCACACTAGGCAGAGCTACGCTGAGAGGCCAGAACAACTGTGCAAACTGCTCTTTACACGCACACTGTTGTGTATAGGAAACTTTAAAGTGAATGGCTTGGGGCCGCCTAGGCTTTGACAGTGTAAAATACATTTTAGATGCTTTTTTTAGCACACCTGCCATCAGCTGAGTCTACAATGTTAGGTCACTTACAAAGAAAATAATTGTTCTGTATCATCAGTGTACCATGTTTTTATTGTTTTTGCAACCACTATGTATCGCCTTTGCTCTCTCTGCAATGAGGAACCTCTAAAGAAATGGAGCCTCCCTAGGCAGACAATGTCTTGAGCCAGTATTTATATGCATATAAAAGTACACGTGGTACGGTTGCCACCGGTTTGGGTAGGAACAATATTTGATCTTCATACAAGATAATACATAGTAATGTACATTTTGGGGTAAGGCAATATGTGAACTTCCCTGAACAAACATCCTGGATAGACATACGTCTCTCCAACGTCCTCCCTCTGCATCTTTAGTGCCACCCCTCTTGCTATTCATCAGTACCATCCCCCTGCATCTCACCAGCTTCATCCCTTGTGTCTAACCAGCTTCATCCCCCCTGCTTCTCTCCAATGCCATCTCTTCAACACCATCTTCCTGTGTTTCACAAGCATCAGCTCTGCATACATCTCACCAGTGCCATTCTCATATCTTCACTTTAACACCATCCTCCTGTATCTCTTAAGCATACCCCCTTGTGTACTTCCAGCAGCTCCCTGCCCCTGTGTCTCCTCTTCCACCAGCAGCAAATCCCCTCGTGTCCCTCTAGCAGCAGCTCCCTGCCCCTGTGTCTCCTCTGCCACCAGCAGCAAATCCCCCCGTGTCCCTCTAGCAGCAGCTCCCTGCCCCTGTGTCTCCTCTCCCACCAGCAGCAAATCCCCCCCGTGTCCCTCTAGCAGCAGCTCCCTGCCCCTGTGTCTCCTCTGCCACCAGCAGCAAATCCCCCCTGTGTTTCCTCTGCCACCAGCAGCAAATCCCCCCCGTGTCCCTCTAGCAGCTGCTACATGCCCCCGTGTCTCCTCTGCCACCAGCAGCAAATCCCCCCGTGTCCTTTTAGCAGCTGCTACATGCCCCTGTGTCTCCTCTCCCACCAGCAGCAAATCCCCCCTGTGTCCCTCTAGCAGCTGCTACATGCCCCTGTATATCCTCTGCCACCACCAGCTTACACCCCCACCCCGCCTTTAGCAGCAGCTCTCCTTCATGCCTGCCCTGGCCCCTGTGCACAATGCAGCGGCGGTGGCGGCATGATGTCACATACACCGTGCTGCAAAAGAAGCCACCGGGTTGCAGTCCCACAAAGTGAGTGACAGGAGGGACGGGCCGCGGGTGGAGGAGGAACATGAAGCCGGAAAACGAGGAGGGGGTGGCGGCCGCGGCCAGACAGAGTGGCTCTCTGTCTGTGGAACGTCTGTGCAGGGACATGGTCGAGGTGGAACTAGTTCTGCCTACTATTAACCCCTGGGTGTCAGTAGATTGATATTTACATAATACTTATATAAGAGATACTATTCTAGAGGCATCTAATAACTAATATGGTGTTTTGATACTGGAGCATTGACACAATGGAATTAAATGTACCAACAATGTTCAATATTTGTGCGTGGGATCCATAGCAAGGGACGGTTTAAATGAAGGTGACAGTACACACATTATTAATTAGTAAGTAAGAGGGTTTGTTTTGTCTTTTTGTTGTATTATGACCAACCAAAATTGTATAAGTCACAATATAAATCTTTGGTCTCTCAGTGCAGCACCCAACAAACAATTCAGCTACTCTCAGCTCATCATAATACATATAAATAATCAGGGTTGTGCAATGGAACTCTGCACCACATCTCTTGTCCAACTTCCAGGCCAGCTGTTACAAAACTTAACAGATGAACCAACTGGCAGTTTATCAATGTTATCACACTACAGAAGAGATCTCACACACCTCATGCAAAAAAGAATGGAAAGACTCATTGCCAAATAATTGTTATTAGGTTTATGTAAGGCACAGACTGGGGAGGAGAGGGGCATTTTGGTACAGGCAGATGAGAAGAGAGGCATGTAGGTTGGTGAAACAGTGGGACACACATTAGTGAGTAAGCAGGTATTTCATTAGTTGAGTAAGCAGTCATGTCATATGATTAAACTAAGGAAAATAGGGCATTTGGGAAACACACTAGTGAGAGGGGTTGCATGCGCGGTACAGACCAGTGAGCAGAGGGGAAGTGGGAAGAAATTTGGGGGATAACACCGACTCTACCAGGGGTGCGGGGGGTTACCCACAAAATCAGGAGCCTCCCGCGACTTTTGGGAGAGTAGCATACAGTGCAGGTTGGATACAGTGCGGGGTACAGTATGATTCGGTTACAGTGCATGTCTGATACAGTGCAGTTTATAGTGCAGCTCGAATACATTGTGGGTTGAATACAGTGCAGGTTGAACATAGTGTTGGATACAGTGCAGGTCGGATACAGTGCGGGTTGGATACAGTGCAGGTCAAACATAGTGTCTGATACAGTGCGGTATACAGTGTGGGTTGAATACAGTGCAGGTCGAACATAGTGTTGGATACAGTGCGGGTTAGATACAGTGCGGTATACAGTGTGGGTTAGATACAGTGCGGTATACAGTGTGGGTTGGATACAGTGCAGGTCAAACATAGTGTCTGATACAGTGCGGTATACAGTGTGGGTTGAATACAGTGCAGGTCGAACATAGTGTTGATTACAGTGCGGGTTAGATACAGTGCGGGTTAGATACAGTGCGGTATACAGTGCGGGTTAGACACAGTGCGGTATACAGTGTGGGTTGAATACAGTGGGAAGAAATTTGGGGGATAACACCGACTCTACCAGGGGTGCGGGGGGTTACCCACAAAATCAGGAGCCTCCCGCGACTTTTGGGAGAGTAGGCATATGGTGCAGGTTGGATACAGTGCGGGGTACAGTATGATTCGGTTACAGTGCATGTCTGATACAGTGCAGTTTATAGTGCAGCTCGAATACATTGTGGGTTGAATACAGTGCAGGTTGAACATAGTGTTGGATACAGTGCAGGTCGGATACAGTGCGGGTTGGATACAGTGCAGGTCAAACATAGTGTCTGATACAGTGCGGTATACAGTGTGGGTTGAATACAGTGCAGGTCGAACATAGTGTTGGATACAGTGCGGGTTAGATACAGTGCGGTATACAGTGCGGGTTAGATACAGTGCGGTATACAGTGCGGGTTAGATACAGTGCGGTATACAGTGTGGGTTGAATACAGTGCAGGTCGAACATAGTGTTGGATACAGTGCGCATACCTCCCAACTTTTCATAATGGGAAGGAGGGACAGGGCGCGCGCCGAAGGCCTGCGCGTCCGAAAAAGGGGCGTGGCTTCCAAGAAGGGGCAGAACCAACTGAAAATTGGGCGGAGCCTCGCGGCTTCCCCCCCATTTTCGTCACTATAGGGGGCGTGCCCAGTAGTCTCAGAGATGCTGGGCAGCCCCCCAGGCTCTCCCTACGCTAGCGAACAGATGCCGTGCGATGCGTGGTGGTATACATTGTGGTTTGGATACAGTCATACTTGCCAGCTTTTTTTTTTCATCCCCGGGAGAAGTCCAGGGAGGATAAGCAGCTGGATGGCAATGGGGGGAGGGACATGACGGTCTGCATCATTAAGCCCCGTCCCCTCACGGTAAATTGGCATTTGTGCAGATTTAAATGGGGGGTGGAGCCAAATGATGCAATTATTGTAGAATCGCGTCATTAAGCCCCACCCCCAACACGGGGACAGCGATCGCCACAGAAATTCTCATTCTGACCACTTCATTAGGAAGTGGGCAGAAATGCAGGTGAAACACCGACTCTACCAGGGGTGCGGGGGGTTACCCACAAAATCAGGTACCGGCCCGCCCGCCCTAGTTAGCTAGTGTAGCGCCGACCGCAATGAGTGCGGTCAGCGCTACACATTTACACAGGACCGGCGCTAGGCTTCCAGTGCTGGTCCTGTGCTGCACGCCTGAGCCTGTTCCCTCCCTCTGAGCGCTTGCCCAATAGCGCCAGGAGGTGGGCTCAGGCTGTGCATAACACACGCATCGCCACCAGCGCTGGTGGCGATGCATGTTTTAAACAGCAGCCAATGAGAGTCAGATAGACTCTCATTGACTGCTGCAGCACCCACTGCAAGAGCCGGGCTTCCGTCCGGCTCCTGCAGTGGGTAATGGGACTGACATGACATCTGTCCCATAATGCTGAGCGCGCCAACCCGGGCGGGAGCGGCGTCGCGAGCAGGACCAGGACCAGAGATTCAGGTAAGTATATTTATATATATATATATATATATATATATATTTTAAACCTATTTGCACAATGGGGGAGGGGGTGGCTACTACTGGGGGGACCTCTACTGGGGGAGGGGTGGCTACTACTGGGGGGACCTCTACTGGGGGAGGGGTGGCTACTACTGGGGGCGCCATTGGGAGGACCTACTCTACTGGGGACTACTACTTGGGGGGGAACTACCACTGGGGGCATTATAAAAGGGGCCTACTACAAGAGGCACTGAACTCGGGGGACCACTACTGGGGGCAATAATAGGAAGGGACACTACAGGGGGCACTGGATAGGGGGGATCAATACAGGGTGCCTTCATAAGGGGACCACTACTGGGAAAACTGCATGGGTGGGGGACTACTGCTGGGGGCACTATATAAAGTGCACTGCATTTGGGGGGGCCACTACTGGGGGTACTGAGTAAGGGGAACTAATTGAGGGCTGTATAAGGGGGACAACTACTGGGGATACTGGATAAGGGACACTACTATGGGCCTGCATAAGAGGGACCACAACTGCATACTGGGGGTACTGTATAAGGGGTACTACTGGGGTTAAGGTGCATATGGATAGGAATGTTCAGCGTGAAAATAAAGGGATGTGTCATGTTGACACGCCCCATTTTTAAGTGACCACGCCCATTTTTTTCCCGCGCGCACACAGCTCGGGATGTTGGGGTGGGGGGGGGCTCCCTTTTCAAATTTGCCCTGGTCTCCAAATACCCTAGTTACGCCACTGCAGGTTGGATACAGTGCGGTATACAGTATGGGTTGAATACAGTGCAGGTCAGATACTGGACCTCATTCAGAGTCAGTCGAAGCGGCCGCACGGTCGTACGCCACCGATGTTCGCTATACTGCGCATGCGTAAAGTTCGCAATGCGCATCTGCAAACTAGCCGCTATGATCAGAAATTTCTCTCTCCTTGAACACAGCCAGGTCGGTAGTTTGAGTGACAGATGGAGGCGTTTGTGGGTGGTAACAAGGGACGGTGCTTGAAAACGGGGGAGTGGAGATCCGAACGCAGGCGTGCCTCATTATGCGAACAGCGTTTTCTGGGAGTGCATACGGTTTATGGGAGTGCATAATTAACAAAGTAGCGTCATGGCACATGTGACATGTGAGGTTTTTACACTGACATGATCGTAGAGAGAGGGTATGGTCAACCTTAAGCTCTACCACCAGTTCCAATGGTTCCCGATGGTCTTGATTAATCCTTATATGCCCGGAGATGACGTGTAATGCGTACTAGAAGGGGGCGTATTTTTTTGTCTTCCGACCACTTCCTCCCCTTGGTCGGTCAGCTACCGATCCGAACTTAGGGACGCAACTTGCGAGGGAATCATTTGCATATCCGGCCCCTTTTCCCGTGCGGCCGCTTCGACCGACTCTGAATGAGGTCCACAGTGTGGTATACAGTGTGGGTTGGATACAGTGCAGGCCGGATACAGTGTGGGTTGGATAAACTAATAGTGCACTTACTGTGACAGCGGTGTCGGCAGTGCAAGAATGCCATTGGCGTCCTCAGTGCACGGGTGCTGCTGATGTTAGCAGTGTGGGGGTGTTAGTGATGTCCTCAGTGTGGGAGTGTCGGCAGTGCAGGGGGGGGCTGGCAGTGTCCTCAGTGTAGGGTGCCGGTAGTGTCAACAGAGCGGGGATGACAGCAGTGTCCTTAGTGCGGGGGTGCTGGTGGTGTCAGCAGGCAGGGGTGCTAGCGGTGTCGGCAGTGTGGGGGTGCTGGCGGTATCGGCAGTGCGAGAATGCCATTGGCGTCCGCATTGCACAAGTGCTGGTGGTGTCTGCAGTGTGGGGGTGTCGGTGATGTCCTCAGTGTGGGAGTGCTGGCAATGTCGGCAGTGCAGGGTGCAAGTAGTGTCAGCAGAGTGGGGATGTCAGCAGTATCCTTAGTGCGGGGGTGCTGGCGGTGTCAGCAGGCAGGGGTGCTAGCGGTGTCCTCAGTGAGGGTGTGCTGGCGGTGTCGGCAGTGTGGGGGTGTTGGTGGTATCGGCAGTGCAGGGGTGCCAGCAGTGTTCTCAGTGTGGGGGTGCTGGCAATGTCAGCAGTGCGGAGGTGCCAGCAGTGTCTTCAGTGCAGGGTGCTGGCAGCGTCCTCAGTGTGGGGGTGTCAGCAGTGTGTCCTGACTGAGGGCCTGATTCAGAGCCGGACGCTATTTGCGGATGGTCGTTCCAAAAAAGGGGCCGGCTATTTAAATTGAGTGCTCGCTCTTTGCGGTTTGCTGACGCCTCTATGTCTGAGCGAGCGAACGAAAAATGCTCTCGCTATTTTGTAAAGACGCCCCTTGGCCGCTCGCATCATACGTCATCTCCGGTATTTATTAGATTAATCGGGTACATCGAAAGGCATCTGAACTGCTCGCAGTGCTTGTGGTAGGTTTTTCCTACCGCAATCTCTGCGAGCAGTTCAGGCTAAAAGACAACCAAGTGACGTGGTCGATGACGCTCCTTTCCTAATTATGCACTCCCATTAAACGCCCTTTTGACCGTTAGGCACGCCTGCGTTCGGATCGCCACTCCCTCGTTTTCAAGCACCTTCCCCTGTTACCACCCACAAATGGTACATTCTGTCAATCAAATTAGCAGCCCCTCGCTGTTTTGCGAGCACACGATTTACGACCGCAATGACTGGTTTGTGCATGCGCATTACGACCCATGCGCATGCGCAGTTGTGCGAACATCGCTCATAGCGAATGAGCGGCCGCTTACAAGCGGCTCTGAATCAGGCCCTGTGTCCTCAGTACCTGGGGGTCAGTGTCCTCAGTGCAAAGTGCCAGTGGTGTCGGCAGTGTTGGGGTGCTGACGGTGTCCTCAAGGCAGGGCAGCAGTGTCGGCAGGGTGGGGGTGCCAGCAGTGTCCTCAGTGAGGGGGTTCTGGCGGTGTTGGCAGTGT
Source organism: Taudactylus pleione (assembly GCA_031769625.1). Classification (NCBI taxonomy): domain Eukaryota; kingdom Metazoa; phylum Chordata; class Amphibia; order Anura; family Myobatrachidae; genus Taudactylus; species Taudactylus pleione. The sequence goes on from JAUIMM010000135.1 coordinate 547,678, forward strand.
GGGGGTATCAGCGGCAATCTCAATGCAGGGTGCCGGCTGTGTGGGGGTGTTGCCAGTGTGGGTCCTGACGGTGTCCTCAGTACATGGGGGGCAGTGTCCTCAGTGAAGGGTGCCAGCGGTGTCAGCAGTGCAGGGGTGCCAGCGGTGTCCTCAGTGTGGGGATGCTGGCAGTGTCGGCAGTACAGGGGCGCCGGCAGTGTGGGGGTGCTGACGGTGTCCTCAGTACGAGGGGCGGCAGTGTCCTCAGTGCAGGGTGCCAGCCGTGTTGGCAGAGCAGAGGTGCTAGCAGTATCCTCAGTGCGGGGTTCCTGCAGTGTCCTCAGTGCGGGAGTGTCAACAGTGTCCTCAGTATGAGGGTGCCAGCAGTGTCCTCAGTGTGAGGGTGCCAGGAGGTGTCCTCAGGGCCTGATTCAGAGCCGGACGCTCTGACAGAGCGCTCGCCCTGAATCAGGGCCGTCCTTCTTGTTTTTCAGAGCGGCCTCCTGGCCGCTCACATAGCTGTGGATGACCATCGGGCTTGCGACGAGAACCTTGTGGTAGGGTCTTGTTGCCGCAAGTCCTAGAGTGCTTTCGGCTCTACCAGAGCTGAAAGCACTCCCACTGACATCACTTGTGATGTCAGTGGGGCTGGCCCCAGACGGTAGGCGTTCCCATGGGAACGCCTCCGTCTGGGCAGCCATGCCCCCAGCCCGCCCACCAAAGGGGGCGTGCTGTCACTCAACATCGACAGCATGCATCCTTTGGTACGAGACCCGGAGCGACGATTTGCCTGGCGCTATCCGGGTCTCTCGCATGCGCATGAAAGCCTCGAGATCTGACAGTGAGTTCTCAAGGTTTTGCCTCGAATAGGGATCCAGGGAAAGCGAGGAGATCCGTGCTGTGTCTCAGATACCCTCGGATCCCTGAAGTTTGTGTGGACTTGGTTCCCTGAGAACCTGGCCCGCTCATCTCTACTTTACTGCCAGACTTGGTCAAAATTGGAAATACAAGACAGTATTTGTCCACTACTCATAGGTGTGCGCACCAGCTTACAGATGAGCTGACAGTGTCAGTGAATGACTCACTCAGTGAGTCCCAAGATGTAGCGGTGCAGGTGTAGTGGTTCACCTCACACCCAAATTATCCCAAACCTTGGAGAAGTTGAAGGTGGAGCATATCTGCTGACCTTTCAGCTGCCCCCTCCGGGAGAGGAAACACGATCGGCACTACAGGGGGTGGTGCGTCAGAATTGGCCAGCACTAGAGAATATTGAGTAGGGGTGGGACAACAATGATGCGATTCAATGCAAATTGTGTCATCGCCCACATGAGCAGCCAGCTTGGTGGCGGGCAGCTTTGGGAGACTTGCCCACTTTTCCAGAAAGAAGGCAGCGCCACCCGATTTTTGGAACCTTAGGTCTTTCTGTGAGAGTACGCAAATACTGTGATGGAGCAGTGAGTTGAACATGTGTTTTATAAATTACACCGTCCTGAAGGCACTTCTGTTTGGCATAAATAGAAATTGAGGGCACTACTGTGTACATTAAATGGTGTTATGAAATTCAAATCTGCACATATAAGATCTGCATTGGTTTACTGCTTCAATATACCTTACCACTTTGATAGCTTACTTAATATATAAATAAATAAAGACACGGACACCAGAGCTTGGCTAAAAGGTCACAGCTTTTTATTTATATATTATTCAATCAACCTAACCAGGGTGGCCAAGAGACGCTACAAACTCAGTTCTAGCTTTCACCTTGATCAAATACTCGGAGGACAACTTAAACGTCCCCCCTCTAGACGTACTAACGATGTGAGAGTCTCACTTCCCTCCTGGGCCAATCCGAGGTGCCACCATACAGCCACCACCTGGGTCCCCCTGTGCAGAGAAGGACAAATTGGCCAGGGGCAATGAGGGTCAGTGCCCCCACAAAGTTGTCTTACTCCACCTAAAGCCACTGAGTTGCGGCATACTCCCGCCAAAGCCAGGCCCTAAGAGAGACTGGCCTGCCACCCAAAGAAAAACTAGCCCAAAAATGAGAACAAGTCTTTCAAAAACAAAGATGTACCCAAATCGTTCAGATGCACACCATCATTCCAAAAAAAACTTCCCAAGCTCACCTACAAGAAAACGATGACTAATCACTACTCCATCGATGGACTCAACATGCCTTGTAACCGCAACATTCACTTTCTTCCGGGCCCTCGCCAATGCACCATGCTTACGCACCCCTCTCCATTTCAAACGAGGCATCATTTCCGACCATACAATCTGAACAGACGGCTAATGCAAACAAATCTCATCCAAAACTTCACGAAGCCTCACAATCAACTCGACACCTTTCAACTGTCCTACATCATTCCCTCCAACATGCAACACCAAGAATTTTAGTATTCCCCATTTCGAGACTGATGACACAATCAACGCCAACACCGACTCAACCCGCAAACCTCTCACACCAATCCATCTAATACTAAAACCACTAGGCCACAAGTCCTGACTCTGGGACAAAACATGTTTTTCCACCCAAAAGATATGAGTGGCCCAGAAGCCACACCTCTCCATCTTCCTTTGCCAATTCTGTGGAAAAAGAGAAACCCTAACCGTGAGAACTGCACCATACCCAAATCGAAACAACACCACTTAACAAACACATAGCAACTAACTAGCAGGGATGCATATATGTGAGGAAAACAGGAACCCGAGTGAAGAAGAAAACCCAAAAAACCTACCCGTGAACCAAATTAGGCCAGATCACGGCTAACGGGAGGAAAAATTAAAAAATCCCTTCATACCCCCAATTGTTGAACGCTAGCCGTTCAACAATTGGCGGGTAAGCAACATTTTTGGTTTAAAGCAAGATGCGCATCTATAACTTCTCGCAACTAACATATTTCTTGAAAGCAGCCGACTTCCAGCGCCCTACTTGTTGAATAGCCTCCGCAGACGCCCCTGATAGCGCAGTGCAAGTAGCCGCACCAATGCGAAATGAATGTGTACCATACTCCGCAGGATTTACTCCTAATTCCAGTAAACCTTTTTTAAAGACCGCTGCAAATTAGTACTTAGTGAGGGGTGTGTGGTCTGCATGTAGCAACCATTGTGATCCTCCAGAAGGGCGTAACTCCATGTACTGTGAAGCTAAATGAACAGGACAAATAATCCCGTCCTGCTGCTGATTTAAAGTAACCCACTTGCCCCTGCCGTTTTGATCGGTTTTAGAGAATCGAAGCTTGCAAAGTACAGCCGAGTCCCTAAAAACGTTGTCCTTTAACAAAAGTCCAGAGGCACTAGATATTTTATTGGTAGCTATCAACTCACTGACCCTAAAAGCTCCAAAAAATGCAGCTGCAAAGGCAAGGCGAAAAAGAGAAGTCTCAAACCTATCGGAAGCTACCTTCTTCATAACTGTTAACAAACCTGACAAAAACTGCAAATCTACTGGTCGATGGGAATCTGTGCGAGCGGGTGACCCCTTCGCCCAACCCCCCATAGCCTTAACTAGTACAAAAGAACTCGTGGGGACATGCAAACCATTTAGCCTGCAGAAATAGGAAACCCCCGCAAGCGCAGACCCCATGGAGGCCCTGGATCTGCCCTGTTGATATCTTGCCCAAACAAAGGAAGAAATCAACTCAACTGGTGACTTACCCTCCTTCTCTAGAAGTGCACAATGTGCGCACCAATCCTGCCAAGCGGCCGAGTAAGCCTTGAAAGTCGATGGGGCAAGCGATTGTAACGCCAAACCCTCTAAGCCGGCTTGATGATCTGCCACACAAACGAGGGGCACATCAAACCAACGTCAGAAGCCAACAGTACAAGTGCTCGGAAGCGCGCAAATTGAAAGCTAGACAAAGCATCAGCAATCTCATTAAATATACCTGGTACATGTCTAGCTCTAAATCTGATATTAGCCTCGAGGCAGCGCAAAACTAAATGCCACAGCAGACGTAACACAAAAGGTGAGGATGAACGCTGGTTGTTGATGGCGTGAACCGCACCCAAATTGTAGCACCAAAATACTACATGGCAGTTACTCAATCACACGGACCAGAGTTCAACCGCTACGACAATTGGGAACAGTTCCAACAACAGCAAATTGCTCGTCAAGCCCTCCTCGTGCCAATCAAGTGGTCACGGAGCAGCACACCATTCCTCATTGAAAAAGACCGCAAAACCAGACGACCCAGCCGCATCAGTAAAAAGTTGCAGTATGTTATTCTCCAAAGGAGGTGCTGGCCAAATACGTTCGCCATTAAAGTGTAACAAAAACCTGTTCCAATTTTGAAGATCCTCCTTGATCTCAGCTGATAGGCGAACATGCTGATGCGGCCGTGTAGACCCGACTGTGGTCCTCTCCAATTTTCTTTTTTTTAATCTCTTTATTTTTCAAAAGGTAGATAACAAATAATAAAAAAAAGATAATAACTTACAGCCGGTGACCAGGCAGTAAAAGATGACTTACATAAACCAGGAGGAAAAGATGGATTATGAAGTAGAGGTATCAAAGGGGACGGGGCCGGAGCTAACTTAAAACATCTATTGGTTAAATCCCAAATTGCTAAAGAACGGGAAATTACAGGGTGAGAAGAAACTGTCCGGGGACGATGAATCTTAGGGATCCACAAGAGGGAGGATACAGTAGCCAGTCCCAGCTCCTCGGCCTCGATAGCCACCCAGACCTTCCCTGCACCGAAATTACACCACTGAGCACAATGAGAGAGCTGCACAGCATAATAATATTTTTTAAAATCAGGAATACCCAAACCCCCACCCCTAGAAGGCCGCTGAAGCAACTTTAGTCTGATCCGCGGGCGTTTCCGGTTCCATATGAAATATGAGGCTTGGTACTGAAGGAATTTGAACACATATGGAGGAATGTAGATCGGAAGGGTCTGAAATAGATACAAGAGCCGAGGGAGAACGCTCATCTTAACTGAATGTATTCTACCTATCCAAGAAATAAAATAATTGGACCAGTCACACAAATCAGACTTAATACAATCTAGAAGGCGGGGATAATTTGCCTGAAACAGCTGATGATGATGATGAGTTAAGAAAACACCAAGATATTTAATCTTTTTTTTATGCCAGGTACAAGGGAGCATGGCCTCCAGTGTTTGCTTTAGGGTAGCAGGGATATAGAAATCAAGAACTTCAGTCTTGGTGACATTAATTTTATAACCCGAGTGTTGGGAATATGAATTTATTTCCTCTAAAAGTGAATTTAGGGATCGAGCTGGGTCAGTGAGAGAGACTAAAATATCGTCGGCATATAATGCGATTTTATATTCAGAGGGGCCAGTGGATATTCCCGAGATAGCTCTATTACAACGGATCATTGCCACCAGGGGTTCCATAATAAGAGTAAATATTAAGGGAGAGAGGGGACAACCCTGCCGAGTACCGTTAGTTATTCCAAAGCTAGAGGAGTAGACACCATTAACCGAAACTCGTGCTGTGGGGGAACGGTAAAATGCCACAATGCCATCTAAAAATTTGCCTGAAAATCCCATTTTGTCTAGGACAGCGAATATGAAGGGCCAGGAGATGCGGTCGATGGCCTTCTCCGCGTCTAGAGCTAAAATCAGAGAAGGAAGTTTCCTTTTATGAATAAAATGTATCAGATCAATGGCCCGTCTTGTGTTGTCCGATGCCTGACGTCCAGGTATAAACCCGACCTGATCCGGATATATCAAATAAGAAAGCAAAGGAGCTAACCGAGTCGCTAGGATTTTAGCATAAATTTTCAGGTCGACATTTAATAATGAAATCGGTCTATAGTTAATACAATGAGTAGGATCACGATCAGGTTTAGGGATCACTACAATGTCGGCCCGAGTTGTATCAGGAGCAAAAGAGGCGCCCTCCAAAATATCATTAAATAGAGATATAAGGTGTGGGGCAAGTTCCTTTGCAAACAGTTTATAATATTGGGCTGTAAACCCATCAGGGTCTGGGGCGGCAGAGGAACGCATTGATCTAATAGCAGCTATTGTCTCTTCATCTGAAATACGGTCATTGAGAGTAGATAATTGGGATTCTGAGAGCCTGGGAAGGAAAGTAGAGGACAAATATGAGCGCACCCCCTCGGCTCCAGCAGAAGTGGGATAAGAAGAATCTGATAAGTTACAAAGGGAACTATAAAAGGTCCGAAACTCCTCAGCCATAACCTCAGGATCATAAGTTAGAGAACCAGAAGACGGAGAGTGTAGTTTGTCTATCGCACCTAATGCTTGTCTGCGACGCAGTTTATTGGCTAATAAAGAATCAATTTTGTCAGATTTATCATAAAAGCATTGACGAAGTTTTTGCAAGATAAGCGCAGCACGACGAGACAGAAGGGCATTAAGCTGACCTCGTAGTTTCTCAATTTGAGTTAGCACAGAGGCGCTAGGGGATGTTTTATGCTGAATCAATAGTACTGAAATTTGTGACTCAAGGGAATGAATTTCTTGTGCAGCCGCTTTCCTAACTGCTGAGGTTTTAGAAATAAGAAAACCCTGTATAGTAGCCTTATGGGCTTCCCAGAGGATGCTAGAGGAAATATCAGGAGAGGTATTCTCCTCAAAATAGCGGGTCATCGCCAATTTTATTTCTAGCAGAGTGGGCGGATGTTGTAAAAGGGAGTCATCAAGACGCCAGTTACGCTTCCTACGAGGGGAGCGATGTACATCTAAAAGAATATAGACACCTGCATGGTCTGTCCATGTAAAGGGGGAAATACCGGCTTCCATAACCAGAGAGGTAATAGGGGAGGAAATGTGGATCATATCTATTCTGGAATAATGTTGGTGTGGAGCTGAAAAATTAGTATAGTCTTTGCTGTGAGGATGTTTAAGACGCCAGGTATCACTAAGGCCATAATGTTTAAGGGAGGCCAGGAGAGTACGAGAAGCTCTAGGAAGAGACATCCCCGAGGAGTTTGAAGGCGGGTTCGATCTGTCTAACAGGGGGTCAATAATGGTATTAAAATCCCCACACAGAATAATATGGCCCTGCGCAACTCTGCTAATACGCCTGAACAGAGAATCAAAGAATTGGGGCTGGTCTTGATTAGGAGCATACACTGACACCAGAGTGAAAATCTCAGTACGGAGAGTACCGATCACTATAAGAAATCTACCCTCTGGGTCTGTCACAGTTTTAATGTGGACAAAAGGGATATTACGCCTAATTAAAATGGCTACCCCACGTTTTTTACAATTCGCTGAAGCAAAGAAGGTCTGGGCAAACCACCTACCTCGGAGCTGAGAATGCGGGCCCGTAAGATGCGTCTCTTGTAGAAATGCAACATCGGCTTTCTCCCTCCTACAAGCCCCCAAGAGAACAATACGTTTCTTAGGAGAATTAAGACCATTTACATTAACTGATAGCAATTTAAGAGACATGGAAAAATATATAAAGAGGTGCTACAGACATAACACACAGATATAATAAGTCAAAAATTTGGCCCAAATAGAGCCACCCTTAGGGACAGAAAGAAAAAAAAAGGGGAAAAAGAAACAGAAGAGAGCCACAGAGATAGAAAGGCACACACAAAAAAAGAGAGAAACAGAGAACCCATTTGGGTAACAACCCTGGTAAATTGGGTCCCAATCAAGGACCGCAATAATATCAATCAACATAACATTAATCAAAAATATTAAAGGGAGCATGGGGGGTAGTGAAAGGACCGTCCAATAGAATTAGGACTGCCTGGACCCTTAAATATAAGATCGGCTAAAACCAAATCAAACAAAAATCCCTGTAAAACAGGGATCATAAACCTGTGTCAATATATAGAAACAAAACAAAAAAAAAAAAAGGGGGGGGGGGGGGTGGAAAGGAAAATGGGAAAGACAAGGGGAAAAGAGAGAAATTATCTAAACATCGTGATATTCATACAAATAACTGTGTATGTCGCAGAGAACCAAGAGGGGAGGACTGTTCCTCCTAGCAAGATTCAAAAAGAACATTGTAGGGAGCTTAAACCCTATTATAAAGAGAGTATACACCAGGGAGTGACCGAACAGTTCAAGTGGGGTCACAGTCCTTAGCATGGTGACGGGAGACCCTGGTCCAGTCCGGTGAAGGAGGATGGGAGCGTTGAGGTTTGGGAGAGGCTGCAGCAGTCACCGGATCAGAAGACGGTGTCGGAAGAAGATTAAGCTTGGCTAATAAATCTTGACCTTGAGTGAGAGTCTTGACACTATGCACAGTGTTGTTTGCCGAAACCTGAAGCATAAAGGGGAATCCCCAGCGATATCGGATTTGATGCTGCCGTAGAATCTTAGTGACTGGCTGAAGATCCTGCCGTTTCTGAATAGTAGAGGGAGCCAGGTCCTGGAAGATTTGTAACTGCATATCTTGGAAAGGAATCACTGGAGAGTCTCGAGTAGCTGATAAGATCCGTTCCTTTGTGCGAAAATAGTGCAGGCGAACTATGACGTCTCTAGGAGGTTGAGTAGGAGAGGGCTTCGATCGGAGTGCTCTATGGGCTCTATCACATAAACAATCTTCATTTGTAAGGGCTGGAACTAAGTGTTGAAAAAAGTCTTTTAGAAATGACGGTAAGGAGGGACCAAGGATTGATTCTGCTATATTACGGATACGTAAGTTGTTGCGACGGGAACGATTCTCTTGGTCCTCTTGTCTTTCTTTGAGTGTCTCCACCTCATCATGAAGTCTAAAGAGTTCTTTATCAAAACGAATTTGGGAGCGGCATAAGTCGTCTGATTTAGATTCCAGCGCGTCCGTTCTGTTGCAAAGAGATGTCAGTTCTGATTTAAATTCTGTTATAGCTTTTGACAGTTCTTGCTTGAATGCGGATTGAACTACCTCCAACAAACCAGTCATAACCGCTTGAATTTGAGGATCAATACCAGCTTCGGATGAGCAAGGGGAGGAGGGGGATTCTGGGGGTAATGACGAACTCTGTGAACCCTTGGATTTAGATCCGAAGAAGTTTGCAGAGGATGGTGGAGGTTTCTTACCTCTCTGCGACATAGTGAAATAATACAAAAAAAACACCTACGGTATAAAAAGTGAGACACAGGGCTCTACAATAATAATCCAGGCAAGTTGGGTGATAATATTAAGCGAACATCTTTAACTCCAGAGATTTAGATTCCAGCGCGTCCGTTCTGTTGCAAAGATATGTCAGTTCTGATTTAAATTCTGTTATAGCTTTTGACAGTTCTTGCTTGAATGCGGATTGAACTACCTCCAACAAACCAGTCATAACCGCTTGAATTTGAGGATCAATACCAGCTTCGGATGAGCAAGGGGAGGAGGGGGATTCTGGGGGTAATGACGAACTCTGTGAACCCTTGGATTTAGATCCGAAGAAGTTTGCAGAGGATGGTGGAGGTTTCTTACCTCTCTGCGACATAGTGAAATAATACAAAAAAAAAACCTACGGTATAAAAAGTGAGACACAGGGCTCTACAATAATAATCCAGGCAAGTTGGGTGATAATATTAAGCGAACATCTTTAACTCCAGAGAAGCACCATCCAGAAGAACTTTAGCCTCAGAAAAAAAGAGTGTGATAGGCTGGCAGAAAATATAATAGCACATGGAGGTTCGCTAATTGTGGCTGCAAATAGTACTTGATGTAATTATCACAGAAGACCACAAGAGGGAGCCAGCGTAGAGTAAATGGCAAATATCCACCAGCACTAAAGTAAAAAATGTCAGGGCAAGAGCAAGCTAAGTATCTGATATGGATTGAATCTGTTAGGCTAGTGAAAAATAAACTGGATATGTGTAGGTGGTCATATAGGAGCTCCAGACATAGAGAAAAGGGCCAACAGGTCAGGTGATAATGGAGCAGGTGGAGCAGTGGTATATAGAAATACAATATAATCTCCCCTCAGGGACTCACCACCCTCCCCTTACTCCAGGGAGTCACAGGCAGCAGATATTCCTGTCAGCAAGTGGGGTTGCACTGCTAGTATCCCTGCAGCAATAACCAGCAGCAGCAGCATCAGCGAGAAAATCAAAGATGGCCACCGGAGGCTTCAGAACGCTGGGGCTTCCTCCCAGAGATGTCTCCCGGGAGTCCCCAGGAGCAGGAACACCAGCCCTGACACAACAGCGGGGCAGCCGAGGCTAGAGGGCCGGAGAGGGGTCACGCGATGTGCGGCAGGGAGGACTCCATCGGGCGCTCACCACAGAGATGAAGCCGCCGGAAGTCCACAGCCGCCAGTCCGTGCGCTCCAGTCCCCGGCTCAAAGGGCAGCAGGCCAGCTGCAACCCGCAGAAGTGCCTATTGCACCTCCCGATTCCGCAGCTCTCACCCGCTGGGCCAGTGACAAACCAGGGGAAGGTAATCAAGGGTCTGGAGGTCTCCGCTGACCGGGATGGGGCTATAGAGGCTAGATTTCCTCTGTGCTGGCCCGGAGCTCTAACGAGATGCGGCTTCCTCCATTAACGGTCAGGCCACGCCCCCCTCCCATGCTATTTCAAATGGCTCTTTGAATTCAATGGGGGACCCAACTAATAGGGAATATAGAATGGAAATAGTACCTTTACAACCAGGGTCGTAAGTGCAAAGGCGCTCAAAGGAGCTGAGGGCCTGATTCAGACCCGCTTGCGAGCGCTGAGCACTCGCAAGCGGGTTGATGGTGCCCTAGTGCGCATGCGCACGACGGAGGGAGCTCCGTCGTACGCATGCGCGAGACCCGGGGAGCGACGGGGAAGCCGTCGCTCCAGGTCTCGCACCAAAGGGGGCGTGCTGTCGATGTTGATTGACAGCACGCCCCCTTTGGTGGGCGTGCCGGGGGTGTGGCTGCCAGACGGAGGCGTTCCCATGGGAACGCCTACCGTCTGGGTCCGGCCCCACTGACATCACTAGTGATGTCAGTGGGAGTGATTTTGGCTCTGATAGATACTTGCGGTCACCGAGACCCTACCGCAGGGTCTTGTCACAAGCCCGATGGTCGCGATGGTCTTGACGATCGCGACCATCATCATGGACGGGTGGTAACCCACAGCTATGCGAGCGTCCAAGAGGCCGCTCCAAGTTTAGGTAGGAGGGCCCTGATTCAGAGCGAGCGCTCTGGTCACAGCGTCCGGCTCTGAATCAGGCCCTGAGTTCTCTGAGGGAACGTGCTTTACTGAGGGAGTTGATAAAACTAGTGATCTGTAAATATGCAAAATGGTATGTTGGTTGTAGGCCAGATTTTTCGCACAGTTCCTCAAAAGTTCGAGGGGCAAAATCCCCAACAACATGTAAAACTCTAGTTACACCTACAGCTACCCAGGGGCGCGAGTAAGGGCCCACACACCCCAAAGGGAATCGAGGATGTCTCCAAAGGGGTGTCAATGGGGATGGGTATGAGGATAATTCCAACCGTTTATTCACCCTATCCCAAATACTCAAAGTGGCCTTAACATATGGAACCGTATGCACCGAGGCTGGTCTCAGATGTGGAGGGAGCCATGGGAGAAAACCCACCCTCTGGTCCCCAATCAAATTGCTTTCAATATCCACCCATTTTTTATGTCCAGGGCTTAGATGCCAAGACATAATGTGGCTAAGCTGTGCAGCAAAATAATAACGTTAAAAGAGGATTTAGCCAGACAAACTCTGCGAGTACGGGGTCTTTTACCCTGCCATATGAAAGTACTACATAGCGACTGAATGTTGCGTAAAAATATAGATGGAAGAGCAATTGGAATTGTTTGAAACAAATAAAGCAATCTGGGTAAAATGTTCATTTTGATAGAATTGATACGTCCAGTCCAGGAAACACAGAGGGGAGCCTATCTGGCCAAATCCGCTTTGATGGATTGTAGGAGAGAAATATAGTTAGCTACATACAACTGCTCATATTGTTTTGTTATCTGTATACCAAGATAAGTAAGAGATTTCGGTCGCCAGGGATAATCAAAATCAAGTTCCAGTAATTTGGAAGCAGAGGATGAAAGGTGGAATGCCAATGCCTCTAATTTTGACCTATTTATTTTGTACCCCGAGTATGTACTGTACAAGGCAACTTCAGCCTCCAGGTTGGGAAGTGATGTCAGGGGAGAGGAAAGGGTCAGCAATACGTCGTCCGCATATAGTGAGAGTTTGTATTCTTTATTTAGAATAGAGATACCCTTGATATCGGGGTTTCCCATATCTTGGTCGCCAGGGGTTCAATGCTTAAGGCATAGAGGTAGGGGTGAGAGGGGGCAGCCCTGTCTGGTTCCATTATTTATACTGAATGTCGGGGACGAGAGCCCATTAGTAGATACTATTGCAGTCGGATTCAAATACAATGCTCATACTGCCTGCAGAAAACCACCACAAAAACCATACGCCTGCAACGCCCGAAACATTAATGGCCAGGATAGCCTGTCAAAGGCTTTCTCTGCATCTAATGACAACAATACTGCAGGTGTTTTAAATCTATTAATATGTGTGATGAGATTAACTGTACACCGAGTATTGTCCAGAGCTTGGCACAAAGCCAACCTGATCTATATCAATAAGCTGCTGGAGATACAAATATAATCTATTGGCCAATATTTTAGTAAACAATTTAAGGTCAGCGTTAATCAATGAGATTGGTCGATAGTTAGCGCAACAGGTAGGGTCTTTTTGTGGTTTTGGAATTACAATAATAGCCGATTTAAGAGTATCTATATGAAAACTTCACCCTGTATTATCTTATTAAAAAGAGTGAGCAAATGGGATGACAGTACACCTGAAAAGGACTTATAATAAGAAGCAGGAAGGCCATCTGGGCCAGGGGCCTTAGAGGATTTCTGGCTATTCAAGACAGCAACAAATTCTTCAGTTGAAATTGGAGAGTTCATTTTAGATATAGAGGAACTGTTTAGTTTGGGGAGGTTACAAGAATCCAAGTAAGCCTGTAAATTGAGTGAATCTGGTACAGGTACAGAACCCCCATCCTGCAGGTTGTACAGAGATTTATAGAAAGAGTAAAAGAATCATTAATAACTACTGGATCATAGCTAAGAATACCCTTTTTATTCCTAAGGGACGTAATTGTTCGGGTTGCTCGTTTAGCGCGTAATTGGGCAGCTAACAATATAACATAAACATAAAACCTCTGATTCAACCATCTAAGAGATCTCTCTGTTCGCTCAGCCAGCAAAGATTGGAGCTCCCCTCGTACGGCCTGGATCCGGGAGTGTACAGAACTAGAGTGGGTAGATTTGCGAACACGTTCAAGCTGTTCTAGCTTGGCATTGAGTTCAACAGTCTTTTCAGAGTTTTGTTTCTTTCTGTGGGAAGCATAATTGATCACTGCACCTCTTACTACTGCTTTGTGTGCTGTGGGGAAACTAACATCTGGGGTAATATTCAAATGAAAATAACCCTCAATCTGAGCCCGGAAATACTCCTTAAATTTAGGGATGCGGAGAAGTGCCTCATTCAGTCACCATGAGGGACGACCCCTAGGGGACTGCAGGGGGTCAAACTGTGCTACAACTAGTGATCAGACAATACATTAGAGACAACATCTACATAAGTCAGAGTCTTTAATACCTCACTACAACCCATTGCCATATCAATGCGTGAGTAGGAGCCATGAGGGTGTGAATAGAAGGTATAATCCTGAGAGGATAGGTGACACGCCCACCATGTGTCAAAGAGGCCAGCCTCGGCCATGTGTCTACGCAAAGCACCTGATGGGTGACGCTGAGGAAAAGCACTACATGGACCTGATCTATCTAGATCTGGAGATAAAATAGTATTAAAGTCTCCCCCTAGCATTACCATACCTCTACGCATCTTTTGCAGATCAGAGAAGAGTGTACGGAAAAAGCCCACTTGACCAGTGTTAGGAGCATAGAGATTCACTAAAGTCACAATTTGATGGCCAATTTGACCTACCAATATAATATATCGTCCCTCAGAATCATTTTTAGTGGAGAGGATTTGAAAGGGAACAGAGGAGCGAACCAATATGGCTACTCCATTTTTTTAAGTAGAGAATGAGGAATATTCAACAATAGGGAATCTATGAGATATTAGTGAGGGTTGAGAGCCTTTTTAAAGTGAGTCTCTTGTAAAAAAAATAAAATCCCCCTGATGAGCACTATTCGTTTTGTACAAAAGTGAACGTTTTTGAGGAGTGTTGAGGCCCTTCACATTAAGCGAGAGCATGGTTATAGGCATAATGGATAAAAAAAAAATCAAAAACAAAGGGTTAGCAGTGGACAACAAATAAAACAATCAAGGACAATGCTGCTTGGTGTCGAGGAGAAGGGGAGCAAAGGTTAAGGGAATGCGGACACATCACCTCCCTACAGGAAGATCAAAGTTCGCAATAGAAGAGCCCATAGGAAAATAAAATAAAAGGGAAGATCCGACTCAATGAGAAGGATCAAATAGGCTCAAAAGTTTGGGAGAGCAACTAACAAAGCTAAAATTAAATAAAGTGAGAGTAAGGGACTTCAAACAAACTTTCACTAATCCCACCGAGTAGAAGGGGGGTGGACAGAAAAGGACAGTCTACATACCAACCACCTGGAAAAATGTAAAACAAGTACAACCCACATAATAAGGTCACTGTACCTGCAATAAAGGACATGCACAAATAGTCTTGCAATAGAAACATATATACACATACATACATATATACATATATATATATATATATATATATATACACATATACATATATATATATATATACATACATACATAGACATACTTACATACTAGGGGTGAGCGGGTTCGGATTTCTGAAATCCGAACCCCCCCAAGCCCCCCCCGATCCGAGGCCGATCCGAGTCAGGCTCGACTTTTCCCGCCCGACTCGGATCTGAAATTGAGGCAAAATGTCATCATCCCGCCTTCCGGGTCTCGCGGGTTTTGGATCCTATATAAGGTACACGCGTCGGCGCAATTTTCTCACTCGGCTGTGGACAGTGAAGAGGGAGGGTGGGAGTTAGGGCTGGCTGGTCTGTGTAGTGTAGTGTAGTGCAGTGCAGTGTAGTGTTGTGCTGTCCTGCGCTGTGCTGCTGTTGTCCATAGGGGCTGTGTCCACTACTTCAAAGTCCATAGGGGCTGGCTGGACTGTGTTGTGCAGTCAGTTGTCCATAGGGGCTGTGTCCACTCCAAAGTCCTGTGCAGTGTCCCAGTCCTAAAGAGGTGCTGTAGTGTTGTACAGGGGGTGCTCTGTCCGTCAGGGGAGCTCCCGCAAAGTGCTAAAAAAAATATATTTTTTCTGTGTTTGTGAATTTTGTGCACTGTGGCTGCACGTGCATCAACAAAGGAGCAGCGCCAAGCGTGCGCCTGTGTCCCATAAGTAAAAGGCCGGCTGGCTTGTCCGTTAAAGGGTGCTGTAACCCCCAAAGGGCACTCCAAACAAAAGAAAAAAATATATTTTTTTGTGTTTGTGAATTGTGTGCGCAGTAGCCGCACGTGCATCAACAAAGTAGTGCCAAGCGTGCGCCTGTGTCCCATAAATAAAGGGCCGGCTGGATTGACCGCTAAAGGGTGCTGTAACCCCCAAAGGGCACTCCAAACAAAATAAAAAAATATATTTTTTTGTGTTTGTGAATTGTGTGCGCAGTAGCCGCACGTGCATCAACAAAGTAGTGCCAAGCGTGCGCCTGTGTCCCATAAGTAAAAGGCCGGCTGGCTTGTCCGTTAAAGGGTGCTGTAACCCCCAAAGGGCACTCCAAACAAAATTAAAAAAAATATTTTTTTGTATTTGTGAATTGTGTGTGCAGTAGCCGCACGTGCATCAACAAAGCAGTACCAAGCGTGCGCCTGTGTCCCATAAATAAAGGGCCAGCTGGATTGACCGCTAAAGGGTGCTGTAACCCCCAAAGGGCACTCCAAACAAAATAAAAAAAAATATATTTTTGTGTTTGTGAATTGTGTGCGCAGTAGCCGCACGTGCATCAACAAAGTAGTGCCAAGCGTGCGCCTGTGTCCCATAAGTAAAAGGCCAGCTGGCTTGTCCATTAAAGGGTGCTGTAACCCCCAAAGGGCACTCCAAACAAAATAAAAATTTTTTTTCAGTGTTTGTGAATTGTGTGTACTGTGGCTGCACGTGCACCAACAAAGGAGCAGCGCCAAGCGTGCGCCTGTGTCCCATAAGTAAAGGGCCGGCTGGCTCATTTCTTAAAGGGTGGTGTAACCCACAAAGTGCACTAGTCTCCAACAAAAATAAAAATTTATTTTCTGTTTGTGTACGCCTTAGCCGCACGTATATATCAATATAACATAAATGGAGGACCAAACTTTTTCCGATAAAAATAAAATAGGGAAAGATCAAGAACCACTTCCTCCTAGTGCTGTTGCTGCTGCTGGGAGTTGTTCATCATCCCAGAGAGGAAGTAGGAACACCACTACTTTTACTAAACAATTGACCCTCCAACAGTCCTTAGCGAGGAGGATGAAGTACGACAGCAGTCATCCTGAAGCAAAACATATAACTGAGGCCTTGACTGCTATGTTGGTGTTAGACGTGCGTCCGGTATCCGCCATTAGTGCAGTGGGATTTAGACAATTGATGAAGGTAGTGTGTCCCCGGTTCCAAATCCCGTCTAGATTCCACCTGCATCCTCAAAGCAGCAGCTACAAGCGTGCGTCTGTCTGTTAAAGGGTGGTGTAACACTCAAAGTGCGCTCCACAAACAATAAAAAAATTCTTTTTTTTTCTGTCTTTGTGAATTGTGTGGGCTGTAGCCACACCTGCATCCTCAAAGCAGCAGCGACAAGCTTGCGTCTGTCTGTTAAAGGGTGGTGTAACCCTCAAAGTGCGCTCCACAAAAAATAGAAAAATCTTTTTTTTCTGTCTTTGTGAATTGTGTGCACTGTAGCTGCACGTGCATCAAGAAAGGAGCAGCGCCAAGCATGCTCCTGTGTCCCATAAGTCTGTTAAAATGTGGTGTAACCCCCAAAGTGCTCCAAAAAATAAAAAACTATTTTTTTTCTGTGTTTGTGACTTGTGTGCGATGTAGCCGCATGTGCATCAACAAAGTAGCAGCGCCAAGCGTGCGCCTGTGTCATAAGTCAAAGGCCAGTTTGGACATCTGGTCCGGACTGAAGGACGTGCCAACAATTTCTGACAAGTCTACTGTCACTGCATATGATACTGTCCTCAAAGCAGCAGTGACAAGCGTGCGTCTGTCTGTTAAAGGGTGGTGTTACCCCCAAAGTACGCTCCAACAAAATTAAATAATCTTCTTTTTTTCTGTGTTTGTGTGTGAAATGTATGCGCAGTAGCCGCACCTGCATCCTCAAAGCAGCAGCAACAAGCATGCGTCTGTCTGTTAAAGGGTGTTTAAAAATAAAATAGGGAAAGATCAAGAACCGCTTCCTCCTAGTGCTGAAGCTGCTGCCACTAGTCATGACATAGACGATAACATGCCATCAACGTCGTCTGCCAAGGCCGATGCCCAATGTCATAGTAGAGGGCACATACAATCCCAAATGACAAAGTTCAGGAAAATGACCTTGAAAAAAACATTTAAATCATCTGAAGAGAAACGTAAACTTGCCAATATGCCATTTACGACACGGAGTGGCAAGGAATGGCTAAGGTCTTTCCCTATGTTCATGACTAGTGGTTCAGCTTCACATGATGATGGAAGCCCTCCTCCCACTAAAAAAATCAAACGAGTTAAGCTGGCAAAAGCACAGCGAAGAACTGTGCGTTCTAAGAAGATATCACAAATCCCCAAGGAGAGTCCAAGTGTGGTGGTGGTTGCGATGCCTGACCTTCCCAGCACTGGACGGGAAGAGGTGGCTCTTTCCACCATTTGCACGCCCCCTGCAAGTGCTGAAAGGAGCACCCACAGTCCACTTGCTGATATGCAAATTGAAGATGTCACTGTTGAAGTACAACAGGATGAGGATACTGGTGTAGCTGGCGCTGAGGAGGAACTTGGCGAGGAGGATTCTGATGGTGATGTGGTTTGTTTATATCAGGCTCCGGGGGAGACAGTTGTTGTCCGTGGGATGAAAAAGCCCATCACGGTCATGCCTGGGCAGAAGACCAAACATTCCACCTCTTTGGTCTGGCAATATTTCTATCCAAATCTGGACAACAACTGTCTTGCCATATGTACCATATGTAAAGGTGGAATAAGTAGAGGTAGGGACGTTAACCACCTAGGAACATCCTCCCTTATACGCCACCTGCAGCGCGTTCATAAAAAGTTACTGTCAAGTTCAGAAACTTTGGCTAAGACCGTAAGCAGTCCAGGGACACTTAAATCCCGCTGTCCTGTTGTATCCAAGCGCCTGCAAACCACACCGTCAACTCCCTCCTCGTCAATTTCCTCCTTAGTCAGGATCGGAAGTAGTCCTGCAGGCCATGTCACTGGCATGACTGACTCTCCTATCCGGGATTCCTCCGGAGGATCCTGCATTGCTACGCCTCCTGCTGCCGCTGGTGCTGTTGCTGCTGCTGGGAGATGTTCATCATCCCAGAGAGGAAGAAGGAACACCACTACTTTTACTAAACAAATTACCCTCCAACAGTCCTTAGTGAGGAGGATGAAGTACGACAGCGTATAACTGAGGCCTTGACTGCTATGTTGGTGTTAGACGTGTGTCCGGTATCCGCCATTAGTGCAGTGGGATTTAGACAATTGATGGAGGTAGTGTGTCCCCGGTTCCAAATCCCGTCTAGATTCCACTTCACTAGGCAGGCGATACCGAGACTGTACAGAAACGTCAGAAAAAGTGTCCTCAGTATCCTGAAAAATGCCGTTGTACCCAATGTCCACTTAACCACGGACATGTGGACAAGTGGAACAGGGCAGACTAAGGACTATATGACTGTGACAGCCCACTGGGTAGATGTATCACCTTACGCAGCAACAGCAGCAGCGTCACCAGTAGCAGCATCTCAGAAACGCCAGCTCGTTCCAAGGCAGGCTACGCTGTGTATCACCGGTTTCAGTAAGAGGCACACCGCCGACAACCTCTTAGAGAAACTGAGGGAAATCATCGCCCAGTGGCTTACCCCACTTAGACTCTCCTGGGGATTTGTGATATCTGACAACGCCACCAATATTGTGCGGGCATTACATATGGGCAAATTCCAGCACGTCCCATGTTTTGCTCACACAATAAACTTGGCGGTGCAGAATTTTTTGAAAAGCGACAGGGGCGTGCAGGAGACGCTTTGGGTGGGCCGCAAAAATTTCTAGCCACTTTCGCCATTCAGCGACTGCGTGCCGAAGACTGGAGCGCCAGCAAACACTCTTGAACCTGCCCCACCATCACATGAAGCAAGAGGTTGTGACGCGGTGGAACTCAACCCTCTATATGCTTCAGAGGATGGAGGAGCAGCAAAAGGCCATTCAAGCCTATACATCCACCTATGACACAGGCAAAGGAGGGGGTATGCACCTGACTCAAGCGCAGTGGAGAATGATTTCTGTGTTGTGCAAGGTTCTCCAGCCCTTCGAACTTGCCACACGTGAAGTCAGTTCAGACACTGCCAGCTTGAGTCAGGTCATTCCCCTCATCCGGCTTTTGCAGAAGCAGCTGGAGAAAGTGAAGGAGGAGCTAAGACGGAGCGATTCTGCTCGGCATGTGGGACTTGTGGATGAAGCCCTTCATTCGCTTTGCCAGGATTCCAGGGTGGTCAATCTGTTGAAATCAGACCACTACATTTTGGCCACCGTGCTCGATCCTAGGTTTAAAGCCTATGTGGTGTCTCTCTTTTCAGCCGACACAAGCCTGCAGAGGTGCAAAGACCTGCTGGTGAACACACTGTCAGCTGAAGCGGAACGTGACACGTCAACAGCTCCTTCTTCATTTTCTCCCGCAACTGGGGCTGCCAGGAAAAAACTTAGGTATCCTAAGCAACCCGTGGCGGTGATGCAGGGTAGGCAGGACCAAGTTTGGACATCTGGTCCGGACTGAAGGACCTGGCAACAATTTCTGACATGTCTACTGTCACTACATATGATACTGTCACCATTGACAGAATGGTGGAGGATTACATCGGTGACAGCATCCAAGTAGGCATGTCAGACAGTCCATACCTGTACTGGCAGGAAAAAGAGGCAATTTGGAGGCCCCTGTACAAACTGGCTCTATTTTACCTGAGTTGCCCCCCCCTCCAGTGTGTACTCCGAAAGAGTGTTTAGTGCAGTCAGGAACCTTGTCAGCGAAAGGCGTAGGAGGTTGCTTCCACATAATGTGGAGAAGATGATGTTCATAATAATGAATTATCAACTCTTCCAGGGAGACCAGCCTCCAGAACGTACAGAGGGACCTGTGGTGGTGGATTCCAATGGGGACAAGTTAATACTCTGTGAGGATGAGGATTTACACAACACTGAAGAGGGTGAGGAATCGGTGTATGAGGAGGATGAGGACGACATCTTGCCTCCGTAGAGCCAGTTTGTGCAGGGACAGATTAATTGCCAGCTTGTTTTGTGGGGCCCAAACGAACCAATCATTTCAGCCACAGTTGTGTGGCAGACCCTGGCGCTGAAATGATTGGTTTGTTAAAGTGTGCATGTCCTGTTTATACAACATAAGGGTGGGTGGGAGGGCCCAAGGACAATTCCATCTTGCACCTCTTTGCATTATGTACAGTTTGGGGCCTAGTTTTTCAAACTGCCATCCTGTCTGCCACTGCAGTATCACTCCTAGATGGGTCACGTGTTTGTGCCGCCCACTCGTGTCGCTTAGCATAGTCATCCAGCTACCTCGGTGCAACCTTTTGGACATAAAAACACTATTGTGAGGTGTGAGGTGTTCAGAATAGACTGGAAATTAGTGGAAATTAAGGTTATTGAGGTTAATAATAGCATAGGAGCCGAAAAACCAACACATTCTGTGATTTTAGCTGTTTTTATGCTTTTTTTCAAAAAAATACAGATCCAAAACACAAAACCCAGAACCCAAAACACGGAAGGGTGGTTTTGGCAAAACCAATCCAGATCCAAAACACGAAGAAAGATCCAGATCCAAAACCAAAACACGAAAAGTGGCCGGTGCACACCCCTAATACATACACATACATACACACACACATATACATGTACACATAAAAAAAACAATTATATAGACTTCGCAAAATTGAGTGCAATGTCCAAGTTTGCACCGCCAACGCCAGTCTCCAAAGATACAGAAAAATACAAAATGGAGGGATCCAAGGTACCCATGCAATATAGAGAGTGGCATCGGCAGAAGACTCGGAAATCACCACACATCAACCAATATATATATATAACTAAAAATTAAAAAAACATTGTAATAGAAAATATACATAGAAACAGTGATAAAAAAAAAAAAGGGTCAGGGCATCCACCATCAGCCATAAACCCCATAGGTGGAACTACAAACTAGTCTCTAAATGCGGCCATAAAAACATTATGGAAAAAAGGTAACGGCAAGTAGCCCTGAGGCCAGAACTTAGTAATAGAAAGCCCCTAAAAGAGCAATATAAAAATAAATAAATAGTGTTGTCACATGTGTACGTGTACAGCTTTCAAGTAGGAGAAATATCTTGGCTGCGAGAAGAGTGGGGTAGAGCAGGAACTGCAATCTTCAGCCTATGTAAAAGTTCTTTACCCTCTTCAGGGTCTCGAACCGAAACCGAACGGTCACCAACATCTACAATCAGGCGAAAGGGGAAGCCCCATTTGTATTTATAACCATTGTCCCGTAGGGCCTTGGTGACTTCCCAAAGGTCTCGGCGTTTGAGAATGGTTGATGGTGCCAAGTCCTGAAAAATCTGCAGATTAATATTTTCAAAGAAAATGTGGGGTGATTGTCTACCAACAGCAACAATCATTTCCTCAGTTTTGAAGGACAAAAACTTTAAGACGACATCTCTAGGTGGGTCACCATCTTTAGGTTTAGGTCGTAAGGCTCTGTGGGCTCTCTCAATGAGGAGAGATTGCTCTGTAAGGGTAGGAACCATCATCAAAAATAGTCTCTGCAAATAGGGTTCCATTTGTTGAAAAGAAACGAATTCAGGGATGTTACGAATCCTTAGGTTGTTCCTCCTTTCTCGGTTTTCCAAATCTTCATTTTTACAACGTAGAAAAACAAGCTCCTTATATAGAAAATCTGTGTCCTGAGAGATTTCTCGCAGGCCTCTGGTGTAAGATTCAACTTTAGTCTCCACCTCAGAAATGCAACCATTAACTGTAGCAATTTCATGTTTGAGGTCCACAGATAGTTGATGGAAATTTGCGGTAAGAGATTTACTGAGGTCAGCAATCATGGTTTGGATGTCGTTTTTAGTAGCAAAAGTGTGTCCGGGGGAGAGATCAGGGCCCTGAGAGCCTGCAGGGGAGGCTGGAGGAGATTCTGACTGTTGACGGGAGTCAGGGCGGGAAAGATGTTGCTTGATACCTGGTTGGGTACTTTTTTTTTACCACCTTTGGCTGAGGATCTATGCATGATATAGGGTAAGATCAACAAAAAACAATGCAGGTATAGTGAGGTATATTCCGGGTGAGCAGGAGATGAACAAATTAAAACATAATCATTGATGTGTAGACGGCAAAGAAATCCAGCTCAGAGAGAAAAAAAAGGATTTCAGTTATATCATAACAGGTGCATATATACTAAAGTCCCGCAAAGCCACTAGATGGCGATAGTACGTAAAAAAAAATAGAGAGCAGGAGCTTGTAATATATAGATATTAGTAAAATAAATAGACAAATTAATCCTGTAGCAACAATAACTCCAAGAAACAAATGTGTGCAGAAATAGAGGGCTCCTGATTATTGATGAGAGTAGAGAGCCGAGGGCACAAATACTGGCAACTTATAGGATGTAGTATGCTGTGCACCTTAGATAACTCACAATGCTGGAAGATGAGCAATACATTCACTGCAGTCACAGGTATAGGGAACAATCGGCAGTACTGTTTGTGTACCCTGTGTGGAGACAGACCTCAGCACTTCATGCAGGGAACACATCTCTGAAGGGACCGAGCGCAGGGCAGACAGAACAGTTTCTCCCTCAGGGGTCTCAGCAACACAGCCCACCGACCAGAGGAGCACTCCAGGGGCACAGCCAATCTTCAGATCAGCTGCAGTGAGTGCAGAGGCCAGGTCCCGGCGACGTCTGCAGGACAATCACAGCGCCGAGAATCAGAAGCTCCAGCTGAGCAGTCGCACCTTAAGGAAATCTGGTCACAGAAGGCAGGCACAAAGCACACCCCGCCAGTGATGTTGCAGCCCAGGTAAGTCTGGCTACACAGCGCGGCGAGGAGGCATAACATGGCACACCACAGCGCTAGGGATCCCTGCAGTGAAGGTGGAAAGCAGGACCCAGCGGCAACTGCAGAGGAGTCACAGCATCGGGGATCGACAGCTCAGTACCGGGAAGCAGGATCTATAGCAGAACAGCCAGCCAGTTCGAAGGTCCAGCCACAGGCGGCAGCAGCTAGGAGGCAGGTAATAGCTCCGCAGCTCAGTGAAATCCGGCTACACAGCAGGTTGTAAAGGCAGGGTGTTTCCAGGCAGGGTTTAAGCTGATGGCAAGGTTCAGACCATGCGTCAGGCCAAGGGCTGGAGGACGATCAGGCAGGTGTTAGAGAGCCACCAAAACAGGCATCTCAGCTTGCAGGAGTAGTAGCCCAATGCCAATAAAGCCAAAAAACTGCCAAAATCCACAAATTAGGCACTTATTAAATGGAGTAAAGCAGGAGCTATGTATAAGCACGTCCACTCAATATGGCTGACAAGCCACGCCCCCGGCCCTCTCCAATTTTCTGCAAAGAACTCTACCCATGGGAATGATCCTACAAGCAAAATTTAAGGAACTTAGAAGTGATTGAACTCTGCGCAAGCTAACTGAGTCCGCTGCTAAGCAAACTGCAATAAATTCCAGCAATTTTTCAACTTTGTCACGTGGCAGTCTACAACAACCCGCCGCTGTGTTTATCTCGATTCCTAAATATGATAAACAAGACACCAGACCCTCCGTCTTTTCATGGGCAATAGGAACTCCTAAAACTTTAAACAACGCCTGTGCCGGAAAAAGCAGATCAGAACAAACCTCACTCTCTCCTGGACCTATGAAGAGAAAATCATCCAGATAGTGTGCTATGCCCGTCTGACCTGTACCGGCATGAAGACACCATTGAAGAAAGGAGCTGAATTTCTCAAAATAGGCACAGGAAACCACGCAACCCATAGGCAAGTATTTATCTACAAAGTAACCTGAATCCAGCCGAAAACCTATGAACTGCATGGCTTCGGGATGCATCGGCAACAAACGAAATGCAGATTCTATGTCTAGTTTCGTCATTAAAGCGCCATGACCAAAACTGCGAACTAAGCCTAAAGTATCATCAAGAGATTGATACACAACCCTGCAGCAACTTTCAGGTATGGCGTCGTTGACGGAACTGCCCTGAGGATGGGAGAGATGTTGTATCAAACGGAACTTACCCGGGACTTTCTTAGGAACCACTCCCACTGGGGATATACAAAGGTTATGTAAAAGAGGACGGGGAAAGGGACCCTCCATCCTCCCCCTTAAAACCTCCGCATCGACTTAATCCCTCAACTCCCCTGGAAAAATCCCTGGCGGAGCGCAAGTTCTGTGATGACCTAATCAGCAACGGCCCGACTATAGGTAAACGAAAACCAACTGAAAAACCTTCTAACAAAAACAAATCATGTTCCCTACATGGATATAACCTTAACCATCTAGTAAGAGAAGCTAAACATACTGGAGAACTAGATTTAACCAATTCCCTTGTGGCCTTCGCCTCTATCTTGGGAAACGTTTCCTGCTCCACGTCGACAATCCTTGGCGGGGTGATCAGGAGTGGCAAAAACGACAGACAGACCCCCTAGTACACGTGGAGTCGTTATAGGCTAAACATTTACCTCTACCCCCTCCTGCCGTCCCTTGCCTGTTAGTCACATAGTTCTTACGAGGTGGCACCCCGTCCAAGGGAGGCCGACGTTGCTGAGATACTTCCAACCATACCTCTACGTCTTTAACCCCAAACGGAATGACGAGAGCACCATCATGTTTCTTCCTGAATTGCGAGTCATATTCGCGCCGTGCCAAATTACGAGACCGAATGAACATGTCAAGCACCAAAAATAAATATCTGATAATGTTTACATGCTCTTCTGCCCTGGTCTCCAAGTAACATGTCGCGAATATGAGAATGCCCTTCAACCATGTATTAAAGCTGCAAAATGCATCCTAACCAATGCCCCCTTTAGTGAGCGAGAAAAGGTCCACAAATTTAACTCTGCGAATCCTGCTTCTAACACTTTTACGCAAGCCACGAAGTACGACAGTATTCGCACAGTGGACTGTGTCTGCACCTGTTTCCTGCGCCTTAGCACCTGTCTCATCATCCTTTTTAGCAACACCACTTGACTTTTTAGCCAAAAGCCGCTCCACCATTCTAGCAATCTTTCAGGGGCGTGCGGGGGAACCAGAAGCATGTGATGAGGAAGAAGAGACATAGCAGTTTCATACTCACCGGAACCAGATGGCACTGGAACAGCCTCGCCAGCTTTTTCTCTTGACGCCGCTAATGTCTCGGTCACCGGGGTCGACTCGTCTTGTCCCGGATCTTGCAACGAAGGCACCACTGACACAACTCTGACTCGAATGCTTACAACCTCGGAACCTCAAACTGATGAAGACGGGTGAGGTACCGGCAAGGTGTTCAAAGTAGCAGTCGCATTTGTGGGTGCCGGGCAATTTTGGAAGGGGGAGTGTATGGGGCTCGAGTGGAAGATGACTGTTTGTGCCGGGACACAGAAAAGGGCAAGGGCAATGTGTGTGGGATGGGAGGGGGAGGAGGGGGAAGGGGATTAAAATTGCCAAGGCGGCAGGTAGGGGTAATGAAATTGAGGATGCTGCAAGGTTGCAGGATATGAGATGGAGGATGCCACAAATTGTGATGCATACATGGAGGTGGGAGGGGCCACCGCAGGGGAGGCCAAAATAGGTGGAGCTACACCTGAGCTCCAGGAAGCCTGACTCCAAGAAGAGCCGGCCATGGAAAGGGGCATTGGTGCAGTGAACCCAGATGCTTGACTACCCGCTGCCGTGTACCAAGGGGGCTGAAAAGAAGCCTGGGACACATAACTAAAAGGCACCCCCACACTCTGTGCGGGGAGCCAACCAGGTGTTGTTATAAGAGGTGTTAAACTGCTGGGCACCTGATTGGCAGTGCCAGCAAAATATGGGGAGCTTGCATCTAAACTGGGCGCCTGCTACAAGATGTGTGGATGCGAACCCGGCACCCACGCCAGCGTAAAGCCAGGTATAAGTTCCCGTCATGTGGCTTGTGGCTCCGGAGGTAGCGACAGGCGCCGGGTGACTGACGTGAGCGGCCCCCGCAGCAACAGGTAGGAGAGGTTGATGGGCTGGGGGAGGAGGGATGGATGTGGCCTGAACTGCTGGTGGTGGTCCATGTGTGATGGCAGAGGGGGATGCGTGGGTGAGAAGCACGGGAGTGATGCTCCGGGGAGAAGGGGACTGCGCAGGTGCCCGACTCCCTGCCCGGGTAGAAGAAGGGAGGGGTGCGGGAGAAGCCCGGCTGATGGCAAGCGGACCATGAGAGGGAGAGGCTGTGCCTGGTGAGGCAGACCCAGCGGCCGCTGGGGGACTGCCGGGGGGAATACTGGATCCTCCCGGGGTCGACATGAGGAGAGCTGCCGGTATGATGGGGGATGGGACACGGGAGGGAGCCGCGCGTAGTGGGCACGCAAACTCAGCCGGCTGGGTGGGTCGGGACATAAGTGAATAAACAGAGGGAAAGATGGAAAGAAAACAAACAAGACAGATATGCACAGATGAGCACAGAAATAACATCAACAGATACTCAGCTTGAGAAGATCCACTACAAAGAGACTCGGCTGAGCTCTGGCAGCCCTTAAATAGACCCAACCTAGCTCCTCCTTCAAACAATCCCATAGGATAATCCCACCAACTGACATACACTCATTTACCCAGCAACAAGGCTGTCATCAACACAAACACCCAGCAGAAAACCAGCAATCTTATCTATCCTCAATTCTATACAAATTTCGTCTTCCACAGTAGTAGAGGGGAATGTGATGTCCTCTCCTTCCCCTAGAAGGATAGTTGCAGAGCAGGCACCGCAGGAGAAAAGAGCAGGAACTAACTGACCAGGTCATGGGTAATTGAAGGGTGGAAGATTGATGGGGGACATGAGGTGATACATAATAAAGGTGGGAAATTGGCGGGACATGATGATAAGAAGGGGATTGATAACATAAAAACGGTGACAGACATGCCCACTAATTGTTGCTAAGCCACGGCCCCAAGGAGGTGCTAGACACTTCCCTGGAGAGGCACGTAGCAGTGCAAAGTATCCCTCTCTAGATTTCTCACATTTCATTGCACCCTAATGAAATGTGCTGCATACCTGTGCATGCCTACAATTAAGCATTATGGTGAGCTTTGAAAAACTTAAAGTGTATCTACCTAGGGCCTCATTTATCAAAAAGTTTTATCACTCTTAGGCCGGGATGTACTAAGGTTGCAGTGACCATTCCGCCAGTCACCACAACCTTACTAATCGCATATGTTCTGCGTGAGACCTTGCCCCCTCCGAATCTGGGAGCTTCCTGCTGGTCACCTGTGCAGGAAGCCCCGGGCTCCTGCTCCTCCTCCCTGCACCCGGAAGATTAGGAGGAGGAGTAGGTGGAGGACCCAGGAGGAGCGCGGGCCGACGACCATGAAGAGCAGGTGAGTGGGGGCCAGTGCTGGGCGATGGCGGGGCAGGGAGGCGGCGGTGAGGCAGCGATGAAGCGTCGGGAGTGGGATGCAGTAAGAAGCTCATAGGCTTCTATAGGGTAACGCCAGGTTTTTCTGGCGTTACCCTCTGTACCAATAAAAGTGCGGCCGGAGCTTAGTACATATGGAAATGCAGTAAAAATCCCAAAAACAGGGTTTTTGACACATTTTTTCTTTAATACATCCAGGCCTCAATGAGTAATAAAACTCGTTGTGTATGATAAATGGTGCTCCAGCCAATCAGCTCCCAACTATAATTTTTCAAACAGATGACAGTTGGGAGCTGATTGGCTGCGGGTTTTTTATCACTCGTTGAGAGTGATAAAACTCGTTGATAAATGAGGCCCTGAGTTATTTGGTAGTATGAGAGGAATTATTGTAGGACAAACTTGGCTTCTTGTGATTAATATATGGTATAAGCCAAGCCAGGATGCGTTTAACATACCGCCGTCTGGAATTCCGCCCGTATTTATCCCACTGCTGGAAACTCGACTATTGAATAAAGATTAGAGATGAGCGGGTCCGGTTCCCTGAGAACCGGACCCACCCGAACTTCGGGGATCCGAGGCAGATACGTGTCAGCTCGGGTTTTCCCGCCTGACTCAGATCTGAAAACGAGACAAAAGGTGCGCAGGGGTGCTGTACTGCTGTCTGTCGAGGGGCTGCTGCCCAAAAAATAAAGAAACTATTTTTTTTGTGTGCGTGTCAGCCACACCTGGCTGTCACTGTCATCGGCGTATCTGCGCAGGGGTGCTGTGCTGGTGTCTGTCGAGGAGCTGCTGCCCAGAAGATAAATAAACAATTTTTTTTTGTGCGTGTCAGCCACACCTGGCTGTCACTGTCATCGGCGTAGCTGCGCAGGGGTACTATTCTTCTGTCTGTCAAGGGGCTGCATGAATATTGCAAGGAAAACTTTTTTTTTAAGTTGTTGTTACGAATTCCGATGCCTACCCCATGTGACACCGCAAGAACCCAGCTAGCAAGATCTTCTGCCAATAACAACCGACCGTTGTTCCCTTAGAACTAGGATACGTTCACCGGTACTTAGGCGGCCGCCTGGACTTATGCTCGAGGTAGTGGCGGCTCACATGGAGATACAGGGGAATTCAATAGGTAAAAAATGTACAGTTAGGGCTGACACAGTTGATGATGATAAGGATATCGATGGTATGGATATTGTGGGAGTACAGTTTGTTTTTTTTGGACAATAGCTTGGGAGCTGATGGTGTGGCAGCTGTGCCGATGGTGCAGCAATGGTGCTGATGGTGCGACAATGATGCCGATGGTGCCGCAATTATGCCGATAGTGCGGCAATGGTGCTGATGGTGCAGCAATAGCCGTAGATAAACAGTCTAGGGTTAGCAAATGGCTCTGAGAGCTGATGGTGCGGCAACTGTGCCGATGTTGCAGTGATGGTGCTGATGTTGGGGCAATTGCCATAGTCTATGGTTTAATAATGGCTTTGAGAGCCGATGGTGTGGCAACTGTGCCAATGTTGCAGTGATGGTGCCGATGTTGGGGCAATTGCCGTAGAAAACCAGTCTATGGTTTGATAATGGCTTTGAGAGCCGATGGTGCGGCAAGTGTACCGATGTTGCAGCGATGGTGCCGATGTTGATGAAATTGGCATAGATAAACAGTCTAGGGTTTGATAATAGCTTTGAGAGCCGATGGTGTGGCAAGTGTACCTATGTTGCAGCGATGGTGCCGATGTTGGTGAAATTGCCATAGATAAACAGTCTAGGGTTTGATAATGGCTTTGAGAGCTGATGGTGCCAGTTTAAAGTATCCTTTTTTGGTCAGATTAACAATGGGTGCCACAATGCTGGAAAAGGATTTAATAAATCGGCGGTAATAGTTAGAAAAGCCGAGGAACCGCTGGATAGCCTTAAGGGAAGTTGGTTGGTCCCACTTAAGTATGGCCTCGACTTTTCCATGATTCATTGAAAATCCCTGGGACGAGATTGTATACCCCAGAATAGAAGCCTGAGTGACGTCAAATTCACATTTCTCCAACTTGGCGTACAGATGGTTCTTCCGCAATTTTTGTAGAACCTGACGTACGTGGTGATGATGTTGATCCAGTGAATGAGAAAAAATGAGGATGTCCAGATATATGACCACGAACACCCCAAAAACTCCCGAAGAATGTCGTTGATCAGGTCCTGAAACACAGCTGGGGCATTGGATAAGCCAAACGGCAAACCTAGATACTTGTAGTGTCCGGAATGAGTACTGAAGGCCGGTTTCCACTCGTCTCCACTCTTGATTCGAATCCGGTTGTATGCCCCTCGTAGGTCAATCTTGGAGAAGACATTAGCATTACAAAGTTGATCAAACAGTACCGCAAAGAGAGGTAATGGATATGAATGTTTTACCGTAATATTGTTGAGTCCTCTGTAGTCAATACAGGGATGAAGAGATTCATCCTTCTTACCCACGAAGAAAAAAACAGCTCTCAATGGTGAGTTTGAGGGACGGATGAATCCTTTAGCCAAGTCGTCCTCAATGTACTCTCTCATAGCTTTGTCCTCCGGTATAGAAAGGGAATACAACCGGCCTTTGGGTAACTTGGTGTCTGGAATCAGGTTGATGGCACAATCGTAAGATCTATGTGGAGGAAGAACATCCGCAAGTTTTTTGGAGATAACGTAAGCGTAATCCCGGTACTGAAGCTGAATCGCTAGAGATGTCTCAGCATCGGTAGCAAGTACGGACCGAATAGGCATGGTCAAACAACGATTCTGACAAGTCTGACTCCATCTGATTATCTCACCGGATTGCCAATCAATCACGAGATTATGTTCCCTAAGCCATGGAAAACCAAGAATGACTGGAGCCAAGGGAAAATGGAGGAGATAAAAAGATAAAGGCCCTCATTCAGAGCCGTACGCTCTGAGCAGAGCGCACGCTCTGCATGAGGGCCGGGCTCCATTTTCATGGAGCGTCCTCCTGGACGCTCGTATAGCTGTGGGTCACCACCCACAGGCTATACGAGCGTGCATTTTGATGGCCGCGATGGTCGTGACCATCGCGACCATCGAAATTGCGAGCCGGAGCCTGCGGTTGAGGTTTTCAACTGCAAGCTCCGGAGTGATTTTGGCTCTATCAGAGCCAAAATCACTCCCACTGACATCACTAGTGATGTCAGTGGGCCGGCTTCTGACGGGAGGCGTTCCCGTGGGAACGCCCCCGTCAGGGAGGCACGCCCCCGGCACGCCCACCAAAGGGGGCGTGCTGTCAATCAACATTGACACCATGCCCCCTTTGATCGGACACAACGAGCGAAGGAAAGTCCTTCGCTCGTCGTGTCTGGCGCATGCGCACGACGGAGCTCCCTCCGTCGTGCGCATGCTCAGTGCAGACTATCGACCCACTTGCGAGCGGACAGCCGCTCGCGAGTGGGTCTGAATCAGGCCCAAAGTCTCCGAGTGTAAGGAACCCACCGATAAATGGAGAGGAGGTGTCTTAAACTTCACATGACCTGATGAAATCAAACCTATGTCTAGACCACATATAGGAATTTCTTGTTCCAAAGGGACAGCTGGTACTCCCACAGTGCGAAAGAAAAGAAAATCCATAAAATTGCCTGCTGCCCCGCTATCCAGGAAGGCTGAAGTAGACAAAGTGGAATTGGCAAGCTGGATGACTGCTGGGATGAAAATAGAATTTTTGGAGGAAATGGAAGCCAGGCCTAAGTGCAAATCCTCCTGAACACTTAGGCCTTGTCTTTTACTGGTCTGAGTGGACAGTTATTCACCGTATGCCCCTTGTCACCGCAGTAGATACAGAGGCCAAGAGATAGGTGAGAGGCGCCAATCTGCATAGGTTCCTCTGTGACTGAGGATGGAACCCAAGCCGGAGAATGAGGCGATCTGACGGGAAGATCTTGTTCATGTTGCGTTCCCTTAAGCGCCGGTCAATCCATATGGCTTGTGCATGAGGTCATTCAAGGTCTCAGAAGGTGAATGTTGCACAAGGATGTCCTTGATGGCCTCAGAAATACCAAGACGATATTGGCTACATAAAGCCAGGTCGTTCCAACTGGAGTCAGTAGCCCATCTGCAGAACACTGATGAGTAATCCTCTGCTGTCTTCTGGCTCTGTTTGAGAGCACGCAACTTGGACTCAGCCAAAGCAGCATGGTACGGGTCATCATACAATAGGCCCAAGGCCATAAAGAAAGCCTCCACTGACTGTAACGCCGCATGAGTAGAAGGCAGTCCAAAGGACCAAGTCTGTGGGTCCCCCTGAAGGAGAGAGATTACCAGTCCAACTTGTTGCAACAGTGTCCCTGAAGAGACCGGACAAATTCA
Source organism: Taudactylus pleione (assembly GCA_031769625.1). NCBI lineage: Eukaryota > Metazoa > Chordata > Amphibia > Anura > Myobatrachidae > Taudactylus > Taudactylus pleione. Next base: position 579,671 of record JAUIMM010000135.1, read on the forward strand.
GAAATAGAGCTTGCATCTTTCACGAAAAGTTTAAAAACTGTCGGCGATCCCCAGAAAGCTGATCTGGCAAATTCATCTTAGGTTCTAGATGAGGAGCTGCATGCACAGGAGAGCGGTTCTTTTCAACTCGTATAGTGAGTTCCTGGACTTTCTGGGTAAGAGTTTGGATCTGGGCTGCAAGCATCTGAGCAAGATTCTGTCCCTGCTCCATGACAGCAGAAGTTATAAGTCCGACACAACACTTTCTGTAACTATATCCTAGTGTATCAACTATTATTTTTTAGGCCGACTATAATGTTACAAATTCCGATGCCTACCCCATGTGATACCACAAGAACCCAGCTAGCAAGATCTTATGCCAATAACAGCCGCCCATTGTTCCCTTAGAACTAGGATAAGTTCACCAGTACTTAGGCGGCCACCTGGACTTATGCTCGAGGTAGTAGCGGCTCACATGGAGATACAGGGGAATTCAATAGGTAAAGAATGTACAGTTAGGACTGACACAATGATGATGATAAGGATATCGATGGTACGGATGTTGTGGGAGTACAGTTTGGTTTTTTGGACAATAGCTTGGGAGCCGATTGTGTGGCCGCTGTGCTGATGGTGCGACAATGATACCGATGGTGCGGCAATGGTGCCGATGGTGTGGCAATTGCTGTAGATAAACAGTCTATGGTTTAATAATAGCTTTGAGAGCCGATGGTGCGGCAAGTGTGCCGATGTTACAGTGATGGTGCCGATGTTGGGGCAATTGCCGTAGATAAACAGTCTAGGGTTTGATAATGGCTTTGAGAGCCGATGGTGCGGCAAGTGTACCGATGTTGCAGCGATGGTGCCGATGTTGGTGAAATTGCCATAGATAAACAGTCTAGGGTTTGACAATGGCTTTGAGAGCCGATGGTGCGGCAAATGTGCCGTATGATGAACGTTGGCAGCACAGGAGCTGCTGGATGCAGCTAGGAAGCCATTTGGAGATTGGTGGTAACACGGAAGCTACTTGGAGTGGCTAGGAAGCCGTATGATGAACGTTGGCAGCACAGGAGCTGCTGGATGTGACTAGGAAGCCGTTTGGAGATTGGTGGTAGCACGGAAGCTAATTGGAGCGGCTAGGAAGCCGTATGGTAAACGTTGGCACCACGGGAGCTGCTGGATGTGGCTAGGAAGCCGTATGTGAACGTTGGCAGCATGGCTGCTGGATGCAGCTAGGAAGCCGTTTGGAGATTGGTGGTAGCACGGAAACTACTTGGAGTGGCTAGGAAGCCGTATGGGAGTTCAGTGAACAGGAGAACAGGAACAACGTGACTCTGCAGCCAGGCTGAGGGAACTCACAGACACTCTATAGTCAGCACAAGTGCAATAGATCAGTGAGTATAAATAGGCTGAAGTCCCAAACAAGTTTGCACTTGTGGAATACACATCACTTCCTGAGGCATGCCGATCTCCTAGCAACAGGAAGAACTAGAGTAACCCCATCCTGTCTGGGCATACTGTCAGAAAGTGTCAAGTCGTGACTGTGACTTGTAACAGTTTTTGGGTTACTAAAAGCTGGCTTTTTAAATCTTAAACATAGCAGAAATGTTATCCTGACAGCTTATAAAGTTATATGCTCTAAAAGACTAAAACCTATATTTATTTACAAACCTACAGTATATAGCGTGGGCATCCTAAATTCTAAAACTGTTCTATTCAAAATGTAAACAAAAGCAGTCTAGTGTGTTATAGTGTGTTATTCTGATGTTAGAATGTAGAAGGCCAAAAATTGGGTGGACCACACATGGCTGATTGATCAACAATGGCGACTGGATTAGTGTCATAAGGAAGAGGAGGCTGCAAACTGGGTGTCATGTTATGAGTTGGCCATATGGAGTATGTTGCTGTTAAGGGATCAGGCTGGTTATCAGTGGACACATTATTTATTCTAGATGTTGTTATTTTGGGTTGCCATCTCCTGAAGGGTGTTTACCAACAGACAGAGACTACCTATCAGCTCAGGCACTTCCTGAGGAACAGAGCTCTGTTCTCTGGAGGGAAGCCAAATAGGTGGGAGCCCCTGTTCCAACATCTGAAGCTGTTCTCTCTCCACATAATCTATTATAGATGAAAAAAAATGTCATCAGGGACATCTAGCTCCTCTTTCTGTACCCTGCTCACCCTTTTTGGACAGGAAGTCCAGGATGGATGGTTTGGAAGAAGGCCTAGCAACAGATGTGGATGGTCATTATCAAAACATGGTCCCCCCAGTGGGTGTAGTCTGGGAGGTATTGGTTGGCACGCAGGCAGCGGAATAACAAAGGCCTCCATGTTGTCTGTGCTCACTATTCCGTATTTCAGTTTGCGATTCAGGTAGGAATATAGGGCCTGATTCAGACCCACTCGCGAGCGGCTGTACGCTCGCAAGTGGGTCGATGGTCTGCACTGAGCATGCGCCAGTAAAAGACAAGGCCTAAGTGTTCAGGAGGATTTGCACTTAGGCCTGGCTTCCATTTCCTCCAAAAATTCTATTTTCATCCCAGCAGTCATCCAGCTTGCCAATTCCACTTTGTCTACTTCAGCCTTCCTGGATAGCGGGGCAGCAGGCAATTTTATGGATTTTCTTTTCTTTCGCACTGTGGGAGTACCAGCTGTCCCTTTGGAACAAGAAATTCCTATATGTGGTCTAGACATAGGTTTGATTTCATCAGGTCATGTGAAGTTTAAGACACCTCCTCTCCGTTTATCGGTGGGTTCCTTACACTCGGAGACTTTGGGCCTGATTCAGACCCACTCGCGAGCGGCTGTCCGCTCGCAAGTGGGTCGATAGTCTGCACTGAGCATGCGCACGATGGAGGGAGCTCCGTCGTGCGCATGCGCCAGACACGACGAGCGAAGGACTTTCCTTCGCTCGTTGTGTCCGATCAAAGGGGGCGTGCTGTCAATGTTGATTGACAGCACGCCCCCTTTGGTGGGCGTGCCAGGGGCGTGCCTCCCTGATGGGGGCGTTCCCACGGGAACGCCTCCCGTCAGAAGCCGGCCCACTGACATCACTAGTGATGTCAGTGGGAGTGATTTTGGCTCTGATAGAGCCAAAATCACTCCGGAGCTTGCGGTTGAAAACCTCAACCGCAGGCTCCGGCTCGCAATTTCGATGGTCGCGATGGTCACGACCATCGCGGCCATCAAAATGCACGCTCGTATAGCCTGTGGGTGGTGACCCACAGCTATACGAGCGTCCAGGAGGACACTCCATGAAAAAGGAGCCCGGCCCTCATGCAGAGCGTGCGCTCTGCTCAGAGCGTACGGCTCTGAATGAGGGCCATAGTCGGCTACAGAACACAGAATCACCGGATGTCTTAGTGCATTCAGGCCAGATATGATCCATGAATTCCCAGACAGATTCCGGACAGTTGAATCCTTTGCTTGTGATAATATTTGGTAATTCCTGGCAGAGGTGGGTGTTTTAGCCAGACACTTTGAAGGCTGTAACTTTGAACTGCTTTATAGAAAACATGTGAATGAAACCTTTCCACTCTGCAGAACATGATGGAGAAATCCCTTGAAGTTCAGCACCTAGAGCATCTTTTTTCATGTTCTCTGAGGCCTCTCCTGACTGTGAAGAAAGATTCTCCACACTGTAGTCTTCCATTGTGTCTTTTTACTGTTGTCCACTGGCTGAGATCCATCCCATCTGTGGGTTGGGTTTCCCCATGCAAATGAGACAATTCACATCCAGAAGGTGACTCTTATGTTTAGCCGTGGTTTCAGTTTCTCTTTTAGTAGAATTTGCACAATCTTGGTCTTGGGGGCACCATGATGAATCTGACAGATCCTCCAGGGTAAACATCTGATCTGGTGTTGTATCTATTTGTATTAAACCTTTGTGTGTGAGTTTAGTCATCTGCCGCTTGTGGTGGAGCTCTTCTTCTGCTTTCTATATGATCTCCAGACACAACGTAAAACTTAAACTGAACTGTTGCATTTAATGTTCTGTTCCACTTGTTCACATAACTAAGAAGTGGACAGTGGGAACAACGGCAATTTGAAGGCCACTAACTAACTGTAACTAAAACAGTGTTTTTTAATGTCCCTGTACAGGTTGGGAAATTCCTTTACAGAACAGAAGGTTTGCAATGGATTATATAAGGCAATTGTTTATCTATTTTTGGAAAGCACACTTCCTGTTCCTGGTCCACTTCTGGGATAAAAAAAAATCCACTCCCAGCAAGCAGGCATGGTGCTCAAGAAAGAATTTCCAAGAAAGACACAACGTAAGACTTAAACCTTAAATCTGAAATGTTGCATTTAATGCTCTGTTCCACTTGTACACATATCTGATATGGTTAAATGGACAGTGGGATCAACGGCAGTTTGAAGGCCGCTAACTAAATTTGTTTTTCTTAATGTCCCTGTACAGGTTGGAAAATGCCTTTACAGAAGGTTTGCAAAAGATTATTTAAGTCAATTGTTTTTTGGAAGCACTCTTCATGGTCCCCTTCTGGGATGAAAATCCACTCCTAACCGCAGAAGCAGGCGCAGGATTCTCAAGAAAGACACAACGTAAAGGCCTTAAATCAGGGGTAGCCAACCTAGGTCCTCGAGAGCTCACGTTTTCCAGACGACCTAGCTGGTACACAGGTGTATTCATTACTCACCACTTTTTTATGTCCCTGTACAGGTTGGGAAATGCCTTTATAGAAGGTTTGCAAAGTCAATTGTTTATTATTTTTTGGAAATCACTCTTCCTGGTCCCCTTCTGGGATGAGAAAATCAACTCCCAGCAGCAGCAGCAGCCATGCTCAAGGATTCTTCTGTGGCAAGGACTGATGTAAATGTATCACATTTTTTTTGTAAATGCCTCCTCCCCTCCCCTTCTCCCTCATAAATTTTCTTCGGAATCAAAAAACAAAATTACATTTACTACCAATCAAGGCCCTGCCTTCAACTACATACATACTCCAACTCCCTTAGGCTTCTCTTGAATAATAAACGTGTTTCCTGATGTGCCATGTTTGAACTGCCAAGTGTTTGTGCCGCCCACTGCTGCAGCTTAGCTTAGTCAGCCAGCTAACTTGGTGCAAATTGTGGGCCTAAACTAGATGAAAAAAAATCAATATTGTGAGCTGTGAGGTGGTCAAAATTGACTGGAAACGAGTGGAAATAAATGTTATTGAGGTTAATAATACTGTAGGAACAAAAAAAGGCCTATTTTATTTGATTTTAGCAGTTTTTACGATTTTTAAAAAAAAATCCAGATCCAAAACCAAAACCGAAAAAACAAAACACGGAGGTGGAGTTTTGGCAAAACCAATCCAGATCCAAAACGAAGGGAGATCCAGATCCAAAACCAAAACACGAGGGCACATCTCTAATAAAGATGGGCATCTAAATCCCGATGCAGAAATCTCGACGCCTGGCATCCCGAACAAAGGTTAGCCATTTTGTAGCTGTAAGCCGCTGGGGGGAGAGTTAGGTTTAGGCACCCCCCGGGGGGGATTTAGGGTTAGGCACCCACCAGGGAGGGTTAGGGATAGGCTATGGAATAGGGGAATTAGGGCTAGGCACCACTGGGTGGATGTTAGGGCTAAGCACCCCTCTGGGAGAGTTAGGTTTAGAGTGCGGGAAGAGGGGGTTAGATTTAGGCACCCCCGGGGGGGGGGACTTGGGGTTAGGCACCACTGGGTGGGAGGTTATGGTTAGGCACCCCTAATGGAGGGTTGGGGGGGGAGAGGGTACTTATGAGCCCTAGTCAGGATCTTCATTGTTCTGCATTCCACTGTCGGTATTTAGTCTGCCTGCATTAGTTTTGGCGGCATTACATACCGATTCCATATGATATTGCTAATAACAGATATTGTCCCATTTATACACAGTATAATTCAGTGACAACCTCTCTATGGTCATATCATGCTGCATAGGTGTAGTGCCCTATGTCTTCATAGCTTGTTCCCAACAGAAGGGGGCTGATTTAGAGTAGGCAATGCTATTGGCAAAACAGCCACAAAATTGCAGCCTTTACACTCCTAGGGGTTTATTTACTAAGCAGTGTTACTTAGGAGACATAGTGAAAATTGATAAGAAAGTGATAAGGTGCCAGCCAATCAGCTCCCAACTGTCATCTCACAGGCTCTGTTTGAAAAATGACAGCTGGGAGCTGATTGGCTGGCACCTTATCACTTTCTTATCACTTTTCACTCTGTGTCCTGCAGAACCTTCCCTGGGGGATATTGTAGCCAGTAGACTACAATGGCTAACGCTATCTAAATATGGCGTAAGTTATCGGGACCAAGTTCTTGAAAGCTACACTTTCTGGAGCTTGATAAATGCGGCCATAGAAGTCTCTGGGGATGGTGTACCTAGGGACCACAGCAGATATCTCCTATACATATGGTGGATCCTAAAGTGATGCGGAATGCCTCAGAAAACAACATTTTTCTGAGGTTTTACCACAAATTAGTTTGATCCATCTTGCCCTTACCTCATAATCCAACTTCAAGGATCCTAATGTTATGCAAGACCACTCACAATCAGTGCTATTTTTCAGCAAGCAGGACATAGGGCCTGATTCAGCAAGAAACACAATTGCAAAGCTGCACGCAGGCATTTCATTCACCCTGCACTTCCGCACGTGTCATTGTACAGGAAGTGCGGTGAACTGTACACTCTATCACCACTCCAACTTGTAGGGTACCGAGTGGGGGCACACCAACCATAGCACACCACTCCGTCAGACCTACAGACCATAACGAGGTTGTTCCCTTTACACGCTTGAACGCCGGGCACAGTGGTGCAGTCACGCCTTCTATTTCCGTGCGTATCACAGCACCGGTAGTGGGTTGAACTCTGTACGGTCACCATAGAAACCGCAAAACATTTAGAAATCACCATGCAAAATCAACACATCTAGGGTTCTCCGGATGTCTGTCCAACCACATACCTGTGTGTTCTGTCTCTGATATATAAAGTATAGTTGTAATCAGACTCATAGGCCATATAGACCCATTTGTGTACCAAGGGAGTTCTAAATGAGATATCTTATTCTAAAGGTCAACACAAGGTGATGCAATGGTTAACGCCATACAAATATATACAAAACTACCAAACATTGTATATGTAAAGAACAAGTTTCACAAGAAATCACACAGTACATCAAATCCTACTTAATAGAAAAATCAAGACAATTTTTTGTTAATATATATATATATATATTACTATATATATAATATATATAATTATTTATATAATAATATATATAATACAGTATATATATATATATATATATATGTTTTTCTATAGCTCCACAACCATAGCTCCACCATTCCTGAACTTTGTTTATCCAGAAAAATATCCCTGCTCACAATTATGCTTCAAGCATTATTGTAATCCTGTTGAAATCATGCGCATTCATCTAAGTGGTTAAAATGTGACACACTGTCGTATATCACTGCTCTCCTCCATGATAACGTTTCAAAAGTTTGGACCCCTTATACTGTATATACTACTAAAGTTGGTTATATTTCGCGTACTCTTTTGACTCTGCTGCCTGGTGTTCCCCCTCCCAAACACAATTCATGTTTTTCTTATTCTATATTTCTTTTTCTATTTATTAGAAATTGTAGGTTTATATATTTTGAATGTGATTTTTTTTTGTGTATTGTGTTATGCTCAGAGTCTTTTAAACTACTGTTATGTACTTCTGTCTAAATAGGACTCTGGGCCTGATTCAGACCCGCTCGCGAGCGCTATGCACTCGCAAGCGGGTCGATGGTGGCCAAGTGCGCATGCGCACGACTGAGCCGGCTCCGTCGTGCACATGCGCGAGACCCGGATAGCGACGGGCAAACCGTCGCTCCGGGTCTCGTACCAAAGGGGGCGTGCTGTTGATGTTGAGTGACGGCACGCCCCATCTTCCTGTCCGCTCTCTATAGCTGTGGCTATATCTTTCTACTGTTTTGTTATATACCCTTATATATAAAGAGATTTAAAAAAATAAAATAAATGTGAGAAGAACGTTGGGTTTTTCAGATATTCCTCAATAGTTTATGGAAGCTGTTTGTATGGTTCAGTGAATACAAATGTTTTCTAAAGCATGGTCTGCCTCCACATTTTTGTGTGTTATTATTACAGTATATGCAATATGATACGTGCAAATGAACCAGCTTAACTGGTTTAAGAGAATGCTGTGATGTACTGATCTTTTTACCTTTTGTTCATCAGAAATAAGTAAGTAGTGGGTTGATTGGACAGAAGCAGTGGATACTACCACAGCAAACATGTAAACTAATCTTCTCACTTGTACACGTGGTCATTTTATATATATTGGGCAAACCTGGACTAATCCTCTTACTTGTACATGTGTTAATTTTTTAATATATATATAATTATTACCGGCATTTGCACCAGGCCCGTCCTTGGTGCAGGAGATCTGACGGATCTCTGCATGCAGCACCTCTGAATAGCCCTCACTTATGTCTACACGTCCAAGACATGCTCATGGGAAGCTCGTTGTACATATGTTCACCCAGGGGTGTTTTAAGAGAGGAGAGGGCCCGTGTGCAGACTCAGTGTGGGCCCCCTCCTCTCTGGCAGCCCCATTGTAGCCTACAGATGTGTCCTCTTGCAACATTGCTGATCGTGCTGCAAACGCGCGCACACATCGCGCCTTGCGATTAGCCGTGGCTGTGTACACCACGGCACGTCATACTGTGCGCTGTGTTCGCACCATGCAATCCTGTGAGGTCACGGGTGTGAATGCACTGCGCGTACCCATTCAAGGGTGCGTGACTCACGCCATGTGGCGCAATTTGACACACAAGTGCCAAAGATGCAACTGGACACATCTGATATCTGTAGCAACTCCGATTCAGCCATACATCAGAAGTAACCGAGAAACAACTGACTTACAATAGAATTGCTCTACGTTGCGTATGCAGGCCGCAATGCATTTGCAGGTTGTTAAAAATCGAGAGATCCATCCTCTTTCGGAATTGCATGTAACCCTGAATCAGGGTGTACTCTCCAAATTGTATCAATCTGCCAGTTCTGATAAAGATTTATGAATATAACAAGTCGTGGCACCTGGCGCCATCCACCATCGCGACCGATGCTCGAGATGGTGATCCCAGCCTCAGTCACAGTGCCGGGATCACAAATGCAGCAGGGGGTGACATACACCTCCTGCTGCATTTGCATAATAGCGAAGACGGAATTGCAAAGCTGCCTGCGTGCATACATCATATATCTATAGCCTCCGTGCAGCTTTGCAATTCCGTCCTACACTGACCACACTCAGTAATTATCAAGTGCCACCTCAATAGTGACAGAGTTGTCTCTCATATAGGGGCCTATTCATCATACCTAAACTTTCTCTGGAGGTAATTAGGTTTAGAACTCGCATGGAGTTCTACCTAATTACTGGAGGAATTTATCATTCCTCCTCCCCATAACTATCTATTTCGAAAAGCTGTCAATTTTGCGATGACAGCTTTTCAGGAAATAGATAGTTATCCCTATCTACACTACTTACTGTAGCTGTAATCCGTGCTGCGCATGCGCTGTTATGAGGATTGTTCAAAAAGTAATGCCTAAATGCTCACAATTAAAATTTTATTATAGATACAGATTTGAAAAATTGCAGTAAAATACATTGAAGTCTTAGTAACAGAATGACTCTACTCAAAAAATTCACCACCTGCCCTCAAACATTTTTTCCACCTCTCAACCCAAGCTGTGAATGCACTTTGGAAAAATTCCAGTGTTTGGTGTTTGACCCAGGAACGTATGGCGTTTTTAACAACCTCTGTCTTCAAAATGTTGACCCCGGAGACAGTGGGCCTGATTCAGACCCGCTCGCAAGCGGGTCGCTGGTGGCTCAGTGCACACGCAAGCTCCGGAGCGAGCGCAGTGGCTCACTACAAACGGGGCGGCTGTCGATGTTGATGTTGATATTGTAGTACATGATATGTGCTACAATATAGTACATATCATGTATGTATATATATTAGGGATGTGTGCCGACCCCCGTGTTTTGGTTTTGGATCTGGATCTCCCCTGGTTTTGGATCTGGATTGGTTTTGTCAAAACCTCACCTCAGTGTTTTGTTTTCGGGTTTTGGATCTGGATTTTTTCTTAAAAAATAAAAAACACAGCTAAAATCACATAAAATGGGCCTGTTTTTGTTCCTACAGTATTAATAACCTCAATAACATTTATTTACATTCAATTTTTACCACCTCACAATATTAGTTTTTTTAATCTAGTTAAGGCCAAAAGGTTGTATCCAGCTAGCTGGCTGACTAAGCTAAGTGACACAGTGGGCGGCACTAACGTGGCAGTTCAGCTTCCAATTTCCAACATGGATACAGTGTATAATACAGTGTGTGTTGCATACAACAATAGTGCACTTACTGTGACAGCAGTCTCGGCTGAGCAAGGTTGCTGACGGTGTCCTCAGTACATGGAATGGAAGTGCTGCGGTGCTGGCAGTGTCCTCAGTGCAGGGTACTGGCAGTGTCTGTAGAACAGGGGTGCCAGCTGTGTCTTCAGTGGAGGTTTGCTGGCTGTGTCGGCAGTGAAGGGTTGCTGACAGTGTCCACAGTACATGGTATGACAGTGCTGTGGTGCTGGCAGTGTCCTCAGTGAAGGGTACAAGTGATGTTGGCAGTGCCAGTGGTGTCTTTAGTGCAGATTTGCTGGCTGTGTTGACAGTGCGGGGGTAGCTGACAGTATCCTCAATACATGGAATGGCTGTGTGGGAGTGCTGGAAGTGCAGGGTACCGGCGGTGTCAGCAGAGCGGGGGTGCCAGCGGTGCCCTCAGTGCAGGTTCGCTGACTATGTCAGCAGTGCAGGGTGTTCTCAATGCAGGGTGCCGGCAGCATGGGGGAGCCAGTGGTGTCAGCAGCGTGGCTGCCTGCGGTGTCAGCAGTGGGGGTGCTGACAGCTGGTGTTGCGGCAGCAGGGGGTGCCAGCAGCAGGTGTGTTGGCAGCAGGGGGAGCTGGCCACGGGGCACTGTCATTTTTCAAACGCAGCCTGTGAGATGACAGTTGGGAGCCGATTGCCTGGCACCTTATCACTTTCTTATCACTTTTCACTCTGTCTCCTAACACTGCTTAGTAAATAGACCCCTATGAAATGAAAGGTAATGCAAGATGGAATTGTCCTTGGGCCCTCCCACCCATCCAGTGGGGTACGGCCAGCAGAGTCACAGTACTTATATACAGTACACAGTGGGCTATGGCCCAAGGAGTCACAGTTCTTGCATACACAGAGGGGTACAGCCAAGAAGTCATGGTGCTTGTATACACAGTGGGGTATGGCTAGCAGAGTCACAGCACTTGTATACACAATGGGCTATGGCCCAAGGAGTCACAGTGCTTGTATACACAATGGGCTATGGCCCAAGGAGTCACAGTGCTTGTATTCACAGAGGGGTACAGCCCAAGGAGTCACGGTGCTTGTATACACAGAGGGGTACAGCCCAAGGAGTCACAGTACTTTTATAAACAGAGGGCTATGGCCCAAGGAGTCACAGTGCTTGTATACACAATGGGCTATGGCCCAAGGAGTCACAGTGCTTGTATTCACAGAGGGGTACAGCCCAAGGAGTCACGGTGCTTGTATACACAGAGGGGTACAGCCCAAGGAGTCACAGTACTTTTATAAACAGAGGGCTATGGCCCAAGGAGTCACAGTGCTTGTATACACAGTGGGCTATGGCCCAAGAAGTCACAGTGCTTGTATACACAGTGGGCTACGGCCTGCAGTCACCGTACTCGTATACAGTACACAGTAGGGTACAGCACAAATAAACAGGTTTTTTTTACTTTTATAAATTTTTTTAAATTTTTTTAACTTTTTTTACTTTTCTTGCGTTAACTTGTCACAGTACTTATGTGCTATGAACATGCAGTGGGCTAGAGCCCAAGGAGTCACAGGGCTTGTATACACATAGGGCTATGGCCCAAGGAATCACGGTGCTTGTATACACAGTGGGCTATGGCCAACAGAGTCACAACACTTGTATACACAGTGGGCTACGGCCCAAGGAGTTACAGTACTTGTATATGCAGTGGGCTATGGCCCAAGGAGTCACAGTACTTGTATACACAGTGGGCTGAGGCCTGCAGAGTCACAGTACTTGTATACACAGGTTTTTTGCCTTTATTTAAACTTTTTTTTGCACACACAGCCACTTGTCTGGACACAGCCACTTTTTAATCAGCAGAATATAGCGCACTTTGCCAGCACAGCCACTTGTTAGTCTCTGGACACAGCCACTTTATCAGCAGAGTATAACGCAGCATACATCAGCATGCAGTGTATCCCCTATACAGTCACTTTACCAGCAGAGCAGTGCGCAGTGAGTGAGCGTGCTAGTGAAATGGAGCCGAGTCCTGGACGTGGCGCCTTATATAGAGAAAAACTCTTGTGAGAATCCGACGTCGGGTGGATGACGTTTGGCCTCGAAGCGGGATCCGAGTCAGGCGGGAACACTCGAGCAGCAGCCCGGGTGGACTCAGAATCCGAACCACTCATCTCTAGTTTAAATACTGGATAGGAAGGGACCATGCAAATACTGGCCGTATAGAGATCAGCTATTATGTGGACCCACTCTGCAATACCAGCCAACTGGTAGCCCCCAATCCACTCTTCTAGGCATAAGTGGGGGTTGCCTGTGTTGGCCCCATTTCAGCTTACTGTTCCCTCTCTGCTAGACCACATAAGTGCCACTGTATATATGGGAAAGAGCTCATAATCAGTAGAAACATGATTGTGTGATGAAATTCTGTGTTACATACAGTATTGCTGCTTGGTATTTCGCTGTTACAAAATATGACAGTTTCACCATCACAAAAGTCAGTTTAACTACTTTATCACACAGCAGAGATCCACACACCACATGCAAGAAAATGAAGAATAGACTTCCGAGTTTTTCTTGTCACACAAACACTTATTTAAACCAAGAACCCCAAAATAAGGTGAGATTGTGAGGTAACTGCTTTGGCCGGGTATCAATGACATCTATATAACTTCCATAGTAAATGAGTACAGGATGGGTTTGCTAAATTACTAAATGGTGTAAAGGTATGCAGTCGGGAAGCCGGTGGACGTAATCCCGATGCTTTATCCCAGCGAGGGTTAAATGATAGGTGTCTAAATCTAGACGCCTGTCATATTACCGACACCGGGAGACCGGCACCCAGAATCCTGATCAAAGTGATGCCGGGTGCTGAGTACGGACAGTCGTGGGGGGGGAGGGTTCGGTTTAGGGCTCCTGGGGGGGACTTAGGGTTAGGCACGCCCCCCCCCGGAAGGTTAGGGTTAGGCTAGAGGGAGGGAGGGTTAGGGTTAGGCACCCCCGGGGGGGACTTAGGGTTAGGTATCCTCCTGGGGAACTTAGGTTTAGGCGGCGGGGAAGGGGGGGTTAGGTTTAGGCACTTAGAGGGGGGATTAGGGTTAGGCACTGGGGGGAAGGTTAGGGTTAGGCACCCCTAAAGGGGGTTAGGGTTAGGTTAGGGATTTAGGTTAGTGAATACTTACCTTATGGACGATCAGGATTTTCACCCATGTTGGGCAGCTGCTGTCGGGATTCTAACCGCCGGACGCATAGCGATTCCGGTGTAAATGACTTGTAGCAAGTGCCCTATTTTAATCACTATAAGTAAAGTTGCTAGGATTAAAATTTCACATTAATTTCATTTGGTAGCAAAAACACATATAAAATTTTGTTCTTTATATGGACCAAACAAAATAACATACCCCCCAACACTCCTAATGTGAGGACTCCATCCTCCCTTCCTAGACACTTTATGGCCGGACGGCTAGGAGGTACGTCCCATTCACTGCTGTGCTGGTGAAGCTCTGGTAATATGTGGCCACATCTCCATTTTATTGACATGCAGCGGTGCCCCTACACTTGTCCCAGTTCCACACCAGCATATATTGGGAGCTATGCAGACCCACATTGGGCCTGGATCAGAGTTGAATGTATATCTGTTTTGTGGACGGATCTTGCAAATTTTTGAAAGTGCACATGTGTCTGTGCTGAGCAATTATAACTGTGAGTCGTGCCCAATGGGTGTTACTGGATGGCAACATAGAGTTTGCACATAGGCTAATTTGACTGAGGGCACGTTGGCAGAATTGCGCGTTGTGCAGAGCTGTGCACACATTAATGTCAGTCTGATCATGGGTGGATCTCTTGCATCAGATATAGGACTGGTGCAAATGTGCACTGATAGTGAGGACAGCTACAGTACTTTCACAAGTGTGATCAGCTGGATCCAACTCTATATTTCTGCTCTCGCAAAGCGACCACATTACCAGGCGTGTTAGAACCAATTTTGTTGTAGAGGACATTTACAATGCTACAAAACGAGAGAGACATTTATAGTTATACAAAACCCCTGAGGAAGAGAGAGAGAGGCGGGGGAGATGGAAGAGAAGACTGTGAGGCAACTTCAATTGGCATGAGGTTCCGTTGGATTTCAGGGTAGGAAAACCTTGCTCATGTCCCATAGAGGTGCAAGCAAACATAAGCAAGTTTTTATGGGCCTAATTCAGACTTGTACCCAAACTAATGGTTCTACTCATGTGCAAAGTCCGAAGGTAGAGCAGCAATGCTAACAATGTACAACTCCGAATCAGGGTCTAGACATGCCCAGCCACACATCTTGCCAGGTTCCTGGTAGCTTAAATAGAGTAGTTACAATTATCAAATAATAGTATCTATAATCAGCCATTTTCTGTCATAAAAATATCTGAAATTATTTCCTCCATTGTGTTCTTTTTTTAAAATCTTTATAACTACTTCACTCCTTCCCTTCTCACCTCCACAGCATTTATCTCTTTATCCAAAGTCCAATGCTTACCCGGCCATATCTAGAACTACTTCCTGCCTTCAGACATTTACATTTAGATTTTTTTTTTTAATATTATTATTGAAGCAATGAGTGTTACATAAGAATATCATTTAAAAACAGAACAAAGTATCATTGCATACAACAAGTCAAGAGAATACATTAATGAAGTTTATCATTATGAAAGAAATCAACTCGCTCTCCCCAACCCCTCCCTCTCCGATCCAAAGCAATCCCCCATGTCCGGACTTTTGTAATATAAAATGACACAGCAATAGGAGGGTCATTATCCACAATGCGACGCACATACCATGTGGTATTTGAAAAATAATTATGAATTTGGGATTTATCAGCTGCAGAAAGAGTCGCTATATACAGTAGCTCTCTCATATTGCAAAAAATTGTTAGACTCTTGTTTCCTTCTCTGATGTAGTTCACACCCAGTCCATCCTAAAAAGATAAGAAAGCTTGGCTTTAAATGGGCCAGTTGCATGAGGCACAGGATGTATCCAGGTCTGTAATATGGCTTTTCTTGCTGCTGCGCTTACTGCCAATAATAGTTTTCGACACCCTGAAGTTACTCGTAAGTCTTGGGAGATGATACCGAAAAGAGCCCATTCCGGTGTTAAAGGTAAACAGTTAGATAGATGTTCCACTGAGTATGGGCCTGATTCAGAGTTGGGAATAGAGAGAGAGATAGCACTTAACTGTGTACCTGGACAAACCATGTTGCAATGCAAGGGGTGTAAATACATACATTTTTTTGCATGTAGTGTAAATACTGGCTGCTTTTACATGTAGCCCACAAATACTGCACAGCTTTATTATTACTCAACAATTTAGATGTCAGTTTGGACACCTCCCTCCCAAATCTAAATCTCTCTGCACATTTTAAATCTGCCCCACCTGCAGTGCAGCATGGTTTCACCAAGATGATCAGTTGAGAGAGATCTCTCTCTCTATTCCCAACTCTGAATCAGGCCCTATGTGCGAACATGAACTCAAAACTGGCGTATTATGGGACAGGCCCAAAGACAGTGTATCAGATCTGCCTGAGGGGCACCGCATTTAAATATGTGACGTGTAGAGACCAATCTGAAACCGTCTATGAGGTGAGAGGTAAGTTCTATGGAGGATTTTGAGATACATCTCCATTTACATTATTGAGGAAAATGCTTTGCATGATCTAAAGTGGGCTTTTAGTAGATCTCCTATTTGTAAGTTCGACATTTGGGTGGACCAAACCTTAATGCCTCCTTGAAATTTGGAGTGATGTACCTGAGTCTGAGTCCCGAAGGTTGTTGCTGCAACAGTTTATTAAATAAACTATTCCAATCACCCGGAGAAAAACATCTGATAACTGAACTGGTATAGTTCTGAGCTAAAAGAAATGCCATTGGGTGTCCTGCTGGATATTTCTTGGATGCTTCCTGGAACATGAGAGGCCGACGGCGTTCTGTGTCAACTAGAAAACCAATATTGGTCACCCCATCTATTCTCCACACATTAAAAGGATATCTGGCCTGTCCTTCCTGAAAATCAGGATTTGAAACTAAAGGGAGATTTAACATTTTAATTTTGTTTATACTTAGATATGCATAGGGTATACTGAACCTTTAGAAAACTAACCTTGACTAATACTGCCTGTCTGACCAGGCCTGTAACTAGAAGCGTGCGACTGGCAGGAGCGTGTTTATAATGGGTGCACACAGGCCCTTGGGTCAAGGGTGGCCCACACCGCACACCCTGCACCCATATTATACGCCCCACGTCAGTGCCAGTGTCAGTGCTGTAAAAAAACCACCTGGAAAATGGCTACAGTGCCATTTTCCCGGTGACATGCGCATGTGCTGTAGACTCTGGGCACAGACTAGTGCCCAGAGTCTACTGTTGTGGCGCTGCGCTCAGTGTGTTGCTGGCCGCCGGAGGGAGAGGAGAGGGCCCCAAGACGGAGACTGCACACGTGCCCCCACCTATCTTGAAACGCCTCAGGCAACCGGTGTTGCCGCACAGAGCTCAGGGCTCTGTGGTTGGCAATGTCGCCACCCCACGGCCCTTGCTTCTGTCAGGGTGCCATTTCAGCCAGGATCACTGCCGCAGCGCTGCCGCAGCATCCTTTGGACTACAGGTACTCAAACTGGATCCTCAGGACCCAAAGCAGGGCATGTTTTCCAGATCTCCTCACAGAATCATAATTAACATAATTAGCTCCACTTGTGGCTCTTTAAAATGTGTCAGTGAATAATGAACACACCTGTGTAGCTGGTGGGAGACCTGGTAAACCTCTGGTTTAGATGTTCCAGACAGAGACCCTTCAGCCTGTACAGCTGATCAGAGCATCCTCAGGACTCTCCGGCCAGCTGTGCATTTCCCAATGCTGTCAGCCCTGACCCATCTGCGCAACCCATTGATGTCATGCACGTGATGTCATGACGTCGGGCGCTCAGGTGGTGGGCTGGCTGAGGGTGCATTTGAACCCTGTTACGGCGCAGTGTCTTACATTTACACTTTTTTTGCGTAAAGTCCATTTCGGTTGTTAAATCCTTTTAAGTTATTGCAGTGGGTAAAAATTCTCTAAATACAATTTATACCTTAGTAGGTGGTCACAAGTTTTACAAATAATCATCTATAATGAATAAAGGAATACCCTAGATTAGACTGCGAATAACGTGCCCATTCCTACCACTGAAATCTATGGAGCAGCGTTTATTGGCCCGGGGCTCATTAATGATGGGTCTTGCACCAACCCCATTGGTAGGTGCAAGAGATCTGTCACATATGCAGCCAACTCGGACTCATTCCCAGAGAGAGGGGCAGAGAGATCTATAAAGGAAAAGTGTAATGTGAGAGACACAGCCTAGGATTAAATTGTAGGCTTAAAAAAATAATAACACCTGCAATTCTTACATGATCCTTTCTCTATTCCCTGGTGTGTGTGAGTTATTGCATGTAAATGCCTTAGGCAAAATAGTGTGCAAGCAATTATCCACTTACCTCTATGAAAAGCCTCTGACATCACTGTGTACGTGAAAGTATCTAGTTTCAAGAAACGGTGATCATTCAAATTATGTATTTTATCATCAATTAACAATTTGTTGCTCAAGTGATGAATGTGCATAACTTGCACCACCATAAGTCTGCATTCATTTTAGCAGTTTATAAATATGACATTGGATCCTGATAGTTCTGAATAAAACCTATAAAAAGTACTTTGAGTGCCAGTTATAGGGCTGAGATCAGCTTAAAGCAGGATTAAGACCCCATGAACGTCTCACAAAGATCCCTTTACTATATAAGCCGAGTCTTAAAAAGTTGTTGTAATCTCTATTAACTTTAATATATCTACTCAATGTGTTATTTGTGAAAACTGTGACCAGGCTTATTTGCTTATATTCCTTAAGGGCATATTTATTAAAGTAATTGCAGACATTTTTGGGAGATTACCCAGAACATTTTAGCATCCCCATGTTGTCCCTCCATTTGCAAGTGCATGCACAGCCCCCAGAGGGTTCTATGGGGGCTGCTAAATTTTCAAATTTACGAAGCATTCCAGACAGGGGCGCCTTTAGAGAGGAGGAGGCCCGTGTGCATCACCTGTCAAGGGCCACCTCTCACTCCGGTGGCCGGCAGCAGACTGACGCGGCTGGCCGGCCACCGCAGAATCAATAGACGGCCATTTTCCGGCGTTTGAACAGTGCAGGGAGACCCGACGTGGGTCTTCGGAGAGGTAAGTATTACAAAGTTTTGGTGCAGGGTGTGCGATGCGGGCCCCCCTGCACCGCACACCCTGCACCCATTATAGGGGATGTAGTCTGGAAGCCGACGGTCTAAATGCCGACCGCCGGCTTCCAGATTGCTTTATCCCGACTAGGGACGAATGACAGGCGTCTAAATCTACACGCCTACGTCGGGAGACCGGACTTAGGTTTAGGCAGCGGGGAAGGGGGGGTTAGGGTTAGGCACAGGGGGGGAGGTTAGGGTTAGGCACCCCTAAGGAGGGTTAGGGGGGTTTGGTTAGGTTAGTAAATACTTACCTTTAGGACGATCGAGATTTCCTCCTTTGTCGGGTAGCCGCTGTTGGGAATTGAACATGCGGATGGCGGTAATACATATCACACCCCATTATAGATATGTACCTGATTCCAGAGCTTGGCCCCTGTAGCTAAAGCCCCTGAGCTGCACATGACATCGTTTTGACAAGAACGATCCTCCGGATCCTTCCTGGCCTGTCCTTACTAACCCATGCGCAGACTGATGGCTACACATGCACATTAGGCTTACCGGGGGCAGGATGCATGATGCATTGCATTCAGGATGCAATGCATACTGGTGTTATTTGCGCCGGTATGCATGAAGGAGACCACAAAGAACAGCGTTCTCGGTAAGAGGGACTTCCGGGTCTATGACCCAGATGTCTCTCTGGAGACGTCCTGCACATGCGCAGAGTGCCGCGCATGCCGCAGGGGTGATGGGAGAGATCCAATTACATCCCTCTCACATCACTCTCCGATAAAAGCCCATATGCTTCTGATGATGGCATTACCCACCGCATCGCATTCTGGGGCTTGGTGCTTATGAGAAATGTGATCAGACCCCCAAAAACTGCATTTTCTGGGTTTTTACTGCATTCTCACATTGCTGCATCCTGATATCACTTTTTTTCCAACTCTTTGCTGTGACCGGATTTATTGGAGCCCGTGCCCCGGCATAAGAAATTTGGTAAATTGGCACAGCAAATTTAGTTGTTATTATCATCACATCAGAACTCCATTATAAATACAATATGTAATAAATATGAAGAAATGAGAGAGGATGCTTACGCAAGCCTTACGGATATTACCATAGCACCTTGGCAGGAGAAGTCTCCCTTGGGTCTAATTATTGTGCAACCTATTCTTGAAGGCACTTATACCCAGTTGGATAATCTCTGTGGTAGAGGATTATATCCTGCTGAGTCACAATGAGAGGAGTTCTAATAGAAATATGTGAATGTGTGTAATAAGATCACATACAGTAGGAGCATCGCAGCGCAGACAGGCTCAGGCAGTGGTACAAGATAACAGACAGGTAGGCAGGCAGCAGGTTTGGGTGACAGGTAGGCAGGCAGCAGGTTTGGCTGACAGATAGGCAGGCAGCAGGTTTGGCTGACAGGTAGGCAGGCAGCAGGTTTGGCTGACAGATAGGCAGGCAGCAGGTTTGGCTGACAGGTAGACAGGCAGCAGGTTTGGCTGACAGATAGGCTGGCAGCAGGTTTGGCTGACAGGTAGACAGGCAGCAGGTTTGGCTGACAGATAGGCAGGCAGCAGGTTTGGGTGACAGGTAGGCAGGCAGCAGGTTTGGCTGACAGATAGGCAGGTAGACAGGCAGCAGGTTTGGGTGACAGATAGGCAGGCAGCAGGTTTGGCTGACAGGTAGGCAGGCAGCAGGTTTGGGTGACAGATAGGCAGGCAGCAGGTTTGGGTGACAGGTAGGCAGGCAGCAGGTTTGGCTG